>CP130735.1:1381773-2581773 GCA_030553155.1 Nippostrongylus brasiliensis
ACACGTCAAGTGATGCTCGGTCACCTACGTATACACAAAATTATCGAATTATTTGCAAATGTATTTCGTTTTTGGTTTCAGTTCACACCTCACCTGCTATCCACCTTTGTTGAACAGTGCTCGTTACTTTGTGAAGCGCACTATGCTCGTTTCTGTTAACAGCTTCACACAATTTCTTCCCCACTTGGAAAGCCGACGCATCGTTTATCGAGAAGCACATATCTCAGTAGTCTGCTCCGTACTGCTGCAGTCGTAAACGGTATCTGAACTTGGCCCCTGTGCAACGATGACTATGCGTAAACTACACGGTTCACGTGTAATAATCACATTCTTGAGAACGTCTGGCAAAAAAGGCTTACGGATTTCGCAAATTGTTTCTGACGCAGTGCTTCTCGCCCGTACGAGAACAAAAGAGTGTTGTACGTCACAAAATGCGAATGCACCAACCTCGTCTAGTGCAATTTTGTAGGTTATCGTGCATTTATTCCCCCACGAAATCGTTTTTTCTTCGTTAATTTCACCGAGTATTTCGAAACACCTTATATTTGGACGCGCTTCCTCGTCAACACCCTAAAATAAGTCATGTTCGCGAGACAGATCAAGCTTTCTTCCATCTCCCGAAGGACCGGCAAGTGGCTAGCTACAGAACAAAGACACCTTTTGGTCTCTGAATTCACTAAATACTACTGAATCGCTCAAAGAACACTTCGTTTGTTTTTCGTTGACTGCTGTGCAATCTAGAACGTACAAAGTGCAAGCCTCGCTGAATTGCTCAGCTAAGGGTAATTGAGGCTTATTAGGACTACCACTAGGATGTGTGTGTGGTGTCTCTGTTGCGCTTTATCTTCCGTTGTTCCAGTGATAGTGGAATAAAGGTAATGTGGGCAGTGTATGCTCGCCCTCCTGAAGAGATGGCATTGTCGGGAAGGAAGGGAAACGCTGAATGAATATCTGGTCCACACAATAACTTGCGGGAATCACCCGCCGTGTGAGCAATGGTGTGCACCTTACCACATTAGTTGGGTACCAACAATCGGTCGGCATCCCCCGCTTAGCTGGCTAGAACCACTCGACTGCTGACGTGGAACCATGGTACTTGGCTGAGTTCTTCTAACATGTACAGGGTGCGCCAGCTAAATCCGGACAACCGCGGCTCTATTTTTCCAGACAACCTTACAAACACAAAATACAACTCAAATCCAGAATCCTTCTACATATTAGTAGAGGGGGCATATTAAGATTACAATTACTCAATGTAGCTTCCGTCAGCAGCAATAATCACATCCATCCTTGACAAGAAGCGCTCGCAAGCTCTCTTCAAAAAAGCTCAGTCGAAATTTGCGAATACTGCTTAATGGCGCTTCGCAGAAATGTGTCGTTAGGGTGGCTCGTACGATTAGCAACTCTCAACAACGCTTAACGATAGTAGTCCATGGGGTTCAAATTCGAGCTTTTCTGGGATCAGCACTTCTTGGGACTTAAGCACGTCCAAGTTATCCACAGCCAGTTTTGGACCAAATGGCTCGTGCGCCGTCTTGTTGGAAGACATATGGCCTTCCTAAAGATAACCACTACCCATTGTTCTACCATAGTCATTGAACTTTGGCTAACTCCTAACACTGTCGTCAAGTTCCTCAGTGATTTCCCGGGTCCTCCAAGATCCAGCTCTAAGCCCGTTCCACGGCTTCTGCTGTTCTTGAAAAACGTTCCGCGAGAGTGAATTCTCCTCGCCTGAGTTGCAATCCTTCTTCAAAAGCCTTGTACCTCGCGACAAGATCGTAAACCGTCGATCTCGAGTATCCGAGGAGAGTCGAATGAGCTCCGCCCCTGACGTTCAGCGCGAACGCTTTCGATGATTACGGCTCTTCAGTTGTACTCCACACTTGTGGGAAGCATTCAGACAGTTATGAGGGTATCACTATAAACTAGAGGATTTTCACTTACACTAATCCAATCAGGACCTCTGACGAAGTCACGGTACGGCGGGAGAGTTGAATTGGAATTGTCCGGATTTAGCTGGCGCAACCTGTATATTCAATGTTGCCTACTCCGAAAAAGGCGACACCGCGTAAACTTTCTGGAAGAGTGTTATAGTCTTGGTCTGAACTGAAACTTGACACTGAATCTTGAGTGTGATAATTTTGGTCTGAACTTGAATCTTCGTCTCGGTGAAACTGAATTTCTAGAATTTCATTGAAGAAAAACTACAAATTAGAAGCGTCATTTCAGCCCTCCTACAATTCCTTCTGCTTAGGAAATTTCCCAAAACCTCACATTTAAAACCCAAAACTGGACACGCCGCCGTTGGACCAGATAAAAAATAATAAAAGCTAAGAGTAACAAAAAAGTCAATATATCATTTTGTAGGGAAAATCTTCTTCTTTGAGAAGGTACATAGGCGATTGCAAAAACATCACATGTTTTTGAGTAGGAAACATTTATTGTCAATGAGGCCGCTTTTCTGAAAGTGCGCATTTTACTTTATTGATGGAAAAATTCGCGACATTTCAGGCCCTCCTCGGAACGAAACTTGCATATGTACACCACTGCTGCCACTCTCCGTTAACTGTGAAAAAAGTTTAAAAGCTTCAGTCCCTAAGGAATCACATCCAAAAAGTGAAAACGAACACCTTTTTGGCCGGCACTATATGTTTCTACTCAGAATGTTGAGCTCTATCAGCTGAGCCCAGCGGGAATCTTCTCAAAACAACCCTGAGGGCATAATATTCTCGTTTTCACATTTTTTAAAATTAGGACATTGAACAGATTGTGGAATGTGTTTCCAGACTAAAATTTCGCCGTCGATCCAACCAATTCAACGAAAACGAAGAACTAATTCATTGGGATCGTAGAAGAGGTAGAAGAGGATTCACTTTCCGTTAGCTTCCGTGATTCACTTTTCCGTGGAAAAATCACGGATCCTAAATCATCCATAACTTCTACGATCCCGAAGAATTCGTCCTTTATTTTCATGGAATATAGACCGTAAAATAGGATTAAAAAGGTTTCTTGTGGAATTGGGTGGATCGACGAGAAATTTTAGTCTGGAAACACGATCCACAATTCGTTCTCTAAAAAATGTCTTATTTCAAATGAATTGAAAACGAGAATATTGTGCCCTTAGGGTTCGTTTTGCGAAGATTCTGGCTGGGCTCACCCTGATAGAGCTCAAATTTCTGGGTGCGCGCCTAATTAAAATGGCCCCACCATAAGCCCGCCCAGCTTTCCTTACTGGTAGTAGTATCTTTAGCCAGCTCTCTTTTCTGGAGTAATTATAGCTAATTTATTGCGTCATTTGCTCTACTTTATCTCAGTGCTTTGTCTACAGAGCGATGCACCACTGTTCTAGCACAATCTTTACTGAATCTCCGCATTTAACTCTTTGTAACATAACTTCTTTCTCAAAGTTTTTAGTCCAGCTAGAGTACCGCAACCTTCACTTTTTACAATCACTGTTTATCATGGATATTTTGAATGAACGAATGAACTTGCATTCATTTCTCTGAAATCGTTTTCTTCCTTTACTTCGTCGAGTATTCCAAATCACCTTATGTTAGATGCGTTCCTAGTCAACACCCTATAATAAGTCATGTTCGCGAGACAGATCAAGCTTTCTTCCATCTCCAAAGGACAGCAATTGGCCGCTACACAACACATACACCTTTTGGTCTCTGAATTCACTAAATACTATAGAATCGCTCAAGAACACTTTTCCATTTTGTTTTTCGTTGACTGCTGTGCAATCTAGAACGTACAAAATCCAATCCTCGTTGAATTGCTCAGCTAAGGGTAGTTGAGGCTAATTAGGACTACCACTAGGGTGTGTTTCTGGTGTCTCTGTTGCGCTTTATCTTCCGTTGTTCCAGTGATAGTAAAATAAAGGTAATGTGGGCAGTGTATGCACGGCCTCCTGAAGAGATGGCAGTGTCGGGAAGGAAGGGAAACGCTGAATGAATATCTGGCCCGCACAATAACTTGTGGGAATCACCCGCTGTGTGAGCAATGGTGTTCACCTTACCACATTAGTTGGATACCATCTCAATCGGTCGGCATCCCCCGCTTAGCTGGTTAGAACCACTCGACTGCTGGTGTCGAACCATGGTACTTGGCTGAGTTGTTTCAGCATGTATGTATATTCAACGTTGCCTACTCCGAAAAAGGCGACCCCGCGCAAACCTTTTGGAGGAGTGTGATAATCTTAGTCTATCGTTCAGAGCTCCTATATAACAAGACACGAAGTTCTTCTCGAGTATTCTTGAGAAAACAATATTTCTCATTAATGTAAGCCCACTTACTCACCTCTTGTACTCCCTTTCCAAAGTTTGGCGGTCTGTGGCAAAACGATACAAACGACTGGTCTGAAAACATCTACTTTCAGCATTGTTAAGGTTTTTTGAAGGTCGAATTCGAACGAGGTCAAGCTGTTGAATGGAACTTTCAATTATTATAATACCATCAAACGTCTTACCAACTGGTGAAGCAGAATGTAGTGGTCTGGCTAGAAGACACAATACTGCGATTCCGACTACCCTGAAAAGCATCTTGAATTGAAGCGCTACGATAATGGACGAAATCAGTAACGGTTTGTTACGGAAAAATAACCAGCATTGAGTTGTCTACTTTTGGTTTGTTTACGAAACATGGAGTTGATAGCATGGTTTCACTCTGCATAAGTAATGGTCAGCAAACGACGGTCACGGCCGTCAACCTTCACTCCTTCAGAAGACCCAAATGATATTAAACACATTTGACTGAACGTGTCATTATGAGAACGTTTCCGTTCACTAAGAAGCTTCTTCCACACTTCCATTCAGTTCTGGAGCAGCAATGCTGACGAATGGTGCGGAAAGAGTGCGAAGTGCCGTGCTCAGGGCGATGTACATACTACCGCTGCTGCCGGCAGCGGCCACTTCGCGGAGACAAGAAATGATCGAGGGTCATTTCTTACGCAGAGCAGCGGCGTGTTAACCAGCGTAGAGTCGGGACAATACTGTAGACTAGCACCTTGCACCCCTACAACCCACATAGCAGCGCTAATTGGATGGAGAACCTCTTTCTTACTAGGGAGGTTACCGAGCGTGACCCGAAGATTCCGAACGAGACCTACATAGTTTTGTAGAGCGTCGAGCGGGGATTACAGCAATGTAGTTCATTTTTGCTGTGCGCCACTGGGTGGTCCAAAAAAGGCAAAAAAAAACAATCCCCGTTGTTGCATAGGGGCTCAGCTGTTGCGAAAGGGCTACCGGGTGCCACCCTTCACCGCCAGTGGTGCGGTGGCGCAGCGGCTAAGGCAGTGTATTTGCAAGTGGCGGTCCGGGGTTCAGATCCCCAATGATGCAATTGCTATAGGCAGTTTTGCCTCGACCTCCTTTAACTAGAACTGTGCAAAGTTTTGCGATTCGAGCAAAATTTTGCGTTATAACCATCCCAACAACGAAGCACGCTCGACGCTCTACAAAACTATGCAGGTCTCGTACGGAATCTTCGGGTCACGCTCGGTAACCTCCCTAGTTAGACCACTCCAAAGAAGATATCACTGCTGAAAGACATTTTGGAAAGAAATAAGGCCCCTTCAGACCCTACTGCGTTGCTGCCGCAGTAATGATAAAAGATAGGGACCGGCTGCGAGCGCAGCAGCTGCGCAGCAGCGGCAGCGCTGCACCCGCTTTCAGAATTTTACTGCGGCAGCGCTGCCATGGCGCTGCCGAAAAGGGACGTGAGTGTATGGCGATCTCTGCAAAAATTTTTGCGTACACCACACCTCACTAGACAGAGGATCCATTTCGTGTTTATCCATCGTTTATTTTATGCATTTTTTAGGTATTTTGTGTTTTTTTTGTATTTTTGTTGTTGTTTTTGATGTTTATGTATTTGTGTAAGCGTGTTTTAGGCAGTTGCACAAGGCAGTTTTTCGTTGTTTGTTTTTTGTTCCTTGTTTCTTGTCGTTGTTTGGGGCTATGCATACTTTTGGTCCCAGCGGCGGCGGCAGCGGCAGTTGGTGGGAGGGGCCTTGTTCCTCCCACCAACTGCCGCTGCCGCCACTGCCGCTGACACCAAAAAGTGCGCCGAGCCCTTAAGGATAGAGACATATCACTGTGACCACTATCACCTACATTTAGCGTTGTTCCACCGTGGTGCTGTGAGCAAATGAACAGAGCGCGTCCAATATATCGGAGAATACGCGAAGTGGGAGTGACATTGTGGTTCAGGACCCAACACCATCCAATCCACATAACATCAACAATCCAACGTTCCTCGAGGAATTCAATTAGTACAACAGCAATGCAAAAAACGATGTGTGCGTTTTTTGTACCACTGTTATTTATGCAAATGCCTCGCGCGTGTGATAAATACCTATTATATATTTATATTGTATTATTTATATTTATGTCTATAATATTTATACGTCGATGTTATGCATGTAGACACCATCGTGGCTACCACCACGACCTAATCGGCGGGCTGACTGGATGTGATGAGAACCGTCAATGCAAATTCGGGTTTGCTTCGTGACAACAGGATAGTTAAATGCTGCTGATAATCAATGATCCTCCAAAAATAGCGTAAGCTTGTTCAAGCAACAAAATTACATGTGCACGTTGTCTAGCGACGGCACAGCCGTACCTGGGATCATCGTTCCTTAGCGGGCTTGTACTACCTCGCTGCACTTGATTGTGCCCTCGAATCTTTTTGTCTTTAAAATGACTAACAAAAGAACTCACCGCAACATCTTCACACAACAGCACTCGACGATGGAACAAAGCGGAATGAAACCCACCGGCAATGAATGATTGTTATCACTCGGTGTTCAACGTGGCGTCACACGTTCAACTGCGTTGTCCACGTTGGAAAACGTTTCTTTCTGTTTGAAGACGACCTGACACAACCATATTCTGCCCTGACTCTCTAGGCCCTACTATCATCATTGATTTGCTCCAGGAACAACTATAAGTTTTACCCCATTGGGTGTTTAGTGACCTCTTGTATTTCGAACAAGATCTCACAAGCCAAACGAACCGAGAACCATTGTTGTTCGTGTGCTCAGGGGACGAAATCACCAAGCCTTAAGAAGACTAAACCCTTATCTCTATGTGACACCACTTACTTGGGTTTATTTTGAAAATGGCTCGCTACTTACCTCAGCAGTCCTGAAGCATCACCATCTTATGAAGTTGTCATTTAACTGAAGAAATGAACAGCCTTTCCGTGGGCATCACGTACGATGGACGAACTTTTCTCGTAGCCACGGACGGCTTGTGAATCGAGTTCTGTTCAACTAAAACGACATGAGATCGAATAGAATTCCTCTGATCCCGAATATAGGAACACATATATAGGTGGACAACGGTGCTGACGAATGCGACGAGCTCCAAAACGACAGTATGATGAAACAGATCATTCTTGAGAAAAAGTCATTTCCTCCTCGTGAGAAATTATTGGATAGACGAGCAGAATACAACCGGTTGCAACCATGTACAAGGTGGTATTGCTTGGTGAACAATCATAAGGTCAAGTCTTCGCGCCACAGCTAGCCTCGGCACTATTGTACTTAATGTACCGCACTAAATCTCGTTCAAATCACATCCACTAGGGGTATTCGGCTATGAGAAGAACGGATCTGATATTCGTTTAGTGCGGAAACGCTTAATAAACCCGCTATGTTGACCTGCAATAGCTAAAAGCCCTGCGAAATAGTGCGCGACGGGAGGAGACGCAGGTTCTGACTCTATCCATGACACACTAGTTGGCACTTGGTACCTGTGCAATCGATCTCCAAGGCGGGGCTTAGGCTTGAGCTTAGGTAGGAACCCAAACCTTAGCTTTAGGAAGGAACCTAAGCCTTAGGCTTAGGGAAGGACATATGCCCCGCCTTGGAGTTCAACTCCACATGTACCGTTTTGTTTTATATCACTGTTGTTGTTCTCTTCATCCTTTGCAAGTTCTCTGAATAAATGAAGAAGTAAAATGGTGGTATACCACTGGAAACTCTTCGATCAGTAGGAGCGAGCTACGCGCGGATTGACAGACGGCCAAATCAGCAACGGGGCCAGAGAGGGGCGAAATAGTGTGTGTCTTGAGTAGAGTCAGAACCTGCGTCTCCTCTCGCCGCGCACTATTTCGCAGGGTTTTTGGCGATTACAGCCCAACATAGAGGGCTTATTAAGCATTTCTGCACTAAACGAATATCAGATTCCTTCTTCCCATAGCCGAATACCCCTAATATGTTTTGAACAAGATTTAGTGCGGTACATTAAGTACAATAGTGCCCTAGGCTCTTGAAATATTTTCCGGGTAACAAACGGTCAGCTTCGTTGAACATCAACTACTTAGTAAAATACGTAGAGAAATGATGAATTGAGTCAAATTTTGTGCCCAACGTGTATGCTGACTTCTACTCACGACCCACACTATTTCGCCCCCACTGCTGCATGCAAAAGATGGAGGGGCTCATTAAGGTTATTAGTAATTCGACTCGACGAATTCGAAGTAATGGTTCGACTGCAGCTCAAATTGTTGTTCATTGTGCTTAGCAAAGAATTGTATTCGATTCTGGTCGGTGATTAAGAGACCAGTCCAAATGTGTGTGGAAGGAAAATGTGAATGTATGCCGGATAACCGCTGATTTTCCTGAGAGTGCCGGTTCGGTGAACGAGTTGGATTTTGACGACGTCCATGAGAGGTCATGCAAACCAATGATGTTTGAGCTTACCGACTTAAACCTAATTTTAAACTCAATTTCTTTAAACAAAGATTGCTTCAAGTACAAGGAAAGTGATATAATGGATCAACTTTCATAGAGCGAAACGAGCAAGCGGGAGCTATAAAACACAAATAAGCACCTACCTCTTTGTCTAAAGGGTTCAGCCTTGCCATGTCTAAGTTGATAATAGGAATAGCTGGGATATCATTCGAAACAAAACGGCGATTCGAAATATTGACGTCGAGGCGAAGTATTGTACGCAAATGCACAGCTGGTACTGCGATACCGGACGGGAAATCAATCGCTTTGAGTAAGAGCGAAGGTGATATGCAGGTTGAGAGTGCAGCTAGAGAAGAAATTTCTCGCCGCTGTAGTTTCCCACGGAACCCTGTTCAGATTGGTGACAAATTATGGGGGATTTGAAATTGCACAATCAGAAGCAGTTCGGTTTCTTTGAAGAATTCTAGTACGTACAGAAAGTACAGCAATTTTACTGGCACAAGGGCAGGCCCACTCCTAACTGGGGCAATACGCGCTGGTAACTGGAGAATTTCCTGACAGTAGCTCGACTGCTGTTCGTTGAAGATCATCTACTGCCCACATGAGCAGTATCCTTGGTCTTATGAGGACTCTGTGCTTTCAGAGCATACGTAAAGGCTAAGGTTTCAAATCCGTCAAGTGGTGTAGTCCGTCTGAGGTGCTTACGAATAGCTGTTCAACGGCTGTGTGAGACGCAGTGGTTCGCGAACAACAAAAACTTCAAGTGCTTAAGTTTCTATTGTTAGGACCATTCCTCTGATTTTCGGCTGGCGGGGTCATTTTGAAAACCCACGCAGTTTTCCTTCCAGCACTACTCTGGCGTCTGCCAGAGTTATCAGAGCAAGTTTTACCTCAAGCGTCCTGTCTACAGAGAAAAGGACATTGAGACCTCGTGGCTATGTCGCCACAAGATTGAAAATGTAGCAAATGATAGCCTTTGCTGCGTCGTCACCATGCACTTACGACTCCACCACACAAGTGTGACTCATTCTTAACAGTCCTTTGAAATAAACCTTTATCAAGTGTATCCAGCAACAACACACCGACAAAGTCAGAAGCGTATTCTACATATCGCTTAAAAAGAACTGTGTTCAAGTCAAGATTCTTGCAAACAATAAGGACACATTCATACTCGACAGCGAAGCAGCGACAATACAGCAACAGTTGTGGCCAATTATACGGCCGAGACAGACGTGGGAAAGCGTCGCAGATGAGATTCTTGGAAATTCTTCGCCGGATTATGCTAAGACAACACAAAACAACGGTTCTTGTATACAATAGGATCGAATATTGTTGTCGAGAAAACCAGGCAAAAATCGTTAGCCCCACACCTCTCAAACTGCGGATTGGCACTGCTTTACTGGCGAGTACGCCTGAGCCATAGGTGATGTAGATGACGCTTCCGGTGAGTGGTACTAGTGCTTGCGGATAAACTTAATGATCGGGCTTGTAACACAACAGTTTAGAATCTGAAAAATCACTTATTTAGCAATATTATGACCGCATGTTTAACATAATAAAACAATGTCAGTAAGCAGACGTCGATTTCAGATGGAATTCAAATTTTCTCTGGAAATAACAACAAAAGGGCATACCTGGTGCTGGGGATGGAATAACTTGGACAATCTAATAATAAGATCCACTCCTAACGAAGAACCTCTCATTTGGACCGCCCTTTGGGATACGCATGAATGGCCGAAACCGCCAAATGGGTGAAATCGGATCTTCTTGAGGTCCCCGGTTTTAGGTTTTCGAAATGGTAGCATCGCGAACAGGTCCACATCAACGGACGTTAACTTTGGCAGTAATCACCAGTCAATGTGCCAAATCTAGGCTGCATAAACCTAGGGAGGAATTACACCAGGTCTAGTACGGAAGTAGATGTGACACCTCACTGGAATTTAACGATGTTTCGGGCAGTAAATAGTGGAAATATCAATATTTCACTGTACCTAAGACAAATCTTCCTATACATAAAGTGAAGCCCTCGTGTAGCAGCATTCTGAAAAATATTGTTTGTATGCTGTTCGAATTTGTCCCAATTTTCATTTGATGAGAATGCGAAGAAGGGAGAACATTATTTATCGTCCTTCTAGTGCTAATTGATAAAAAATGAACTTGGGTGGTTCTTGTTGAGACCTCATCGTTCGATATTCTACTACTTCCATTTTATTAGATTTTAAAGAAAGGTCTGTCCGTTGGCGCACCGTCCTGATATCATTGTGCACCAAATTCGAAAGACGCACGATTAATCGGCAACTATTGTTCTTCTTTCAGCGAGAAGTTCTCCTTCTTGCGAAGAAGTTTTTTGTTCGGTTTTATACCGTGTAGACGTCAATCTCAATCGGAATTTGAGAAAAGAACTTCAGATTCGTGATCAGCGTTCAGAATAACGAATCCAACCAAACTTTCAACCACTTTTCGGTAATGACCCGATCACCCAATTCGACGGTATGGATGGCCGTTAGCCGAAATTTGAAAAAAAGCAAACGTGAGAAACGTGATCGGAATGCAAAAGAACCACCCTAGATGAAGTTTTGACGAAACTAGTGGTCCCAGCTGGACTGCCCTGCTGGCCCTACAGGTTGGTGCTGAGAAAACCATATGGTCAATAGTTGAGCCAAATTCAAAAGAAAAAATTTCTTCCATCACTGGAGTGTGATAAGTGGTGTGACATAAAACGGAAAACAATATAGTCATAATTTACTTATTTATCTATTCAACGAAGCTCGAAGACAGACGTTTGGTGGCCAATAGGCCGATGGACGGCTGGGTTGGTAGTAAAAAAAAACTCACGGCCATGTCATGCCATGACTTATAGTCATGACCAAAAACTTTATTGGTTGTAGCAAATGAGTCGAACTTAGATTCTTTAGGAGGGCCATCAAAGTAGTGAATAACAACGATATCAATGCCATAGTTTTCGGCCTGCAATGAAACAAACCGTTAGGATGCCTGCTCCATGGGAAATTAGCGAATTTCGGGGTTTGCGTTATTAGTGAGAATAGGACATAGCGTTTCATAAATACGTCAATTTTTCATAGCGGACGTCATCAGATTTTACACATTTTTCCGCTTCAGTTCGTAAATGTTCTACACCATTCCGTATTTCGTCGTCATATTTCGTGAACGTTTCATATTTATTTTTTCTTCTTCGTCACATGTACACTTCTTGAGTTGTTTTTTTTTGCGTTTCCCAACATTTAGGAGAAAATACACTATATAGTAAACTAATGTGCGTAAAATATGCAAATATTGTGAAAAAAAAAACTTCAATCGAGTTCAAAACATGTAAAAAACATATGAACCTATCGGAACCACGGGAAACGGTTGTAGTACCTCCAACGTATTAATCAGTGATGATTTCTCGTTTCAAATACGGGCTCAACTCATCATATTTCTGAAAAAAGCGCTACAGTCCTCGGCGGTCATTACTATGCACCGAGGACCAGCGTATTTGACACAGAGCGCTTCTGTGAACTCTTGAACGAGTTATTCGTAGTTATTGAGGAGCAGGACATGGGAAAGGTGGTGCTTGTGATGGACAATCCTAGGTTTCACCATGCTCCGAATGTGCAGGCTCGAATTGAGAGTTATGGATATCTGTCACCCTATTCGCCTTTCCTTAATCCCATCGAAAGCATATTCACAAAGTGGAAGGACTATATGCAACGCGAAAAACCGCAAAACAAGGAATATTTGCACCAGCTGATCAACACTGGACCAAGATTTGTGACCGCCGAGGATTGTGGCGCTTTTTCCACAAATATGATGATCAATATTACCCGCTGTTTGAAACGAGAAATCATCATTGATCAGTAGTAGGTAGGAGGTACAGTAGTCGCTTTCCGTAGTTACATAGGTTCATATGTTTTTTGCATGTTTTGAACTCGACTGCAGTTTTTTTCACAATATTTGCATATTTTGCGCACATTAGTTTACTATATAGCGTATTTTGTCCTAAATGTTAGGAAACGCAAAAGAATAATTCAAAAAGTATATATGTGACGAATTTTAGGAATGGTTGCGAAACCAAATGACAAAACTTATACCGACGCTCATGGTGAGCGTCAGCTGCTTGCGAGCGGTGAGCACCCAGCCGCTGAGCACGCGACGCACGCACGCACGCGCCCGAAGCATACAGAGCAGCCCTCGACCGACCCCCAGCGAAAGGGTCAATCGCAGTGCAATGCACAGCGGCTAGCGACGACGCGCGTGAGCGTCTGCATAACAGCCCGTGAGCGTCATCACGCCAGCGTCTGACGTGATAACTCGCACAAACGTGTCTGGCCCCACGGTGTCTGATACTGAAGCGCTGGCAGACGCTGGGGGGTGAGCGTCGGTATAACAAAGGCCTTAGACTGGGCGACAATCGATCGCTCGACGGTTCATGTGTCAGCGGCGCCTGTTAGTTCTGCACCACGTACGATTTCTTTATAGATGTTAATTCGCTTCTTAACGTAATCGAAGGTACTTGACGTCGATATGGTTTCGAACTTTGATCAGTTCTTTCTGTGCTAGGAAGTTTTGTTGCGTTTAGGTGCAGGAATTCTAGAATGCGTTCACTTATGAATCACCACTCTTGTCGTTTTTCCTGACCTCGCCGTCAACGCGCTCTAAGGTCCTCACTACTGTTGAGTGAGTAGACCAGCAATAATTAAACAAGCGTATGCAAACAACAACACACAGGAACTCTTATCATGAAATACGAACCTCTTTAGCCTTTTTTTGTGCTTGATCGTAATCAGTAGCTTCAGCGGTGGTAAACACAATAAGATGAATTACCTTCCTCGCGTAAGGATGGTACTGTAAAAGTAATATGGGAGGAAAGGTACTATAATTCATGGCATTTAATGAGCAATTACGAAAGGCTCTCAAACGGATGGGAAATGATTAACGAAAACGTCTAGCAATGACAGCACAATTTGAAAACGTACGTGAACGGAAAAAATACGACTACTTACTAACGAAAATCGAGCAGTTGACTGGAATGAGCAAAAAAGCAGGAAAAAACTTCAACCTATGTGATTCCGTGTGTAAGACACTGATGTAAAGTGATTGTTTCATCTCATTCTTCACCTTTAGGGCTCGTTTAGACGCCGAGAAAATGCAAAATCGAAGCGCAATCAATAATTGATGTCATTGATCGAATTCGCTCCTTTGCGTTAGTTGCGCAGTGCGGTGGCGCATGGCTATAAACGCCCGTGAACGGAAAAAATACTAACTAACGACGCGACCAAAAGGTAAAGGTGAAGAACGAGAAGAAACAATCACTTTGACATCAGTGTGTTACACATGGATACATGTAGGTTGAAAAAGTTTTTCGTGCTTTTCTGCTCATTTGGGTTAACTGCTCAAGTTTTCCCCATCACGGCACCATAAATAGCACAATTGGTTAGAATAATGTTGACGTACTCGGAGCGCTTCTATGGCTTCCTTGAAGGCTGCTGCGAGTGCTAATTTACCAGACCCATCCTCCTTCCAAAGAGTACTTTGTCCGAGACTAAAATGCACAAACACAGCGTACTAATTGAATATGGAATTCGTTCAAAATCTTACGTGTCCGAAGAAAGCTCCTTACTAAACACCGGTACATGGAACTTTTTCGTGTCATGTCGAATTCCACCTTCGCCGGCATGAATTATTCTGACAGGGACTTTCATGTGGGCGAACGCAGCACGAAAGTGATAAAACGGGACTCTGAAGGCCTGCAATCAAACAAAGACGAGTGGTCACATAAAACAGGTGACTCACTTGCCTCATAAAGAAATTGCTGTAAGTCATTCATGTGTGAAATCCCCATCGTCAATCGTTCAGCGTAGGACCGTTAACTATACAGCATGGATGTGGATGAATCAACTGATCTAATCGGGACCACCCAACTCTCCGACACCTTCCAATCAGCTATTCCTGTGATTCTCGCTTATAAGCATTAGGCTGGCCTGGCAACTATTTCCGTGCACTCAAGCACATCCAAGAAATCTGTTTTTTTACCAAAGAACAAAAGCTATCGCCAACGAAAATACCATTGCAACGAACATGCACACATTTCCCCATTCTCACGTAGTTCCTCTATTTGACTTCCTTCAAATTGTTGAGTTTTTCGAGCGGAAAGATTTTCATAGGTGCATTTTGACCTATTCCAAATTGGTGAACCGACTTTCCACCGAGGAATGCAGGAAAGATCAGATTTTATTTTCCTGCAAAGGACCACCTAATTGGACTGCAGTCATCAGCGCTGTTTTTCTTCCTCGGTTTTGTGCGTGGGTTTGTCCTTTTGCAGTAGTATCCGTGTGGAAGGCGTTTTGATCTTGTTATAACTGTTCGATTGGAATTTGCTCCTCGGGATGCAGGGTCGCGCTGTAAATCCTGTCGGTCCTTCTTCTTTACCTCGACCGATTTCTAGATCTGAGTTAGGTAGTTGTGTTTTTTTTTCGGGCACAGGGCCTCCTAATCGGGCTGCCCTCATCAGCGCTTTACTGCTGGTGCTCTTGTGCCCAGTCCTTTTGCAGTATTATCCTTGCCTTGATTCTCTTCCTTGTTTAAAGGTGTCAGAATATTTTCTAGTGTATTACAGTACCGCACATATCTTTTGATCACTTCCCGGAAAAGCCGCTTAATAGCGTTCCAATTCTATATCTTTCTAGCTTTTTAACTAAATTACACCTAATTTTAGTGTACTATAGAAAATAATTTTCTCTTTAAGGCAATTAATTTTGTTTTGAGTCTAGCTTCTTAGTTTGTGAGAAAATATTTTTTAAAGAGGAAATTGCCTGAACTAATTTATTCAAAAAAGTTCAAGAGGAATCGACCCTTTTTTCTCTGTGTGCATAGCACATTTATGGTTGTTTCAATATTACGCGTGCGCTGAAATTATTCGAAGTTCTCATAAAAATATATCGCTTTGACTGACACACGCTGTGCGCGCCGTCACTACCAGTGCAGTGCACGGCGCGGGCAAAGGCGCGCACAGCGTGTGTCAGTCAAAGCGATATATTTTTATGAGAACTTCGAATAATTTCAGCGTACGCGTAGTATCGAAAGAACCATAAATGTACTATGCACCCAGAGGAAAAGGAGTCGATTCCTCTTGAACTTTTTTGAATAAAACAGTTTAGGCAATCTCCTCTTTAAAAAACATTTTCCCACAAACTAAGAAGCCAGACTCAAAACAAAAACAATCGCCTTGAAGAAAAATCATTTCCTATAGCACACTAAAATTTGATGTATTTTAGTTGAAAAGCTAGAAAGATACAGAATTTTGAAACATGGTCCTGAAATTTGACCACTTTTTGACCACCAAAATGTTTGCTCAGAAAAATCTATAATTTATCGGCGATCTGAATCAAATGTTTGTATCACATTATGATAACTAGACCATGCTCTATCAGAATATCGTCTCAGATTGATCCTATGCTCAGCAATTTTTGAGATATTTTCGTTTAAAATAGCATATGAAAATCACTATAAAATATTTTTAAAAAATAAAGAATTCGTAGCAACGGTATGTTTCGACACATTTTCAAACAGAGTGGTCAGAACTATCGATTGGTATCAGGTTCTTTCCAATTTGAACTATTTGTGCATGAAAATGAAAAGTGACATATCTTTTTGACCGCTACTGTATATTTGAGCTCAGCAGCTCGAGCTCTATCGACTGGTATTCGAAGATGGGTACAAAGGCAAAATATGGCTCTTTTGCCGACCCCTCGTATCTCGCCTGGTCGGTCCCTCTGGGGCTTGTCGGTCCCTCAGGGGCCGACTAGGCGAGATTTGAGGGGTCGGTAGGAGGGGCAATATTCTGCGGTTGTATCGATCTTTGAATACCACTCGATAGAGCTCGAGCTGGTGAGCTCAAATATATGTACATTTTCACAAATAATTGAGCTTCATCAAAGTTATGGAAAAAAGCCGCTTTGGAACGCTCCTAAGCGGCTTTTCCGGGAGGTGATCAAAAGCTATGTCCGGTACTGTATAACTGCCAGTCGGTGATTGGGATTATTAGCCTGACCCCCGCCCATTGCTTTGACGTCCTGCTCGCTTTTCCTGATTTTCTGTTTTACTCCCGCTCCATTTCTTTATGCTCTTGCGTCTTTTTCTTGACTTTTATCAGTTGAAACGTTTTCTTCTTCTTTGTTTTGTTTTGTCTTCTTCCTTGAACATTCCCCCATAAGTCCGACCTATTTGTTTTTGTTGTGTTGTCTGTTAATTTTTACACATGTATTCTGTTGGACGTGTCGTAAATAAACAATGTATATGTTCATCAATAAGTGTATAACTTGCACTGTAGGGTGCATGAGGGAATTTTGCAGTCTTCGAAAGAAAGGCTGTGTGGTGGTTAGCGTTGCCTTGATAAGTGATGGCACTACTTTACGAAAGCTGTCTAAACCGACCCCGGCGAAGTTCAACATGTATACAGCCTCGTTAAAGCCAGAAGATCTCTAGACAAATGCTGCCACTACCGCTGATGAGTTCTCGGAAGATGACACCTTCGAAGAACATTCCAACTGACATGGTCAGCTTCTAGTTAGGAGGTCTGACTTGAGGATCAGCAGCGACCTTCATTGTGGCCGTTCAGAAAGCAAGAAATTGCTGAGTGATACCCTCGTTCCATCGCACGTTACCACTTGGTGAACAAGTGGTCCATTTTTAGGCCCTTGTTATACATTAATTCGCTCGCGGTGAGCGTCAGCGGGTTGCGAGCGGTGATCGCGTGCGCCGCTAACCTCAGACGCTGAGCACGCGACGCACGCACGCAGGCGCCCGAAGCATACAGAGCAATGCGCGAGGTAATCGACCCACCCCCAGCGAAAGGGTCAATCGCAGTGCAATGCACAGCGACTAGAGCGTGGAAGGTACGCGAGCGTCTGCATAACAGCCCGTGAGCGTCACCACGCCAGCGTCATCGTGATAACTCGTACAAACGTGTCTGGCCCCACGGTGTCTGACACTGAATGTACGAGTTACGCTGGGGGTGAGCGAACGTATAACAAGGGCCTTAGAGCAGGCCCGAAGCTTGTTTGCCGCATACGCATCATCCACCTTCGCTATGGCCTTTGTTATACCGACGCTCACTCCCCAGCGTCTGCAGCGCAACTCGTCCCATTCAGCATCAGACACCGTGGGGCCAGACACGTTTGTGCGAGTTATCACGTAGACGCTGGCGTGGTGACGCTCACGGGCTGTTATGCAGACGCTCGCTTACCTTCCACGCTCTAGTCGCTGTGCATTGCACAGCGATTGACCCTTTCGCTGGAGGCGGGTCGATCACCTCTCGCATTGCTCTGTATGCTTCGGACGCGTGCGTGCGTCGCGTGAGGTTAGCGGCTGGGCGCTCACCGTTCGCAAGCAGCTAACGCTCACCACGAGCGTTGGTATAACAAAGGCCTATGGGTCATATCGCAGGGCACCTATTAGATGACGCTTATAAAAAAACTAGGAATAGTGCCGAATTTTTTTCAGTTGAGTTCTGATTTTATTCAACAGGGTTAATTACCGCTTTCAAAGCGAGCTCGGCAAATCTTCGAACATGCACCTATTCCCACGTTACGAATTCCTTCCTCAGATTCTCTTGATCTTTTCACGTACTACCAATCGTCTTATAGTTAGAACAGAATCTCCACATGCTGCTAAAACACTTTGTAAAGCATACGTCACCAACCGGATAGGCAGGAACTCATGAAGAAGATCTTCGCAAATGCAGCTTATAAGTGCTCTCATTTCAAACTTCAAAAAAAATCCTATTAAAATAATGTAACATGAAGTGGTTTCGAGAAGTACGTGGGCTACCAATTAGTGAAAAAATTAGGGAAATCGGTGAGAACTTAAGCGACATTTATCGGTCACAAGAACTGACTGCAAAGCAATCCACGAAATTAATTGCCAGCCTGATACCAAGAAACGTGTTTGAGAACTCAGCGGACCTTTTAAGACCTTCGTACGGACACCTAATGTAAGGATTACTCGACGACAAATGCATGAGCACCTCTATCAGCTTTGATAGGAACTTAATAGTGTCGGCTCTCCATGACTCTGGCTCCATCCGGCCACCTGCGTCTTGTTAGGGTATTCGGCCATCAATATTATTCCAGCGTTAACAGGAAAGAGGAGCAATATATCTGGTGGAACTTACAGCTCCATATGAGATTTGACTTTGGGAGGCATCCATAATCACGACAGCTGCATACTCTGTATGCGCCCTGCATTGAAAGCACAAAGTTTGCAACTGAAATAATATCGTCATCGTAAAAAGAAGACCGCGAGGTACGTGAATTAAACAGATACGGGTTTTTAATCACCAATCCGAAATTGGTTCAAGGGAAATTGTTTCCCGTAACCTACAACTCCCGCCTCAGAAGGGTCACCTGGCGTCATCAATCACATGCTTCAATCATGCTCGTTACCTTCTGATGTACTGAACTAAGCCTGCCTGTAAACTAATTGAACTTTTAAATTATTGGGGTTCGATCACTTTTCAAAAAAAATCTTGCTTCATAAAAGTGAGGAGTTAGACCAGAAACTTCTGTCTTCACCGCTACTATAGGGCAATCCTTTCTTTTTCAACGAGATCATTTCGCTTCCCCATTTAGAAAGCATTTCCTGACATAAAGTAAGGTGTCTGACATCTTTGAATCGCAACCAGCGAAATACGATTGAGATCGGGGTTCACTCCTCGAAAGGATTTTAGTGATGATATTAGGTTGTAAAGAAAGTTCTGTCATTATATTCAAAGCGTCATAACTCTACTCAAGTCCAGCCGTTTTCCTTAATTCAAGCATCATTCGAAAGGGCACATCTTTCTCTAAGGAAGGCACTATAATCTGTACCGCTATCGCGAATGTCTCAAGATCTGGATTAATTAAAATATTCGACGTTCGGACCCTCTGCTCCGAGTGCGAATGAGGGTTGAGGGTTCATCAATTGAAATGGATTTTGAGGAGCCACTTCCATAAGGATATCTAACCTACGACGAAGAACGGATATTATACTATGATAAGAAGAGATTTTCCCGTTTCTTACACAACGACGAACCTTCTGAGACGGTTAAGAAACTAGATTTTCACGACACGAATACAATGGTGACGTTATGATGAACTGCAGCAGTACCAGAGTGCCTTTTGTTCCATTCTCTTCACCAAACGATAAAGAAGGAAGTGCACATCGTGAATATATGTAACATTCAAAACGATTCAACCGAAGCTAGGAACCATAGAGTCCATTTGACATTTTACAGCAACACAAATCCACGTGTTTTAAAATATCATCTCCAGAATTCAAACCAACGACACATTGAAATTCATCTTCGTCCGCCGAAATTGCCAGACCTCGTGCTAACTATCTGCCAAATTTCAAACATTCATATGGCTTTTCAAAGAGGAGAGGGTTAGAATATCAACACGATGTCGAATCCGCCTTGGAACATTTGACTTAATTCCTATCTTTAGACTTTCGCGATGGCGGCACACTTTATACTGCATTCCATAGACAATAATGTGATCTTCCGAATGGTGGTTAAATGAAGAGAAACGGTGAGACATGAGCCGAGTTATAGCGTTTTGAATATATGCTGCAAAAAATGACAGAACTTTCTTTACAACCTAATAATAAATATCAACTTTAGCGCTGAAGTTTCGAAATTACTAAATACGGTGCTAGGACACATCGCGGACACGCCTGGACCCTTTACCAACCGTCGACTCGACTGGACTACCGAGTCGACGGCTAGTAAAGGGCCCTCCCTTGAATTGACGCGAACCGCACGTGTCATTGGTCCACCGATGTTGCCGCCACTCGCGGAATGACTGATGACATTCCCTCCGGCGGCAGCGGCGGCAGTGCTACTGAGCGGTGTCGTTGCCGCTGGGTCTGAATGCCCCCTCCGACGGCAATTGACGCGTTGCCGCTACTTTGCGTCCCTGCGCTATGCTTAATCATTGCTGTGCCACACTGCCGTCGGCTCTGACAGAGTTGAGCTGAACTGAGATTTCTGAAGCTCCTCCTTACAAAAAATTTAGAATTTACTAAGCTGTCACGGAAGTCTTGTCTTACTTTAGCGACAAATCAGTAAATTCGATGCAAACTCAAGTCGACTGAAGTCAACAGACTACCGAATAACTCACTGAGGAAGAAAGGGCGCAAAGAAGGGTTCGATTTTCTAGGCACAAGCTAGCTGTGCCTAATGTGCTTGTAGTAAGGGATACACTCGGATGGTAATTTTTGATTTCATTATTTACCGGGTTTTTCATATAATCTTCATCAACTTTAAGAAACAGGAATTGACTGCGATGACGATCCAGTTCCTCATCCTGATCGATACATTCGCACTTATCATTCTTTAACTGTGCGTTCACTGCGCAGCCGAGCGGTTCCCGATAACCTACAAGTAGACAATCTCATGAAGTGTTTCTTCCTTGCTACGTTAGATATGGGGAAACACCAACATCGGTTAGTGTTTTCTGCAGCTACTATTGAGGTCTGTGCTTCTTTTAATATTACTGGTAAAGCTTTCCGACTCACACTCAGCAATGGAATAAGAAGAGGAATAGGTGGACTGACCAAATGTACACGCCACGGAATGTCGAGCGAACGCTGGTACATCAATGAGTCCATCTTTTGAAAAAACGAGGGCCACTCGCGGGGAATCGGCACATGCATTGTCAGGATGACCATCTTTCCATCCCAATGGCCCAACATTCTTAAAGTATACGAATTTTTCATAGCCTCACCTCAATTTATAAGGTGGTAGGAAAGTCTTGAGCTGTTTCACGTGCACGTTTTCTTCGTTTTCTTAGTAAACAATGCATTTTATCCCACGATGTAGTCACCATCGTTAATCGGAACAATGGCTGTTGGGCAGGTCAGCCATCCTATTCGTCTAGAACTAAGCAGGGTGAAAGCCAAAGAGGTCGCCAAGTGCCACTATGACATCTTCGATTTTGGTGACTCTTTTCTCAGCTAAAAAGCAGCACGTGAGGAAGATAATCGACAATTGTAAGGGGTGAGTGTAACAAGATGATTAACAATCATGAGCCAGCCGCATATCTTTAACTATTCACTGGTATCTTTATCGGCATAGGGTCTGGAGGCACCACACAGAGTGCACACCACATATACTCTCTGTCGTTTTTTCTACTTCCATGAGTTTTCAGAGCACAATGGCTCGAGCAGTAGCAGAGCGCTGTTGAGAGCAATTCATGGCACAGTCTTCGCCTTGTTTCCCTCAAGAGACTTTTCTGAAGTTACAATGGAACCTATGACAAACCTGATAGTAATATGTTCCGTTAGACGTTTTACGTTGGTACTCCCAATCATCGCGTTTCCTGTTGTAGGCAGGATCTCGTTTGCCACAGTTGTAGTTGCGTTCCCTTAGCGCATGGGGTTTTAGCCTTCCAGGAACAGCGACGACATTAACGTCAGCCTGAAATGTAGCCATATTGGTTACATATCGAATTGCTCCTCTACTTTCAACAATTATTATCACATTTCTGTCCATCTCAAAGGAGTACGAACTCTAGGTACTATTGTAGCAACCCTGTGAGCTCTTAGTCGGAGTTCATGCCTATGTATATTCAACACTAGCAATTTTCTCAATACTACCTCTTTTTAAATATTCAACCTTCCTGCTTGAAATCCAAACGCGAAGCTCAATCAAACAAACGTCTCCCACTTTTGCTTTATCGCTTATTAATTTGAACAATTTGAACATGTGATCAGTTTGTCTGCTCGACATTTTCTTATCACTTGATGAAGGATGAGCGTAGTACTAATTTTTTGTGTAGTCATTCCCAGTACGATGCGAAACGTAAATACCAACACAGAAATTGAACACAACCGTCCAATGTAGTGAATTTTTGTAGTTACGTAAAATTGGAACCGGCTTTTGCCCCTCCTTCGCCTAGGGAGCCAGCGGAAACGTGCCTTCACTTAGTGAATAACGCATTACAGCTTACATCTCTGAGGAGTTCCTTGAAATTCTCCACATTATCGAAGTCAAGTGTGGTTGCAGGGGATCCATGCTTGAAGCCCTCAAAAGGAATTGACTGCAGAAAGAAGAACTTGAGAGCTCGTTACAAAGGCGAGAAGAAATCAGGGTTGACGAGCTTTCTCTTACCTCGCAAAGTTTATAGTGAGTTTCACCACCTCCTATATAATACAAGTCTTTGGATATCCCTGAGTAAGAGAACGCGCCTTTCACAACGGTAAATGCTTTGAAAAGCTGCTTGTCCTTTACTTTGTATGTCTTCGACTGGATGTTGAAGAGTTCGTATCTTTTTGCTAATGCTGCCGACACTGGAATGTCGCGAGACATGTTCGAGTTTTCAGCACAGATATTCATTTGAAAAATTTTCCTTGTACTTCATATTTGCTCTTGAATACAAGAAACACATAAGGTATAAGGTTCTTGTGATCAACCAACGGCAGCATGCAATGAGAAGTGAATATCACTGAGTAACCGTTGGTTACATGATCAACAACACATAGTAAACAAATCCTTAAGTTCTACCTCATGGCAAGGAGTTAACGGCATCAGATTATTCTCGAAAGGCATAATTCCCTGGAAACTCGGTGGAACTAGTGCCAGTTATCGCGTACAGGTTCACTGTTTTCAGTTTGACCGTTACAAGTTGAGTAGCGCAGAAATATGTTAGGGGCAGCTAACCAGAACGGGTTGCCACCATTCGTCAAGGCAGTGTTATGCACCGCATTGTCTTTTGCACTCTACAAAACCCTGAAGACGTGACCTCGGAGCGTCGCATTCATGCACATTATAGCAAAGATTGTGCTCCTGCTAACGATCGTGATTCTGGTCTCTACATGATTCCTTGACGCTCGCGTGGTAAAGTGGTAGGACACACTGCTGAAACCGCACGGTCGACCGAACGATCCTGGCCCATGTTAACCAAGCCTTCTACCCCTCTGGAGTCGGGTAAATTGGTACTAAACCTGTCTGGGAAGATAAGGACACTGACTTGGAACGGCGGCGACTGGCCCTCGCAAGTTATTGCTCATGCCAAATACGCACGTATTCACAACGCCTCTACGACTTCAATGGAGCACGGATGCGGTGCTACGTCCCTCCGGCACCGATCATCGCCGATCCCTTCGCCTTTTTTACCTTTAACATTTGCTTACGTACCTCTTACCCGATAGACGGTTCTCTAATATGAAGTAGGTCAAAATGCACCTATGAAAATCTTTCGCCTCAAGAATTCTATAGAAGTGAGACTGAGCAGCGAGCTGAGAATTGGTAACGACTTGATCCTTCCAATGAATAACATTTCGATTGAATATTATTTTTGTTACTGGGTAACCAGGAATTATTTGAGGGAGCTTGAGCGCCCACGAAATTAATCGCCAGCCTAATATTAGGTTGGTGCAAAATTAATTTCGGTTTCTGAGTACCTTCAAATAAACAACTTTTTCAACCCAAATCATTTCATCTCAAAAAAGCCAAGCATAAAGTTTGGTAGGTTTTTTCCTGCTCTTTCCAAATCATACATGTTTCCTGCCCTAACGCTACCAGGCAATTTTTTACAGGGCTTCGTTCAATCATGAACCGACGCGATTATCGAGTCATCATGGCTTTCGAATTTAAATTAGGACACTCCGCTGCGGAGGCGGCTCGCAATCTTAGCATTGCTTTCGGGATGGATTGTACTTGCCAACGGACAGTGCAACTCTGGTTCAAAAAATTTGCATGTGGAGATTTTGGTCTTGGAGAAAAAGCCGGCCGTGGTCGTAGGGCGTCGTTGATGACAAAGATTTGAGAGCTGCTGTAGAAGCAAATCCAGAGACGAATACACGGACGTTAGCAGAGGACCTAGGCGTACATCACACCACAATCGGACGACATTTGGCAGAAATTGGAAAGGTGCAGAAAATGTCTAAATGGATACCCCATGAATTGACTGAAGAGCAGCGCCTCCAACGTTATGACATCTGCTCTAACCATCTGATTCGCCTGAGATCTGACCCGTTCGTCGGCCGTATTGTGACTGTTGATGAAAAGTGGGTCATGTACGATAACAGGAAACGCGGGTTCGTTTGGGTAGACAAGGATGCCCCACCAAAAAAATTTCCTAAACCTGACCTTCACCCGAAAAAGGTCATGTTGACTGTTTGGTGGTGCTCCAAAGAGCTAATTCACCACAGCTTCAGGCAACCTGGTCATTCAGTTACAGCAGAGTCCTACTGTTGTGATTTAGACCAAATGTATGCAAAGTTGCAAAAACTGTGGCCGGCAGTGGTGAACAGAGGTGGACCGATCCTGTTGCATGACAATCCTCGAAAACCACCCGGCAAAAATTGACCCAATTAGGTATAGAAGTTCTCCCTCACCCACCCTATTCCCCTGACCTCTCCCCAACAGATTACCACTTTTTCCAATCTCTCGACTCCTATCTACGTCAGAAACAATTCGCTGATTTGATCGATGTTGAATCTGCCTTCGTTGATTTCGTCGATTCTCGTGATCCCAGTTTTTATTCTAGAGGCATAGAAATGTTACCAGTTCGTTGGCAAAAATGTGTAGATTCTGATGGTTCTTACTTTGTTTAATAAAGTTTAGTTTACGCTGAGTTATTGCACTTTAAAGTTTGCGGTCCAAAACCGAAATTAATTTTGCACCAACCTAATATATCGTACCAGGTCTCAGCGACTACATACGTTTGATGACAAGTGAAAGTGGCGTACTTTTGTGAAATAAAGGTCAAAAAAACAGAACAAGTTGAACCCACGTTCCTGTCTTGGTGTGGCTCTACGAGAGCAGAGAGCGGGAACCTCGGTACTCGAATCCATTGGAGCTATAGTCCCTCCGCGTAAACGAGCAAGCGAGCCCTTTCTTGTGATCATTGCATAATGGTCGGACGTGCCAGCAACGACGCGACCGTATTTGTTGACAAGTTTTCTTCTTCCTGGAACGAAAACGAGGACAATATCGTTGCTCGAAACTCAAGAATTTTTCAAAAAGTGGGCAAGTCAACCAATTAGATAGCACATCACACAATTCCTAGGACAAAGTTAGAACCAGATTGAACAGAAAAACATCCCTTCAATCACTGGAATGCAATAAGTGGAATAGCGCCCTGTTATCTATCGAACCCTAAAATTAACACTTCAATAAGATGTTGGGCGAAATTTCGCAACTGAATGCCAGGTTAGTGATCAGCACCCTAAATTACGCCCATTAGCTTACCGTTACTCGAAAAATGGCAACACAAATTCGATCGTAACTCGACCATCCCTTACCACTTGCCCGTACCTTCCAAACCACCCTTGGTGACGTCAATTAGGAAAGGAAGTTCTCTACTCGCGATAGCAACGTCAAATTACCATTTTGGAAAATAAATGTGGGTCCTATTTTACAGTACCATCATACACACGGTGGTTTTCCCGAAGCACGTGTCCGCATCATCTCAAACGAGTCTCACGAAGCTTTTCAGCAAGTGGGACCTTTCCGAATCGTTCCCTTATATCCGCATTCGTTATATGGTCTAGCCTTGTAACGCCAGCCATCCATCTCAACATTTTCATCTCCATCACGTTAAGGCTTCGCTCAACTTCTTTGGTAGCAGGCCAGCACTCAGCTCCATATAGAGCAACCGGTCTTACTACCCTACGGTAGATCGTCGATTTCAGACGCTCCGGCATTTTCCGATCGCAGAGCACACCTGTTACCACGCGCCACTTCAGCCTAGCGTTGTTCACTTCAAAGCAGAAACTACTATCGCAAGCTATAGTCAACATAACATTTGAAGGCACTTGTCCTTGACAGCTCGGTTCCATCCATTTTAACTATTCCTGGAATATTCATCTGGGTGGTGAGATACTCCGTCTTATTGATGCTGGGACGAAGTCCAAACTACGCCAGGCGATCACTCTAGGTTCTTCCCTGTCTTCAGGCGTCAATATTATATCATAGGCGTATAGCGAACTCCATGGGACTGGAGTCGACACGCGTGACGGCGTCCATCACAACAATGAAAAGAAGAGGAGAGCGCGGCGAGACTTGGTGGACCTCAACCGATACTGGAAATTCCGAAGATGTTCCAGCAGCCGCCTGTACTCTGCTTCTTGGGTCGGTGTACAGGATTCGGACCCTATTCATGAGCTCTTCAGGAACCAACTGTTTTTACAGTGCATACCAGATCACCTCATGCGGCATGCGGTCGAACGCGTTCTCGAGGTCGAGGAAAGCAATGCGTAGTGGGCGTTGTTTTTAACAATGCTTCTGTACCAGAACCCGAGCAGCACGGATCGCATCTGCAGCACCGCAGTTTGCGACAAAACCGTGCCGTTGGTCCTAGGGCGTGGTCTTAATGGCTCGACACACTTTTTGGTGCTAACGGCGGCGGCGGCAGCGGCAGTCGGTGGGAGAAACAGGGCTCCTCCCATCAACCCCCGCTGCCACCGAAAGTGTGTATACACTCAAACAACGACGAAAAACAAGGAATAGAAAAATCAACCAACGGAAAAGTCGAGAAAACACAAAAACACGAAAAAATTGAATTGAAATCCTCTAGTTACTGATCCAGGACGGTGTCCGTCCCTTTGGTGCAGTGGTCACCAATTGCATCGGGCCCACGTCACGGAGAACGTCGCCGGCGGCACCTCCACAAAAATGAGAAAAAATCCATCGGCGGAGCGCGGCGTCGTCGGCGATGTCGCCGCTGCCACCGCCGCCTCCGAAGTACGCGTAGCCCCCCCTGGCGGCATCGCGGCGAGGTCGCCAGCGACGCCGTTGGATCGATACTCCCCTATCTTTCATCATTGCCGCTGCCGCCGCCGCTCGCCGCTTCAAAAAGTGTGCCGAGCCCTTTAGGGCTACCAAAGTACAGAACTTGAAGCTACGGCCAATCTCTCCCGGGATGGGGTGCGTTTGGACCGGTTGACAATTAGCGGTCCGCCGCCTGACTGGGTGGCCTTACCTATGGATACGGAGCCGTGGCTTGCCGTATCAGCTCGAGCCACAGCACCCGCCACGCCACCATGCCGGACGCGGCCAGCCAGCATGGTGACGACAACGACCCGAGAAAACAGGGTGCTCCACTGAAGGAGCACTTTACTACTAGCGCCCACAATAACCGATTTCGAGGATTTTCTTCGAATAATATTTCAAAGAACTTTTAAGGCATTGAATCCCAAATGTTTTTGAATCAGAATTTTATGTTCCTTCTAATGAGCGTAACCAGAACGAGATCAAAACAAACATTACAATGCAAGTTTTTGACATAAGAAATGAAACTGAGCGTTGTGAATACAAGTTCACACGAAGTAAAATCAGTGAGTGAAAGGTAAAAGTGTGTTTAAAATATTACAAATTCATAGAGGTACTCCCATTATTTCTCCAACTCTAGAAATAAAATCAAAAGCTGTGAATAAAAGTCGAAACGAAGTACAATTAATCAGTATAACTTGTGCTCCTCTTCGTGTGCCACCTCACAGCGGCGAAGGGGTGAACGTCACTTTTATTGATGACCAACGGCACAAGTGGTCACGTAGTACGCGATACTCTATCGTGTATGGGCGGCTCCGTGTATCCCTGGCTAGGAACATTTCAGCAATCAGAGCACCCTATCGGCAACATCAAATAAGACATCATTGCACTGCAGGAAACGAAAGGCAAAACCGAAGCCATAAGAAAGACTGACCACAGCGACCTTCTCATTATCGGAGCAAAGGTGGACAGTAGAAACATTGGCGGAGTTGGATTTCTCGTCAATTCGACAATACATCATCTGGTAGACTCTTATAAGATCATCACTCCACGGATAGTCGTTCTTCGCTCGGAAGTCAAAGACCAAGAAATCTCCATCATAAATGGATATGCTCCAACATCTACGGCAACAGACGAAGAGAAAGATGACTTCTACGAACTCGAAAGGACTGTTAACGACGAAAAGAGCTACTACAAAGTTGTAGTTGGTGACTTCAACGCCACCGTCGGTACCAACGACTGCGACGAATGGAGGCTTGGACCGCATGGATCTTCCTCAAGAAACGACAACGGAAATCGTCTGATAGGCTTCCTGTCCGCATGCCGCCTCTTTCATGGAAGTTCCATGTTCGAGAAGCCTTCACACCGACGATGGACTTGGGAGAGCCCAAATGGAGAAGTACGTGCAGAGATCGACCATGTCCGCGTTAGCAGACGATGGAGTCTGTTCAACGTCTCCGCGCTTCCTTCGTTTGACACCGGTTCGGATCACCGTCTTGTCCGTGCGAAGCTGACTCTCAAAACGAAGATCTTCAAACGTGACACGCATAAACCAGCACCGTTGAGGATCCCGTCATCCAGTTCGCAGGAGTTGGAACATGCCATAGTGTCCTATGAGTGGAAATGTCTCGAAGATCCATCAGAAGACTACGCTCTCCTCGTCAGCGGACTGTTGAGGTGTGCTAGCTCATGTCGAACCACGTCGTCGCTCGCTTCAAGACTTGACACGCGTGCGATAGAACTTCTGAAGCAAAGAAGAGCTGTCAAGCTAGATCCTAACGCCTCTCATCTAGAAAGAGTCACCATCTCCAAGGCATGTCGACTTGCAGTGAAGGAATCCATGCAAGCCGCAGAAGACTGAAACTGTTAGAAGCCGCTCAAAAATGCTCAAGCATAAAGCGCTGCAAACGAGATCTCTGCGATCAGAAGGCCGTAATGTCAGCGCTAATGGATAAGGACGGAGTAACGCAAACGTCTCGAAGAGCGATTGAAGCCGTCGTCCAAAACTTCTACACGGATTTGCTTCGCTCCTCCATCCCTGTCGCAAAATGCGTGATGCCTGCGGCTGAAGAAGCACCTCCCATTCTTGAGACAGAAGTCGCTTACGCCATCAGAAGAATGAAGCCAGGTACTGCCCCTGGACCCGACGGTATTTCTGCCGATCTACTTCGGGCTGGTGGTAGTGCTCTTTGCTCACTCCTCACCAAGCACTTCAATCACTACCTTCCTATAGATAGGACTCCGAACGTATGGAAGGAATCGAGGACAGTTTCAATCTTCGTAAAAGACCAGCGGGAAGACATCGGCAACTACCGACCCATCAGCCTTCTCTCGGTTGTCTACAAGATCTTCACCAGGATACTGCTTATTTGGATGGAGCGAATCTTGGGCGATAATCAGTCCGTTGAGCAAGTAGGGTTCCGCAAGAATTTCTCCTGCATGGACCAAATTCAGACTGTTGCACAGCTCATCGAAAGGAGCCGCGAATACCACATTCCACTTGTCCTTGTCTTCGTGGATTATCGGAAAGCGTTTGACTCCGTGGAAATCAACGCCATTCTGAACGCTCTTGTGCATGCTGGCGTACCATCGCCCTACGTCCAACTTCTTGACAAATGCTTCTCGAATACGTCAACTACTATCCAGTTGTTCGATCGGAAGCTTACAATTCCCATCGAGAAAGGAGTACGGCAGGGGGACACGGTCTCTCCAAAACTATTCACAGCGGCATTTCAGGATGCCATGAAGAACTCGGACTGTGACGCCAAAGGCTACCCTGTAGATGGTAAACGGATCAGCAATCTTCGCTTCGCTGACGATATAGTGCTTATTTCTAACAGCACAGCAGAAGCCGAAGAAATGCTGGGCGAACTCAATATGACAGGTAGGAAGATTGGATTGGACATGAATATGATCACATTCTAGTTACGGTCATTAAAAAGAGCAATTCTGATCCAGAAACATGTGGGGTTCAACATATTGGTTGCCTTAGAAGTTCTCTGAAGTAGTCTAACAATCAGAAGCCCTCGAACTCGGTCACTGTGAACACTAGTTGTAAACGTGCTCTATCGGCTGACCAAACATCGAAATCAGAAGGTAGCCCAAATGTAAAAGCAATTTCCTGTGAGTGCCCTGAAGAATTCATAACATTTTGAGCACAGCTTTATCTTACACTGAATAATTAAACTTCGCTTCGACTTTTATTCACAGCGTTCGACTTTAATTCTAGATTCGAAGAAATCTTGGGAATAGTTACATAAATTTGTGGTATTTTGAACACAATTTCACCCTATACTCACTAATTGTACTTCATTTCAACTTGTATTCGCACAATTCAGTTTCATTCCGTAAGTATGGAAATTGTATTCTAATGCTTGTTCTGATGACGTTCTGACTAGGCTCATTAGAAAGAGCATAAAATTCTGACTCAGAAACATATGGGGTTCAATGCCCTGAAAGTTCTCTGAAATAATCTCAGAAGCTGTCGAAATGGGCTGTTGTGAACACTAATTGCAAAAGAGCCCCTTGCGCTGATCAATCTGGTTTCTCAGGTCATTACTGGCACAGTGGGGCACTCTGGTTTCTCGGGTCACCGTCGTTACCATGCGTCTATGCCTGCCTCAGCTCGCCGCGTCCGGCAGGGTAGCGCGGCGAGTGCGGTGGCTCGAGCTGATACCGTTAACCACGGATTCGTATCCGTAGGAAAGGTCACCCGGTCAAGCGGCAGACCGCTAACCGCCAACCGGTCCAACGTCCCACCATCTCTCGACTTCCTGCCAGACCACCTCATTTCTCGCAACGCACACAGGTCAATTCTACGACAGCTTCTTACTCGAGCGACCTGTCAACGAACCGACATTCACGTTGCAACACGTGTCTTCATACTGCTCTGACACTTTAGGGCTTGCTTGCTTGACCTTTGATGTTGTCCTTCTTGCTTCTACACAACTTCTACACGCCCTGACACTTGCGGACTAGCTTGATTAACCCTCGATGCCGTCCTCCTTGCATCGAGGGGTTTCGCATACCTTAACCACCCAGCGGGCTCTGTGAGTGGGAGTCGGATACCACGGACACCGCAGCTTTCGCAAATAATCTTCGTTTAATCAAACCATGTGACGTGACGGGTTTCTCCATCGGTCGGCCTGTTACCAGGGCCTGCCGCCGGAACTCGATTGTCCGCGATCAGTTCATCTCAAACTAGTTGAGGAGTTCCCAGTGGCACCAACGTGGAGGAGCGGAGCTCACCACCGGCCATGCCCATGTATTTATGTACTATTTAAAGAAAAAGCCCGTGAAAAAGGTGGAATGTTATGAGCCACCAAAGGCTCATATTGTCGTCTAAGAATCAATATAACGCATAGTTTTCACAACTGAAGTCCATTTATCGTGCGCCACAAAGGGACTATTTCTGTTCCTACCAACAGTTGACATTTTCTCATTTATTTTATATGAACACTAATGCTCCCTCTCAATGATCATCCGCAACATTACCGCAACTTCTATAGGGCTTGTTCAGACGACGCGCGTCGAAAATGCAAAATCGAAGCTCAATCGATAATTAACGCCCTTGATCGAATTTGCTCTTTTGCATTAGTGGCGCAGTCCGGTTGCGCCTCATATAGGCAAACTTACTGGTCGCTCAGGTTTTTTAGAATTCTGCCATTCCTTATTAAAGGGAATTTTGACGAAATTCACTTTTTTTCGTTTAATTTCTTTCCTATGTGATTATATGCCTAATTTTTCTTGCCTATATGAGGCGCAACCGGACTGCGCCACTAACGCAAAGGAGCAAATTCGATCAATGACGTTAATTATTGATTGAGCTTCAATTTTGCATTTTCGACGCGCGTCGTCTGAACAAGCCCTTAGAAAAGAAAAAACATGCTTCACAATTCACTGGCAGCCTTACCATCTAGGTTGTCATGGAGGAGATGTTCGATGTCATTGCGTCCGTTGGCTACCCATACTATTCCATAATTAGAGAAGTACGCTAAACAATATCAATATTAGGAGCACCAAGTGCAATCTAGCTTCGTTCGTTTTCCAAACTGAAATTCTTGGCTTTATTGGATTCACTGCACTCCAGTTGGAAAAAATACTTTACTCGCTCTAATCTAAGCATTGATCCCGATTCCGACAACCATTTTTTCGATTCTGCACGATTATACCACTTAAGGGGCTTGCAGACTCGACGACGCGACGACGAGCATTCTCGTCCAACGCGGTGCCATCGTGCAATGCAGTGTGTTGACTGTAGAGTACACGGCACCGCTTGGACGAGTATGCGTATTTTGCTCAAGTGCACTTATAACGGGGAATTCGACGCGCAAACCGTTCGTCGGCGAGTCTGCAAGGGCCTTTATATCGCTAACAGAGGGGCCAGGTCAGGCTCTTCAATTCGGCTCAAATGTCACATAGGATCGTCATTCTGCATGCTGATCATGAAATGCTCGTCTTCAGTCAGAGACAGCCCATGTCAACTATGGCAACACGGTGAGAACTGCCGATTTGGCAAAACTACGTGCAGATCTGCTATTTGTGGTTTTCAGAGAAAATCTGATCTTCTTTGCTTGCATTTTCTGGGATTTAAGTACTTCACTATCAGACCATCCCCTCTTACACACCCGAGGCCATATGTATGCTCGTCTCACTCGAGATGGCTGGGGATGGGGATCGCTTCCCGCGCCGCCATGCTGAGAGGCATCCCCATCCCCTAGACATCTCGAGTGAGACGAGCATAGCATAGCCCCTGTACCTACTCCCAACTACCAAAATCGCTTGAAACGATTCGGGCATCGGATTCGTTGTCAGTACTTTGAATAACCCTCTTCAGCGGCACCATCATTCCCACTTATCTATACCTTCCTGTGTCTGATGTAGTGGTCTAAATCCACTCTGCTCGATTTGAGTGAGTACCGGCGGGAAACAGACATTGGATTCGTGGTCAGCATACCAAATAAACTCTATGGGTAAACAACTTTACGGGTGAACAAACATAAGTGAAACGTTTTCCTCTGGCATGGGGAATGCAATAAATAGAATTGTACCACACTCTTTTCTACGTTTCTGTTATCATATCTGGAAGTGTCTTTGTGATAATGCAGAGGCACAGGAATGAGCATTGCCAAATCATACATATGTATTATGTCGCTAAGTAAATGCATGGAGTTGCTATCGTCGCCTCGATGCGCCCACACGGCTCTCACAAACTGCATCCTACCTCCAGAAGTAACAAATTTAACCGTAAGATCATTTTCCAAGAAAAGGTGACAAGGTTGATCTGCTGGTTGATCCACTGGTTGATCACAAAAAGGGTCGTGCACAGTCGACGACCAACGCGACACGGCACTGATAGGAGATAGCGGCCGGTGTCGCGTTGATAGTGTCGCGATTGTCGTATACGACAAGTGCGACAAGCCATTTGCGGTGCCGAAGTCGCCGCATGCGGCGAGTAGGACACCGCGTGTGCGGCGTCGTGTCGTACAGGGTTGTGTGGAATTGCGTGCGAGAAACACGCGCTTTTGCACCAATCCTTTTTTTTCTTTTTTTCTCGCTCGAAAATAGTATTTAATACCTTCGTTTGAAAAACTTGGCAAGCTTTTGAATTTTTCCCCAATAACCCACATTCGCTTCCCAATTGGCACACGTCATACGAGAAACAACGACGAAAAACAAGAAAAAACGAGAAAATAGCTAAAAAAATTGGCAGGGGTGCGCTCAAAACAGCTGACGGCCCGCCTATCGGGTGCAGCGTACGCAATTTGCGGCCGCCGCAGCACACTTTACGCTCATTCGCGCGCGGCGAACAGTGCGGCGATTTGTCGTGTCGCATTGGTCGTCGCCCCCTAAATACATGAGCAAGCTGAACTCCGTCACGGATTTAACTGCATCAATCACATCTAAAGTGTAGCGACGATCATCAGTCAGCCGAGAGTACGATGAGCCACTCGTCCCAACCTTTGGCAGAACATCAGCGAAAGCCAGGCACCAGTGGGCTGGTCACGTAAAGGATAATAACCTCAGCTGGGCACGGTGAACAGCCGAATCGATGCCGCGAGAAAGTCAATGTTCGTTCCCAGAATGGTAGATTCTCGACTTTGCCAAATCCTCTTTCGTGCAAGCTAGACAACAACAAGGGAAGTTGCGTTGGGGTCCGTAAGTGATGCTGGGTCACCTACCTATACACAAAATTATCGAATTATTTGCAAAAGCATTTCGTTTTTGGTTTCAGTTCACACCTCACCTGCTATCCACCTTTGTTGAACAGTACTCGCTACTCTATGAAGCCCACTAAGCTCGTTTCTGTTAACACCTTCACACACTTTCTTCCCGTCATCTTTAGGCTTCGCTTCGCTTATCGAGTAGCACATATCTCCGATAGTCTGCTCCGCGTTGCTGCAGTCATAAACGGTATCTAAACTTCGCCGATTACAAAACAATGACTAGGCGTAAACTACACGTTTCACGTGTAATAATGACATATTCTTGAGAATGTCTAGCAAAGAAGGCTTACGGATTTCGCAAACTGTTTCTGACTCAGTGGTTGTCGCCTTTATGAGAACAAAAGGGTGTTGTATGTCACAAAATGCCCATGCGCTGACATCGTCTAGCGCGATTTTGTAGGTTACCGTGCATTTATTCCCCTGAAATCGTTTTCTTCGTTTAATTCGTCGAGTATTTTGAAAAAACCTTATGTTAGACGCGCTTCTTAGTCAACCCTTTAATTATTAGGTTGTCAAGAAATAAATTGCGTTTTTTCGCACATCAGATTTCAACTTGATTTTTTTTTTGTATAACTTTCCTACAATATTCAAAATGTTGTATATTATTTAGAAGTATATCTAACACTCTTTCAACTTTTATTTTTTATTTGTTCAGAATTTCACGTTCCGGGAATTTCTAAACTATTTTACAAGAAGGTCCCCTCGAAGCTGATTCGTGTCTTTTTGCTTCAAGAACCCTAAATTGGGCAGAAACCTGTGAATGCTCATGAAAATATTCTTAAAACGTAGGGCCCGAATGTCTCTTCAGGATGCACTGTTCGGCTCTAAATTCAAAAATCCCGATCCGGCGAAACAAACCTCTAAAGTAAGCCTAGTCGACGTCGGATCTCTGAACATGGGGACGATTGCCTGAAGTCAGTAACGAACTCTGAGCAACGGAAAACTATTCGATAGGTAGCGGAAGGATCTCAGGTGTCATTTTCGTCCATCACTTTGTATGTTGAGAAACATGGAACGGTGAAAATGATAGGTCATTGGGCACCCCATGAATTTAGCGCGCATCAAATGTCAGAGCGTTGTCGTACCTCTTCAGCGCTGCTGTTGCTCAACCAGAACGAGCCTTTTCTCGATTGATCTGCCAACTGCGATGCGGAACGGAACCTGATTAATAACTTCCCATATAGAACACAGTGATTGAGCAAAGATGAGCCATTGAAAGATATTTCGAAGCCGAAATTGCATGAAAAGGTGTCTATAGTCGCCTTTCAGTGGAATTCTGCACGAGTTTTACATCGTGAGTTCGTGAAACTGGGTGAATCGAGCAAAGCTGATTCCCAGTGTGGCCAAATCGGTAAAATCTCTGTGAAGCTGGCACGTGCGAACCCAGGAGTGGTCGAAAGAAATGGCTCAGTCGGGATTCGCGGTGACGCCAAACCTCACGTCTCACGAAAATCGCTCCAGAAGTTGAACGACTGCAGCTATGAAACACTGCCTCATTCAGCGAACTCACTAGACCTCTCGGCAGAGGATCGCCATATTTCCGACCGCTTCAACAACTTCGTCAAGGACAGGGTGCCCAGGAATCAGACAGGTTCCCAAACTGACTTCGACGGATTCGTTGCTTGTGGAAATCCAGTTTTCTATCGAAAGTGTATAGATTATCTTATATATTGTTGGCGAAAAAGCGGCAATTCTAACGTTGCTTACCTTATCCAAAAACTTTTTGTTTGAGTGGAGTTATGGACATTTGAAGTTACGCGTCAAAAAACGCAATTTATTTCTTGACAACCTAATAACTACGATCGTGAGGCAGATCAAGCTTTCTTCCAATCTCTAAAGGACAGCAATTGACTAGCTACACAAACACGGACACTTTTTGGTCTCTGAATTCACTGAATACTATCGAATCGCTCAGGAACACTTTTCCAGTTTGTTTTTCTTTGATTGCTGCGCAATCGAGAACGTACAAAAACCAAGCCTCGTCGAATTGCTCAGCTAAGGGTAGTTGAGGCTAATCAGGACTACCACTAGGGTGTGTTTGTGGTGTCTCTGTTGCGCTTTATCATCCGTTGTTCCAGTGATAGTAAAATAAAGGTAATGTGGGCTGTGTATGCATGCCCTCCTGAAGAGGTGGCAGTGTCGGGAAGGAGGGGAAGCGCTGAATGAATATCTGGGGTCGTATGCTCGTCTCACCCAACTTTTGAGTAGGCGGGGCAAGGGGGAGGAGCCAGCGAGTAAGAGCGCAGGAAACACAGGCCGGCTCCAATCGTACAGCATCGCGGGGAGATCTTACCCATCTCCAGCAATCTCGGGTGAGACGAGCATACGGCGCCTGGTCCGCACAATGACTTGTGGGAATCACCCGCTGTGTGAGCAATGGTGTTCACCTTACCACATTAGTTTCGTACCATCTCAATCGGTCGACATCCCCCGCTTAGCTGGTTAGAACCACTCGACTGCTGGTGTCGAACCATGGTACTTGGCTGAGTTGTTCTAGCATGTATATTCAATTTTGCCTACTCCGAAAAAGGCGACACCGCGCAAACCTTTTGGAAGAGTGTGATAATCTCGGTATATCGTTCAGTGCTCCTATATAACAAGACACGAAGTTCTCCTCGAGTATTCTTGCGAAAACAATATTTCTCATCAATGTAAGCCCACTTACTCACCTCTTGTTCTCCCTTTCCAAAGTTTGGCGGATTGTGGCAAAACGATATAAACGATTGGTCTGAAAACATCTACTTTCGGCATTGTTAAGGTTTTTGAAGGTCGAATTTAACCGAGGTCGGGTTGTTGAGTGGGAACTTTCAACTAGTGCCATCGTGCATCTTACCAAGTGGTGAAGTAGAATGTAGTGGTCTGGCTAGAAGACACAATACTGCGACTGCGGCTAGCCTGAAATTTCACCAGTCAGAATTCCAGAAACAAGAGTAAAATTCGTGATCAGCAGCCCAGGTAAGACTCCCGGGCGATTTCTCGGGCAAAGCCAGTGGATGTTAAAGATTTTCTGACAGCCAGAGTCTGAATGGTGGCATAATATTACCAGTAATTCATCTGAGACTGAACCTTGGGCAGCTCTACCAACGCTTGATATGAGGCTCGTGACTTCATGGTCACCTATTTCGCCCAAATTTTGCTAGTGACATTATTCGAGGCGCCAGTACCGAATCTAACATTAGTTTCTCGATTTGCAACAGTTGAAGGTATCTTGTTGTGGGTTTGGTTGTTTATGGGTTGGTGAGCGCTAGGGTGGGTAGTTTTGAGACGTGACATGGTCAAAATCACCGATTTCGCCCAAACTTCGTATGTGGGGGGTTATCTGGGTCGCTGATCACGAATCTAACATCGGTTCCTGAATTTGCGTCTGTTTAGCATAAGTTACGGTGGATGCTGGCTACCCATATCAATGTTTCCATTTACTAAAATTTGTGCGTTTAAGCTGCACCAAGCATGATTTCTTTCAACCTTTATGGTAAAATCGCAGAATGAGCACGATTTGGTATCAATGAGATTGCAGTGAAACAAAAATACGTCAGTGGGACAGGGACCCATGACCCCCCGAATGAGTGTCCGTTGCGGTACCACTGCGTCAGCGAGGCACGTTGGAGCTGTTCTCACCCCAGGCATTATTCAGCGCCCCTCAAGGGCCGTGGGTTTTTGCGATTTCCGGACCATCCATTGGCCCTCAACAAAAATGAACTACATTGTTGTGATTCCAGCTCGATGCTCTACAAAACTATATCGGTCTCATTCAGAATCTTTCGGGCAATCTCGCTGACCTCCCTAGTCAGAAGCTTTCTGCAAACTTCCATTCAGTTCTGTAGCAGCAATGCTGACGGATGGTGCGGACGGAGTTCGAACTGTAGTGTTCAGTGCAGTGTACATACTCCCGCTGCCGCAGTGCTGCCGGCAACGGCCACGTCGCGGAGGCGAGAAATGTTCGAGGGGACATTTCTTACGCAGAGCAGAGGTGGAGTCGTGTATATGATATTGTGAACGGCCCACTAGCGCCGGCCTATTGGGCGCCGTTTGTTGGTCATCCACAACATCGAATTGGATTATCAGGCCAAAATCAAAGATTGACAAAGACTTCGTTTAGGGAGGTTATTTGGAATGCTGATTACGAACTTGGACTTGGAACGCCAAAGGCTACCCTGTGGATGGTAAACGGATCAGCAATCTTCGCTTCGCTGACGATATGGTGCTCATCTCTAACAGCACAGCAGAAGCCGAAGAAATGCTGAGCGAGCTCGATATGGCAGGTAGGAAGATTGGATTGGACATGAATATGTCCAAAACGCAATTTATGGTCAACCAGTGGTGTGACACGGGACTCGTGAAGTTAAACGGAGTCGCTTTGCAACGAGTCGACTCCTACGTCTATCTGGGACGACAGCTGAACATGGAGAACGACCTGGCTCCTGAAATCGCCCGCAGGAGGCGCGCAGCATGGACAGCCTTCAGTTCGATCCGCGAAGTCACCGATCAGGTCAAAGATGCCGGCCTTAGGGCCTCGATATTCAGCGCCTCTGTACTGCCAGCGATGTGTTACGCGACCGAAACCTGGCCTGATAACAAAGCCGTCGCCAAAGCCATGCAAACCACGCATCGTACTCTGGAGAGTTGCTTTCTGAAGACGAGCCTTCGCCAACATTGGCAACAAGGCATACGAAGCTCAGAGCTAAGGGAGAGATCGCAGCTAGCAGATCCACTACAGTACATGAAGAAGTCAAAATATCGTTGGGCTGGACACCTGCTTCGACGGAAGGACGATAGATGGAGCCTCCATGTCACAGAATGGCTCCCGAGAGACCATAAGAGACCTCTGGGACGACCGCCAACAAGATGGGCAGACTCATTTTCAAAATTTTTCAGAGAACGGAGTCTCCCTCCCTGGATGCAAGTTGCCAGAGATCGAGCGGTCTGGAAGAGTTGTGGTCCCCGCTGAGAAGATCTCCAGCTGAAGAAAGGAATATCAAAATATCACAGTAAAGTAAGTAAGATTACGAATCCAAGGTCTAGCTGCTATTAGCCCTCTCCTCCTAATCCAAATGGTACAGGTTGAGTTAAGTCTGATTTTTTGACATGACCACCCTCATGGACGACTTGTGTGGTCCTCTGTGTGAAAATCAGACAATCAAAATGGGCATCAGATTTGTGTTCAGTACTTTTATTATGTTGTCCGGAAATTAATGCATGTTTCACACTTCATCCTTTAGAGCGCCACTTTTCTCAAAACAATACAATGAAACATAACATACTACATACTGTTACAAAGCTTATGTTGAGCTCTATCTTACAACGTGATTGGTTTTTCAAGCAGACCCCTCCACCGTTACCTTTGTAGGATAGAAATGCAGTTGTCAAAGCAGCAATTTCGACACATTTACTACCATGATTTCAAGCTGGGTCGAACTGCGGCGGAAATGGGTCGGAACATCAACCACGTATTTGGCCAAGGAAGTGTTAACGAATCCACAGTGGTAGGCTGGCTGCAAATATTTCGTCGTGGTGATTTCGATCTTGGAGATGAAGAAGGTCGCGGCCGTCACTCCGCTGCTGACGAGATGGATTGAAGAGGTTGGTGGAAGCCAGTACTCTTGCAACTGTTCAACAACTTGTTAAAGAGCTCGTAGTGAGCAAAACAAGTGCTTGCGAACATCTGGAGAAAATAGGAAAGACGAAGAAATAAGATGGATGGATACCGCATGAGTTGAACGAGCACCTGAAAACCGTTGATTCGATGTGTCGTCGGCGCTCCTTCATCACAATAAGAACGAACTTTTCTCCATCGTATTATAACATGCGATGAGAAACGGATCCTCTACGACAACCGGAGACGAAGTGCTCAATGACTAGACGTTGATGAAGCTCCTAAGCACTTCTCGAAACCAAAGAAAATCATGGTCACAGTTTGGTGGTGTGCTTCAGGATTGACACATCACAGCTTCCTGCCATGGAGCGAAACCATTACAGCAGAGAAGTACGTCCAGCAAACTGACGAAAGGAACGAGAAATTACGACTTTTGACTCCGGCATTCCTAAATAAGTGGGGAACACTTCTGCTTCACGACAATGCGAAGCCACATGTCGCACATCTGACGCTTCGGAAAATGAACGAGCTGGGTTTCGAGATTCTTCCTCATCCACGATACATACCGGACTTGTCTTCTAACGACTCCCACTTGTTCAAGCATCAAGATGAGTTCTTGCGTGAGAAATGCTTCACTGACCAAGTGAAATCTGACTTCAACGAATTCATCTTCTTCAGAAGTCCAGAATTTCTCGCTACAGAAATAAGTCAGATGGTGTCACATCGGCAGAGATGTGTAGACTGCAGTGATTTTTATTTTGAGTAATGAACACTCCATTGAGCTGAGATATATTGCTTTGAAGTTTGAAGTTGAAAACCTGCATTAATTTCCGGACAACCTAATATCTGAAGTGCAACAAGTGCAATAGCGGCGAAATTTTCACTTTATTTGGGTCGACCGATATGAGGTGGGATATTCTTCGCCACGTTAGCGTTTCGCTTCTGTGCGAAAAATGTGGTTCAGTGGAATGTTTATTGGGTGACCAGCCTCGCTGGTCTACAACATCAAGCAGAGAAGGCTAGAGTGAGCAACACTCTCCGACAGTCGATGGCCGGAAGCCTTTCCGAAGAGGGTCCGCCCTCATATATGCCAACCGAGGGGTCGCGGATTGCGACACGATAGACCGCTGAACGGCTGGCAAATGAAGTGTGGAGATGTTCTTGTATAATGTGATAGTCAAAATAATTTCATTGGTAAACAGGCATACAACCACCTTCAACCGCCTCTCGTTTGGAGAATGAAATTAACATCCATCCAACCATCCAAATCAACAACTGGGTAGAGCTTATTACATAGTAAGGATATACCGACATGAATGTGATGATAACATTGACGACTTCGCGCGACGTGGGTCAGATGGTAACTGGTGGATAGAGACATATTGCTGTGATCACTATCACCTACATCTAGCGTTGTTCCCTTGTGGTGATGTGAGAAAATTAGCAGAGTTTGCGTAGTTCCAAAGTATCGGAGAATACGTGGAGTGGGAGTGACATTGTGGTCCAGGACCCAACACCATCCAATCCACATAGCACCAGCAAATTAATTTTTCTCGAGGAATTTAATTAGTACAACAGCAATCTTCTCCTTATTCATGAGCGCATGTCCCGCTTTGAAGCAGGGTCCGCTTTACCAATTCTTTGACGCCATATCGCTCTATCCCGCGCGTGGTCTTGATGAATCCCTTCTGCCTTCAAGTCTACATGTATCGCATGTAACCAGCGTTGCTTCGGACGTCCATTCGGTCTGGTACCTTGTATTTCGAGACCGAGTCCAATCTTGCATGTGGTGGTGAGGTCCGCTCTTCCACGTTGGTGCCACTGGGAACTCCTTAACTAGTTTAGGGTGAGCTGATTGCGGACTATCGAGTTCCGGCGACAGGCTCTGGTGACAGGTCGGCCGATGCAGAAACCCTTCACGTCATATGGTTAGATGACGCAAAGAGTAATTGTGAAGGCTACGGCGCCCGCGGTAACCGATGCCCACTCACGGATCCCGGTGAGTGGTGAAAGTATGGGAGGGTCCTCGATGCAAGGACGGCATCGAGAGGTAATCAAGCTAGTCCAGCGTGTCAGAGCGAAGTTGTCTCGAGGCAGGAAAGACAACCTCGAGGACCAAGCAAGCCAGCCTGAAAGTGCAAGAGAATAGTTACGTTAGTTAGACTCGTGTTGCAACGCTTAATGTCGGCACATTAAGGGCTCGTTTAGACGCGAGGCGGCGCGCGGCGCGACCTAGTGCAAAAGATGCAAAATCAACAGATCGCACCGCGTGTCACCAACGCGCTCGGTTTAGAGCAGACCGCGTCTACGGAAATGTAGGCGTGAGATCAATTGCGTTGTGAGCCGCGGGCACAAAGGTGTAGTGTTGGACGGAGTAGTGGTTTCTTGTGCAAGAGAAATGTTTGTATTTTCATTAGGCGGGTAGAGTTCAAAGATTATGAAGACTCTGAAAGGCTTCAGTGTCAGCCAGAACAGAAGACCTATTTATTTATACCGTAACCTTCGTGGTAACAAAACAACAACTGTTGACGGCTGCAGTAATGCTAATACATTACTCACACGTTCCTCTAACAGATGTCGTCGGGTTCATGTTGAGGAGAATGAACTAATGGAATTTCCGCTAAATTTCGTTTAATTATTAATCTGTTCACGCACCGCAGATTACCCATGCGAGGGAGCCCGAAAATAGCAGTGTTCACTGAAGAATGGTTAAAATTGAAAATAATCGTATTCTAATTAAGAGGATTCCGTTTCAGTCATCATCAAAGCCGAAGTTGAAATTAATTTGTAGACCATTTTTCGAGTTTCATCTGACGAAAGGACACCTTTTATTCCACCCATTCCCAAATATGAACTCAATTTCCATTCGTTTTCCTATTCAATTCTTTCTGATCCACATCAGGATTGTTTTAAAAAGTTTTGGAATCTTTTCCGATCATAGGTTTGTCACGATTCGAAACCACCCCTCATCAGCTACTCAAAAACTTCTCGAATTTTCTTCTGCCCAATTCAGATTTCACGAGAAAGTTACCAACATATATTCTTCCTACTCGGCGAGTGCGACACAGTGGCTGCGCGTGAGCTCGCAACGTTGGCAGCGCATTGCACACGGCACGCGGTGGCGATGACGCCATCGCCCCTGCAATCGTCGAACGCCTGTCTAAACGAGCCCTAACAGGTCGCTGGAGCGAGTTACCCGCCGCTTTGGAGCATCGTAGAATTGACCAGTGTGCGTTGCAAGAGACGAGATGGTCTGGCAGCAAGTTAAGAGACATCGGCCGTGGCTTCAATGTTTTGTACTTTGGCAGCCCCAAGACCACGAATGGCGTCGGAATTGCCGTATCCGAGTGTTCCCGTGATTCTATTTCAAGAGGTGAAGCGCTTCAGCGACCGTGTAATAAAGATCATGATAATCGCGGAAAAAAGACGACTTTATTTCTCTACTGCGTACACAGGCTGTCCTGAGCAGGTGAAGGAGGAATTCTGGACATTGCTTCATAAAAAAACAGCCGAGATACCTCCAGAAGAAATGATCGTTGTCGCAGAAGACTTTAATGGTCACGTCGGCACAAGTAAAGATGGATACAAATGTCACAGTGGTTTTAGCTACGGTGCACGGAACGAAGATGGCGAGCGCATTCTCGAGTGTGCATGCTCGCACGATCTTGCCATCATGAACAGGACATTCCGTAAGCGTCCGTTACGTTTGATCTCGTTCTACAGCGGAAATACGAGGTCGCAGATCGATTACGTGCTCGTAAGACGTCGCGATGCTAATCTCGTCAGCGACGCAAAGGTAGTACCTTGCGAGACGGTGGCTACACAACATCGGCCTTTGATCTGCACGATGCAATTCACTTCGCCAGAGCAAAAGAGGGTTAAGCGGCGCGGACAAGAACACATCAAGTGACGGCGTCTCAAGGCAAAAGAAGCCGAAGGTATCGGTGGAATACGATTGCCCCCGATTGTGGGTGTCGACAACACACGGCAGAATTTGAAAACCGTGGTCCACGAAGCTGCACGGTCTCAATTAGGAGTGGCCAAGCCAGGTCGACGCATGATACTGCCGCTAACTGGTTAGCGTACAGGGAAGCCAGGAGAGCAGCTAAGAAGGCCGCGGCCATCGCAAAAGCTGCTCGCTACGATGAAGTTAACAGAAGACTTGAAACGCGCAACGGTGAATGGCTCATTCAGACTTCCGAGGACTCGACATCGGCAGTCAGAAGATGTCGAAAAGTTCCACTATGTAAGCGACGAGCGCGGTCAGTTGCTGATGGTTACCAAGAAGGTCATGGAACGGTGGCGTGATTATTTTGTAAGATCTCCACGGAAGAATTTTCTCTTCCCCCGCTACCTCACGCTGAACCTATAGCTGGTCCAATCCTACTCATCTCGGCTGAAGAGGTGTTGGTGGCGCTGAGGAAGATGAAGCCTGGTAAGGTAACGGGTCTGGATGACGTGACTGCAGAACTGTTTTACTCACGCCACTGGAATTTCGCCATCTGGCAGGAAAGGAGGATGCCCAAGAATTGGCAGTTAAGCACGACGATCCCGATCTGGAAGGAGAAGGGTAGTGCAGCGGACTGTCTTAGTTATAGACCAATTCGTCTGCTTTCTCATATTATGAAAGTGTTTGAGCGCATAATTGACAAACGAATCCGAGACGTTGTTGAATTACCCGTGAGTCAGTGCGGCTTTGTTGCCAACTGTAGCACCACCGATGCTATCCATGCGGCTCGACTTCTAGTAGAGAAGCACAGGAAGAAGCAATGACCTCTGCATCATGCCTTCCTGGACCTAGAGAAGGCATTTGACCGCATGCCGCATGAGGTTATCTGGTACGCACATCGGAAGCAGCTTGTTTGTGAAGAGCTTACAAATTGGGTACGAATATTGTATACCGACCCGAGGAGCAGAGCCCGGGGAGCTGCTGGAATTTCGACAGAATATCCAATATCGGTTGGAGTGCACCAAGGATCGCCACTCTCTCCTCTCCTCTTTATTGTTGTTATGGATGCCATGACGAAGGCTCTGCAAAGACCTGTCCCATGGACTTTGATTCATGCAGACGATGTAATGCTTGCGTGCGACGACAAGAATGAGCTCGAAGTGCTAGTGCAAGCGTGGAGTGATCGACTGGCGCAGTTCGGTCTTCGCCTCAATGTAAGGAAGGCGGAGTACCTTTCAACCGAGGTGAATGACCCTGATACAATTACGATTAACGGAACAGAACTTGTAAGGGTCAGCACCTTCAAATATCTCGGTTCAACGATAGCCTGTGATGGAGACCTCAACGGCGAGGTGAACGTTCGAGTAAGCAGCGCCTGGACGAAGTGGCGTGCGCCTACCGGCGTACTTTGCGACAGAAAAATACCGGAACAATTGAAGTCGAAGATCTACCTCACAGTCGTATGGCCGGTTGCTCTGTACGGAGCTGAGTGCTGGCCTGCCATCAAAGAAGTCGAGCGCCGCCTCAGCGTAATGGAGATGAAAATGTTGAGGTGGATGGCAGGCGAAACACGACTTGATCGTAAAACTAAAGCTGAGATAAGGAAAAGGTTCGGGGTGGCCCCAATACCCGACAAACTTCGCGAGTCCAGTCTGAGGTGGTATGGGCACGTGCTTCGAGCAGGGGACGGTACGGTATGCAAGATTGGACTCTTCTTCTTCATCTCTTCTTTTCTGCTTCTTCTTATCCTGCATGGATAGCATCGGTGGTGCTACAGTTGGCAATAAAGCCGCACTGATTCACGGATAATCCAACGACGTCTCGGATTCGCCTGTCAATTATGCGCTCAAACACTTTCATAGTGTGAGAAGCAGATGAGTTGTTCTATAACTAAGACAGTCCGCTGGACTACCCTTCTTCTTCCAGATCGGAATCGACGTGCTTAACTACCAATCCTTGGGCATCCTCCTTTCCGCAACGATCTGGATGAAAAACGCGGCGAGCCAGATGGTGGAATCCCACTGGCCTGACTTCCACAGTTCTGTAACCACGTCATCCGGAGCCGTTACCTTACCAGGATTCATCTCCCTCAGCGCCTACACCACCTCTTCAGCCGAGATGGGCAGGATTGGACCAGCTGAAGGCTCAGCGTGATGAAGCGAAGGATAAGGAAATTCCTCCGTGGATAATCTTCTCAAAATAATCACGCCATCGTTCCATGACCTTCTTAGTATTCATCAACAACTGGCTGTACCCGTCATTAACACCGTAGAACACTCCGACATCTTCTGACTGCCGCTGTCGTGTCCTCACAAGTCCGTAAATAAGCCGTTCACCGTCGCGCGTCTTCTGTTTCCTTCATCGTGGTGAGCTTAACCCTCTTTTGCTCTGGCGAAGTGAATTGCATCGTGCAGACCAAAGGCCGGAGTTGTGTAGCCACCGCTCTGTGAGGTGCTACCTTTACGTCGTTGACGAGCTTAGCATCGCGACGCGCTCATATCGATCTGCGACCTCGTATTTCCGCTGTAGAATGAGATCAAGTGTGACGGACGCTTACAGAATGTCGTGTTCATGATGACAAGGTCGTGCGCGCATGCATACCTGAGAATGCGCTCGCCATCTTCGTTCCCAACTCCGTAGCCAAAACCACGACATTTGTAACCATCCTTTCCTCTACCGACATGATCATTAAGGTCTCCCGCGACCACGATCATTTCTTTTGGTAGTATCTCGGCTGTTTTTTCATGGAGCAATGTCCAGAATTCTTCCTTCATCTGCTCAGAACAGCCTATGTACGCAGTAAAGAAATGAAGTCCATTTTCCGTGATTACCATGATCTTCATTAGACGGTCGCTGAAGCGCTTCACCTCCGGAATGGAATCACGGAAACGCTCGGATACGGCAACTCCGACGCCATTCGTGGTCTTGGGGCTGCCAAAGTGCAAAACTTTGAAGCCACGGCCGATGTCTCTTGACTTACTGCCAGACCATCTCGTCTCTCACAACGCACAGAGGTCAATTCTACGATGCTCCAGAGCGGTGGCTAACTCGCTCGAGCGACCCGTTAGTGAGTGGAACGTTTTTGGAACAGGCGGAGCGATTTCCACCTACACCGGAGCTCCTTCCCTAGGCTTTTCCAGGCTAGCGGAGGCGAAATAGTCTGCATCTTGAGTAGAGTGTGCGCAGCGCCAGAGACGCAGAGTCATTTGCGCCTCTTCCCGTGGCGCACTATTTCGCATTGACATTATCGCGGTAGTCCATTCCTCCTGTTCCATTATCGCGCTAGTCCTGTTAGTGTGCCGACATTCAGCGTTGCAACACGAGTCTTAACTATGCTTTTGCACTTTCGGGCTGGCTTGCTTGGTCCTCGAGGTTGTCTTTCCTGCTTCGAGACAACTTCGCTCTGACACTCGTGGATTAGCTTGGTTAGCCCTCGATGCCGTCCCTGCATCACCACTCACCGGGCTACGTGAGTGACCTTCGGTTCCCGCGGGCGCCGTAGCTTTCACATAAACATTTCGCGTCATCATATCATTTGCTGTAACATGTTTCTCCATCGACGGGCCTATCACCAGGAGCCGTATGCCTACTCTCACCCGGGACTGCTGGGGGGATGGGGAATTCTCCTCGCGATGCCGTATGATTCGAGTCGGTCCGTGTGGTCTGGGCCCGTATGCTCGTCTCACCCGAGATAGCTGGGGATGGGGAGGGGCTCCCCGCGCACCGCCTTCTCCTCCTACGTTTGCGTACTACCTCGGGTGGAGGGCACCGGCGGGGACTCCCCCACTCGTCGCGGGGAAAGACGAGCATACGGCCCCTGTGGCTGGTTCCTCCCCTTGCCCCGCCCACTCGGGATTTGGGCAATGACGAGCATACGGCCCCAGGGCTTGTCGCCAGAACTCGATGGTCCGCGATCAGCTCACCCCAAGCTATTTGGGGAGTTCCCAGTGGCACCGACGTGGAGCAGCGGACCTCGTTACCAGTACAACATTATGCGGCGCTATGTGGGTTGGGGGGGGGGGGTGCAGGATAGTGGTCCACAACTTCACGTCGACCTAAACGTGTTATCATTGTTATATCTGCCATTGTTACGATCAACTCGGTCGGTTTTGACATGTTTGACATGTAAAGTCTTCAGAAACTCCTCATACCTTAACATGTTAACTAGCATAGAGTCGACGCAATATTACAGACCAGTACGCTGCACCTCCCAACCCACGTAGCACCCATTATGCATGTAGACACCATCGTGGCTACCACCACGACGACCAAGTCGGCAGGCTGACTGGATGTGATGAGAACGGTCAATGCTAATTCGGGCGGTTTGCTTCTTGACAAGAGCATAGTTAAATGCTGCTGATATTGAATGTACCTCCAAAAAAGCGGAAGCTTGGTCAAGTACCTAAAACACATGTGCACGTTGTATAGCGACGGCACAACCGTACCTGAGATCATCGTTCCTTGGCGGGCTTGTACTACCTCGGTGCTCTTGATTCTGCCCTCGGATCTCTTTGTCTTCAACATGACTAACACAAGGAACTCACAGCAGCATCCTTCAGACAACAGCACTCGGCGATAAAACGAAGCAGAATGAAACCAACCAACAATAAGTGATTGTTATCACCCGGAGTTCAACGTGGCGTCACACAATCAATTGCATCATTCTTGTTGGGAAACGCTTCTTTCTGTTTGAAGACGACTCGACACAACCACATATTCTACCCTGACTCTCTAGGCCCTACTATCCTATGATTTGCTTCACGAACAACTATGTTTTACCCCATTCGGTGTTTGATGACCTGTAGTATTTCGAACAAGACCTCTCAAGCCAAACGAACCGAGAACCGTTGTTGTTCGTGTGCTCAGCCGACGAATTCACCAAGCTTCATCAAGGCTTAACAACACTATACCCTTACCCCTAAGTGACACCACATACTTGAATTTATTTCGAAGATGGCTCATTACTTACCTCAGCAGACCCGAAACAACAGTCTTATGAAGTTGTCATACAACTGAAGAGATGAACAGCCTTTCCGTGGGCATGACGCACGATCGACAAACTTTTCTCGTAGCCACAGCCGGCTTGTGAATCGAGTTCTGTTCACCTAAAACGACATGAGATCGAATAGAATTCCTCTGATCCCGAATATAAGAACATATATATATATATATAGGTGGACAACGGTGCTGACGAATGCGACGAGCTCCAAAACGACGGTATGATGAAACAGATCTTTCTTGAAAAAAAGTCATTTCCTCCTCATGAGAAATTATTGGACAGACGAGCAGAATACAACCATATACAAGGTGGTATTGCTTGGTGAATAATCATAAGGTCAAGTCTTCGGGCCACAACTAGGCTTTTGAAATACTTTTCAGGCAACAAACGGTCACCTTCATCGAACACCGGCTATTTAGCAAAGTATGTAGAAAAATGATACTATTGAATAGAGTTAGAACCCTGTGCTTTACTATCTACGGAAATAGTAATGGAACTCGTTCCATACATTAAAATATACCATGTTATAAGAAAATACCATACTCAAAGTCAAAATATAAGACAACTTGCTTGGCAAGATATCCCGACCGGCAGCATCAAAGCGTCACATGACGTGACGAATGGATTACTTTTCCATCAACACAGGAATAATATTTTATTAAACGTACAATTCAACAACGGAGTAACATTCAAAGTAAATTATGAAGCTAACAATGAGTTAAAGGCGAGCAGTGGCTTGCTTTCTCTCCAGATTTTCAGCAAGCTTGTCCATGAACTCGAAGGTGTTTAGGTAGTCAGTGCGTTTTACGCTAAAAAATCTCATTTAATTGAACCTTATTGGAACATGTCAGTGTAATTGATTTATTCTTTGCTTTAGCTATTGCCTTTCGATGTGACAATGATATTTCGTCGGTATTCGAAAAAATACACGGATCACGTCCCAAACAAAAGGATCAATAGTAGCTGAGAACGTAACAGAACACATACTCGCGCAGCTGATTCGAATTGAAAGCCACATTCCACTAGGAAAATGTTCAGTATACATTTGCGGAATTTTCGCTAAAATGAGGAAAAGGGTAAAGGAGCAATACTTGAGGGAACTTACTCATTTACACCTTTAATACATATCGCTAGATCTTTGGTGAGGTAGCCGTCTTCCATCGTTTCTATGCACACCTATAATGTCGACTGAAAATTCCCGACAATTGGAACCAGGACCAATTTCGAAACTTCACCCTACCTTCTCAAGGTTTTCTGCAAATGTTGCAAGATCAGCATTATCGTCGAGCGACGCTCTATGAGCTAAGCCTCGTGTCCAAGCAAAGATGGAAGCTTAACAATAGATGAAGGAGATACTAAAAACTAAACTTTAACTGGCTAACTTTGCACTTACCAATTGGGTTTGTTGAGGTTTCTTGACCTTTCTGATGTTGGCGGTAATGCCGTGTTACCGTACCATGGGCTGCTTCAGCCTCCACGGTTCTACCATCTGGGCATACCAACACGGAAGTCATCAGTCCTAGTGATCCATACCCTTAAACACGTTCATTCAGTCAGCGGTAGCGATATAAGACCTAGTTTGATATACCTTGAGCAACAGAGTCGGACTGCACGTCACCATCATAATTCTTACACGCCCACACGAATCCTCCTTCACTTTTCATTGCTTGCGCGACCATGTCATCAATGAGACGGTGCTCATACCAGATACCTGCGGCTTTGAATTGCGACTCGTATTCCTGAGAATATTTCATTTATTGTTGCAATCAAATCCCTGAGAACAGCTTATTTAAGCTTAAGCAGAGACGAGACTCATGATATGATATCCAGCTTGATGAATTCAGGCTGCTTTTTCATCCGTTCTCTTCTTCTTCTTTTGTGAACGATTGCCTACTGAATATTCAATCGACGATCAAAGAAACTTTTACTTTTCGCATCTCAACAACGTCAACTTCCGCAATCGTTCCGTGCACGAACGAGGGAAATCTGCACCATTATTTTGTTTGAAAACATCAGATTGTCAGATTGTTGGAACGAGAACATGAAATAAACTGACGGTGTAAATTTCGGCGAAAATGTCCTTGAAACGACCATCGTACTTCTTCAGAATAGTATTTTTCGTAGAAAGGTATAGAGGGTACTTTCTCTGCAGAGCATATTTGAAGGAGGCATGAGCGAAGTCTCTGAAATAACTGATCTTCTCCAGAGGAACCACAAAACAGCGCGCGCTAAGTCTTAATACTGTACCTGATTGATTCGTCTGTATTATACATCGATAGCGATACGCCGGGTCCCTTGAAGTCAAAAACTTCGTGCTTGATTTCTTCCGAACCATCAGCTGGTACGAACTTGATCTCTAGTTTACCTTCACCGGGCACAACAAAATCGGTAGCTTTATACTGGAAGTCATTAGCAGTCATTCAATGAGAATAACTTTCAAATTATTGAATTTTCATCAATACTTCTAATAACAAACCTGATCAGCGTGAGCGTGACGACCGATAATAATTGGCTTCGTCCAGGTATTCACAAGTCGAGGTACGTTCTTTACAATAATCGGCTCACGAAAAACGGTTCCTTAACAAACGACGCTTTAATGGGAAGAGAAAATCGCTCGGAAATCTCACCTCCCAGAATGTTACGGATGGTACCGTTTGGCGATTTCCACATTTTCTTCAACTTAAACTCTAAAATATCACCATGGCAAAGCGATCTTCACAAAAACGAGAATGAAATAGAAGTACCTTCGACACGAGCCTCATCGGGAGTGATTGTGGCACATTTGACGGCAACGTTGTACTTTAGCGTGGCTTTGGCAGCGTCAATAGTCACTAGAAATATTATAGAAGCTAATCTACTCCACGTTCAACTTTCAGTAACGGTATGGATGTTTTTTATCGATTTAGGATAATACGAAACATAGTGGTTCAGAGCTGAAATACCTAACAAGGAACAACAAAATATAATATAAATTCTTCGAACCACAGATGTCTATAAGTGATCCTCATAGCAAGCAAGACCAGCATCTGTTGTTTTCACATTTCTAGATTTTCTAGAATAGAAGTGAAAACAAAAGAAACCTTGGGTGACGTTTTCTGAGCTCTGAAAGCGTAAATCTGGACAATTACTCACATTCAACCCAACAGAACCACTGGATAATGACCGAACACCTAGCACTAGGGTTCATTTTTCGTCTCTTAGAGTCTTTTACCAGAGTTCTAACCATTCATAATATGTTAATTCGGCAAAACTTATCAAAACCGGAATATTTGCGTGCATATCCCGGCTGTTGGAAACTGCTGGTTGATCTGAAGCAATCAACTGGTTCATAAGACCTCCCATATTTACATATTATAATCACGTTTCTGTTTGCTCTCTCACTCGCTCTCTCTATCATAGCTACAGATTCAAAAACAACAGTTACGAAGCAGAACGACATTAGCCAACAACACAACCCACCTTGGTCGTCCGTTTGGTCCCTGTTCTCGATGCCCAGATCGAAGAAATGGATGTTAAGGTCGACAAAAGGGAAGATGAGCTTCTGTTTGATGAGATCCCATATGATTCTGCAATGCGGAACTATGGAAAAATCGCTGACATTTCACTGTCGCCAAAGTTGTAGGCGAGTGAGAGATTAGTGCGCAAGAGAATTTCTTGAACAATCGGTACTAGTTAAAAATTCCAACCCCACAAACCGGCATGGGAAAAATTTTTGCCGGCCGTGGACCACAAACATTGTCGACATGATTTATTGCGAAGGCTCAGGTTTGGCTCAAATTCCGTCAAGGGAGATTGTTTTGCATGCTGGACACAATTATGATGCTTGTTTTTTGAATTTCTCATGATATCGGTCGATACAGATAAGTTCAGATAATTAATGATGACATGGGGCGGAGGCGGCTCGGCACGCGAAATGATCCCCTCTCGTAGGATGTTGGGGCACAAGCTATGTTATTTTGACGGGATCATTTATCAGCTGACGTTATCAACTGTGGAACTTGGCCAACATTCGAAAAACGAACATCGAATTTTTGATCAACTCTCCGAATAATCCCCGTAGATGAAGTTTCGTTGGGAAAATTGAGACACGCGTCGGGCTGCCGTAACTTTTAATCAGTGCCGAATGATCTTTTATCAGCCATCTGTCGTGGTTGCGCTATCACACGTGAGACATTGCATCACTCGGAAAAGAGACACGAAAAAAGTGCAAGGCCGTCCACGATTTCCAGACGCGCGAATATGATAGCGCAATAAATAAATCAGCCCTAATTATTGAAGAAAACAACCACAAACACATGCAAGCGCAAAAATTGAAAAAAACAGGAAACTATTTCCCATAAATATAGGAGCACGAATGAATTGATTCTCGTAAATGTAAGAATCTCTACACTCACTTTGAGAAATGGAATCTTTTAAGTTGATAACACTAATGATTGTGCCATGTAATTACCAGCGCTCCAACGGCCTATCGGCCGACTCAGATGAAATGGAAATTCTCGAAATTTCGGCATTATTCCAATTAATCAGTCACAATCTTTAAGGCAGATTGAAAAGAAATGAAGCATCAGTTCCGTTGTCGCTTGGGTGTATTTGGTGTACGGTAACAGACTATCGCGGCGGGACCCATATGAACCACCCATGACACACATCGCTTGTTTCGCTTATTATATAGTAGGATTGCGCACTAATACATATGCAGCTTCAAACTGCTGATAAGGACGACGTTTGATCTAACAGATACTATTCTAATAATTGTTGAGGAGTAATTGAAGAAGCCCAGCAGACTACTCTCCCGAATTCAAAATCGGTGAGAAGCACGACAACAAAGTCGAATGACATTACTGCGACAATTTTGCTCGTTCAAAAATTGAAGGAAAAGGTAAAGGTATCGGCGTTGATCAGTCCCCTAAGGACGCGCCGTCGCCTTAGCGTTCAATGCAGAATCGAAGAGACACGGTATTTGACCCATTCAACGACTTGCGGGGGTCAGCCGTTATGCCAAAACAGTGTCCTTACCTTACCAGATAACTCTAGTAGCAATTTACATGACTCCGGAGGGATGTAAGGCAGGGTTAGCCCGGACCAGGATCGATCGCTCGACTGTGCGGGGTGTCAGTAGCGGCTCTTACCGCTGCACCACGCTTAGACATTACCAAACAAAATTCAGTTGCACTTCGAACTGAAGCAGAAGAATTACTGGGATTGAATGAAAATTTACCTGGTCATCTCGTCTCCCTGCATTTCGACAATATCGCCTCCCTGGATCTTTCCCACCATTTTTCTGACGTGAGCTACCTGAAACACACGATCTTATGTAGCACTATTCCAAAAAAAGACAGATAATACAGACGTACAAATCGTAGTAGCATTGCAGTCGCACAGAATAATTGAAGCAAGAAACAACTACAGCTAATGAGTGAACGGACACTAATGATCTTTCCTGTCATCTCGTGTTCTATGGAGAATCCTAACAGTGGGTGGATAGCCTTCCGCTTGCCCTGATTAACAATGCTAATAATATGGTACTCTATCGCAAAAACGGATGCAAAAATCGTGACAGCGGGATAAAGAATGTTCATCGAGAAAGTTACGACAACGTGATGTGGAAGAAAATTCCTCCGACCTCCGATTGAAGCCATGATAAGCTACAGTAGAGATATTCTAGCACTAGTCGAAAATTCTGACTCCAAGGACCGGATCTGTGTTGAAAATTCCTCGTCAAAAATTTGCCCATAAAGTTATTTGGTGAGCTGTTGATGTTCGTTCTCCGAATATCGGCCGAGTACCAACCATATCATTGGTGCCGTCAACTAGGCACAGATTTTACCAAAAGTTCTCGTAGACTGTTAATCCTGCAGCCTCATAAGGATAACGATGTCGTTTTGGCTGCTTGACTTACCCGCATCAACACCTTCGCTCCGCCCACACGCCACCATTATTACCTGGAGCTACCCGTGACGGCCCATATTGAGCAAAATTCAAAACGAAACATAGATCACCGTGATCAGCATGCAAAATTACCTATCTGGGCGAATTTTGAGTCAAATCTGAAATTTTGACCTGACCACCGTATTTGACGACGTGAGTGGTGATGCTCAGCCGCAATCCGGAAAACGGACACCAGGGCCCAGATTCATCATTGGTAAACCCCCGATAAACCCCGAGATATAACCCGAACGGCGCCCATCTTTGTCTACTTCCCCTAAAGCTCCTATGTTGAATGCAATCTCTTATCGACTCTGCCGTCTGGTTCTGGCTGCGCCACGGTTTCGGAAACCGCTCGTCCGTTCATGAATCTGGGCCCAGGTTCGTGATCAGTGCTCCATTTTTTACATAGGTGTATTTGTAACATATGGCTAATATCAACACTTTTTCTCCGTGGCATCTAGAAATTCTCGAGGACAATTTAAGACGTGTTCAGCTTCGTGAACATCGCAGTAGAATATCGTAACAGTAGAATTATATGAAGGCTTAAACTAAAAAGAAAGAAGATTAGAAAGAAGAAAGATGAAAAGATTGCACAAGCGACGAGCTCGTGGCGAAAAGGTGCGTACGCTCGCGATGTGTGTGTGTGTGTGTGGCAGGGTCGACAGTGCGTCCTTGCCGGTTTACGCAATCAGATCGCTGCTGAAAATCGTCGACAGGTCGATCGAGATAGCGTCGAGCGACCGAACTGAGAGCGATTATTTCGGAGAAACCGACGAGAGATCGAGAAAAACGAGCACGTCGAGCAGCGATCGCATACAGTGCACTACAATGTGGCGACCGTGAACACAAGCAATCGAAAGCAATTGTGGTTTCGGCAACGTCAAACGGTTTCGTTACTGAAATTGCTGACACTTACCAAAAATTCGTTTCATTTCGTAACTGAACAGTTCGAAGTAGATGCTGTAATAATGACGCTTGGACCATCGCAAAAACCACCTGCATTATATGGCACTATTCAACTTAACGGACACCAGTACTCGGTTTTTCCTTCAGTCGACGAAATTCGCTGAAACTGCGCCTATAGAGGTTATCTGGGGTCCAGAACACGAATCTGCTGTCCGTTTTTCACGTGAGTGGTCTCGGACCACCCATATCGACTACTTGAGTGGTCCAGTCAGGATCACCGATTTTGCTGAAACTTTGCCTATGGAGATCTCCAGTGTCCTGAACACCATGATGAAGTCCGTTTTCTAAATGGCGACTGAGTACAGTAGTTATACAGGGTGATCCACGTGAAGTGTTACACGCTTTAGAAAAGCCATTTTCGGACATTCCTTCCATTTTCGCGCCTTTCTATCCCGTTATTCGTCTTACCCGTTTCATCTAGTGCTAATATGGCCAGCCATATTCCCCTTTTCCATTCAAACATGGTTTCACTAGAGGATCGTTCGGCAGTGGTCGCACTGTTCGAACGCGGTCTCTCTGTTTCCTCGATCTCAAAGTCGCTGAAGCTCCATTGGGTGCAGGTTCATCGAGTCATCAAACGCTTGGAAGAGACTGGAGAGATCACAAACCGTCCGAGAGGAAGACCACAACGATCTGCGAGGACACCAGCTCTTCGAAAAGTCGTCAGGGACAAAGTCAACCGGAATCCTGCAAGGAGCATTAGAAAACTGGCAAAGGAGCACAATGTAAGTTACACAACCATGCACACACTGAACAGAGATGATCTGAAGTTGTATCCTTACAAGTTCGCCAAGGGTCACCAACTTACCGACGAAATGAAAACATCAAGATTGGAGAAATGCAGAAGGATGATGGCCATTACGCGCGGTGACAAGCTCGACCGAATCCTCTTCACGGACGAAAAGATTTTCACTGTGGAACCGCTTCAAAACGCACAGGACCAACGGGAACTCTTGCCAAAAGGATCTCACCGAGCAGTGAACATCGGAAGAACTCATTTTCCACAGTCCCTGATGGTATGGGCTGGAATATCGGGCTTAGGCAAGACTAAGATTGTTTTCATTCAAAAAAAAATGTTAAAAGCAATGCCGAAGTGTACCGAAAGCAAATTTTGGAGGCCGAGGCGTTACGTTGGGCACCAGCCCAGAGTGCCAAGAAAAACCTGGAGTGGTGTGAGGCCAATTTTCCGAGTTGTTGGACGAAGGAAATTTTGCCTTCAAACTCGCCTGATCTGAACCCTATGGATTTCGCCACCTGGTCGATCCTAAAGCAAAAAGCCTGCTCTTCTAGACATGGCTCACTAATTTCACTGAAGAAAGCTCTGGAGAAAGTATGGAACGAAATTTCACAGGAGATGATCGCACGCATTCTCCAAAATTTCCGGAAGAGATTGAACGCTTGCATCAAAGCCAAAGGTGGCCATTTCGAATGTGATGTGTGAAGTGTTATGAAGAATTTTTCGCCTCTCCGATGAATGTACTTTTATCTTATTTGCTTCGCTCAATGAAGAGTTGCAAGTAGTTTTTTGTGTAACACTTCATGTGGATCACCCTGTAGGTGTGTACCTAGCGACCTTACCTACAGAGACTCACCCATAATTACCGTGTTCGGCCGCCATTTGGAAAACAAACTCCACCATCGTGTTCAGGACACCAGAGAACCCCCATGGGCAAAGTTTCAGCGAAATCGGTGATTCTGACTAGACCACCCAAGTAGCAAGTTGAGTGCTCCGAAACCACCCATGTGAAAAACGGACAGCAGATTCGTGCTTTGGACCACAAACGACCCCCATAGAAAAAGTTCAGCGGGATCGGTGATCCTGACTGGACCACCCAGGAAGCGATTTGGGTGGTCCGAGACCACTCACGTGAAAAAGCAGACAACAGATTCATGATCAACGCCCTCGATTACCTCCTTATGCAAAGTTAAGCTAATTTGAAATGATGGAAAAGTCGAGTACTGGTGTCCGTTAAGTTGAATAGTGCCCATTATGTTGTACTTAAACATATCAATAACCTTCAAAAACGCGAAAGTAGAAGTGCAACTTCATTATATGATGAAAATGCTTTCAACTTAACCGGCACAATACCGAATCAGGTTTACAGACTTATACTATTATAAGGGATGAGTGTTGGGAATGAAAACCTTCTGGCATGAGGAAGTTGCCAGAGCAGCGCCAATGACCGGCCTAGTTGGGAAGAAGCTGTCGGATCGGTGGTTTTTTTTTTCATTTAACATCGTGGTATTCCGGATGGGATGGGAGAGGAGTTCGAATCCTGTCCTAGCCGCGATTCTTGCGAATCGCAAGTTGCAATGACTAGAGCAGCCATCGCTACAACATCTACTTCCACTATACTAGAGATCACGCGGCACAGAGTGAAGAGTGAAAGAACATTATTCTCAAGTTCTGAAATGAGAAAAAAATGAAGTGAAAGTGCGTTAAAGTGGTCGACATTGATCAGTGCCCTGAGAAGTAGCCGCGCATTCGCCTTTCATTTAGATGAAAGGTAACTGAATATTTGGGTCATAGAATGACCTGCGTAGACCAACCACTCCACTAAACAGGGTCTTTATTCTCCCAGACAAGTCTGATACCACTTTACCTGCACGGAAGATAATGGAGGGCTTGGTTAGCTTGAGCAAGGACTGACCGCTCAACCGTATATATGGGAAGTATCTCACTACTGCACCATGCGAGTCCATCAATGTTGATACCAATGAAAGTGATGAAGAAGTTGATGAGCTTTCCTGTATGCTTCACTGCATGCGATGAAAACTTTCTCGAATAGAAATAATAAGTTTTGTTCTTCGTTAGAATAATAAAGTCGTCGGCAGTAAACACCTGCAAATTCTCACGTCCTAGATTTTTGAGTCGAATTCTTAACCAAGAAAGATACCTTGACCTTAATCCATTTACGGTTAAAAGCCAAAGGTAACACCAATAAAAACACTTCAATTATTTGCGGATCATGCAAAATACGACGCGGGAAAAAGCTTTCTCAATTTTTTTTAACACAGAAAGTAAGAAAAAACGACAAAATGCTTCCGTCTAGTGACGATGAACAGAATCCAGAATAGAATGGATTCAACTATAAGTAGTGAGAGCTGAACCATTAACTGCGTTGTTTACGGATGATCACCGCCTAGGCATATAATAAAAAATATGTTGTAACGTTCCAGGAGAATATGTTCGTTGATAAGACCTCCATGGGATGAAATATTTTTTCAATGTGCGTTCTTATTGAAATTGCTCAACAATTCTACACAACAGTTCTTTACAGGAACATTCTTACCACGTAAAGTCACTACTTGTTGATGTCGGCCGCTTTGTGTGTTGCTCCAGGGGAGAGATGTTCGTTGATAGGACTTGTAGGGATGTTCCGATGTCGAAAGACTTTAAGGCCTTTGTTATACCAACGCTCACCCCCCAGCGTCTGCCAGCGCAACTCGTCCCATTCAGTATCAGACACCGTGGGGCCAGACATGTTTGTACGAGTTATCACGTTGACGCTGGCGTGGTGACGCTCACGGGCTGTTATGCAGACGCTCACGCGCGTCGTCGCTAGTCGCTGCGCATTGCACTGCGATTGACGCTTTCGCTGGGGGTCGGTCGAGGGCCTTCGTTATAGGCTCGCTCGTGCTGAGCGCCTGCGATTTGCGGGCGGTGACCGCGCGGCCGCAACGCACGTACGCACGCGCCGGAAGCATACAAAGCGACCCTCATTGCGATTGGGTCATGCCGCGAAGCCCATAATAGCCCATGCGCGTCCCCGCGACGGCGTCACCCCGTTAACTCGTACGCGCGTGTCTGACCCCACGCGCGTCTCATGCTTAATGGACGAGTTTCGCTCGGTTCGAGCGAACCTATAGCGAAGGCCGAGGGCTGCTCTGTATGCTTCGGGCGTGTGCGTGCGTGCGTCGCGTGCTCAGCGGCTGGGTGCTCACCGCTCGCAAGCAGCTGACGCTCACCGTGAGCGTCGGTATAACAAAGGCCTAAGAACAATGTAACGAACACTATACTCTCTGTACAGGGTGTGCAAAAAATACCCGTGCACCTTAACATTTTATTATTTCTGAATGTTGTTAGGAAATTTCCCGTTTCTCTTGCCTAGTTTATGTTGACTGGACGTTGTGCAACTCATACGCACTAGAGTACGAAATGGTCAAGCGTTCAAACCACCGAGTTGCTATTATCGAACCTCATAAGGCCGGAAAGCAAACGAAGGACATTACGAAGATCCTTTCCGTGCCCCGAAGAACGGTTCAGGATACGGTGAGACGCTGCAAGGAATTGAAGACCGAAGAGGATAGAAAAGGAAGAGGACGTCCCACGTCAGCTACGAACCGGAGAAATGTGAAAATCGTGAGAGAAAAAATCCGAAGGGACGCCAGGAGGTCGATGCGACAGATGGCGAAAGATGTTGGGATAAGCGTGGGTTCAGTGAGAACGATAGTCAGGAAAAAGCTTCAGAAGTACCCCTATCGTCTGCGGAAACACCAACTCCTAACGGATACTATGAAGAAGAACAGAGTGGAAAGATGCAAAAAGTTGCTGCAGCGATTCACGGTGACACGCGCTCGGAACATCGTCTTTACGGATGAAAAACTTTTCACGTTGATCCCAGTCTTCAACTCTCAAAATAAGAGGATTCTTGGGGATTCACTTGCTGATGCTACTGCCAAAGGACGGCTTCACGAAAGTGCGAAGAAGCCTCAATCCGTTATGGTATAGGGAGGAGTCACATCTTCAGGGAAAACCCCACTCGTTTTCGTCGAAGCTGGCTTGAAAATCAACGCAGCGATTTACAAAGATATTCTGGAAAACGTACTCAAGCCGTAGGCCGATTCACACTTCGGATAGAATACTGGTGCTTTCAATAAGATTCAGCACCAGCGCACAAGGCGAAGATGGTCCAGGACCGGTGTGCCGAGCAACTGCCGTTCTTCATCGCACACAGACATTGGTCCTCTAGTTCTCCGGACCTTAACCCGATGGACTATTCTGTGTGGGACATCTTGGAGAGAAAAGCGTGCTCTACCAGACATACAAATTTGGACTCTCTCAAAAAAGCGCTTTTGAAATCCTGGGTCGAAATTGATGAGACGTACCTGCGTGCCACATGCGAAGCGTTCGACGGATGTCTGACGAACTGTGTGAAGTCTAAGGCCTTTGTTATACCGACGCTCACCCCCCAGCGTCTGCCAGCGCAACTCGTCCCATTCAGTATCAGACACCGTGGGGCCAGACACATTTGTACGAGTTATCACGTTGACGCTGGTGTGGTGACGCTCACGGGCTGTTATGCAGACGCTCGCCTACCTTCCACGCTCTAGTCGCTGCGCATTGCACTGCGATTGACCCTTTCGCTGGGGGTCGGTCGATCACCTCGCGCATTGCTCTGTATGCTTCGGGCGCGTGCGTGCGTGCGTCGCGTGCTCAGCGTCTGAGGTTATGGCCCTTGTTATACCTTCGCTCGTGGTGAGCGTCAGCTGCTTGCGAGCGGTGATCGCGCCGCTAACTCGGACGCTGAGCACGCGACGCACTCACGCACGCGCCCGAAGCATACAGAGCAATGCGCGAGGTGATCGACCGACCCCCAGCGAAAGGGTCAATCGCAGTGCAATGCGCAGCGACTAGAGCGTGGAAGGTAGGCGAGCGTCTGCATAACAGCCCGTGAGCGTCACCACGCCAGCGTCAACGTGATAACTCGTACAAACGTGTCGGGCCCCACGGTGTCTGATACCGAATGGACGAGTTACGCTGGGGGTGAGCGAAGGTATAACAAGGGCCTAACGGCTGGGCACTCACCGCTCGCAAGCAGCTAACGCTCATCACGAGCGTCGGTATAACAAAGCTCCAAGGGCGATCATTTCGAAAACCAATAGTGCATTTTGAATTGCCATGTTTGTAGTTGATATTTTTGTTTGTTAGAATTGATCTTCGAAGCTTGATTCCAAAATGCCAATAAATCTTTAGTGCACGGGTACACACCCTGTAGCCGACGAGCTACCTCTACGAAGAGTAAGCTGTCGGAAACCATTTCGTTCGTCGAAAAGTGCCAGATCTTCGTGAAGTTATTTTCTTCTTACCCTCGTTTGTATAGAAATGCTACAACTTGGACCTTTTCGGTTTGTTTCAAACTTAGATGACTAATTCAACGAGACGGAAGGTCTCCATTTTATTAGGAATGTCGAATTTCGGTACCTCATTCTCCTTTGGGTTGAAACAATGCGTCATACAAGCACATAGAACGACTTCGAAACGTGTCTCTTCGTGAGTAATCTAAAATTGGCGCACCGTAGCAAAGAGGCTACGTTCATAACAGGAAATGAGTACAAAACAGGTCACCTTAACAAACTAATTGCTGGCTTGAGGGGGCCAGTCCCATTTAGCCTCGCTGCTCACTTCAACGGAAATGCTCATGACTTCTGAAATACATCGAGTTCTTTGAGCCCGCAGAAGAGTAACCGTTGGCAGATACCGAAATTCAGGTCTCCACCCTGTCACTGGAAACAAAAAAACAAAAGTCGTGATTTTTGTGTGGAGAGAGTCAGATGCCTAGAAATTGTGCGATTGTAGTTATGGAAAGTGTTCTTGTTGTAATAATAAGGAATTCAGATTGGGATGTGCTTTAACACCACCATGCCAGTCTCTCGTTGCTTTGCCGAGCGCTTATTTCCTACCAACTTCGAACTCCTCGGCATCACATGGTACCCAATCGGCAACGGACATATGGCGGCGCGATTTCACCGTCAACAGCCATCTGGATGTGTGTTTTTCAAGTGCCGCCTTGAAATTATCTCTAGTAAATCGGAGAAGCGCGTGACTATCCTATCCGCGGAGTTTTTCTGACCTGTTGCCCAGTGAATAGATGTGTTTGCCGCAGAAATGCACACAGAACGACTGGCTTCAACAGGTGTATAAAAGCACCCCACTCCAGTTAGCACACACACACACATCACTTCAGATTTTACTCCACAGGCTCCCACACTAGCATGTATCAATTTTTAGCCTTCAAAACTTCCTAATTCAACCGGAGGTGATTGTATTCGTCGATGTCACGTCTTTGACACATTTCGGCTCTGAAGTATATGACCAGCTGAATTCCGAATATTTTTTGAGAAAAAAGTGACGAAACTACCCGTGCACCTATTGTGTTAGCGCAACATGCCTTCCATAACCACAATCACAAACAGTAGAAACCTACCAATCACCGATCCTCTATATCCGACTCTATACACACAAAAACCATGTCCCTTTTTGTTTCCAGTGATAGAGTGGAGACCTGAACTTCAATATCTGCCGACGCTTAATCTTTTGCGGCTTTGAAAGAATATTGTAAATGGTGGATTCTGGCACGCTCTTAACGAACTCAATGCGTTTCAGAAGTCATGAGCATTCCCGTTGAAGTGAGCAGTGAGGCTAAATGGGATTGGCCCCTTCAAGCCAACGATCAGTTTGTCAAGGTGACCTGTTTTGTTTTCATTTCCCGCTATGAACGTCGTCTACTTACTACAATGCGTCATTTTCAGATAATTGACGACGAGACACATTTCGAAGTCGATCTGGACGCAAAGTGTTTCACACCAAAGGAGATTGAGGTATAGAGTTTTGACACGCTTAGAAAATTGAAATTTCCTATTTCGGTGAATTATTCAGCTAAACACGAACGATTTCTTCACAAAATATAAGCAAAAATGGTTCATGCTCTTGCAGCATCATCGTCTCTATACATGGGGGAGGATCAGTAGGAAGTGACTTCACAAAGGTCCGGCACTATTTCGACGAAACGGCGATTTTTGATTTTTGTTAGACCAGCAGTTAAGGATGTATGACGCTATAATGGCACAAAGAGCAGTACCAGGTCATGTCCACACCAATGTAGGCATGTGCTTACGGCATAGTAGAAAACAAAGAAAATAAAAGTACAGTAGAAAACAGTAAAGGTAAAGGTAAAGGTACCGCCGTTGATCAGTCCCCTGAAGACGCGCCGCCGCATTCGTGTTCCATTCAAGTCGTAGAGGCATAGTGAATGCGTATTTGGCCTCTACAATGACCTGCGGGGGCCAGCCGCTATACCAGGTCAGTGTCTTTACCTTCCCAGACAAGTCTGGTACCAATTTACCCGACCCCGGAGGGATGAAAGGCTTGGTTAGCCCGGGCCGGGATCGATCGCTCGACAGTGCGGGTGACAGCAGCGCCTCTTGCCACTGTACCACGCGGGCCCTCAGTAGAAAACAGTGAAAATAAAATTTAAGTAAACACTAGATTTATTTTGTTGGATTCGTTCAACTTATTTGATTACAGTTACCAGCAACTAAAAACCAACGAACAAAAAATTGGAAAAATATTTATAGTTACTGGGTGGAGCAAGTTAAATCGCACGACTCCTCATACTATGTGGACCCTGATATACCGAATTTCTATTTACAGCTATGGGAAGCGCGCTTTTCCATGTTACCGCTTTGACGCCTCAAGGTGCCTTGGTGAAGAAGTGAATTACAAATATAAGGCCTTAACTCCTTGAGTTGGGCGCACGGAGTGAAGTGGTAGATTCCGAATGGAACACGAATGCGTGGCGCGACCTCAAGGGACTCATCAACACCGAACACTTTACCTTTACCTCTTCTTTTTGATGATTGGTGGTAGTTGTGTTTAAGGTGAAAACTATTGGCGAACTGTTGGAGATACACATGGACCATGTGGCTCGTGGAGATGACACCTACAATGTCAGCCGAAGCATCACTCGGTAACGCTCTTACGTTCAATTGAAAATTTTCGGCACTAGTGTAAATTTTGCACTTTTTTCGTTAAAAATACGCGTATAGGGGGTAATAGGCTATGGGAAGAACGAATCTGACACTCGTTTAGTGCGGCTGTGCTTAATAAGCCCGTTATGTTGAGTTTTAATAACCAAAGACCCTGCGAAATAGTGTATGGCGGCGACAGACGCAGGCTCTGACTCTCTTCACACACGAAAAGGGGGAGATCTGGGCCCAGATTGATGAACGAACGAGCGGTTTACGAAACCCCGTCGGCGATAAACCCGCTCGATACCACAGGCTTGCGGGAACTTATGATTCGTGAAGATCGGGGTTTCGGAGGCACGACGGAGATAAATATCACGACTTCGTTGTCAGCCTTGATCAGTTTTGAAGACAAAGTAAGCATGACAGCTCGTCTAATGGTAGCTGTTACTTTCCTTTCGACATTAATGAACGCCGAAAACGCAATTATTCGATGAAGTTCTGCTTTCTCTACAAATCCTCTTTAAAGAAGCCCATTGGGATTCATCTACGAAGTCACTGTACGTCAAAATTGACTACTTTACTCTCCATTACAGAAAAGATAAATTTCATTGTTTTCAAGACGCAAACTGCACAACAGAAGAAATTACTCATTATTTAGCAAATTGGCAGAACAGTGCAGCAGAGTTTTGTCTGCTCGTCTCAAATTTCCCCACAATTTTCGCAACTTCTCATCGACTCTGCCATCTGGCTCTAGCAGGTCTCCCGTCGAGGTCTCCGAAACCCTGCCTCACCGCGAGGTGTCGGAGACCCCATCTAAACCCCGTCTGAACCCGCGTTCACGAATATCGGTTTGCGCGCCGTTCGCGGTATATTTCGGGGTTTACAACGCCGATACCCGTCCTGAATCCGGGCCCTGAATCGATAAGTGCATAAGCCAGCAAACCTTATACGGTAGATCTCTAACGATGACAACTCAGCCGAGGCGCTCAAATGAGCTCAAATGAGCCTAAGCCTAAGCGTACTAGCAGACGACCAAATCAGCAACGGGGCCAGAGAGAAGCGATATAGTGTGTGTCGTGAAGAGAGTCGGGGCCTGCGTCTCTCGCCGCCGCGCACCATTTCGCAGCGCTTTTGGTCATTACAGCTCAACATAGCGGGCTTATTAAGAATTTCCGCACTAAACGAGTATCACATTCGTTCTTCCCGATTACGCCCTATATGCCTCTTTAAACGCAAAAAAGTGGGGTACAAAATTCACACCAGTGCCAAATTTTCTAATTCATTTCGGGGTCTTAAAAGTGAACGACGCGTAAAATGAAAGAAAAATAAAAATTTCAAAAAATTCAGATGCTATAAACTTCCGGCGGGTGTAAATCCTAAAACGCTGAAGAGCTCGCTGGACAACAATGGTGTGCTACACATCTCGGCCCAGAAAGGAGAGTAACTTCTGAGTCGATCGAAATCATCTTGCTACGTTAACGAAACTGTATTTGTGTATGCTGCTTTTGTAGACGCTGTATGAATGCTTCGTTGTGGAATTTCAATAAATTTACATTCTAAATGAAATGCACGATACAGTTTACCTGCTCAGCGATAAAGGTAAAAAGGTAAAGGTGCCGGCGTTGATCAGTCCCCTGAGGACGCGCTGCAGCATTCGTGTTCCATTCAAATCGTAGAGGCATAATGAATGCGTATTTGGCCTATACAATGACCTGCGGGGGCCAGCCGCTATACCAGGTCAGTGTCTTCCCCTTCCCAGACAAATCTGGTACCAATTTACCCGACCCCGGACGGAAGGAGGGCTTGGTTAGCCCGTGCCGGGATTGATCGCTCGATCGTGCGGGTGTCAGCAGCGCCCCTTAAAACTGTACCACGTGGGCTCAGAGGTATCACAAAAAACTTCGTTGTAATGCATGCGCGATTCATCATCTATTCCACATGATGGAAACTAGACTTGTACCAATTTACCCTACCCGAGCGGGATGGAAGGCATCGCTAACCAACGTGATGATCGATCACCCGACTAAGCGGGTGGGAGTGGCACCTCCTACACATCGGGCATTTTCGAATTATCGAATCCCACCCTCAGTTTACAGTATACAAAGTTTCTAGAACATCGATCCGATTTCACTGCCACTTTGACAATCGCCAATGATGAATATCGCTAAAGACTTGGTCGAACAATTAAGGCGAATGTTCACGTTACCATGGCCCAGATTCATTAACGGACGAGCGGTCTCCGAAACCGCGGCGCTGCCAGAATCAGACGGCAGAGTCGATGAGAGATTGCGTTTAACATAAGAAGTTTAGGATAAGCAGACAAAGGTGGGCTAAGCCATATCTCGGGGTTTATCGGGAGTTCACCAATGATGAATCTGGGCCCAGGTCGGTTTCGACGATAGAAAGTCGTACTTATCACGTCTGAATTTTGCGCGCTTGGGCGCGGTCCTGATCCAGGTGCGCGATATTCAAACGAGAGATAAAAGCCGCTGTAAGCTGCGATCATCAGCTTTGCTGCACTGCTAACAGAAAATTTCCATAGGACTGATTCTTTCGAGAGATCAAAATGACCGCCGCCCACCCTCTCGACGCCGATGAGTTTGCTAAGGACGCGCTACGCATTCGTCTTCCGATCAGAATCATAGAGGAATGGTGATGCGTGTCTTAAACTTGCCGGGGCCAGCCACTGATCATCGTAGTGTAGTCGCCATCCCAAACAAGTCTCGTACCAGCAAACCGGACCCCCGAGGGATGAATGGCTTAGCTAACCTATGCGAGGATCCATCACTCGACCGCGCGGATATCAGCAGCGCCTCCTACCAGTGCACCACGCACGCTCTCCTTACGCTTCTTTCTCTTATATAAATATCGCTAAGCTCATTCCACTTAGCCGACAGCTCCCAGTCAAGCGAGCCAGCGATTGAGCAGAGACTATGTGGGCGTGATGAACTTTCGAAACTTTCGCTAACATCGAAAACACATTTCGAGCGATGATCACTCGCCAAACATTAAAGTCCACACGTCGACGAGATTCCGACACCACAAGAAATGCACAGAAAGCTCTGGAAAGAAAAATTCTGCCACTTTTCGCAGCCTCTGAGATAAATCGACTGATGGAGTGGAAGCGGAGGGACATATACCTAGGATCGCGAGACTTAAAGCATAGCATACAAAAACTGGAGGAATGAACAATCGAACGAATGAGGTGGCTGAGAGAATAAGACAACTACGGGCACTATTCAACTTAACGGACACCAGCACTCGATTTTTTTTCAATCAGAAATTTTTTCTCAGAAATTCGCTGAAACTTCGCCTATTTGAGGTCCAGAACACGAACGGGTTATTTGGGGTCTAGAACACGAATCTGCTGTCCGTTTTTCCCGTGGGTGGTCTCGGGCCACCCAAATTGCTACTTGGGTGGTCCAGTCACAATCACCGATTCCGCTGATCTTTGCCTACGGGGGTTCTTTGGGGTCCAGAACACGATGGTGAAGTCCGTTTTCCAAATGGCGGCCGAATACGGTAGTAGGTAAGTACCTACCGACCTTACCTGGTGAGACTCACCTATAAATACCGTATTCGGCCGCCATTTGGAAAACGGACTTCACCATCATGTTCGGGACACCAGAGAACCCCCGTAGACAAAGTTTCAGCGAAATCGGTGATCCTGACCGGACCCCCTGAGTAGCGATTTGGGTGATCCCAGACCACCCTCGTGAAAAACGGACAGCGGATTCGTGCTCTGGACCCCAAATAACCCCCATAGCAAAGTTTCAGCGAATTTATGAGAAAAAATTTCTGACTGAAAAAATCGAGTGCTGGTGTTCGTTAAGTTGAATAGTGCCCGTAGTTGTCTCATGGCTTCCGGGAGACAGCCACTGCGCCAAGTCAGTGTCTATACCTTCCCAGACAAGTCTGGTACCCATTTACCCCGGAGGTATGGATGGCTCGGTTAGCCTCGGTCCGGATCAAAGGCTCGACTGTGCCTGGTGTCAGTAGCGTCTCTTACCACTGCACCACGCTTACCCTCAATTAAAGATGATATAGGTTAACAAGTTGACGACAGCGCCTTTTTCGCGTGTTTGGAGCGTGGGGCCAACCGATTTTGTAGCGCGCTGAGGCTGTGGCATAATGCCGGCATACGGCGAATTTTTTTTCAAAATGGAAGTGAATAGTGAATCTCGTAGACTACATATACAGTCCTGTAATATCGGGGATTGTGACTATTCCTTTTTTTGCAATGAAAATAGAAAAATAACAGCTGGAAGCTTTCAGAATGTCCTTTTTCCCTATCCAGATTAAAAGGAAATTGTTATTTGTTTATTGTTCATTATTTGTTTACTCTAATAATGAATATTTGTTTGTATTTATGTGTTTGTTTCAGTAACCAGTATTTGTTTGTATTTATTTGTTTCTTGCAATAACAATTATTTTTTTTACTTGTAAAGAAAACTAGTGCACAATCAAAAATTCCAGTAAATCAGAAGCTAAGAGTTGTTTTCACGGACCACGAGGTTTATAATGATTTCTAATCATGAGGTATATAGTGGCCAGACAAATATTTCCCAAAAAGTCGGGATGAGTCAGAAAAGTAAATTGCAAAACTGTGACGCAGCATTGCGTCACACAGTCCCTCGCGGCCTAATACGTGTGACGCAGCATTGTGTCACACGGTCGCCAACGTGTTAAATTCTTCTTTATATTTTTTGAATGCTAATCACGATTATAATGTATGCCCGTAGAATGTCGGCTGCTACTGACAGGTAAAGATTAGTAATGATGGCGGGTTGGCAGAGTGATGGTGGTGGCGCGAGAGGGGGCACTCATACAATTCTGCCGAAATCTGGTAAAAAGACATCAGATTCATAGCCAGCGCCCAAATAGCCAACCTAACCAAAGTGATAGAAGAATTTCGGTCCCCTGGTCAGCAGTAAACAACAACCTAAACAAAGTTCCAGACGACGATTTCGACCTGACTACGCAACTTAAAGACATTGGCGGTACGGACTGAAATACGAAAGACACTCGTCAAAATCAATATCAGCGTTCAAAACAACCATCCTTAACACGTTGACGACAGTGTGGCGCAATGCTGCGCCACGCTCAAGCGGCCGCGTGGGACCGTGTGGCGCAATACTGCGCCACAGCCTTGTATCATATTTTTCTCGAAACATTTCAGAATTTCGAAGGATGTTTTTGTGCCACATTTCAGTAGACCTTTGCACATTGTTATAGGAAGCATGGTCCATGGAAATGATTCTTAGCTTCTGATTTACTGGAATTTTTGATTGTGCACTAGTTTTCTTTACAAGTAAAAACAAATAATGGTTACTGCAAGAAACAAATAAATGCAAACAAATACTGGTTACTGAAACAAACACATAAATGCAAACAATTATTGATTATTAGAGTAAACAAATAATGAACAATAAACAAATAACAATTTCCTTTTAACCTGGATAGGAAAAAAGGACATTCTAAAAGCTTCCAGCTGTTATTTTTCTATTTTCATTGCAAAAAAAGGAATAGTCACAATCCCCGATATTATAGGACTGTATATGTAGTCTTCGAGATTTACTATTTACTTCCATTTTGAAAAAAAATTCGCTGTATACCGGCATCATGCCACAGTCTCGGCGCGCTAGAAAATCGGTTGGTCCCACGCGCCAGACACGCGAAAAAGGCGCTGTCATCAACGTGTTAACAAAATTCCAGCCGAATCGGTGCATGATATTCAGCTAGTCACAACAAAAAGGGTAAAAACGGCTGGCTTGTTCGTCAAGGTGCTGAAAACGGCTGTCTCGCCCAAGAGAAATTTAGAAACTCGGGAAGTGATTCGCATGCGCATGCTTCAATTTACGATAAGGAATCTGTGAATTCGTAGCAGTAGTAGTAAATGATATGGGTGGTCAAAATTTCGGAAACTGATGTCAGATTCATGATCAGCGCCCCAAATCACCACTATATGCGAAGGTTCAGCGAAAAACAATTGCTTTCCATCACGATTAGGTCTGTGGCTCTTTGACAAGTGCCCTTCCTTTACATTTACACATTATATACTTTACACATCAAGGTGCAACATCGTTTGGTCGCTAGGAAAGAAAAAACACAACAACAAAGAGACATAAACGATACCCTGAGCAACAAAAAACCCTCTGGTGATCTGTTTTGAGGCAAAGTAACATCAGAGCACCTCTGCCAAAGCCATATAATCAATCATATAGTATTAGCATATTAGTGCATTATTTATTGACTGATATTAATATCAAGCAACATTATAATAAACTTCAAAGTTTCGATCCACTGCTTGGTTGGTGTAGACGAGTGTGCCACCTACATACTACTACCAACACTTATGAAACGAAATTCCAAAAAAAGAAAAATCGAGCTAGAGAGGACAAATAAAGGAAATAGGAAGCTTGGGTAACTGTTGGGGTACGCCATAAAAGTCAATTATAAATTCAAACGTCAAAGCTGTCGTATAATTAGGCGTAGTGCCCGCAATGCACAACATTTCAAAAAACAGCTGAGCGCCCCTCATCTGCTTCTTCTTCTTCTTCATTTTCCGTCCTTTTTTATGCTGTAGTATCTCTGTCAGACATTCATTTATGCTCATGATACTCTTCGCTCGTTTTCCTTCCTGCTTGGACCAAAAATGTGACGTGAAGGCTCCCCTTATTCGTTCGACTTAGAATTTTATTATTAGCTAGAACTTGAATTCCTTGCAGACTTGACGTCACCGCTCTTGAAGATATGACATGTCGGAGAGAAGCGTGATCCTTTTAAGACACGGCGAACGATGCGATTTCGTCTTCAACGTTGGCAGTTCATCGTGGATAACAAGAAATTTCGACTCGGACGGACGGTACTTTAATTTATATTTTTTCTTCAAATTTTCATTTTCATCTCGAATTTATAGCGCTATATGTTGTACGTCTACATAACATTATAGCGGGCAACAGACTCAGGAGAATATCTTTCTGGGGGGAGGGCATAGTGGCTTTGCAACGAATTCATGTTGTTTTTTCTGGTATAAACCCATCTTACCGAAAGGTGCACTGAACAGCGGATTTAAGACGAAAATGTTTGGGTATGATTTTTCGATATGGACATCCAAATTTGGTTTACTTCTGCCCTTTTCGTCAAATTTGTCTTCTTCCCGTCGATAAACGATTCTATCGTTTTGCTTTTTCTAACAAGCTCATTCTCCACAGCATCCTTTCCAAAAACGAGAAGATTTCAAGACAAGTTTCAAGAGAGTGGTTAAAAACATTTGACATTATAATAGTCCCCGGGTATAATGACGGCACTTGCCTGATGCAAGTTTTCTTTTGGCCTGTTGTTCTTACGTTATCCTAATGTTTCAAATAATGGTTTGTTTGTTTATTGTTCTCAGTTTTTTTACGTTTACAGGATTAATTATATTTGTTGTTGTAAAGCCAAGGTGCCTAGAATACGTGTTGTTGTAATTCTTATGCTGTTTTTTTATGTGGGCAAGAGCTCGCATCAATAAATGAAATGATAATGCATTACCACATGCTACGCGCATGTAATAAATTTGAATTTGAATAATGAAAATTCTTGTACACTACATATGTACAACCAATTAGCGCTAGGTGGCGCTAATCGAGAAACCTGGCCTGTAACTGTGTCATCTTTAACTGAAATAAGAAAATAACGCCAGCTTCGAACTCAGCATGGATAGACGAATCGACCGATATGTTCACCCTCTTAAATGACCCACTAGAAAAGAAAAACGCCAAAAAAACGTTCTGGAACGTTCAGAACGTTTTTTTGGACACAAGTTATGAGCGATGTTTTACATCTACTGTCGCAATAGAACCATTTATTCAGCTACTCTCCGACTGACATCAACATGCCACGATCACTTCCACAACGGAGAGATGGTTGGGAGAGGTATGCCCATGATACTCCAATAACACGAATTGGACATATGCAAGCAAAATCAACTGGTATCTGTACTTTTACTCACTTATTGTACTTATTTATTTATTTATTTATTTATTTAATACGTCCGAAGACGTGCCTAAAACAAAAACAGTAGGGGGTAAAAGAAGGACAACAAATGATAAACATGAGAACAAAACACTAGAAACAATACAGAATTGTTGTATTGTTATTGTTATTACTGTTAATACTTCACCATTTTATCATCCAGCAGAATCGCGGCTAGGGCGTAGATAAGCAACGAGATTTTTGGATGATTCCAGAATCAAAAAAAAATGTTCTACAGGTGATGCTTTGAGAGAAGCTGGCGTAAGCATTGAGGCAGTTTATAGTTCGCCAGCTTTTCGATGTGTGCAGACGGCTGGAAGTGTAATAGAGGGCTATGGTGAGTGACTATCAGAGTGAAGACTCATTCATTGACGCAACATGTTTTCAATAGAACATTTTTTGTATAAAAACCATCCAGAAGAGCTTATCGTATTCTTCAGCTGGAAGTACTACGCTAAATGTCAATATTGAACCGGGCCTGATCGATTTTTTGCAGTGGTACAGAAATACACTACCGAGCTTCATGAGGCCAGATGAATTGAAGGAAAATGGTCAGTTTTCAAATATTCACAATTTACTGTCTTTATCGCAAAGCGTTGGCGTGTATGGTTCAGTGGCTCAAGGCGCTACTGACTCCCGCAGGTTAGAGCGATCGATCCTCACCCTGTTGACTAAGTTTTCCTTCTTCCCGAGATTGCATAAATTGATACCAGGCTTTTCTACGAAGGTGGGTGCACTGATTTGTACAGCGGCTGACCATCACACCATTGTCTATGTCAAATACGCATTCGCAGTGCTTCTACGACTCTCAATGAAAGACGAGTGCATGGCGCGTCCCAAAAGGATGATTCAGTGCCGACCAGGGGTGCGCGGATAAAAAAATTTTCGCAACCCGGATAACGATGCGGATAACGGAATAGCCAAAATCGACCGGATAACGGATAAAAAATTTCAAGGCTAAACCCCTTATCAAACTCGACTATCACTTTGTATAACTCGATAAATGTTTATTCGACCCACCAAATTCACGCATTGAGATCCAAATTTATAATATACAGAGATGACAACTCCTCTGACGAGCCGTGGAGACCATCACGCCAAAAATTCCATGAACCCTGTCTCTGAAATACTTCTTTCAAGTATCTGATGTTATGAAGGAACAATAGCAAAGTATTTGGCTGATTTTTTGAAAAGATCCAAGAACGATAGCAAATTCATTGCAAAATACTTTGCTTTTGTTTCTTCATAATATCAGATACTCGAAAGAAGTATTTCAGAGACAGTGTTCATGAAATTTTTGGCGTGATGGTCACCACGGCTCGTCAGAGGAGTCGTCAACTCTGTATATTATGAATTTGGACTTCAATGCGTGAATTTTGTAGGTCAAATAATCATTTATCGATTTACACAAAGTGATAGTCGAGTTTGATAAGGGGTTTAGCCTCGGAACTCTATTTTTCTATTTGTCAATAGAACGCGAAATTGCATTGAGTGAGAGGCCTTGATCGATTTTTATCCGTTATCCGGCCGAAAAAAAAACCGGATAACGGTGCGGATAACGTATAAGCCAAAAAACCCTCGGAAACCGGATAATCCGCACACCCCTGGTGCCGACCATTCACCAATCTACCTACACATTGATATTGTAGAGGAGACGAACTGAAAGGGACTAGAGGGAAAGTATTTGAAAAGAAAATATTCAGAAAATGTAGTGCGATGATTGGAGAAATCCTCCCAACGGGACACTTTTCAATCAGTCGATGCCCTTTTCTCGCAATCGTTTTTCTTTATTTTTACTTTCTCACGAAACCTTACCACCAAAGGAGGGATAATCTTCAGGTTACCCCGTGAATATGGCCTACGAACCAATCACAAGGCTTTCATCGTTGCCCGAAACGGAAAGCTTGGAGGAGTACTACGACCGTTCGTTTTGCGTCATGAAAGGCATCGTCCAGAGGCATAGCAGAGGTTAAAATTCCCTGTTTTCTTTTTTTTACATGCAGCTATCTTCGCAGGTAAGCATCTGGCATTTCAGGAACAATTCTAATCGTGGCTCACGCGGAATCTTTGGAAACATGTACGCGCCAACTGTGCGGTGGCGAGCCGAGATCGTTCGAGCAGTTTTGGTATCTGATACACCATACCCCTTATGTCGGCTGTTTACACATAGTCGAGAAGCGGTCCGCTTGGCAATTCGCTGAACCGCCCATACCTCCATTGACACACGCTGGGAACGCCACTTATTTCTGGAGGCAGCATTCCATTCCAGTTGTTTGGCTAGAGAAGAGGATGAGCGCGTTCAGTCGATGATCTACAATATCTGCTACAAATAAAGATCAAAGTTCTGATTTTAACTGATTTACTTATAAGGCGTTGGACACAAGCTGAATAGTGACCAGTGAGGAATGCACGATAGAGATCAACAGGAAAGAAATTTGGTTCTGGTTGTCTGTTCGCCATTTTCGCGGATGTTCTGTTTTTATCACTACCAGCCATTTAGCGGCCTGCTAGCCGACAAACGGCTGCTAAATACACAAAAATACATACACACACAAAAAAACAAAAATACGGCACTATTCCACTTGTTGGACACCAGCACTCGGTTTTTAGTCGTCGAAATTCGCTGAAACTTTGTACATGGTGGTAACTGAGGGCGCTGATCACGAATCTGCTGTCCGTTTTCTATGCGGGTGGCCTCGGACCACCCAAATCGCTGCTTGGATGGTCCGGTCAGGATCACCGATTTTGCTGAAACTTTGTCAATGGGGGTTTTCTGGTGTCCTGGACACGATGGTGAAGTCCGTTCTTCAAATGGCGGCTGAATACGGCAGTTATAGGTAAGTACCTACTGACCTTACCCGGTGAGACTCACCTATAACTGCCGTATTCGGCCGCCATTTGAAAAACAGACTTTACCATCGTGTTCAGGACACCAGAGAACCCCCACGGACGAAGTTTCAGCGAAATCGGTGATCCTGACTGGACCACCCAGGTAGCGATTTGGGTGGTCCGAGACCACCCACGTGAAAAACGGACAGCAGATTCGTGATCAGCGTCCCCAATTGCCCCCGTAGGCGAAGTTTCAGCGAATTTCTGGAGAAAAAATTTCTGGCTGAAAAAAAATCGAGTGCTGCTGTCCAACAAGTGGAATAGTGCCAAAAATACATATACTGACATAAAGATTTGAAATAAAACAAAAAGATTTAAAATAAAACGATGAACAAATAGCATGTAGCAAAAGGCGGCGAGCTGAACTGATGAAATGCGTCCCTCGGACTACGGTAACGGACAATCGCGGCGAGACCCATATGAACCGCTCATGACAAGCATCGCTTGGGTTTCGCTGATGACTAGTTTGAGTGAAAAATAATGAATAACAATCTCAATTCCATTCCAGAAGTTAACCGATCCCTGTGGCTAGGTGGCGGCGGCTACAGCGATTAGCCTGCTCGACGGCTGTTCAGGTCATGAGCACTTGGCACGGCGGTCGCTTCTTTTGTAATGAATATTCTCGTGCAGAAGCAGCTAAGAAGGGTATCGTCGGTCTTATCAAGTAACCGCTCTCAAGTGTCCACCAACGGGGAACACGCTGACCAAACATCGCTTTCTGGTCGATACGTGAAACGCCAGTTGTACGTTGCTGTAGTTGAACCTCTTGAACTCTACTAGCACCTTCGAAGAGATTCCGATGTCCGACTGGCATTTTTAAGACCTGTATAACCTGGACCCAAATTCATGAGGGTATCGGCACAATATACCCGAGAATAAACCCCGGTCGGTGCGATTATTCGCAATCATAAACGCGCCGCGGAGTGGAATATCCCCCAAATAAACTCCGCGGTGCGTTCATGAATGCGAATAATCGCGCCGACCAGGGTTTATCCTCAGGCATACTGTGCCGATACCCGTCATGAATTTAGGCCCTGAAGACACCCCGATCATCGATTTGCTCGAATGGGCATTTTCCGGCCGTTTTTGGTCATTCCGTCCTGTTTCCGTGTTCCGCATTTTTTTTTTTTGGCAGAACACGGAAACGGAAAAAGAAATCGAAGAGCTCCACTATGCAGGCTAACAAAAGGGGAACTGAGGTTATTCTGCTGACGTCGATATGATCCATTCGAATTCTGGTAGAATAAAACCAATGCAATAAAGTACCCCTCCTAAGAAAACCTACATTGAAGTACTTGTCGCCACCTACCACATCGTCGGAATGCGAGAGATTGTTTTCTACTGCTGGTTTTGTAGTAGACGATCAGAGAAAAAGCCTCTCTTCTGAATCTTGAAAAACTGCTGTTGCTCTATCATAACATACTCGTTTTAGGCTCCAAAATGTATTTTGAAAGCGTTCTTGCCTATCACGCCAAAAAAAGTCTGTCTTTCTGCACGTATCTGTCTTTGATTTATAGCGAAGTTTATAAAGATTAATGGAATGGTTTTTGTGATGAATTTTGACCGTATACTTCGAAGCTATCACCAAACACTGAACGCCTTCACCAAAATAGTAGACACATTTCAGTGGAAACAAGACGACATTCTATGGATACTTTTAGAAACAGAAATCGAAACGTTTCGTGGTCCAGTTTTGGCCAAATCCCAGTAATTCAGGTCAGTATTCCGGTTTCCGGCCATTTCCATTCCGTCTCCCGTATTCCGCTTTTCCAAAGAAAGATTTCGCACACTCCTGCCCCCCCCCTCGCTCGAGGGACGCGAGCAGCATCAAATCTTTCAGAGATCTGACGAAGAAGCCCGACCAACGCAACGCTGGGCGAGTTGTCCCAGATTCATCATTAGTAAACACCCGATAAACCCCGAGATACAGCCCGAAAAGCGCCCACCTTTGTCTACTTTTTCTCAACCTCCTATGTTAGACACAATCTCTCGTCGACTCTGCCGTCTGGTTCTAGCTGCGCCGCGGTTTCGGAGACCGCTCGTACATTCATGAATCTGGGCCCTGGTATTCTTGTGACGTCCCTTGGAATCTAGCCACTGACGGCTCTAGCTCAACGGTCGCCACGAAATCGCATTACGTGTCCGCCCCATCTGGGCCCAGATTCATGAACGGACGAGCGGTCTCCGAAACCGTGGCGCAGCCAGAACCAGACGGCAGAGTCGATGAGAGATTGCGTTCAACATAGGAAGTTTAGGATAAGTAGACAAAGGTGAGCGCCGTTCGGGCTATATCTCGGGGTTTATCCGGGGTTTACCAATGACGAATCTGGGCCCTGGTCATCAAGAACCTGTCCCATACAACAGCGTCTCCGATTTTCGACTGTCGACATAGCTCGGAACTTCGTATACTCTCTCTAGTCTGGGCCCTCTCTACTATTCGTTTCGGGACCCAAACCGCACGTTCATTCTGATTACGTAACGCCCATCAGCTTATGTTAGGTCCTTGTTATACCTTCGCTCGTGGTGAGCGTCAGCTGCTTGCGAGCGGTGAGCGCCCAGCCGCTAACCTCAAACGCTGAGTACGCGACGCACGCACGCACGCGCCCGAAGCATGCAGAGCAATGCGCGAGGTGATCGCCCACCCCCAGCGAAAGCGTCAATCGCAGTGCAATGCACAGCGACGAGAGCGTGGAAGGTTCGCTAGCGTGTGCATAACAGCCCGTGAGCGTCACCACGCCAGCGTCAACGTGATAACTCGTACAAGCGTGCCTGGCCCCACGGTGTCTGATACTGAATGGACGAGTTACGCTGGGGGGTGAGCGAAGGTATAACAAGGGCCTTAGACGTACATCAATACAAATACGATGGGCGCGAAGTAAGGTGTTCCATTTGGTCTTTCTTTTTTCGAGAAATCAGGAATCACTTGAGCTGTGCGACCCCTTGTAAGGCGGAGAGCAGAGGACATGCTCAATCTGATGGGAAGCACACGGTCAGCAGATCGGTGAGTTGTTTGCAGTGGCTTGCGGATGGTGTCAGCGGGAACGGAGTTGCTTACCGCTGAGCTCCGTTGACGACGACAAACATCGACGTAGGACATGCATCGCTTCACGTCAACGGTCAAATGCCAAATGCGCGAAGATGACATGCAGGCTGTTATTCGTGAGAATATCGAAAGGATCGCCATTCGATCTATTTATTCATTCAAATCACCGAAACTATAAAGTAAAATGAAAAAGTAAAGCGTCGGTGTTGATCAGTCCCAAAGGACACGCCTCATATTCGTTTTCCATTCAGAATTGTAAAGGTATAATGAGTGCATATTCGGCCTGTGCTCTTAGTTGCAGAGCTCAGCCTCTGTTTGAGTCGGTGTCTTCACATTGCCAGACAAGACCGGTACAAATTTACCCGACCCCGGAGAGATGAAAGGTTTGATTAGCCCGGGCGGGGATTGATCAGCTGGTGTCAATAGCGCCACATTCCACTGCTCATACATTAGAAATTAATTGCATTCTACATGAATGAATTGGGCCGGCGTGGTGCAGTGGTAACAGCCGTTATTGACATTCGCACGGTCGAGCGATCAATCCCAGCCCGGGCCGATACATTCCATCCCTCCGAGGTCGGATAAATTGGTACCAGACTTGTCTAAGAAGGTAAAAACACTGCTTGGTATAGCGGCTGGCCCCACAAGTTATTGTATAGGCATACGCAGTCACAAATGCCTCTACGATGCTGGATGGAAGTCGAGTGCGTGGCGCGTCCTCAAATGGCTGATCAACGCTGACCACTTCATCTTTACCTTTGTTACATGAATTGTAAGTGAGAAAAACGATTCAAATACTCTGACTGAGCTAAAGCAAGGACTGGACTATAACTACGGGAACGATAAAAGAATCAATCAAGAACATATAATATCCTACTATATAAAAAGCGAAACCGCGATGTTTGTAATGGGTGGCTCATGTGGGTCCCGCCGCGATAGTCTATTACCGTACACCAAATGCACCCAAGCGACAAGGGAGCTGATAAAATTGCTTGTTTTTTTCAAGCTGCATTGTGACTTATTAAGCGAAATAGTTCGAAATTCCCAGAACTTCCATTTCATTTGAGTCGGCCGATAGGCCGCTGGAGTGCTGGTTATATAATAGCATAGAAATCACATATCAACAGAGTATGGCAATGTATGGAGAACAATGGCAATGCAGCTCCTTCCACACAGACCATAAAGCTTTTGGTGAAGGAAATAGGTGGGTCGCTGTAAATTGTGCCTAAGGCGAAATGTTGTCGAGCTTAAGAAAAGACTAAATATGCAACACCTTGTGAGCTTAAGCTGAAAAGGCCGAAGCGAAGGATATGGGCACAGATTCAGACGATTTTATTCATATTAATTCGATGTGGTACAAAAATTAGCATTACTGACATAGTCCTGGGTAGGAAGCGGACAGAACAGTTGCAAAAATGACGAAGTTTTGGACAGGAAGACACGGGAATAATGGAGTAGCCATTGAGCACATGGCGTCGTTCGAACCCAATAACAAATAGCGGGCCAAAAAAAAATCGGCGATTCAGGGGTTTATTTCACCCACATCCTCCTATTCTGTCACTCTTCATTGGTTCTCCTGCTTTCCAGATTACATCTGAAGGGCCAGTGGTGCAGTGGTATTTTCATCCAAAAGGTCAAGCGATCGCTCCTCGCGCGGACTAACCAAGCCTATAATCCTTCCGAGGTCCTTCCTACGAATTGCTACCGGACTTGTCTGGATCGGTTAAGACGCCTCCGACGAATGGGAGATGAATGCATGGCGCGATCTCAGGAAACTATTCAACGCCGGCTTCTCTACCTTTACCTTACCTTTGGTTCGTAGTTAACCCTCCCGAACAGATGTCAGCGTTCCTCTTCAAGGACGAGCTTTTTTGTGAATTATGGTACTAGACAGCTTGGTATGGCATACCATGCACCCCGGGTAACATTCTGCTGCTTGAGTATACGTGGGTATATCTCGAACCGAAATTATAACATCTACGGCTAATCCAATCGGTAAACACCATGGCAACTTGAGCCGCCACAGTGACTCGATCACCATCGCCATTCGAGAACTGTTCACCTCTGAAACGTGCTAGGTAAACAACAATTACGCAGGTCAAGTATTACTGTTTGTCCAGTCTGAAGCACACTTGGACTCGTCTGGGTAAATTCGGTCTCTTTCCACCTAACAGGGGTAGTTTTTGCTTGGTCCCTCTTACCGAGGATCCGAAGCCGATCAACGGCAGAAGCGATTGTTTTCGCGTTGCGCACCCGCTCTCACACACCCACCCTCAGTCAGCCAGCAACGTCGGCTGTGTAGTAAAGCTGCGCGAGGTCAGGGTTGAGCTTACTGTAGCCGTAAACCCGTAAACTCATAACCAAACCCATCGCATGTGGTGCCGACATCGAGCACTTGCGCATCAGCTCATCAACCACCAGATGTGGACTGCCCGAACATGGTTCGAAACGTCCACACGTGCGTAAGTCTATCTGATCAGCAGGTAAAAGGTAAAGGTATCGGCTTCGACCATTCCCCCAAAGACGCGCCACGCATTCGTGTTCAATTCAGAATTGTAGAAGCATGGTGATTGCGAATCTGGCCTATAGAATGAATTGCGGAGGCTAGCCGCTATCCCAAGTCAGTGCTTTTACCTTCCTAGACAAGTCTGATAGCAATATATACCATGTTCACTTCGATTTGGACATTTTTTCAAATCAAATTTGACGTTTTTCAAACACGTCGTACGTTTTTCAAGTCAAAGTGGCCTGAGAAATGTCCAATTAGGTTTGAAAAACGTCTGACGTGATTTGAAAAGTGTCCAGTCCAAAGTGAAAATGGTTTATCGACCTCGGAGGGATGGAAAGCTTGATTCGCCCGGTTCGGAATCGATCGCTCGACCGTACGGGTGTCAGTAGCACCTCTTCCCACTGCATCACGCGAGCCAGCTGATACACGGTAATATTTATCTCAATGGGTGAAAAATTTATATAATAGGTATAATATTCTATACATACAGAAGTATCCAGTCTGGAAAAACTGCATGCTACAGTGCCTTCGGTGTGTATCCGTTCGAAAAACCATCGCATGTGGTGCATTTCAAATGAAATAAACCGATTACGTGTCCAAATTCATTTGGAATGAGTAACAAACAAACAGCCGGAATCAGAAGATCGTGATCTATGCAGAAGTGAAGGAATCGGGGTAAAAATTTCACAATTTTGATTTTCATTGGCGATTTTTTGACTTCATCAGGGCGATAACCACTTAAGGTCAGCTGTAAATCGCGGTCAGCCTGGGGGTATTCCTAATCGATTTACATATGCGACTTTTATGATTGAGTTGTGAAAAATCTAAATACCGCATTCAAAGACAGGAAGCCGAGGGGATGATTTCGATATAGAACGTGGTTGGGAAAAGTTGTGGTAGAAAAATGGCCGTAGGAAATATTCGAGGTCTGGCAATTTTCCATGAAACGCTGAAATCATTCGAGAAACAAATAAAAGGTCAACAGTTTCGAATCACTTTTGGGTCTCTTTATTTATTCATTTATTTAAATACGTCATTAGGGCTCTGAAGACGACGGAAAAGTCGAAACGTTAAGGGACTCGGTGCAGAAGCAAACAAGGATTATAACATCATGCCAAGGTTCCAAGAAGAGAAAACGTGGAGAAATATTTCCTTTTTTTAGTCATTGGCTTGTTATTCGCTAAACGTAATTGTAGAGCGATGGCTTATTGTTCTATAAACATAATTGTAGAGTGACTTTTCATGGAGTGAGGATAGAAAATTCATCGATTTACAAATTTCTCGTCAAGCTTCTTCTCCTGGACGCTAGCCCGGTTAATTTGTTGAAATTTTCAAGGTGATTTCTGTTTCTAGTGAGGGTAACGTTCTGTTTTTTCTACAGATTTAAGACAGGTACCAAACAGATCATAGGTAAGGGCTTGTTCAGACGACGCGCGTCGAAAATGCAAAATTGAAGCTCAATCAATAATTAACGTCATTGATCGAATTTGCTCCTTTGCGTTAGTGGCGCAATCCGGTTGCGCCTCATATAGGCAAAAAAAAATTAGGCATATAATCACATAGGAAAGAAATTGAACGAAAAAAGTGAATTTTGTCAAAATTTCCATTAATAAGGAATAGCAAACTTCTAAAAACCCGAGCGACCAGTAAGTTTGCCTATATGAGGCGCAACCGGACTGCGCCACTAATGCAAAAGAGCAAATTCGATCAAGGGCGTTAATTATCGATTGAGCTTCGATTTTGCATTTTCGACGCGCGTCGTCTGAACAAGCCCTAACAGCGACTGTTTAGCCCCAGGACTTGGATCTGACCCTCTGTCGTTCTTCCTCACCGTTTTCCTCATTTCAACTCGATGAAGGTGCGTAGAGTGTTTGCTCGTCTCTTTTCGGCTTGATACCGGCGCGAATGTGAGCTCGACCGTCGTGAGTTGTTCGTGCAAGCACGGGCGTGAGCGTGAGCCTCTAAGCTGCATCTCTCATCCACTTCCTACTCGACTACTGTTTGACTGTTTGACCGGCCGCCGCCCATTCATCGGCTCTGACTCATCGGCTCAGTTCAATTCCAAGCAGTCATTCATCGCTTGAACCGCACACCTTCGTTGAAAACGCAAAAAATGTGAAGGAATCGACGATGATCAGTTCACTAAGGACGCGCCACGTATTCGTTCTCCGTTCAAAATCGCGGAGGCATCGAAATATGCTTTTTATTAGGTTGGTGCAAAAGTTCTCGGACATTTGCGATTCTTGAATTTGAAAGGGATTTCCCCGCCGTTGTCAGCTGCAGTCAAAAAAAATGTTATAGAGAAGACCATTGATATTAATGGTGCCTACTTCAAATGACTCCCTGCTATTGTTCAGATAATATAAAATAAACTGTTTTGTATACCAAATGTCCGAGAACTTTTGCACCAACCTAATACCACTTTACGCGATCCAGGGCCCAGATTCATCATAGGTAAACCGCCGATAAACCCCGAGATATCGCCCGAACGGCGCCCACCTTTGTCTGCTTATCCTAAACTTCCTATGTTAAACGCAATCTCTCATCGACTCTGCCGTCAGGTTCTGGTTGCCCCGCGGTTTCAGTGACCGCTCATCCTTTCATGAACCTGGGCCAGGAGGGATAGAAGGAAAGTTTGGTCACCCCGTCGAGGATCGATCGCTCGACCGAGCAGGTGACAATAGCGCCTCTTACCGTTGCACTACGAGCTTCGTTAAATAAATTCGCAAACGTATATCGCTTGCCGAGCGCCATTTCATTCTTTAATCTCGAACGGCTCGGCTACCAACCACTCTCAACTCTTGAAGATCATTCTAATATGGACAGTAGAGATGACTGAATGGGATTACGGTACTACCGGCTCGCTTCTTGTAAAAGAGTTTTGTTTCAAGACACACAAAATCGCTGAAAAAGTGCCGGAGAGGTAGGAAAAGCCGAGTTCCTACCGTGTTCACAGCGCACAACGCCTATACCTTGACTGAAGAGCTCATCAACGTTTTTACCCAGCGCACTCATCAAAAGTCGAGCGGCACGGGCGGTTTTTGCCCCGTCCCCTTCCCCGTAGCTTATTGTTTAAGTACGTGGCACGAAGCGGATCCGAACAGGCGCTTTTTCCCCGCCGTCGGATCGCGCAGTTTGGATCGGCCGGTCCCTCTCTGGTCGGTCGACCTTAACCCTTACCCGTGGTGGCTGGGTCAGATTCTCGACCGGCGCCTGTTCAGTCTTTATCCGCCAGACGCGTCAAGACTTACCCTTTACGATCGAATTCTCGACACTTGTATCTGCAGCTCAAGCGGCTATTTTAACCATCCGCTCGCCAGACCACCATGTTAGCGCCATAAATTGAGTAGGTGCGAAGGCAGAGTGCCCAGATACCTGGTAAAAGATAATTAGCACAAATCTGTTGACTAAGGTAGGGTATAGTGGGCATCTGGGCGACGGATACCCAGTTCGGCGCGTTTCTGCACTGATCGTTCGAAGGAGATCTGAGAGAGCCGGTTCATCCTCGTTCACTTCTGAATCGGAGGAGTAAAGCAAAGGTAGAGTGGCCGGTAGCTTTAGCATTGAAAGAACGCGCCATGCCTCCGTTTTCTATTCGAAATTGTATGGGGAATCTTGGTTAGCCGAGGTGAGGATCGATCGCTCAATGATGCGATTGTGTTGGTGATAATCGGAGGAGTAAAGCAAAGGTGTAGTAGCCGGTCGCCCTTAGCATTAAAAGAACGCGCCATGCCTCCGTTTTCCATTCAAAATTGTAAGGGGAATCTTGGTTAGCCGAGTGGAGGATCGATCGCTCAATGATGCGATTGTGTAGGTGACAATTGGAGGAGTAAAGCAAAGGTATAGTGGCTGGTCGCCCTTGGCACTCCAAGGACGCGCCATGCCTCCGTTTTCCATTCGAAATTGCCGGGAATGATGAACACGTATTTGGCCTATACGAAGACTTGCGGGCCATAGACGCTTAAGTTCAATGTCTTTACCTTCCTAGATGAGTTTCGCAAAGATTTACCCGACTTAGAAGAGATGGCAGTCTTGCTTAGTGTTGGTGATGTTCTGTCAACCTTGGAAAACTGCTCGAGTTTGACCCATCATTCTCGATTTTTATTCCATTGAGCTACTCTAACCCAACCTACTGTACTGTTGAAATTTTATTTCAGTAAAAGTAGACAAATAATACATTAACGGCCGTATTGCCCTTTGCGGATATCAGGAAGAGGAGTAAAGGATGTAAGGAGTGGATGACGGCAAGCGGCACTTAGCTCGTTTGTAGACAGGAGACAAAAAAGCATATCGACGCTGGAAATACAAATACGCTTGTAATCCTCTACGGGACCGATTAACCTCTGAGCGCATGACTCTTAACCCATTACCCATCCGTTGAAACATTACGCTGAGTCCCATGCGTGGTAAAGTGCTTATCAGTCACCAATTACCAATCAAAGCTGCAGTTTCGCTGGGTTTACGTTTAAGCAACTACAAAATTTGAAATAAAATTAAAATAATATAAAAACAGAAGCCTTCGCTGAACTATAACATTGAAAAGGCATTCCGAGTTCGATAAAAATAAAGTGCTGGCCCTTGGTGGTCCCTCAAAGACGCGCCATGAACTCGTCCTCCGTTCAGACTCGTGGAGGCATGATGAATGCGTTTTCGGCAGACCGACAAGTCTCTGATAAGAATTTACCCGACCCGGATGATTGGAAGGTTCGGTTAGCCAAGGCAAGGATCGATCGCTCGACCACGAGGCTGGAAGTAGAGCCTCATTCCACTACACCTCGGGCTCCTTGAAGAGGTGGGAACGAGTGGCTCCAGGTGAGACGACTGAATTTTCCGCGGCTTTAGCTCCTTGCTGGGTACCGGACGGGACCGTTCGGGTAAGAACATACCCAAAAGTTCCTTAGACCGGACCTTTTGGGTATGTTCCTTCGTCGATGGCTGCTCACCCCCTCCCGACAGTAACTAGTGCCGGTGTCTGGCGACTGCGTAATAGCAATGAGTGCGACTCATCCTCATCGCTCTAGATGGTCATCCATTTACCCGGATTACGGTAGGCACGTCTGGCGTCTGACAGAGCGGCGTCCGGCCGAGCACTTTGACTTCGACCACATCCGACAGTCCACCGGACAACAGACAAAGCCTCCCTGCGCTCTGCTGTTCGTGCTGACTTTTCTCTTTTTGATCGCTCCTCATCCAAACAATCAATAATACCGTACTCTAAATATGACTCTGGGAACTACTGTAAAGGAAGATTTCTTAGAAGACTGTAGAGGAAGATAATAGTTTGCTTATCCGCCTGTAAACACGTTTTGCTTTTAGGTATCTAACCGTTTGATTTCCATTGTTTGGTTATTGTTCAACTAATCGTTTTTGAAGCTAGCATGGTTTGTTAGCTGCCAACCACTGCACTGTATTCGGCGCGCCCATTTACGGCGTATAAATAAATAAATAAATAAATAAATAAATTTCCACTAGACGGGTACAACGCTCTTTCTCAACCAAGCATCGAAAAGATCTTCAAGAATTTCGGACGATGTTTCATGAAAGCAAAAAAAATCAAAAAAATCAGTATGAGCCGTTCTCGTACTATAGAGTTTTATCACTTTTTTCCTCATTAGACTAAGATAGACCTTACTTAACCAAGATAAGTGCTCTAAATGAATAGATGTTTCTAGAGCTCCTGAAGTTTCCTAAAACCTCACTTTTTCTGAAAACTTTTCTGTCTTATAGTGTTGGGTTAGGTGGTTCCTAAGAATAGCTGACTTTTCAATTCATTCACGAAAAAAACTGAAGGGTTTCAAAAATCGAAGGGATCCGAAAAATCGATAATACTGTCGGTCACTTTGAGATGACAAGTCCACCTGTGGAATTCTATTTAGATTTTAATGATATAAGGTTTTTAAATACAACCGCTTTTCGGACAGATCACAGAGCTTATGGTGCAGGAAAGAACGGAATCGTCGATATGGTTTCAACAACTAAATATATTCAATCTGTATCAAATAAGAGCAAGTTAAAAACACGGCGGTAAGGGTGGGTAACTGGACAGGTCTATGACAATCGATGGCGAACGAAAAGGTATTAGATTCAGACGAGTTTTCGCTGAGTGATTCAACATGCATCGAGAAAAAATAGCTCTCCTAATGTAGTAATGATAACAACCGGATCAAAAAATTCAAAAAATGGGAACTTTTGCAGAAACAAAGATAGGTGGAACGGAGGAGCAATGACACATCGGGCGGGACGCCGTTCGAATCCAATATGTGATCGTGGGTCAAAAAAGCGGCGGATCATGGGTTTAGTTCACCCACTTACCCATGCCCTATACTTTCCCCACAAAAAAGTTCATCTGTCACCTTCACTGTTGTTTTTTTTTTGTTTTTGAATTCATGCTTCATCAAACCTTGGCAAAAAATGCTACCGCAACCACACGGTCGAGATATCGATCCTCCTCCGGGCCAACGAGGCCTTCCATTCCCCTTGGGTTGGGTAATTTGGTATCCGATTTGTCCAGAATAGCAGCTGGGCCCTACAAGGCATTGTATGGAACAAGTACAAATCCACCTTGCCTCTACGATTCTTAATGGAAGACGAGTGCGTGGCGCGTCCTTAGGGGACTGAACAACGCTCACCACTTTCCATTATTTTTCACCTTATTATCGACCCTGATCGAACCGGCAAGCTTCAAATTTTTTTGTAAAAAAGGACAGTTGCATAGGCCAGATAGGACTCCTGATTTCACAGACGGATTAAGACGATATACTGGATTCTTAGTACGCTCGTGGTTCAATGGTATGAGGTGCTACTTCCATCAGCAGCGTCAAGTGATCGATCCTCACCAAGGCTAATCAGACCCTCCATTCCTCTCGGGTTGGGTAATTTGGCACCAGAGTTGTCAAGAACAGCGGCTGGCCCATAATTCTTTTGATAGGCCGAGTGCACATTTACCTTGCCTCTACGTTTCCGAATGGAAGACGAGGGCGTGGCGCGTCCTTAAGGGACTGAGCAACGTCGGCACCTTTACCTTACATTTTAATAATCGTGGTGGATTAATAAATAATCAGGATAAAATGTAAGAAAGTCAATGATCAGCTTTCTCAAGAGATTCGATAACAAAACGTACAAGACAATGACGGTGAGCCATAGTCAATACTCTGGTTAAAAGGATGAGGAATAGGAGACCTATAGCTATGGTTGGGGATTGTGCAGCAGGTACAGCGCTGCCGAAGTATAAACAACGTCTAGGATATAGCTAGCGGCACAACGTCTTCCTTACTTTTTACCATTATTAATGGTTCTTTTGCAGCTGTTTAGTGGATGATTCCGAATTTCCTGTTGGAATAAGAGCAGAGGTCAATCGGAGTGCGTGTTTCGGCCGGACGGATGGATTTTTCTCTCATTTGATCATGACAGACGCATGTGTCGGCTGAGCGGGTATGTACCTCGTTCGGCCGACGTGAGGGCACACATACACTCTCTTACTTCAACACCGAAAAACGGACGATGAAGCCTCGACCAGACCTCTCGACCGAAAAATCCGGCCTGTGGCGGGTTTTTCCAACAAACCAACCCTCAGAGGCTCATTTATAGACGGTGCTTCGCTCACACAACAAAGGTCATGTTACACAAAACCATGAAACGCATCGCCACTTATCTGTAATGGACTTTTTGCTCGAGGGGATTTTTTCCGGATTTTTTCAGCGCTTCGGCCGGCGTTCTTTGCTTCCAGAGTCATGTTCATTCCTCTAGTCGATTCCACTTCTCCATTCCGTTATCGAACTCCGTCCAGCAATTCGGACACTCCATTACGCGCCCAAAAATCGCGCGGAAATTCGGTTAGAGATGTCCCGCAGGTCTTCGCGCAGGATCGCTTCTCCCACGGAGTGGCGAGAGCTCAGGAAAAGCCTTCATTACATGGACGATTGGTTCCGCCGGTTAAGGTAAAGGTAAAGGTAAAGGTAAAGGTAAAGATAACGGTAAAGGTGATGGCGTTGAACAGTCTCCTAAGGACGTGCCGCAACATTCGTGTTCCATTCAGAATCTTCTCAAATTATTAAATGTTTCCTAGAAAAAGCTGACTTTTCAATCCATTCACAGAAAAATCGAAGGGTTCGAAAAATCGATGAAACTGGTAAATGCGTATTTGGCCTACACAATGACTTCCGGGGTCCACCGTCGCTACACCATCCTTAGAGAAGTTTCGTACCAATTCGCCGACCCCAGAAGGATAAAAGGCTTGGTTGGCCCGGCCGATGATCGATCGACCGTACGGGTGACAGCAGCGCCTCTTACCACTGCACCACGCTCGCCCTCTACTGGTAGCCTTTTAAACCAGAGAAACTAGACGTTAACAGGGCAAAAATAAAATTTTTCAAATAGTTACACAACTCAGAGCAGAAAACTTCTACTATTACGATTTTCAGTTACCTATAACCCTAGTGTGAGCCGGTATCAAGAATGCCTCTAAATATGGCAACACCGGCGATCAGACTTCACCTGTGACTGGTCTGGGGTTATCTTACCACTCATAAGAATGTCTGTTACCAGTTATTTTAAATTTTGAGTTCTCTACTTGTGACTGACAGATTGGTGATCCATTTTTTCCAGATCTGGAAAGTCCTCTATTTGAGTGATTTTCTTAGCAAGAAAAGGCCCCAAGGGGATGAACTCTAAATATGGAAATAGCGGCGATCGGACTTCACCTGAGACTGGCCTGGGGTTATCTTACCACCCATAAGGACGTCTATTACCAGCTATTTTAAATGTTGACTCCTCCAGATTAGCGATCCATTTTTCCCAGAACTGGAAAGTCCTCTATTTGAGTGATTTTTCTTATCAAAAAAGGCCTTAAGGGACGAACTAAGTGTCTGTCACAGGGATTAAGATCTTATGTAACGTTTGTGTGTTCTTCAGCTCAACTCTTCCACTATTTCATAGGCTTCTTCAGCTATATGGGAACTAGGGTTTGTAGATGCTCTTGTAGAATTGACATTGTTATGAAAGGTAATGAAGACTGATTTTGAATTTATATCCCTCACATAGAACCTTCGAGAATGGCCAGCAAATAAGATGGGTTAAGTCGGGGGAACCGCTACTCGGAAAATTGAAACGATCCAAGGCGGCTCGAGGCTCTCTTACCACGCTACAGAGCATCTCTTATGAATATCCTTGAAAAATTCCTCAGTTCTCGTTTATCAAATTAAAAAAAAACCAAAAATTGTATGTCCCACCGTATTCGCAACCTTCACAATTAGAATTCCTATAAAAGAAATTTGAATAGAGGGGTAAATAAATTTCCGAAATAGGGCTAAAACTTTGTGCAGAAATCTTCTACTTTTTTGATCTTGGAACGGTTTTAGATGCCGTCAACGTCGAAAACAAAACATTTGTTTTGGATTTCAAAGCTTTTCAGTGTCCAATGTCTCCGACGGGAAGGGTGTGGGGTCGCGGGGCGGCTTTTCCTCTCCGTTGACGGCTAGAGTTTCATGCCTGCAAGTGCCAGGGGCGGTACCAGGTCTCCGGGGCTGCCAAGTCCGTGAATCTCACGCTCGTCCATTGTCCTCCTCAGCCAACCGATCCGCTCGACCTCTGATCTCACCTCGAGCAGGTGATTTTTTGCAAAAAAAATGAGGAAAAAGTTTTTTTTTCAAAAAATTGACCTTCACCACTTTACCGTTACTCTTACTGCACCTTGCAAAACCTCCAAACACTAAGAGAAATCAGTGAACCTTCGACAGCTGTTCCTTCTCTACAAAAATCCAGCTAATTTTTCTACTTTTTTCAAAATTGAACGTGCCCAAAACCTCGCTTGCCTTCTTTTCTGTATGATAATATATGTGACAGTCTCTTCGTCAATAGAACCGCTAATATTTTCCGTTAAAATTTCATTATTTGATTCGATTTTTCACAGGGACGATTTTCCTGATCTCACCTCGAGTGATTTTTTTGCAAAAAAATTAGGAAAATACTCCTTTTTTACAAAAAATTAACCTTCACCACACTTTAGCGTTACTCTTACTGCATTGTCTCAATCCTCCAAACTATAGAAGTCGGTAAACCATCGACAACTGTTCCTTTTCCAGAATCCAGCGAATTCTTCCAATTTTTTCACAATCGAACGTGCCCAAAACATCGCTTGCCTTCTTTTCTGTATGATAATATGTGTGACAGTCTCTTCGTCAATAGAACCGCTAATAATTTCCGTTAAAATTTCATTATTTGATTCGATTTTTCACAGGGACGATTTTCCTGATCTCACCTCGAGCAGGTGATTTTTTTTGCAAAAAATTAGGAAAATACTCCTTTTTTACAAAAAATTAACCTTCACCACACTTTAGCGTTACTCTTACTGCATTGTCTCAATCCTCCAAACTATAGAAGTCGGTAAACCATCGACAACTGTTCCTTTTCCAGAATCCAGCGAATTCTTCCAATTTTTTCACAATCGAACGTGCCCAAAACATCGCTTGCCTTCTTTTCTGTATGATAATATGTGTGACAGTCTCTTCGTCAATAGAACCGCTAATAATTTCCGTTAAAATTTCATTATTTGATTCGATTTTTCACAGGGACGATTTTCCTGATCTCACCTCGAGCAGGTGATTTTTTTTTGCAAAAAATTAGGAAAATACTCCTTTTTTACAAAAAATTAACCTTCACCACACTTTAGCGTTACTCTTACTGCATTGTCTCAATCCTCCAAACTATAGAAGTCGGTAAACCATCGACAACTGTTCCTTTTCCAGAATCCAGCGAATTCTTCCAATTTTTTCACAATCGAACGTGCCCAAAACATCGCTTGCCTTCTTTTCTGTATGATAATATGTGTGACAGTCTCTTCGTCAATAGAACCGCTAATAATTTCCGTTAAAATTTCATTATTTGATTCGATTTTTCACAGGGACGATTTTCCTGATCTCACCTCGAGCAGGTGATTTTTTTTTGCAAAAAATTAGGAAAATACTCCTTTTTTACAAAAAATTAACCTTCACCACACTTTAGCGTTACTCTTACTGCATTGTCTCAATCCTCCAAACTATAGAAGTCGGTAAACCATCGACAACTGTTCCTTTTCCAGAATCCAGCGAATTCTTCCAATTTTTTCACAATCGAACGTGCCCAAAACATCGCTTGCCTTCTTTTCTGTATGATAATATGTGTGACCGTCTCTTCGTCAATAGAACCGCTAATAATTTCCGTTAAAATTTCTTTTTTTATTAGATTTTTCACAGAGACGATTCCAGCAAGGTCATGACATTGCTAACTCTCTCTAGCCCCGTTATGTTGTGGTTATGTTCGATTTTACCTAACAATGTTTTTAAATCACCGAAAGGTTGACGGTTAAACTGAAGCTGAGGCGGATACGCCATGTATTCGTCTTCCGTTCAAAATCGTAGAGGCATGAATGAAAATTTACCCTATTCGCTATTCAAGTCATTGTGTTCACCTTCCCTAACAAGTCTGATAAAAATTCATCAGTCCCCGGAGGGATGTAAAGCCTATTTAAATTTCGGAAAAAAATAAAATGAGGAAAGCGGAAAGAAGAGGAAAGGTAGAATGTCGATCAATATGACTTTCTTTAGGAAAATGTCCTCCGAGAAAATGAGAACGAGGGTTTGCCATCGGAAGGGTCATGACTGCTAGTGGTCCGGCAGCAGTCGCCGACCTCTTCGCGCCATTTCCAGCCCTAATCGTCTAGGCAGACCACCTTATTCATCCATTTCGATTTTTTTGCATTTTTTCTTCAATTTTTCTTCGTTTTGCAGCCGTTCTTCGTTACAACAACGTTGTACTTTGTATGAGTTAGCGAAAGCACTGCACACTGGTCGGCTGTGCCTGCAAATCCAAAGGCCAACTGCCCAGTGCACTTCAGAGAATATCTTATCATCTTTATCTCCTGTCTGTTTGACTTTTTATCATTGAATCGGTTCATTTTTTTTTCTTCAAAAAAATGCCTTGCTTCTAAATCTCAATTATTGTACTCCAGTATTTTTACCGAACTAGCATTTTCCATTGGGGTGGTAGGGGTAAATTGATTCCAGACATGTCTGTGAAGGAGAAGAAACTGATTTGATAAGACCTAAGGTAATCGATAGCGGATGATGAAGAATGAGATTCGGACGAGTTTTCGTTGGGCGATTCAACGTCTTTCGAGAAAAAATAGCTCTACTGATGTAGTAATGGTAACAACCGGATAAAGAATTTACAAAAAAAAAACACTTTTGCAGAGAAAGAGATGGCTGCAACGGAGCAGCAATCGTACGTAGGGTGGGGATGCCGCCCAATCAGTGTGGGTCAAAGAATCGGTGGATCATGGGTTTAGTTCACCCACTTACCCATGCCCCATACTTTTCCCAGAAAAAAAAACTCTCAACTGTCACTTTCACTGTAGTTTTTTTTCATTATCTAGCTCATGCTTTAGTAAACCTTAGTAAGAAATGCTGCCGAAACTCACACGGTCGAGATATCGATCCTCTTCCGGGCCAACCAAGCCTTCCATTCCTCTCGAGTTGGGTAATTTGGTATCAGACTAGTCAAGAATTTAGTTCACCCGAAGTATCCACCCCTCAAAATTTTCATAAATCGGGCATTCTTCATCAGTTTTCCTACTTTCCAATTCACAGCTAAAGGCACCTGTGGTACAGTGGAAAGGGTGCTAGTTCCAGCCACAAGGTCAAGGGATCGATCCTCGTCTGGACTAACTAAGCCTTCCATCGCGCTTGGATTGGGTAATTTGGTAGCACACGTGTCAGGAACTGCGGCTGCCCTCCACCTGGTTGTTGTATAGCCAAATACGGATCCATCAGGCTTCTACGATTCGGAATGGAAGTGGAGAGCATGGCGTGTGCTTTGGGGACTTGACTGTTCTCATGGGTTCCCAATATTCAGGTATATTTTTCATCCGGTTCTGTCCAAACCTCGTTGGTAGGGGTTGTTTAGGGTCCGATCAGGACACTGATGGCCGTTTTCGCCATTGCATTGACTGTAAATTTATTTATTTTATTTATTTTACGCCTTTTCACAGACGTGCTAAAAAGGGTTAGTGGTACAATGAACAGGAAACACTCGACCGAAAAAAAGAAAAATTAAATTAAATTAAAAAAAACAAAGCTCAACGAACCAAGCACTTCATCTTTGCGTTTACCATTTTGCATAGTCACTGCTCTGCTCGAACCTCCCTGCCTTGAAGACATCAGAAATTTTCGAAAAAAAAACTTCCTCATTCTTTTTGTGCCGTTGTGCAAAATCGAAGTGAAGAGTGCAAGACGGCCGCCACACGGACACCCAGGCTCTACTTCTTCAAGGAGGTTTCCAGCATTTTTTTCGCACAGTTTACACTAACAGCCACTGCTTCAGAGTGCAAAGTCGGCTGCTCACCCCAGGGCGACTGACTGGCTTACTGGATTCCAGGATTCATCAGCCAGCAGGACGACGTCCACCTGCCGCAATCCTCTGTCTCTTCCGAGATCTGTTCGGCTTCAAGTCACCGGGTTACAGTGTCCTCTGCCGGGGGTCCTTTGGCTTCGGCTGTTTTTTTTTCGTCGGCGCTTATGAGCGGTGATATGGTGTTTGGTGCAAGCGGGTGCCATCCTCATCCCGGCCGCGTGTGGGCCTCCACCCCCTCCCTGTTGCTCCAGCTTCTTTGCCGTCGGAAAGAGCTCCCACCACCAGAGCCAGAGGAGTCCGTCCGTCCACACATGGTGGACGCGCCTGTTCGTTCCGATGGCCATCGGTCACTATGGGCCAACCAGCACCGCGTCAACCCCCCCCCCCGCGATCACACTTTGGAAACATTGCCCCGATAACAAATCGCCCTCCGGACACTCATCCTGACCCAGCGAGCCACCACAAACAACCACAGAACAACTGCAGTAGCGGCAGCAGTAGCAGAGTAACATGTAGGACGGCTGCTGCAAGTTGGGCTGGCATGGGAGGGAAGTGTGGTTCTTTACTATGCTAAAGTGCCTCCTCCTTCCAACTTTCTCAAATCCTATTTCTAGTCCAGATGAGAGTAAAGCCCTACGTTAATCCTTGAGAAACTGATACTCTTCTGATACTCTTCCGGAGCTTTGCTTATTTATCTTTGCTAGGCATTCAGTCTTGAGCCCAGATTCATCATTGGGAAACCCCCGATAAACCCCGGGATATAGCCCGAACGGCGCCCATCTTTGTCTACTCATCCTAATCTTCCTATGTTAATCGCAATCTCTCATCGACACTGCCGTCTGGTTCTGGCTGCGTCGCGGTTTCGGAGACCGCTTGTCCGATCATGAATCTGGGTCTTGCTCACCCATAATAGAACTAGTGTTTCTCTACTAGATTCTTTTTCTACCTAGTACCTTCTACTCAACTCAGTGTATTTCCTCCGCCTCATTTCCTGTCTTTTACGTCAGGTACGATCCGTGGTAACCGTTACCTAATTGAAGCTCTTCTATAGACATGAAGTCTCGAATAGATCACACTCTGGCTTACCCTCTTGTCACTGGGTAAAGGGGTAAAGTTCTCAATTGCAACATGGCCAGCTAACCACTGTTTCTCTACTAAATTCTGGTACTTTTTCATCAATAATACCAAACTCTAGTACTTTCCCAAGTTCTCTCCTCTTGAAACCTCGGCATGATGTTAAACTTCTCGAATGCTTCTGTGCCAGACGAGTTAAGTAAGGTGGATCAAATTTTATTTTGATCCACCTTACTTACCTCGTCTAATTCAATTTCTTCTTACCTTACTACCATCGTCTAATTTTATTTCTTCTGTGCCAGACGTGGTAATAAGGTGGACCAAGATAAATTTTGATCCACCTTACTAACCTCGTCTGGCACAGAAGCATTTGGGAAGTCTAGTTCTTTCCACCTTTCGTCATGCCTATTTCCTTTTCATTTTTCTCCATTTCATTTCTTTTACTCTCGGTGAACTTTTTCGTGGTGCGGTTTGATGAATTTCTCTATCTGCTGCTTTTGCGAGAACGCTTTCTTTGAGATCGATAAGGATCAAGACGTTTCATTAGACTATATACGTTTCATTTCGAACAAATAAAGTAACGAGTCTGAGAGGAATTTATTCTCCAAGGTGCAAAAGTGAGCGACGTCCCCAATTAACCCGACCTCGGAGGAATGGAAGGCTTGATTGGTCACCTAAATTTTAACCTCTCACAATCAGATAATCAAATTTCAGACCCCCTGAGTGGTAAAATTCTTTACCCCACATAAAATGTCTGCCAGAAATTGCAGTAATGACCAAATGAAGGCGCGCCATGCGTAGAGATATTCTGAATGCACTTATTGGCCGCTAAAAAAACATGAGGGGCAGCCGCTATGCCGGACAAGTCTGGCTGGTCCCAGTTTACCCGACTCCGGAGGGATGAAAGGGTTGGTTAGCCTGGGCGGGGATCGATCGCTCGGCAGTGTGGATGGGAGTAGCGCTCTTACCACTGTACCTCGCCTTCCAAGTATTAGGGTGACCCAAAAGTTCGTATGCATTTCAGATACTGACTTCCTTATTCCATAGCTCAAGAAAAACTAATTAATGACCAAGAAGGTCACTTTGGTTGAGCACAATTCTTTAACGGATCGCCGGCAATGAAATGGGCTCAACCAAAGTGACAATTTGGTCACTAATTTGTAGTTCTTGAGCTATGAATAGAGGAGGTCAGAATCTGAAATGCACCCGAACTTTGGGTTACCCTAATGCCCTTGTTATACGTTCGCTCACCCTCCAGCGTAACTCGTCCATTCAGTATCAGACACCGTGGGGCCAGACACGTTTGTACGAGTTCACCACGCCAGCGTCACCATGATAACTCGTACAAACGTGTCTGGCCCCACGGTGTCTGATACTGAATGGACGAGTTACGCTGGGGGTGAGCGAACGTATAACAGGGGCCTAATAGTATAGTGATTAGTCGTGATAGATAGAAAGAAGGGTATCCGCTGGAGTAGGTGTTGCAGCAGACCCATACCAGTGGGGTCATGCCGAGCAGACGGAGCTGATCAGCTCCGCCCCCGCGATGAGCAGCAGGAGGAGCACGCGCCATGCACTCGTCGTGTCCACGTCGTGACATGACGGTGCTGATGGCGTGAGTACTCGTCCTGAATAGAGCGCGGCGGCGGCGAGTTCAGTTCACCATTACGGCTCAGTAGCTGTTTGCATTCGCTTTTCTCTGTGTGTGTTTGAGAGCTGGCGGTGCGGCGCATTCGCTCTCCCGTCAGTCAGTTCGCCGCACACGCACATGCCTTCTTCTATCGTTTTGCTAGCGTGTTTTACCTGGGTTTTACCTGGGCGTTTTTTCTCCGCCGCACTCTCTTGACATGCACTTCTCGAAGTCATCTGGCGGTCGCTAGTTCTTCTTTCGTGGGTCAAACCTCCTCTCCCGAAAGCGTTGAAAACCCATCTCCTCTATCAGTCCCACCAGCTCTGCAACCATTGAATTCTTTTTTTTTTCTATTAAAAAATTTTCGACATTCTAGAGGTCTCATTTTTTCTCCTAACCGCTCCGACCATATCCCTGAGACTTCGTAGGTCTTATTTTTCCACTGTTTAATATCGGTGGTATTAAACAGTGGAAAATTAAAACATATTTGTTTAATATCGGTGGTATTAAACAGTGGAAAATTAAAACATATTTGAATAGATCCACAACGCCGACACTTTTACCTTTACCTTTACCTTCAATATCGGTAACGTTATACCCGACGTCGAGATCCGGAAATGATATGACCTGGTGGAGAAAATTTTTTCATCTTTCTGCTCAAATATGAAAATTCAAATGTTTTTCATTCCCAAATGGTTTTGAAGCCTAGCTAAACCTAGTTTTTCCGAAAATTTTACTTTTGTGCGGTGTTGAATCATGTCTTTTCTCGAGGAAATTGTTTCAATCTGATTCTTGAGAAAAATTCTCACGTAGCCTACGTTGCGGATCATTTTTTCGCTCATATTCCTTTCTCGGGGCCCGCGTGGTATAGTGGTAAGAGTCGCCGCTTCCATCCACACTGTTCGAGCGGTCGATCCTAGCCCGGGCTCACTAAGGCTTCCATCCCTCTGGGGTAGGGTAGATTGGTGACAGACTTGTCTGGGAAGGTAAAAACACTGACTTGGTATAGCGGCTAACCCTCGCAACTCATTGTATAGACCAAATACGCCTTCACAATGCCTCTTCGATTCTGAGTGGAATACGAATGCATGGCGCGCTTTCGGGGGGCTGAACAACGCGAATTCCTTCCCCTTTTCTCTTTTATTCTTTTCTTCCTCCCAAACATCGTGTTTTTTGCGTCTCCTTTCTAATCCTTTGAATTGTCCTGCTGAAAATCAGGTGTTTCCAACAAAATTGGCTTCATTACCCATTCTCATTATGTGCCTCTCTCCTTTTTTAGCTTTTTTTTCTTCTAAATGGTTCTTTAAAGAAGGGTCAGCTAACATCTGGACGAACGTATTTTGTTTAGAATGTTTATTTAACGTTTTTTTTTGAAAGTTCTGCAAATTACCTACAGTGACTTATACTCGATAGGCTAAGTTTCACTACTAACCCTGCTGCTTACGGTTTAATTTTCAACATTTTTTTCATTTTTCAAAATCGCCTCTGTAGCTCCACATAGCATTCTGTTGTTCAGTAGCATGGAGAAAAATTTTTGCAGCGCTTCTGATGTCCATTAATTTTGCTCACGGGATGCACTCTGTTTTTGATGGACGGTCATTACGAGAACTAAACGTTACACACGTTTTTTATGGCCATGCCTGAAAAGCTGGACGCGCACTTTACAATTTCTTAGCGTGGAAAAAAAAAACAGAAAAATTCGTTTGTGCAAATTCACCACATTCATTTCCAACAGCACTCATCTAGCCTTTCCGTTCCTATTAACTATAAAAGGTAAACTGACCAATGTTGATCAATCCACTAGATTGCGCCATGCGTTCGTTTTCCATTCAGAATTGTAGAGGCATGGTTCCGCCTGTACAATCACTTGCGGGGGCTAGCCGCTCTACCAGGTCAGTGTCTTCACCTTGCCAGAGAAGTCTGGTACTAATTTACCCTAGAGGTATAAAAGGCTTGGTTAGCCTGGGTGAGGGTCGATCACTTGACCCAACTGTTGGAAGTAGCGCCTCTTACCACTTTACCACATTATTATTGGTAATGGATCTTTTCCCATAAGTGTCCATTACCTCCTGTAGGCTTTTTCTGAGTCGCCAGTTCATTTTCTATTTAGTCGAATATTTTTGGAATCTGATTAGACTAAAAGGTACAGGTTCAATCAGTCAGCATGGAGTGCGCCGTGCATTTGAATTACGCGCTTGTTTGGCTTACTCAGTTGACCGAAGTTGACTTATCTGAATCGAATCTCAGCTCTGATACGGTATAGTTTATTCTCGTAGATGTGTTCGGTGGCATGTTTCTACACCCTTTCGAAGCCAACCTGGGTTTGGGTAATCAAACACCCTCAAGAAGCCTTCCATTAACATGCGGTTTTCTTGTGCCAGAAATGGTTTCGAATGGCGGGTCAGATTTCACCCGACGCGGTTTGCGAAAGGGCCGTGGGGTTTGGTGCAACGTCGGTTTTTCCTCCATATGAAAAGCTTCTGCGTATTGAATTGTGCGTGCGCGTCCGGCTGGGTACTGGGTGGTCGTGTGTCTGACGCTTTCAAAATTCCTTTGTTCGTTTTCGATGGTTGTCGTCGTTTCGATTCATGAATGCAGTGAACCGCCTCATCCATCGCCTTTTTTGGTCCGTCGGGTATCGATGCTCGGAGTTTCTCGTAGTTTAGCACTTTTTCTTGTAGCTTGTTCCTCCCACACACCTCGACGTTATCTAAATTTCTCCTTTCCATGTACCTATATACCTAACTAGACAACTCCTATCCAGGTAGTCTGTGACATTTGCTGCTCCGCGGGTAAAGGTAAAGGTAAAGGTGCCGGCGTTGATCAGTCCCCTGAGGACGCGCCGCCGCATTCGTGTTCAATTCAGAATCGTAGAGGCTTGGTGAATGCGTGTTTGGCCTATACAATGACCTGCGGGGGCCAGCCGCTATACCAGGTCAGTTTCTTTACCTTCCCAGACAAGTCTGGTACCAATTTACCTGACCCCGGAGGGATGGAACGCTTGGTTAGCCCGGGCCGGGATCGATCGCTCGACCGTGCGGGTGTCAGCAGCGCCTCTTACCACTGTACCATGCGGGCTCCGTGGGTTAGGGAAACAATTCACTAAGGCAGTTAAGATCCTCAAAAAATGTCTCGGCCACCATACCCCTTCCGGTTCTCACGACAAGTCTTTCTTTACCCTTTCATAGAGACGAGTGGTGCATGGGTAAGAGGAGCTACTTACACTCGTAATGTCTAGCGATCAATCCTCACTCGGGCCAATTAACCCTTCATCCCTCTGAGGTTGGGTAAGCTGATACCAATATTGTCTAAAAAGGTCGGCACAGTGACTTAAAGAGCGGCTGACATCACAAGTCGTTGTATAGGCCATTCACCATGCCTCTACGATTCTGAATAGAGGACGAGTACATGGCGCGCACTCACGGGACTAATCCATGCCGATCAGCTTATCTTTTACCTTTAATGATAACAAAGAGACTTAACGTATCCATTGCCTCGTGGCTTACAAATCAGCCGGAACGAGGAAATCAGCATTTGACCTCTGTAGGCCCTTTGGTGCTTCTACTCTAATAAATTAGCGAGGTGAAGCGGTAAGAGGCGCTACTGACACTCGAACGATCGAGCGATCGATCCTTGCTTGGGATAGCCATCACTTCTGTACCTCTGGCATAATGTAAATTTAAAGAAGACTTGCTTGGAAAAGTGAAGACACAACAGCTTTTGGCCGAACACGCATTTACCACGCCTCACCGATTCTGAATGGAAGATGAGGGCATGGCGCAACCTCTAGGGACTGTTTAACACCGGTCACTTTACCTTTACCTTTGCCGAGGCTTCTCGGCCGCGCTTGAGATTGTCCTCATTCCCAGACGGTGTCGAGCTTTTCACTCGCTCTCACATCTTGACCTCGTGCGCGGCGAAGTTGATAAGCAGTTGGGCCAAATAAGCCCCAGTTGGGGCTGGCGTTCTTGGCCCGACTACGGTAGCCCCGAGACGGTGGTGGCGGCCGACCCGAATGACACGTTATTTGTGCGGCTGCCACTCCTTGCTGTGTATACTTGACTCGGCTTGACCTCAACCCCCCACCACCACCACCAACGACATCTCAAACATTCGGTCATACAAGCCTGAGCACAAAGAGTTTCCTGGTCGGCCGGCTTCTGTCGTCGTCATCCGTTCCTTTGTCCTTTCCTTCTTTCCTTTACCAGCTTCTGCTGTGCAACATTTGGACATCGTCTGCCCTCTATCAGCTGGTTCCTTAAATTCCCTGATTCTCGTAGTCATTTCCACCTGTTAACAAGGTTAGAACTAGTCTAAAACAACTTTAGATTTGAAGCTAAAACGTAGAATTCTCCATGTTCTCTCTTCTTGAAACCTCGGCACGATGTCATAGAAATCCGTATGCTGCTTTGCCGAACAAGGTTACTATGGTGGATCAGATTTATTAGGACCTTAAGTTTCGAACCATTTTTTAGGCCTCTGAGGACGACGTTCATGAGGCTCTAATAAATCTGATCCACCATACTAACCTTGTTCGGCAATGCAGCATACGGAAAGCTAAAACGATCAGCGTTGATCAGTAAGGATGCGCCATGCTCTCGACTTCCATTCAGAATCGTAAAGGCACTGTGAATGCTTATTTGGCCTGCGCAGTGACTTGCACGGCTAGTTGCTCATTAACTCACCTTCTTGGACAAGTCTGGCAAGCTTTAGAGAGATGGAAGGGTCAGATAGCCCTATCGGGGACCGATCGCCCGACGCTCTGGAAGGAAGTAGCGCCTCCTACCACTGCACTATGGGCGTCTTGAAAAGCGAATTTATAAAACCACCAGGAAGAACTTGACTGACTTTGAAGATACGTGGACGATTTGATCAGGTGAAAATGAAGCTTCAGCATTCCTGCCCCACCCAGAGGGACTGTCTTCAACAGTTCGTTGCCTATCACTTGTTCTACTTTGATTTCTAATCAGTTCAGATTGCTCCAGGGCCCAGATTCATGAACGGACCAGCGGTTTCCGAAACCGCGGCGCATCTAGAATCAGACGGCCGAGTCGATGAGAGATTGTGTTTAACACAGGAAGTTTAGGATAAGTAGGCAAAGGTGGGCGTCGTTCGGGCTACATCGCGGGGTTTATCGGGGGGTTAACAATGATGAATCTGGGCCCAGGTTCTATGAGTTTAGGTTCTATTTTTTTCTGGGTATGGGTTTATGGGTATCATGAGCATGGGTAGCTGCTAGAGAAGCGATGCTGTGAAACTCATCGAGGTGTTTTTAAATGGACGTCGCTCTGATGCCGATGCTGACCGCGGGCACATTAAGTCTCATTCACTGGACGTCAATCGGCTTCTTGAGGCTGTTAAAATGATAAAATATTAATTCTCATTTTCTAATTTTTTCCAGTTTTTTTAGTAGAAGGGGCTGTTATGGTGAGCGGCTAGTGTTCCTCTCGATGATGTCGAATTTATTTCTTCTTCTTGTCGGCCGCCGGAATTAATCTCTTCTAAGCCTCCACTTGGCGGTGGTGGTGGCGTCAAGCGCTGCATGAACGTCTTTCGCCTATTCTTCCGCTGAATCATCCCACAACTTGTCATGTTTTGCTTATTAGCAGCGGAATCTGCCAGCTAGCCTGCCATCTATACTATATTCGGGGGCTTATATTAGCCAAAGCCATTGCAAGCTTATTCTCAGTCAAATAAGTCATCTTTGGCAGGAAATTTGGAAGATTTCCCTCCATTTGCAATCACTCGTTCCTTTTTCCAGTGCTCCGTTGTCTTTCAGAACCAGGGCTGAACTGACTGTACCACAAAATCGTGGACAAATAGTAAAGATGGATCGTGGTGTAGTGGTAAGATTGGCTACTGACACCTGCACGGTCAAGCGGTCGGTCGCCTTCCATTCCTCCGGGGTCGGGTAAAACCAGTACTTGTCTGAGAAGGTAAAGACACTGACCTTCCGGCTGGCCTCCGCAGGTCAATAAGGCCAAATACGAATCGGTATGCCACGACTTGATCTGAAAAGGTGAAGATCAACGTCGGGTTAGTCCTATGATATTCGATAGCGGAAGAAAAGGAATCAGATTCAGACGATTTTCGGTGGATCGATTAGATGATAATATAGCGGAAGAAAAGGGATCAGATTCAGACGATTTTTGGCGCATCGATTAGATGGAATACAAGAAAAATAGCACAACTGAGGCCATATTTGGTAGAAAGCGGATAAAAATGATGTAAAAAATATATTTTGAAGAGATAGAGACGGAGATAACAAAGGAGGAATGACACTTCGGTGGGTGGAGATGTCGTTCGAATCCAATAAGTGATCGTGGATCAAGGAAGTGGCGGGTCATCCGACTCACTGGCCGCACAAGTCACTGTATAGAGTAAAAACGCATTCACTCTGCCTCTGCGATTCTGAATGGAAGACGAACGCGTGGCGTATCCTCAGGGGAATAGTCAACGACGACACATTTACATTTAACTTTATAACAAATATCTAAAGCGAATACTTCGACTGAGGAACGCCATGTACTTGTGGTCACTTCAGTTGGAGAAGGACATCGTCCATTAACAGTTTAGAGTTTAATGGATTGTAAAAGGTAAGGGTAAAGGTTAAATGCTAGGCGTTTGACGAGTGCCTATGAGCGCGCCACGCATTCGTCTTCCATTCAGAATCGTAGAAGTATAATAAATGCGTATTTGGTTCAGACTATGACTTGTGGGAGCCGGTCACTATACCAAGTAGGTGCCTTCACCTTCCCAGATATGTCTGGTACTAATTTACCCAACCCCAAAGGGTTGGAAGGCTTGGTTAGCCCGGCCGAGGATTGATCGTCCGATCATGCGTGCGTCAGTAGCGCCTCTTCCAGAACACCACGGGCCACTTAATGGGCAATATTCAAAAGAGTAATAGTAGAGCATGAGAAGAGTATTCGCCCAATTTTGATAGCTCCACCACTCTGGTACGTTGACAAGAGGCGCTGCTGACACCGGCATGGTCGAGCGATCGATCCCGGGCCGAGCTAAGCAAGCCCTCCATCCCTCCGCAGTCGGGTAACTTGGTACCATACTTGCCTGGGAGGGTAAAGACACTGACCTGGTAGCGGCTGGCCCCCGCAGGTCATTGTATAGGCCAAATACGCATTCACCAAGCCTCTACGTCTTGAATGGATCACGAATGCGACGGCACGTCCTTAAAGGACTGATCAACGTCAACCCCTTCCCGTTACCTTTACCCCTGCAGGGTATAAGGAATACATTTTCAAGAAACAGTACAGGTGTCAGGTAAAATAAGTGAGAAATATCCTGTTTCACCTCTAAGCCCTATGCAGGATATACCCAGTAAAGGTGATTATGAGAGAAAGATAGTTCGAATTAGATTATAATGAGATATTGGAGAAAACCTTGTACTTCTGGGCCCAGATTCATGAACGGACGAACGGTTTCCGAAACCGCGGCGTAGCCAGAGCCAGACGGCAGAGTCGATGAGAGATTGCGTTTAACATAGGAAGTTGAGGATGAGTAGAGAAAGGTGCACTCCGTTCACAGGCTATATCTCGGGTTTATCGGAGGTTTACCAATGATGAATGTGGGCCCTGGAGGATCGTCAGTAGGGCAGGGGGTACGTATGGAGCCCCTTTATGAAACGCCTCTGCTTCGTACTGTGGCTGAGTACTGTAGAGTCGCTCATGCATCGTGACAATCTCTTGCCGCCATCGGAAAACACATTATCCCGATGGCGGGGTTGGTTGGCTGGCTGGCCGTCGTCGGGCTTAGAGCGCGGGCTCCGGGAGAGCAACGCTGAACGGGCTGATTCATTTCGTCGTTGTTTCAAGTGCTTCTGCAACCGACCGATATCAGCCAACTGCTCCTCTACTCACCACGACTCATGCCCCCCATCGCCACCGGTTACTCATCGCTACCGCTCGAAAAAATCACCTTCACCGACGAGTTCACTAGCCGCCGCCACTCGTTTTATTCCATAAGAAATACTCGTAAAAATTACAAGTTCTCTCTTCTTGGAACCTTTGGAGCCTTGAGTATTGTGTTATATTCTTAGGATTTTTAGTATTCTTGGTATTCTTATGGTTACAAAAATTCTTTCTTGTTGCCTATATGTAAGACGAAAACCCAAAAATTATCTGTCCTTGTGCCGCTGGCTATATCCTGAACATTGTTTATACTTCGGCAGCGCGGTACTTGCTGCGCAATCCCCAACCAAGATCTGTTATTAGTATGCCTCACAAAGTTTCTAGGGGGAAGGATTTATTGACCGGCGTTCGTTGTTAGTGTAGTTAGTAGTAAAGTAGAATACCTTTCGTTTAAGCAACAACCAGGTCTCTTAACTTGTGAGACAGCTAGCCTACCCTAATGCTCATCGATAGAGCGAACCTCCATGGGTGAACCTCACCGGTACCGAGACAAGGTAAAGGGTAATAATTAAGAGCATCAGAGGTCTAACCAACCCTGATTCCTAGACACTACGCGGACCTAACATAAATATATAATTTTGAATAAAAAAGCCTTTGGTAATGGCCTCTGCAATTCGTTTGTGATTACAAAAATCCTTTGTTGCTGCGTACATGTAAGACGGAGACCCAAAAATTATCTGTCCATGTGCCGCTGGCTATATCCTAAACGTTGTTTATACTTCTGCAGCGCTGTACCTGCTGCAAAATCACCAACCGTAGCTACTGGTCTCCTATTCCTCATCCTTTCAACCAGGACCTCTGCTACAGCTCAACGTCACTGTCTAATAGGTTTTGTCATCGTATCTCTTGAGAAAGCTGATCATTGACTTTCTTACATTTTATCCTGATTATTTATTTATTCAATAATTTAGTTCATAGAGCCCTTAGAAGTCTACCAGCAATTAAGACAAGTTGGTAGATAAAAACCACCGCGATTGGTAAAGACTAAAGGTAAAGGTGTCGGCGTTGATCAGTCCCCTGAGGACGCGCCATACACTCACCTTCTATTCAGAATCGTAAATGCATGGTGAATGCGAATTTGGCCTATACAATGACTTACGGGGGACAGCCGCTATACCAAGTCAGTGCTTTTACCTTCCCAGGCGATTCTGGTATCAGTTTACCCTACGGCGGAGGGATGGAAGGTTGTTTAGCCCGGGCGGGGATAGATCACTCGACCGTACGGGTTTCAGTCGCACCTCTTAGCACTATACCACGAGTGCTTTACCTAAGCTCTAGATAGAAATCTCTGAAGAAGAGAGGGCAATAGGGGTAGTCAACTATTGGGGAGTAAACGACAACATGAAAGAGTTCGTTTCTAGTAAGAGACTCTAATATCTATAGCATCATAGACTTGTTTATTTATTCAAAATATCTGTAACATAACTAGCGACAACAGAACAAAAATGAAAAAGCAGTACCGATAAAAACCCGTAGAAAATCCGGTAAAACGGCACCGACAAAAGTCAAGATAAAAGTAGTTTCTATTAGGAGTTAGCAAAATTCCAGGAGAAATTTTCGGTAGCGGGACCCTTGGGTTATTAGTAACACAGAGGTGGTTGGGATTTGTCAAAATTTTAATTGATTTTAAGTTCAATTCCTGTTGATTGGGCGTCATTGCTGTCAGAAAAAATTGTACGAATATCGTCAACAGCGTGATGGAGAAGATGCACGCATTTTTGACTACAGATAGCGGTATGTGCTATTGATAAGTGACCAACAGGCAACAACCAGCCCCACAGTGTATGCGTGTGTGTGCCAGTGCTATGGTGTCTGATTCATCCAGAAGCCAGGCATTCTTCTTTTTTCTCTTTTTTTCCTCCAACTATTATCACCACTCTCTGACACCGTCTTTCAGCGTAATCCTCAAAACTTTCCGCTTCCGTCATCGAAATTTTTCGCTTTTCACCTATTTTTCATCGCCATTTGAATCAGACCAAGTGTCACTCGCGTGCGTGTCGTGTGCGTGTTATCGATTAGTCGTTCGATTTGCAGATGTCCAGCGATTGCTGCTATCTCTGCACAGAATGTCCGAACTCATATGCGTCTTTCGACGAACTCGAGCTGCACATGCACACACATAAAAAGACCTCGCAAATGGACACTCAAAGCAGCATCGAGGTAGTTTATACTTTGTCGCCATGCGGCGGATTCCTCTACGTCTCTGACCGTTGGTCGGTTTCTTCCAGAGTTGCAGAATTTTGGGTTTTTCAGTGGGTAAAATGATTCGCAACTGCTCGATCACCGATTGAAAACGTTTGAATTGACTGTGGAGTGACGAACTTGTTTGGTAACTCGTTACCCAAGCACCCTGGGTTAATTTGTAATTTTCCCCATATGGACGACAGCTATCTATGCCTCAATATTGATGAGCGGTGAGGCGTAGGCAGTGATGATTAATAATCGGGCACGACGACGACGGCGAGGAAAAACTGGGTTAATGTGCTATGAATCAAGAAGTCATGCATATCATTTCAGCACAAGTACGACGGACTTTTTTGTCACGAAAATTGAAAAAAAACTTTTTCAAATTTGAGAGGAGGTTCAACTAGCGGTGGGGTCCTATGGAACTATCGGTAGCCGTGCTTTTCTAGGCCCTGATAAATTGATAATTTTCTCGATTAAAAAGAAAAACATACCTTGATAATATCGCATTGAAATGCAACAGACCATTTCGTGTAGCTCCAACTCTTCAAGCAGTTGTGTCAGCTTCTAGTGATCTAAAATGACTCCAGATTGGTCAGGAAAAGGTCGATGAAACTATGATAATTCAAGTTCAAATGTTCACTTTTCAATATGAATGATTTTGTAATTTTTGTCCCTCAAAAAATTCACCAGACGTGAGTCATCCTAGTTTAAAAATGTGTAATGGAAGAACACGATTTCTTGCAAAAATTCAAGAATTCTCCCCGTCTTTGATTTGTGGTAAGGCATCTGCAAGTGGAGTAGATCGTGCCAAATCTGGGAGGAGGTTGGACTAGCGGTGGAGTCCCATGGGACTATCGAGCGCCGCGCTTTTTAAGGGCCAGATAAATTGATAATCTTCTCCAATAAAATGAAAAACATACCTTGATAATATCGCATTGAAATGCAACAGATCATTTGGTGTAACTCCATTTAAGCAAGACCCCTCGAGCAGCTTTGTCAGCCTCTAATGATCTAAAATGATCTCAGATTGGTAAGGAATTGGTCAAGGAAACTACGATAATTCAAGTTCATCCCCAAATGTTGGCTTTTCAATGTGAATGATTTTGTAATTTTTTTGGCCCTCACAAAATTCACCAGACATGAGTCATTCGAGTTTAAAATTGTGTAATAGAAGAACACGATTTCTTGCAAAAATGCGAGACTTCTCCCCGCCTTTGATTTGTTCTTTAAGGCACCTACAAGTGGAGCAGATCATGCCATTCTAGTCAGATTATTTCTGATGCTTTTTTTTCACCTGAGGACGCGCCATGCATTCGTCTTTCTCTTAGAATCGTAGAGGCATGGTGAATGCGTATTTGGCCTATACATTGACTTGTGGCGCCAGTCACTATGCCAAGCTAGAGCCTTTACCTTCCCAGACAAGTTTGAAATCAATTTGTCCGACCCAGAGCCCAGATTCATCATTGGTAAATCCCCGATAAACCCCAAGATACAGCCCGAACGACGCGCACGTTTCTCTACTTATCCTAAACTTCCTATGTTAAACGCAATCTCTCATCGACCCTGCCGTCCGGTTCTGGCGGCGGTTTCGGAGACCGCTCGTCCGTTCATGAATCTGGGCCCAGGAGTGATCGAAGGCTTGTCTAGCCCGGGCACGGATCGATCTCTCGATGGTGTGGGTGGGTGTGAGTAGCGCCTCTTGCCACTGCACCACGCTAGTCCGAATACAGCCTAGTGGTGGATAATTTCGAATTTTTGTCCAGTAGCACTGTGGTGTCACTTGCAGCGGTCGCACGCGCAGCTTCACTTGCCGTCAGTTAGTTTTATTGTCTTTGTCCGCTGAGTGATGAGCTGCTCAGCTGTTCACACGGCCGCCGCCGACAATTCCAGGCACCGAAGTGCAGCACTTGTGAAAATCTTACCCTAGCGCTGCACACTTACCCTCCTACCCGCCGGTAGAGGGTAAACACTTAGGTCTTAGGTAGCGGACTGACCAACGCCCACCACCTTAGCTTTACCTATACTGCCCTGTAAAAGTAAGATGTTGGCCGGATATCGGTCCCCTGAGGACGCGCCATGCGTTCGTCTTCCATTCAGAATCGTACGGAGAATGAAAGACTTGGTTACCAATGCACCACACGAGAATTGATCCTGGTATGCGCCATGCACTCAGCCAACAGCAAAATTTCAGGAGCATGAACTCTCGGAAGTCGACCGACACTCACCGAGCAGCTCAGATCTAACGGATGGCATGTTATCGCATGATGTCGACGAGGACCAGATGGATCAGTCGATGGACGACACGCTGCTCGATCAATCGATCGATTCAATCGAAGATCTCAAACCCGGCTATCAGTGCCGATTCTGTCCGACACGTTTCGATGAGCGACAACAGGTAAGCTGCAGCGAGAAGTTGTGGACTGTTGGTTGGTGCGACAACGATGGATCGATATTGCTGATCGATAATCGATTTAGTTGAACGTTCACTATACGTCATGCCATCGGGACAAACCACAGTATGAATGCGATGTGTGTCATACGATCTTCGCCGTGAAACGTGAACTCTCCACACACATGCGAACACACAGTGGCGAACAACCGCATACGGTAGGCTATCAATCGATTATTGAACGGCACTATGTAGGCAATCAATAGTGATCAGCAGACCCTGTCATTATGGACTCCTTGCCATTTTTCAATCTAAAGCCTGGTTTGTAGTCGCCATAGCGATTCAGTGGTTAAACATGCGCACTAATATCTCATACTGCTCACTACCGTAATCCGCTACCGTAACCCGATCCAATTCCAGTGTACTCAATGCGGTAAAGAGTTTGGCACCCGGCAGCTGCTGAAAAAGCACTGGATGTGGCATACCGGCGAACGCTCGCACGTTTGCAAGCACTGCAACAAAGCGTTTTTTCAGGTTGGTCCAGTGATTTTGCAAAAAATTATTTTTTTCAAATATTTTTTCCCTTTCTCTGATTTTCCGGTATTTTCCAAGCGGCGCGAGTCAAATTAAAATTATCTCTTTCAGAAAGGCCATCTCACTCAACACCTCATGATCCACTCCGGAGGTCGACCGCATCAGTGTAATCTCTGCCAGAAGACGTTCATTTTTAAGGTTAGTGATTAGATATCGATTTATCGATTGGTGACACCCTTAGGGGACTAAAAAGTGGGGACTGGTAGCAATGTCCGAGAGGCAGCAAATGAATTGAGGAAAGCATCAAAAGTCAACTATCGGTTGATAAATGGACCATTTTTCTTCACTTTTCTTAAGGGGTTGATGAAAATTTTCCAGTTCTTGTGCTCTCTCTCTCTCTCTAGTTTTTCTTGTTCTTTTTCGAGCATTTTTGAATCTTCTGCTCTGGCTTCGTAATTTCTCGATCAGGAATAGCTAGATACAAATAGCATTTTTTTCACTTCGAAAAAAGTTGACTTTCGAGCGATATCAGGCCCCAGTGTCAGTTGTCCGGCCAAATCACACCACGATTTTCAGTTCGATCTCAACCGGCATATGAAAATCCACGCTGAACGCGGCTACTCGTGTCGACAATGCGGTCGATCATTCACACGACAACAGTCACTCGACGAGCATGCCCTCAAGTGCAAGACGAAAAGGTTGCTTTTTTTTCTACCTGAATGACCGGATCGGTCTCTGAACGTGAATTTTTGGCCGGTTGGGTATGTTTTTACCCGGATTTTTTCTTACCGGCTGCAGCTGTGCAGTTGCACCCCGACAAGCACATGCCGTGCTTTTTACGTGTCGGAGTGTCATAAAAAATTACGACGATTTATAGACGTCGTCAACACAAAGGGCACTCTCATGTGGTGCGCTGCGTCAGGTTCCTTCCCTCGGCTCTCCGAGGCTGCTGGAGTTCGTCGGGCACCGCTCGGACCAGATGTGGACTCTTTGGCGATTAGGTGACTTCATGCGACAGGGGGGGGGATGATATGAAGGTTGGATGGGTCATACGGGTGATAGGAAGGAAGTACATGGTTCATTTTGGTCTTTTTTCACCTTACCTACATCAACGGCGCTCGTGGTGCAGTGGTAAGAAGCGCTACTGACACCCACACGGCCAGGCGATCGATCCTCGCCCGGGTCAAGCAAGCCTTCCATCCCTCTGGGGTTGGGTAAGTTGGTAGCAGAATTGTCTGGGAAGGTAAAGACACTGACTTGGTATAGCGGCTGGCCCCCGCAAGTCATTGTATAGGACAAATACGCATTCAGCATGCGATTCTGAATGGAAGACGAGAGCGTGGCGCGTCCTTCGGGGACTGATCAACGTTGGCACCTTTACCTTTACCTTTACATAAAGGAGAGCGTGGCGCAGTGGTAGCAGACGCTACTGAGACCCACGCGGTCGCGAGATCGATCCCGGTTCCATCCCTCGGGGGTTGGGTAAATTGGTAGCAGAACTGCCTGGGAAGATGAAAACGAAGACTTGAATAGCAGCAGGACCCCGAAATTCATTGTAATGCCCAAATACGCAATCACCATGCCTATTCGATTCCGAATGGAACACAAGTGCGTGGCGCATCCTTAGGATAGTGATCAAAACCGACAACTTTTTCTTCTTTTACACAAAGTCATGAAATCAGTTTGTACACGTCCAAGTTCACGGAATCTGATGTCCTCGCTCAACTTCTATTGGGTATAAATATGGTAAAACCCACCACGAGGGCTAGTAATCCGTTACCCAACAGTGCAATTTCCTTCATTCTCCAAGAATTTTCGTATAAATTCACTATTTTTTAAAAATTTCCCAACCATTTCAGCTCCTCGGGTGCTGCTACGCCTCCGATGAAGATCGAGCAGCCTTCGCCAGTGTTCCCGCTCATCTCTCAGCCGTTGCTCAATTTTAACCAGGAGAACGTCGCCAAGGTGAATTTTCATTGTAATTTAATTGATAGGGCGCGTGGTGCCGTGGTAAAAGGCGCTACTGACCCTAACACGGTCAGGCGATCGATCATCGCTCAGACTAACCAAGACTTTCCGGGGTAAGTTTAACCTAATTCGGTACCAGGCTTTTCTGATGCAAGAAGGGGAAGACACTGACTTGGTCAGTTCTTTGATAATCGATAGCGGAGGAAAAGGAATCAGGTTTAGTCGATTTTTGGCGGATCGATTATGTGAAATACAAAAAATAGCACAATTGAGGCAGTATTTGGTAGAAAGCGGATAAAAATGATGTAAAAAATATATTTTGAAGAGATAGGGACGCAGATAACAAAGGAGCAATGGCACATCAGTGGGTGGGGATGCCGTTCGAATCCAATAAGTGATCGTGGGTCAAGGAAGTGGCGGATCATCCGACTCACTTACTGGCAGCACTAGTCATTGTATAGATTAGACGATCATTCACTCTGCCTCTGCGATTCTGAATGGAAGACGAACGCGTGGCGTATCCTCAGGGAAATGGTCAACGGCGACAGCTTCTACTTTAACTTTATAGCAAATAGTAAAGCGAACACTTGGACTGAAGAAGGTCGTTTAGTCACTCTAAAAGTTTCGAGTTTAATGGCTGGTAAAAGGTAAAGGTTAAATGCTTGACATTAATGCGAGAGCGCGCCATGCATTCATCTTCCGTTCAGAATCGTAGATGCATTCGCAAACCTTTTTGCATTCGTTGGCCTTACAAGGGCGGGTATGAGAGCGCGCCATGCACACGTCTTCCGCTCAGAATCGTAGATGCATTCGTAAATGGCCTAAACAATCTCTTACAAAGACCGGGGCTGCTTTACCTTTACCCTTTCTACCTTCGGATGATGAATTCCGTTGCAGATGGCTCAGTCGCTGATCGCTCAGCAGCAACAGCGAGCGCTGGCCGCTCTGATCGCTCGGCATCAAGCTGTTCAGCTTCAGCAGCAACCAGCTGCAGCTCCACCTCCTCCAGCTCCACCTGCTCCAGCTCACACTGCTGCTCCGATGATGCCGTCGTTGTTCTGTGCGCTGTGCAGTCGTGCGTTTCCCAATCAGCCGGCATTCGCCGTGCACATGTACATGTGTCATATTCAGCAGAGCAGCAACTTGTCGGCTGGCATTGGTGAAGAGGTGAGACTTGTTCTAGTCACTTTGAAAAAATTAGAAAAATTCTTTCAATTTTTAATACCTGAAAATTCATTTTCTCCATTTTTTTCATGGAGAGCAAACATTCCTATTCAGGCAAAACTCCCCGTCCTGGCACCCGTCAATCCGATCAAGACCGAATCCGATGATCATCATCACATCAACGTCTTGACGTCCACGGCAACCAACTCGTCTTGCTCTTCAAGGTCTTTTTTCTTTTCCAAGCCAAGAATTCACAACAATATTTTAATTCTGATGTAAAATTTCAAATTTTTCGATTTCAGTCCTCAAGAAACCACCTCGACCGCGTTCACCAGTTTTGCCGAGACGTCGCCGAGTAACACCGAAGAGGTGGCACCGTCACCTCATAACGATTCCATACCCAGTCCGGGTAACAATCAACCGGTCGACGTGCCGTCCAAATTCTGCACTTCGTGTCGATTGCATGCTGTACGCTCCACCGAACTCGAAGCGGCTCTGCTTGCCAAGGGACACGAGCTGGAGAAGTTCAAGGAGATGATGAGAGCGGTCAGTGAACACAAAACTTCTAAGAAAAGTTTAAATATATAAAAAATGTTGAATTTATATATAAATTACATTATGCTTTATCAAATTTATCATCAAAAAACTCAAGTTTCTCGGCAGCCGGATGGAAAGATAAGAGATTTTTAATGGATAAGGGCCTTACTATACTGGTGGTAAGGAGACCAGGGCCCAGATTCATGAAAGGACAAGCGGTCTCCGAAACCGCGGAGCATCCACAACCAGACGGCAGAGTCGATGACCGATTTTCGTTCAACGCGCGCCGGGGTTTATGACAAGTGGATCATTCACACCTTGCGATTAGGCCGGGTTTGGGAGACCTCGACGGTATCGAGCGAGTTTATCGCCGACGGGGTTTCGGATACCGTTCGTTCGTTCATGAATCTGAGCCCAGGGCCCACATTCATCGTTGGTAAACCCCGATAAACCCCGAGATATACCCCGAACGGCGTGCAAACCGAGATTCGTGAACGCGCGCCGAGGTTTATCGCGGGTTTATCGCACCTCGTGATGAGACAGGGTTTGGGAAACCTCGACGGTATCGAGCGGGTTTATCGCCGATGGGGTTTCGGAGACCGCTCGTCCGTTCATGAATCTGGGCCCAGAAATGCCTATGGGATGTTAGGTAAGACTGTAACTCGGAACCGATAATTTGATATCAAAAATCTGATATCATTGCTGTGATAATAAGACAATTTGATATCATAAATCTGATATCATTGATGTGATAACAACTATAGAAATATCTGAGTTTACTATAACAAAACGTACGGTAGCGGAAAATCAATCACTATATTCTTTCCTTTCAACTACAATTACCTATGAGCACCCACAGTCATCCCCTCCTTGATCATTAATTTTTTATTTTATTTTTATTTTTATTTCCGTGTTCAGTTTCGCTAAGTATTACTAACTCTGCTGTTGTGTTCCTGTTAGGTACTGACATAAAGATAAATAAATATCGATCGGTGTCCAAATTTCTGATTTTAGAGCTACCTTCATCCATTAAATAGTTACCCGACACACTAATAAAGTTTAAAGTCCGATTAACCAAGCGGTCTCAAGCAGTCTGCCTATAACGCCTAAAAATCGATCCAATCGATTTCTTAACGTTCCACTGATCGATTAGACTGATCGATTATCGATCGCCCTTTCACGATCTGATTGTGTTTGTTTCAGGTCGTCACCACTACCGGCCAATTACTGAATCAGTGCGCACCGGATAACGTCTTCATCGCGCACACGAAAAACATCTTCGCTCAACTGCAGAGCAGCATCTGCTCGTCAGAATGAACCGCGCCACCCGATCGATCAATAAATCGATCGCGTCGACGAGTCTCATCAACTATACATTGCCTGGTACTTGAGAATATTTCCAAAGATATTTAACTAACTATCGATCGATTTCTATGTGAAACATTTGCAATCGCCTAATTTCTATCTATAACTCTATTTTATAACTAATTCTCTTTAATAACTCTAATTATTCTCCTTTATAGGTACACAGAGATCTGGTTTACAACGGCTTTAAATTATGTTTTAATGTTATTTAGTGGATTTTTTCGCATGCCCTAGGGTCTACAACGGCGTGATGTGCTATCATTTCGAGATACGATGATGTGAACGTCTGTATTTTTGAACCTTCTAAAAATTATAAAATTTAACGGACGGGCAAATCATCGATGTAAAAGGTCCATCACAGCTGCTATTACTTGTATGTACTGCGTATCGTAGTTACAGTCCTTATCACAAGTGCCTTGTGTGTACAGAAGTGTGCTTTATATAGAATTGTGCCTTATTTTCTTTCGTGCAGTTATCGTCTTCTATGAACCATTATTTTTTCTAATTTTCACTAATAACAGTGCCATATGAATTGTATTTTTTCAACTAGCTGTGGTTCCGACCAGATATTGAACGCGATTGTTGATTTATACCATTATAATTGTTGAATGGGCGATTTTCACGCTCGTCTCTGCTGCTATTTGTTGCCTGAATGTGGTTCTGGTCATGTGTGGCTTTCGGCCATCTTTTTTTCTATTATATTTTTTAATTATCGATTTTCTCCTCTTTTCATCAATTTCTCACCTTCTTTGTTTTTCACTATGTTGTTTTCGTTAACGCTTGCTATACGGATGTCTCATGGAGTATTATGTCATATGTAATGAACCATGTTAATATTATTCAATTTTTTTCGTACACAACCTAAGGGGTTGCTCACGGAGGCCACCATAATATCAGTTAAACAGGCGCTATCTACTAGTTTGGATCAAAAATGGTCGATTTGGAAAACATATAATAAATTAGTGATCCCCACAACAAAATTTTCAAGTTTAAATTTTTCAGATTTGTGATCACCACGAAAACAGATAAAAAACTTGTGATCATCCCCTGTGAGCGATGCTTCGGCAAAATTTTATGAACATATCACCTGACTAACAATGAGAGCAGTGCAGAAATGATAAAGTTGTTGGCGATGATCAGCCCCTAAGGACGCGCCATGCACTCGTCTTCCATTCAGAATCGTTCAGGTATTTGGCCTATACAACAACTTTGGTATTATAGGTCAGCGACGACTCTCGGCTTTCTCTAGACTTTTTCACATGCTAGCCAGTCAGCGTTAACGTGTTCCCAATGGTCGCGCCATGCACTCGTCTTCCATTCAGAATCGGTCAGATATTTTGCCTATACAATAACTTTGGTGCTATAGATTAGCGGCGGCTCCCGGCTTTCCCTAGACATTTTCACATGTTACTGAGCCAAAAATACAAGCATAAAGCGAAGAGCGGTCAGCATTTCCAAGGTCGCGCCGTGTACTCGTTTTGAATTGAGAATTGTAAGGGTATGCTGAATGCAAATTTGACCCATACAATGATTTGTGGAAACTAACCGCAATTCATCTCTTCATATTCACAAACTAGTCTGGTACCCTTTTACCTAACCGTGAAGGGAAGGAAGGTTTGGTTAACCAATGGCATAAATATTAGGTTGGTGCAAAAGTTCTCCGACATTTGAGACTTCTTGAATTCGAAATGGATTTCTCCTCCATTTTCGGTTCCAGTCAAAAATGTTGTAGAGAAGAGAAGAGCATTGATATTAACGGTGCCTACTTCAAATGAGACCTTGCTATTGTTCAGATATTGTGAAATAATCTATTTTGTATCCCGAATGTCCGAGAGCTTTTGCACCAACCTAATACGAGGACTTGATGGGGCAGTTGCTATTCAAAACAGTGCCAAACAACTCTGGTAGCAACTAAACTTACCCTCTACGAATGAAAGGCTTGCCTAGCCCGAGCGAGGATCGATCGCATGACCATACTAGTGAAAGTAGCGCCTCTAACTAAGGCACCACTAGTGCCCAATCGACTTTTTGTCGGATTTTCACCGTCTCAACAAAGGTCACCGGATGTAGTTGAGCAGCAGAAACCAGTTGTTGTTCGAGCCGTCGCCGTCGCCGAACTATTTGCGCTCCTACGCCCCCCTCCACCAACCAACTCCGCCGCGCACCGTTGACCCCAAGCCGATGTTTGCCAGCACAGCAGCTCTCATTCGGGACAACATGCGCTTCCGTCAACGAAGGAGCGGCTCATGAGAAGCAAGCCGAGCGCACAAGCCGGAAGTGGAGGTGATCGCTGTCGGCGAGACACTTTTCGAGACATGACCGGATTATAGGTGCAGCTCGCGGCTCAAACAATTCTCTGTGTGACCCTCTGACAAGCAGGTATTTCTGTTGAAGGGATAATACAGAGTGTCCCAAAAAAATGTACCCACTGTTTGAAATGCCATTACTTTGATGAAAGTGAACCAATCGTGACGGGTCATGGCTTCTATGAAAGCTAAGAAAAAAGAAAATTTTCTGCTATGTGCTTGGTGAGGATTGCGCCATGTACTCGACCGAGACTTCAGATTTTGGACCTGATTGATAGTACATGGTTTCTATGGTTGCTCTATTTTGGTCGTAAACAGGTGATATCGCTGCTATGAATTACTTCTGAGGCAGTAAACATATCGACTTGCCGCAGCATTCGTTTAAGCAACATCAATATCGATCAATAATTGTAACCACTGTTTGGGAAGCTAAAACTCTTTCAACCGTGATGCAATCGTAAGAAAACAATTTAGAGGAATGCAAAATGTGTGAACCCTAAAGATTGTGCCATGCCATGCCCGAATCGCCGGATTCTAAACCTGATTGAAAGTTCACGGATAACATACTTGTTCCACTTTGGTTTCCAACAGGTGACATCGCTGATACGCGTTTCTCTTGATGCAGTCAACATAAAAACATCAAAACATAACACGTTTAACAGGCACTTTAAGATGCTTTTGTTCAATAATACTTATTCTATTCAAAAACTCAGGACTCTTGCAATGAGCATATAATAGTAACTGTTGTGTTGTTAAACTTGTTACGTATTGATGTTTTCATGTTTACTGCAACAAGAAAAAGGCGTATCAGCGATATCACCTGTTGGCGAGCAAAGTAGGACAAGCATGTTATCCGTGAACATCCAATCAGGTCTAGAATCCGACGATCCGGACAGGTGCATGGCGCAGTCTTCATGGTTCATACATTTTACATCCCTCTACATACTTTTCTTATGATTGCATCACTGTTGGAAGAGTTTCAGCTTCTCAAACAGTGGTTACAATTATTGACCGATATTGATGTTGTTCCATGGTTACTCAAAAGCTGCGGCCAGTCGATATGTTCAATGCCTCAGAGGTAACTCATATCAGCGATATCACCTGTTTACAACCAAAATAGAGCAAGCATATAACCCATACACTATCAATCAGGTCCAAAAATCCGAGCTCTCGGTCGAGTACATGGCGCAATCCTCACCAAGCACATAGCAGAAAATTTTCTTTTCTCTTAGCTTCCATCGAAGCCATGACACGTTACGATTGGTTCACTTTCGCCAAAGTAATGACATTTCAAACAGTGGGTACATTTTTTTGGGACACCCTGTATAAAGGTAAATGTTATGAGTCACATGCTTCCTAACAAATTTCTGAGGGAACAAATTCACAATAAAAGTTGAAAGTTAAAGGTAAAAGTGTCCGTGTGGATCAGTCCTCCATGGACTCGCCGGACATCCAATCCTAGAGGCATGGTGAATGCGTATTTGGCCTACGCAATGATTTGTGAGGCTACCTGGGGGTACCCATTTACCCGTTCATGAATCTCGGCCCTGGTTTTGTTACGGGTGCGGGTTACTGTTAAATAAAATTTTATGTGCTCAGTTGAATTGTCCAAGTTTTACTGACCCTCCTAGACCACACCTTCTGAGCGCCACCGTTCTACCCTAGACTGTCCCGTGAAGTTGTGTTTTCTGAGGTTTAGACACAGCAGTTTTGCGGTACCCTATGGACCGTCGAATCTGAGCTTGTGAGCTGTGCATTTCCAGGGCCCAGATTCATGAACGGACGAGCAGTATCCGAAACTCCGTCGGCCATAAACCCGCTCGATACCGCTCCCAAACCCTGCCTCATCGCGAGGTGTGATAGACCCGCGAAAAACCCCGATTATATCCCGGCGCACGTTCACGAATCTCGGTTTCCACGCCGTTCAGGGTATATCTCAGGGTTTATCGGAGGTTTCCCAATGATGAATCTGGGCCATGGAAGGCTTGTTTAGCCTTGATGACAATCGATCGCTCGACCGTGCGGGTATCAGTAGCGCCTCTTATCATTGAACCACGTGCGCCCGTTGAAGGGATAGATTACTTAGATAGACCTACTTTAAAAGGTCGTAAGAGGCGCTACTCACAGCTGCACGGTCGAGCGATCGATCCACGCCAAGGCAACAAAGACTTATGTCCCTCTGGGTTCTTGTAAATTGTAATCAGACTTATCTGGGATGGTGAAGATACTGACCTGAACAGCGACGGGACCAGCAAGCCATTGCATAGGCTCAATACGCATGCTTCTATGATTCTGAACGGAGTACGAGTACATGGCGCGTCATAAGGAATCGATAAACGTGGGTCATTTTTATTCACTTATCTATGATTAGTTTAATCCAAAGATCGTCAGTTTCTGACTTCTTTGATCCAGCACCCAAGAAAAAACAAATCAGTGGTCAATAAGGTAGGCACCATGTTTAAGTACAACCCTTAGCCGATCACCTTACCTTTACCTTATAAAAGTTCCTAGATTCATTGAACAGAAGCTACATGTCCACATCTTAGGGTTGTCCATGATATCAACCTACTAGTATCACTAAGAAAACAGACGGAACAACACCACCATCACCACCAACGTTACCACAATATTAACATATTAACTAGGGTATAAATAACTCACATAGATGGTAGAACAACCTATTGAAAGGTAGGGGACGAAAAATGCTGATGAAATCATAAGAAAGTGAAGGAAGGCCCATCCAGCCGAGTAGGGCTATCGACTGATTATCGACTAGCAAAGGCTCGACCTCTGGCCGCTGTGCAACCGTTTCCCTTCACCACCTGACTGTAAATGATTTCATGCCCGGGGTCTTTGATGCCTTAGGCGATTCGCCGATCTCATGCCAGAGGGCATGTGACGGCATTCCGACGGCCTTCGCCACCGCCAGACCGACCGATGGACTTACGGAGGACATGTGTTGCGGACGGATGGTCATGGTGCGAGTCCGTGGGCCACACGTGTGCTCGGCTGGGTCATTGTTGGCGGCCGGCTATTACAGCGGAGTTAGTCGGTGCCTGGGCACAAATCTTCGATGATAACCCGACCCTAGTACATAGCTAGGACTATACGACCGACCATTAAGGCCAGTCAAGGTGCTAGCTGAGGGACCGGTTGCGGATTTCGCTCGTTGGAGGTCGGTTCGAGGATGATGCTTCGACCAAGTCTCTGCATGTCACAACTGCTGGTCTAACAACAGCTGCAGCTGAGCGAAGAAGGAAAACATCAACAACAGATGTGGGTTTTTCTAATTCAAAAAAGGTTCAAGATACCTCCGTCTGTTAGGGTAAATTAGAGGTTTAAAACTCTCCAATGTTCTAGTACACTAAGAAGATAGTAAAATGAGTAACACTAAGAAGATAGTAAAATGAGTAAACTAGACAGTCGAAGAGTAAAAGATAAAAGGTAAAGGTGCCGGCGTTGATCAGTCCCCTAAGGACGCGCCGCCGCATTCGTGTTCCGATCAGGGCCTAAATTCATGACGGGTATCGACACAATATACCCGAGAATAAACCCCGGGCGGCGCGATTATTCGCATTCATGAACGCGTCGCGGAGTTTATTTGGGGGATATCGCGGGTCTATTCCATTCCGCGGCGCGTTCATGAATCGCGCCGGCCGAGGTTTATTCTTGGGTATATTGTGCCGATACCCATCATGAATTTAGCCCCAGGATCGTAGAAGCAGGTGAATGCGTATTTGGCCTACACAGTAACTTGCGGGGGCTAGCCGCTCGATGAAGTCAATATCTTTACCTTCCCAGATAAGTTGGGTACCATTTTACTCAACCCCGGAGAGGTGGTGCGCTTGGTTAGCTCGGGTCGGGATCGATCGCTCGACCGTGCGGGTGTCAGCAGCGCCTCTTACCAATGTACCCCGCGGGCCGCTACAGTCGAAGAGTATAGCAATAAAATATTAGGCTGACCCAATAATTTGTGTGCATTTCAGATTCTGACTTTCTTTATTCATAACACACGGGAAGAGCAAAAAATGGCCAATAAGATTATCATGCTTAAGCACAATTCGTCTGCGATCCCTTAAAGAATTGTGCTTAACCAAAGCAACCTTCTTGGTCATTAATTTGTTCTTCTTGAGTTATGAATAAAAGAAGTCAGAATCCGAAATGCACACAAAGTTCTGGGTCACCCTATTAGAAAGCTCACGACCATTGCAGCAGAATAGAGGAAATGTCACGCGCGACGCCGCGATGCAGTCAGGTAACTTTACCTTGAAGGAAACCACATGGTGGACTCACTAAAACGGATGGAGCAGGTTATTGGTAACCACGCTCCGTGGGTATAATGAGTGTGGCTCTACGCCATTACCGCTTCGACGGTCTATACTAACCAAGAAAAAATACAAAAGGCACACAAGGTTCAGTCGTAGGAGCGCTGCAGAGGCCTGTACGGTCATACGATCCAACCTGAATGTACCGGACTGTACCGGACTAACCAAGCTTTCCCTCCCTCCAAGGTCGGGTAAGCTGGTACCAAACTTGTCTGGAAGATGAAGACATTGATTTGAAAACACAACTTGGCTCTGTACGATCCTGATTAGAAGGCGAATGCATGGCGCGTCCTTAGGGGACTGATCTCCGCTACTTTACCTTTAGCTAACTAATAAAGCCAGATGTGATATTCGATTTTCGAACATGTTCGCACAATTACCACCGAACCAGAACATTTTATCGCAGTAATTATGGCACTGTTAGCAAAACCTATCAAGTAGCGTTAGTGAAACCGATAAAACCGTCGATAAAATCGATATGTTATAGCACCTATGAGCAACATAACAACGTATGCAAGTATCTGCAACATCAACGACTAGAATTTCTTACGGTGGCATGCGAAGAGCACCGTCCAGACGGATCACTTCGCCGTTCAGGTAGCGATTTTCGATGATATGCTGCACCAGAGCACCGTATTCTTCCGGACTGCCCATTCGTGACGGATTCGGCACCAACTGTGAGAGGAAGGTGCGAACCTGCAACGGGCACCGGATCAATGTCGAGTCCAAATCGCTCCGATCAACAATCAATAAGGGGAAAGAATAGGGCCTTAGATCACATTATCTATTAAATTGGTAACAGGTAAAGGTAGAGGTAAAGTGGTCGACGTTGATCAGTTCTCCTCGAGGGCTCGTTTAGACGCCGCGCGGCGAAAATGCAAAATTGAAGTGCAATCAATAATTAACGTCCTTGATCGAATTTGCTCCCTTAGATTAGTGGCGCAGTCCGGTGGCGCCTCATATAGGCAAACATACCGGTCGTTCGGGTTTTTTTAGAGGAAGCTATTCCTTATTAAAGGACATTCTGACAAAACTCACTTTTTTCGTTTAATTTCTTCCCTATGTGACTATATGCCTGAATTTTTATGCTTAGACGCGGCGCCACCGGACTGCGCCACTAACGCAAAGGAGCAAATTCGATCAATAACGTCAATTATTGACTACGCTTCGATTTTGCATTTTCGTCGCGCGGCGTCTAAACGAGCCCTAAGGAAGCGAAGTGATATCGACTAACAAACTGAAGAGGTATGGTGATGAAGCCTATACAATGACTTGGGGAACAACTGCTATAGGAATCAGTGACTTTACCTTCCCAGACATGCCTGGTACCAATTTACCCGACCCCGGAGGGACGGGAGGGTTGGTTAGCCCAAGCCGGGATCGATCGCTCGACCGTACGGGTGTCAGTAGCGCTTCTAACCACTGCACCACACGGGTCCAAAAAAATTAACAAAAGCAACTAAAATTCCACACAAACCTTTTCAGGAAGCGATGATAGCAACGGCGTATCGAACAAACCCGGAGCGATCGCCATAAAACGAATACCATCATCGGCAAAATCTCTAGCAAGCGGTAGAGTCATTCCAACAATGGCTCCTTTTGAGGCAGAGTATGCCGCCTAAAGAAAATAAAGTTTCGAAATTTTAAAATATTTTTCACAACTGGTCAACGCACCTGCCCCGTCTGTCCGTCGAACGCCGCCGCCGATGCGGTGCTCACCACTACTCCACGCTGGCCAGTTTCATCTTTGGCATTCTCTCCGATCAACGCCACTCCATGGCGAATCACGTTAAATGTTCCAATGACGTTTACCTAAAGCAACGAGAACGCAGAATGAAAAATAAAAACAGGCAAAAATCAATAATCACCGTACATCGATCGTTTTGCGGATCTTTTCCGCATCGCACATCTTCTTCTTGCTAACACTGTACAGTTTGAACGCCATTGCGATACCTGCACAGTTCACTACAGCATCACATCGGCCGAACTTGTCCTTGACCATTTCGAAAGCATTCTGGACCTCTGCGTCAGCGGTTACCTAAAGAAGGTGAGGGTAACAAGGAGCACTGGACCTATTGGTAAATCTTCTGATTCTAATAGGTAACTGAATGAATTTAACATTTAAAAAAACTCGAAGAGGTAGACTTACGATTCACAAACGGCGAATAGCGCTCAATCTTCTACAAATCTAAGGCAGATGCCTCAGGCTATTTTTATGAGCAGTACACTTAATATCGGGTCCGCGTGATACAGTGGTAAGAGGCGCTGCTGACACCCGCACGGTCGAGCGATCGACCCCGGTTCGGGCTAACCAAGGCTTCCATCCCTCCGGGGTCTGGTAAATTGGTACCAGACTTGTCTGGGAAGGTAAAGACACTGACCTGGTAAAGCGGCTGGCCCCCGCAGCTCATTGTATAGGCCAAACATGCATTCACCATGCCTCTACATTTCTGAATGGAAGACGGGGGCGTGGCGCGTCCTCAGGGGACTGATCAACGCCGACACCTTTACCTTTACCTTACCTATACACTTAATACCACTTCATTAAAGAAGCGACCGTTGAAAACAGTGTCAATATGTGAAGAGAGAATTACAAACAAAAGGTAAAGGTAAAGTGTTCAGCGCCGACCAGTCCCAAGAACGCGCCACGCATTCGTCTTCCATACAAATTGTAGAGGTGCGATGACTGCGTACTTGGCCGATACAATGTGTTCCCCCGGCCAGCCGCTATACCAACTCAATGCGTTTACCTTCCCAGACGAGTCTGGTACCAGTTTCCACAACACCGGAAAGATAGAGCGTTCGATTATCCGGTGAGGATCGATTATTCGACCGTAAAAATGTCACTAGCCCCTTTTACCACTGCACAACGCGCCTCATACAACCTAGATTAAAAACGGATAGCTTGAGGGTTGTTTCCCCTAAGATATGATGAAAAAGCACTCTCTCTATCGGCTAAAAAGTGCCAACAGTAGCTGCACGCCCTACAACTAAAAACTATAAAAAATTATTTGAAAGTAATTACCCGAAGATCAAATTCTTCTACGCACATACGCGAACTAAGGCGAATAATCTCTAAATCACCAAACCCTTCGTTGTAAGAAGGACTAACGTTAGTCGGCGTGAACAACACATTTGGTCCGAGCTCCTTCGCCACCTCAGCACCCTTCGACGACGGCAAATCTATGATGGCGACATTTGCCCCGGCTTTGGCTAGTCGTTCCACGGTTCCACGACCGAGGCCTGAAGCGCCACCCGTTACCACGGCGACCAAACCCTGAAAGCGAGCCAATTTCAATCACTGGGTATACACTTAGACACTCCTCCGAGTAAACAAACCTTCGTTGGGTGGAGAATGGACGCCATTCAGACCCTGCAACGTAGACAAATCATTTGGAATATTACTTTTACAGAAAAACGATAGTATCAATGTCGATATTAAGACATCTTTTAAAAAACTAGGTTGAAGTTCTACTATTTCGCATGGCTGATGAAGTTGGAAGGAAAGCTTGTAAATGTGTGCCTTAAACATTTTGTAGTTTCCCCTGAGGTGAGAGCAGGTGCAACTCAATCAGTTGACCTTCAGGTACGAATGGATTGAACTTCTGCGTATAGCCAAGCTACAAACCTAAGGCCAAAATGCACTTCTCAGAGCACAACAGTCTATCAGTGACAATGATAACAAAGCGGACTGTCCAGAGAGAAAGAAATGTCCAGAAAACAACCAAAAAAACTGTCATTCCGCCAACCTCAAGCTAGCTAGGCTCATGAACGTGAATCAGAATGTATTACCCTGCGGGCGAAATGAACACAATCTATACCTCGAAATTGTGATTCTTCAAGATCATAAATGTTCTAGGTATTTATGATATTCCTATACGAGGAAAACGACCCTATCAAAATATCGAACGATTTTAGATATTCGCTGCTCATACATCAGCATTCATAACAACTAGAAATGATCCAACTACATTCATTTCACAACCTCAACTACAAGAATACAAGAAAAGCGAAAAACGATAGCCGACTGCTTCCTGTTGGGGAATATATACATACAGAAAATCCAAAATGTACACTACGTAGATCGACCGATTAAGATGGTTATGCGACTATGGAATAAAAACGCCCGCGAACATAATGCTGATATCATTAATACATCAGAAATCGTGCTACCTTACTCGAATGATTCGAACACGACACACTGTAACCGTCATTGCTCATAAATTAGCACTGCTAGAAATTAAATACAAATAAATAAAACACACACGGATACGATTGCATTTTATGACGAACGATCAATAAAATAATACAAAAGAAATGTCCCAATTTAAAGGATTGTTAACTAGTCAGAATCCTCATCTGATGAGACGTTCCTCTTCGACGGTTTGGATTTCCGTCGATTTGAGGACGTCGACGATTGGCTATCCTAAAAACATGTATGCCTAATCCTTCCCCTTTCCTCTTTTCTCTTTCTCTTTTCTCACCTCATTGTCTTTCTTCGACGGGGTTCGATCCCGTGACTCGGGCCTTTCCTCTGCTTTTTCTTTCTGGCTTGCGGTGCTGCTACCGCCCTCACTAATTCGTCCTTTTAACAAGGCCATGGGATCTCCACCGGTGATCTTCATCCAAACCGCCTCCAGGAGCATCGAATCTTGGTAGATTTCACTTCCGTCGATATTGTACAACTAAACCATCAGAATTGAACGGTGAAAGGTATCCTAACCAGGTCAGACATACCCTAGCGTTTTCGCACAGCAGCTTCACATCGCTTCCCATTTCCTCGATTGTGGCATATCTGACATTACATGAATAAATGTGAAAAAATCAATCAAGTAACCCATTAGCACTCACCGTCCCTTATCGATTTTCTTCTTGATCCTCACAAAGTCCATTGGGTTGTGTACCACATCGTAATAATCTGGTAACTCTCGTTTTGTAGGAAGTTCAATGAATGGCACAGCTATTTCACGACCGTCGTTGGTTTTGAAACCGACCATAATATCGTAAACCTGTATGATGGGACATTTTTTCAATGACATTTCGAACAATATTTTCAAATCCAAAATATAGAAGAATGATCACACCTTCCTCATCACTTCCAGCACCTCCGGGCTCGCCTTTTTCCTCTTCTTTCCCTCCTCGTCATCTTCGTCCTCAGCCTTTCTCTTACGCTTTTTCTTCTTCGCTTCATGTTCCTCTTCTTCCTACAACATTTTTTTCAATGGAGAAAGCAAATAAGGATCAGGACTCCACTCTGATTAAAACACATCAAATAGAAATAGAAAACATACCGCATCGTCGATCTGTTTTAGCCATTGATCATCTGACATGAGATCAGTGGAATAATCAACCTAAAATCAAAGATGCTGAGTGCCAAGGGCGAGATCATACATCCAAAATGCAAAAATAAAGCTTAAAAAATAAATAAAATACCGACCTCCCGCCTTCGTCGTCTTCCCGTTGCGTACGGATCCTCTTTGAACACTCCCTCACGTTGTTGTTTCTCTAGCTCAGCAAAGTCGTCGGAAGCTTTGAGGATATCGTTAGGTATTTCATTCTCTTCTAACAGACGTGGTTTCCTGAGAAAGTACAAATACCGAATATTTATAACTGAATGCCGCAAAAAAAACATTAGGAAAAACAGCAGTACCTATGCAGCTGGCCAGCTTCCTCCCTTCGCCTATCAATGTCCATGGACTGGAACTGATTGAACTCCTCTTCCGATCTAGCAATCATTTGGTTGATAGTCTCATCATCGGGAACCTCATCATCTTCGTCGTCTTCGCTCTCAGCGCTGCAAAAAGATGGATTCAGATATATTTTGTAATTTCAGAGGTTTTTGAATCTGACTCCCAAGATGTATGGTTCAACCAATGGATACCCACCGAATAATCTGCTCCAACATCTGCTTCCTCTCCGCACCTGTCGATCTCTGATCGAATTTACCAGCTTGGATGACTTTCTCGTCGACGTTCAGTTTATACTTCGCTGCGGCTAGAATCTTCTCCTCCACAGAGTTTGCAGTGATAAGACGTAACACTCGGACCTCCCTCTTCTGACCGATACGATGGGCCCTATCTTGGGCTTGCATATCCTACAAGCAGACGTGTGCATTTGGGTGGGAAGATGGGTAAGTTTGCAATGTGTGAACCAGAAAAAAAAACAAAAATTGTGCACATACCTGATGAGGATTCCAATCAGAGTCGAAAATGATCACAGTATCAGCCGTTTGCAAATTCAAACCGAGCCCACCAGCTCTAGTGGATAGCATGAAGAGGAAATATTCGCTGTCTGGCGCATTGTATAGCTCCAATAGCTGACCACGTTCATCCGGCTTGGTGCTACCGTCCAATCGGAGGTACTTCCATCCTATATCACCATATTTATGTATTACCAAACTAATGAGGAATTGGAAATCTTACAAAAATTTGAACACTTACTTCTAAAGTTGAAGAAATCTTCAATAATTGTCATCATGGTCGTCATCTGGCAGAACATAAGAACACGATGACCCGTAGCTTTGAGCTTGGGTAGAATTCGATCCAGCAATTCTAGCTTACCAGCCACGCGATACAAATCTTGCCTGAAGAACTTTTACATCAAACCTTCATCAAACTCCACAATGTATAGAAAAGAGATATCTAACCAACATACCCAGAAACCTCATCCACTTTCCAGTACGCTCTGCACGAATCCTCCACAGATTGGAAAAGAAACGGGTGATTGCAGAGTTTCCTAAGGTGAACAACGGTGTTCATCAGTGCACGACCGCCAGATTGCTGCAGTGGAATTCGATCAACATACAATCAATAATGCGTCAAAATACTCCATACCTGCTTGCTATCAATGAGCAATCCCTTCTGCATGTGTTTATAGAGAACTTTCTGCAGTGCCGACATGTCGCATTTGATAACATACTCGGTCTTATCGGGAAGCTGTGACTCTACCTAGAATTTGGCATTTTTGAGAACAGGCCACGAATTAAAGCAATTAAATTATTATTTAACAGAAAAAATGGCGCACCTCCTTCTTCAATCTTCTCAACAGGAACGGTCGGAGCACTTTGTGCAAACGTCGGATGATCAGCATCGTTTCTTCCTGATTGAGCTCCACCTAAACGCCGCGAAAAATTTGATTTGAAATTATGGAGCCTACCTATGAAAAACAAACAGAAGAAGAAATCCAGTTATATAGTCAGGTTACCGACATCACGAAAAAAATCGCAAAAAAAGAAAGAATAAGCTCTACGTACCTTCTCTCCGGTAGTCGCAAACGGTGCGTTAAACCACTGCTCGAATGTGCCACAGGAACTGAAGATCGATGGCAGCAGGAAGTTCAACAAGGCCCACAGCTCAGGCAGCTAAAAATAGGGTGATTCAAAAAAGGTAATTAATTGGAAATTATACCTAACCAAAGAGAATAATCAATAACGATACAGGAGAATAAAACGCACCTTGTTCTGAAGAGGGGTACCAGTCAGAAGCAATCTGTGTTGCGCGTGGAAATAGCCGTTCAACATGAGGGTTAGTTTACAGTTGTGATTCTTCAGACGATGACCTTCATCGATAATCATGTACTTCCAACGAATCTAAAAAAAATCATTAATTTCATCGCTTCTTAATTTGAAAACAGCGAGGGCTCACCTTTCCAAGCAGGGCTTTCTCTCGAATCACGTATTCGTAGGTTGTCATCAGTACGTTGAACGCTCCCTTCCTGATAATACCCTCAACCCGACGACGAGACTCCTTGTTGCCCTTGTACACCACCTGTCGTTGGAGAAAAATTAACAAAATAAATAAAAATCGACCAATTTAAAGTCAGGTTACCTTAACAACTGCCGGTGCCCATTTCTCAAACTCCATATTCCAATTTGAGAGCGTAGAAAGTGGGACAATAACGAGATAAGGGCCATTGTTTTGTTTAACTTCCATGAGATACGTGATCAACGAGATGGTCTGAAACGAACACGCTGCAGATACTCGATTGCTTCAATTTTGCAAAATTTGGATACCTGTATGGTTTTCCCCAAACCCATTTCGTCGGCCAAAATTCCGTTCAGATTGTTGTTGTACAGAGAAACCATCCATTCCAGACCTTTCAGCTGAAAAAAATTTAATAAAAAAGGAAGACACAATGGCTGCCAACTTCCCAACCTGGTAAGGCTTCAACTGCAGAGTTTCGCTACCCATCGTGGAGTGCTGCTGCACAATTTTCTCCTTGATTCTATGCGCAGTCGCATAATAGTCAGCCATTTGCTTGCGATTTCTCTGATCATACTCATCCTCTTCGTTGCGAGCCTGAGAAGATCAATCATTAAGAAAATCAAAATGAAGAGGATATGGTAAGACTTAACCTTCTCAAGGATGATCCGCGCCTTTGTCTCCTCGTCCATGCCGGCATATTCGTCCACATCCTTTTTGGGAGGCGCGGGAGTATTGTCCTCTTCCATATCCGAATCGGAATCGTCGGAGAGCTGATCGCGAGGGACAACCTAGAAAATCTCTCGAACATTGCCGAATTAGAGACAATGCTGTCTACATAGATTTTTTGAACATCAGAAAATTAATTACTACAAAATGCGAACAGAAAGAAAAATATTTCGACTTCGATAATTCAACTCAAAAAAAGAAGAAAACCGAACCACCTCGAACCCTGGGTGAGTCTCGAGCCAGACTTCGAGCTCGTCCGGCTTCGGAGCCTCATCTCCTTGCAATATCTTGCCGGTAGACGTCTCTCGTACGTGGACACGAGCCTCTCCTTCTGAAATGGAAACAGGTGCACTAACTCGCTCCCATACCTGAGCGCAACTTATAAATCTTACCCAAATCTGACCACCGCTTACCTTCCATCTTGGACAGTTTTTTCTCTTCTCGTTTCTTTTTCTTTTCAACATTTTGATGTTGCCGTACAAGACTGCACAGACTCTCTACGTACTCATCTGTTTGTTGAAGGAGGTATACAAGACGTTGATCCTGGAGGGAACGCACATGATTTCTGGTTGAAATGCTGTTAAATCAGAGGAAACATACCTTCTTTTCATCAAGCAGAGCACGATAACCCTCTTCGTCTTCCTGCATGAGCTTTTGCATACGAAGTCGTTCGTTCTTGATCTCATCCTTCTTCCTCTCCCGTTCATTGTTTTGATGATACGTGAGGACAGCCTTCTTGACCTTTTGTATTTTAAGAAGATTGTTCCTTAAAAAAAAAACTCATAGAAAACCACTCCATGGGTGGGCAACAAAACAACCTACCTATGGTACTCCTTGAACTCTCTTCCGTGCTGAATAATAGCCTGCATGAGATCAGTATGTTTCTGTCGACGTTTCCTCTCCTGCTCCATTTTCTGCTGCTTTTCCAGCTTTTCGGTAACCCTGGCCTCACGCAGCGATTGTCTCTTGGTGCGTCGGTAGGCGTACGGGTTTAGGGCTGTCTCCAGAGTGGTGTCCCGACGGAGGGCTCCCATCACCTCGCTGCGAACCTATAATATTTTATAATAAATGACCCGATTTATAGAAAATATATCGTTCTCCCTTACAACCAAATGAACGACACACACCAATTTCTGCTCAAGAAGGATGCAAAAATTCGTCTCGAAAGCTTTATAATCACAGACTATGATACTTTCGTTTATTTACAATGCCTCTCGTCTTTAAACATCGGCATCGATGATAATGACTCCAATGAATTTTTCTTGTACAGTAAACAACCATTTTCATAACTTATAGCATTTTTATTTATATTATTATATATTATTATTTATTGTTACTACTATTTATATTTAATATTTATAGTTTCAGCCGTTTGCACTAGTTTCTGTGTTATTGAGAGAAGTACCGACTTACCTGCGCTTGCAGATTTATCAATCGAAGTGCTCGGAGCTCAATCTCGGCCTTGATCCTAAGATTGGGTGGCAAATCAGCCGGCAGGTTGCTCAGTTCTCTGATTCGCAGGCCGACGCGATTTTGAATCCTGTGAGAGATTTTTGTTACAAGGCAAAGAAAATTTGTCCACGTATAGGCATGTTACCTGTACTCGCGCTCTTTCAACAATGAAGCAGGATCGATGCCAACTGGAGTGGGTAGGGATGTAGGCCTTGCACAGCGCTGTTGGTGAATACTAAGAACCTGAAGAATCAATCATTAAACGAGAGAACAGAAGCATAAGTAGCAAATTAATGAATCAATGCTAACCTTCATGAGATCATACGGCAACTTCTCGCCATTTTCGCCTTCGCCTGGGAATTCGTACGGCTCCGGAAGTAGTGAAGTCGGTTTGTTTTTCATAAAAACCGCCTCCGCGGCAAGCGTTGGAGGGACAGGTTCGTTCCTCGCCAACAATTTATATACAGCCACCTTGAGAAAAGTACAAAATTAATAAGTTTACATAAAATGAATAAAGAAAACGTTGACATACCTGTGCCCGCAATTGATTAAGCTGAGAGGTGGTGATTTGCGAAGATTGCTGAGCCGTTGACGGCGATGGTTGTTGAGGAGGTTCTGGTGGCGGTGCTCCTAAACAAAAGGTGATACGGTATCAGGCCGGTGGTCTTGAGGTAAGTAGTAAAAAACACAGCCGCACCTGTAAGCTTTGATTTCAGTTGCAACATTTTTTGATAACGGGGATCAGTTGTTAGTTGTTGTTCCTCCATGGTAGCAACAGAATTCTCCAGTTTTGCAATGGTGAGTTCCTGACCCTAGAAAACAATTACAAAAAATATATAAGACACGGTGCTGAAAAAATGAAGAATACTAACTTCCTTCCATCTCAACAATTTTGGGAACTAAAATCCGTTCTTGAATGACTCAAAAAATGCGGCAAAAAATGAGATACTTCCGAGGAGCATTCTTTCGCATAATTCTCCGGCACTATTCAACTTAACGGACTTCAGTCCTCGATTTTTCTTCAGTTGTCGAAACTCGCTGAAACTTTGCACAGGGGAGTGATTGAGAACGCTGATCACGAATCTGCTGCCCGTTTTTCACGTGGTTGGTCTCGGACCACCCAAATCGCTACTTGGGTGTCCAGTCAGGATCACCGACCACGCTGATCGTTGTCTATGGAGGTTATTTGGGGTTCAGAACACAAGTTTGCGGTTCGTTTTTCACATGGGTGGTATCGGACCACACAAATCGCTACTTGGGTGGTCCAGTCAGGATCATCGGCTTTGCTGAACATTCTCTATGGGGGTTCTTTGGCGTCCTGAACACGATATTGAAGTCCGTTTTCCAAATGACGGCCGAATACGGTAGTTATAGGTGAGTCTCACCAGGTAAGGTCGGTAGGTACCACCTATAACTACCGTATTCGGCCGCCATTTCGAAAACGGACTTCACCATCGTGTTCAGGACCCCAGATAACCCCATAAGAAAGTTCAGCGAAGTCGATGATCCTGATTGGACCACCCAAGTAGCGATTTGGCTGGTCCGGGACCACCCACGTAAAAAACGGACGACATATTCGTGATCAGCGCCCTCAACCACCCCCTGTGCAACGTTTCAGCGAATTTCGAATTTCAAAAAAAAAATCGAGGACTGGAGTCCGTTAAGCTGAATAGTGCCTCATTCTCCATCTAAATGTGCATGTTATATTTCACTTTTTACTTTACTTTGTCTTAAACTGCATTTGTATTTTTAATGCATTTTACATTTTGACCTTTGTTTTCAAGTTTACGGTGGCACTACATCCCTAATAACTTTGTCAGATTATTAGTCTTTCTTACGACAAAAATAAATTAATGAATATTTATTCACCTGTGCTGCCATTGCCTCGCCCTGCATCACTTGCTGCTGTGCGACGAACTCTCCGGCCGGTTGAGGCGGCTGAGCGGTGAATTGCTCGAAAGCAAGTCGACTCATCTCGACGCAGCTTTCTCGTCAGCAACCTAAACTATACAGTAATCATCTGCTGACTTTTCGAAACCACAAAAATTGCGGAAGAAAAGCAACAACACTATAAAAATGTTTCAGGCAAAATCAGAGAGGACTGGACGAAGATAATCGCATACCCACCCACTCCAATACCTAACCGATCCAGACAACTACAAGAAGATACGAAAAAAAGCTTTGGAAACCAGAAACGACAACTACAACAATAAAAAGGAGCGCTGAAAATAACGTTTGAACATAGCATGCGAGGCGCATATCGATCAATTCCTGGCGAGGCGCCAAGGCCACGGAATACGGTAGCTTTCGTGGCGGGACTAACACCCTAGCGCACCGCCGGTCAGCCCCGCCCATAAAACCGTGCCAACGTTCTTGCGAACCTAAAAATCTATAAACTGGAAGGATTTCGCGCGTTTTTTGTTTATTTGCAGGGTTTTTCGATTTTTCTCGATTATTGATTCTTGGATATCGTATGTGGTCCTCACTATGCGTTGAGGACCACATTTTCTTGATTTGTCAGGATTTTTGTTGTTCCTCCGATTTTCGTGGACTCCATCTCGCAGCATTATCAAAATGTTGATATTTATGATATTTCCTGTGTATTTGGTACTTATTGTGCGGAGAATATTAACCAATTTGTGTGTACCTATATTTCTAGTGTAAGACAGGAAGACAGTTGCTGATTGCTGTAGGATTTACGGCGTGTTTTTTCTTCGAACATAGCCTTCATCCCATTTTCTGTTGTTGCTTTAGTCATTACAACTTTATTCCGTTATATTTGAAGACGATGTTCAGTTACAATTAAGTCACATTCTTTGGTCGTGTAGCGTTGAAGTTGGAATTGCTCCTGGTTCATTATTAACTGATTTCCTACGCTTTCAATATAGATGAAAACTCTGGAGCTGTTGTCTCAATTCTGATGAATTTTCGGAAGTTTTGTGCCTTCAAACAGCGTCAAATTCCTGTCCGAAAAACATCTTCGTTATAGTTGTGTTGTCTTTTTTTGAGAATTACAAGATTCAGTGCGTTCTCTTCTTCCATTAAAGTTAGTTTTTAATGCCAGTGTTTTTCAGGTAGTTGTGCTATCAGAAGGATGAAAATGAATGTGGTCGATGACCTCGTGATTCGATCCGAACCCGCATACACTGAGTCTGATCCTACACCAGATGGTATCTAGTTTTGAATTTTTACTTTTGGATTTTTAATTTTATTCTCGCAGTTTAATTTCTTCTTCTTGGTTGGCGTAGTCTACCAAATTATCTGTCACGTAGATTATCTTCGGATTATATTTTTCAGTACAGTTTAAATTGTTATTGTTGTTTCAGCAATCGGACTTGAATTTGTGCGTCAGTACTACACGATACTGTCCAAGTCACCTGGATGTGTTCACAAATTCTATAGCCACGAGTCTGTGTTTGTGCACAATGATGTCACCGTGGTCGGACAGCAGGTATTATTTTCCTTTGCTTTTTTGAATTTTATAATACTGTTCTTTTGCAGAAGATCAAGAACTGCATCGAGCAACTGGTGGAAGCCAACAACAGGTTCAAGATCCATTCCGTCAAGGTAATATTTTCATTTTTTGTTTATTCATTCTCTTCCTCACATGGCAGTGGCCTGGTTTGGCTTTATAATTCTAGCTTATTAAATTTTCAGTTTTTCAGTTTTAAAAACTGTGTAGCACGTTGCTGACTCGTAATGTTGTGGCTATTCATCAACGAAAAGTCCGTTCAATTTCCTCCTCCTCCCATATTTGTGTTCCTTTAAATATTTAGTTGCTTAGATTACTTGCAATCAATCTCCAATTGAGGCCATTCTACATCGCATGAGTGTCTTGATTGGATTCTTTCACTACGATTTCCTTAAATTCACGTTTTTCATCGAACTTCACCATATTTTATCATATTTTAAACTTAAAGGCGGCAGATTTCGAATATATTACATATTTGCATGAACATTATGCGCCTTAGGTTGTTCATTCAAACCAACAAACATTTTACAGGGCTCCTTCACCTCCCACAAAGGCATCGTTCTGCAAGTTTGCGGAGAAGTGGCTACTCGTCGCTTCTTCCAGACCTTCATACTAGGACAGCAGAGCGCGAAGAAGTTCTACGTGCAGAACGATATCTTCCAGTTCGTCGATGTCGCATTCCATAGTGAATCACAGAATTCTCCAGCTCCACCTGCACAGAACGAGGCTGCAGTGACCGAGGTGATTTTTCTTGGAGTGTTTATAGTTTCACTACTTGTTGCCTAATTCATGTCCCACAAATCCTTGTTGGTGTTTTCAGGCGCAGTCGGTCGATATCGACCTTGTGCAGAACGGCCACAATCATTCTCATTCATCGATAGCACTCAGTTGTGAGGAAACACCAATTCTAACCAGTGTTGTTTCCCATGCGAAAGCAAGCCCAGCGAAGAATATGCCGCCACCATCAGCACCCGAAGGTTTGCATTTTCAACTCTATAGTATTTTCAGATTGTTTTCATGTTATTGCTATTTAGAAAACCTTGTGAAAGAGGCGCTCCCACCTGAGGAGATCCGTCAGGTCAAAGCCGAGCAACCTGCAGATGCTAGTCCGGTGACGGCCCCCGTCGATACGACTCCGAAGACGTGGGCTCACCGCGTCGGAGGAGGTGCAAAGCTAGCTACCACACCGGCGACTGGCCCTCCTTCACAGAAGGCTTCAACTCCTGCGCCACCGAGTGCCAACATCACTCCGTCCACTCGTCCTCAGCAAGCGGCTCGTCCACCAGGACAAACCAATGGTATGTATGATTCCGTATTGATCTGTTCTGCTTCTAAAAAAAACAAAAAAATTCAAAAGTCTCCATTTTAGGCGGACCAATCGCTCAGGGAGAGCGTCGTATCTATCTCGGTGGTATTGTGAGGAATATGGTGCCAGATAGCACCACTATTGCTGAGCAAGAAATAAAGGATGCATTCTCAAGTAAGTATATGCGATTCGTCATTTTTGTGTTTATTTTGAGCTTTTGATTGCTTCCAAATATATGCGCGTATATGTGTTTGCACTGGATTTTTTGAACTCTGCATTCTGATTTACTTTGAGCTGCCCTTGAAAGTTGGGATACTGGTCGGAAGCTTATTTTTTTTTATGTGTATTCCTATTTTGAATCTCTTACATGGTTAAGAGGCTGAACTAGGAAACCCCTGATTTCTCATTTTTCGTTTGTAGTCAAGGGATTCAGTTGAGCACTCGGTTTGTAGGTGATGTGTGCGTGCTGCGTGCTTCCCTTGGTGATTATAACTTTGTTGCCGCTGTAGAGCAGCTCTTTTTTATGACTCACTTGCTAGGTTAGGTAGGTAACCCTTAGGGTAGAAGTTCCTTTAGGCTAGATTTCTTTTAGTAAAGGTAAGAGATGCTGTGACGTGCGGTAGGAAATGTCAGGATTCTGTACGTCATATAAAATAAATAATGTAGGTCTTTCGTAGAAGCACGGCATTTTAGTCGAGCTGTCAACCGGAATTTTACTACCTTCTATTTCTTATTTTTTTATCCATTCCTACTCAGAATTCGGCGAAGTGGAGTCAGTGGCTATACCTCGCAAAGTACTCGATCAACCAAATGACACTTCCCGAAATGGTTTTGCTTTCATTTCGATGCGAACTCCAACAGATGCGCAGAATGTGTTCCAGAAAGCAAGGAAAGACGTATGTTGTTTTGCATTCGGCGTTATCATAGTGTGATTGTAGTGTTTGATTTTTTCTAGGATCGCGGTATTTACCACCTTCGACTTGTTCTTGATGCGTTCGGCTTCGACGGTGAAGTGACGATATCGGAACAGAAGGACCGGATCGATCGTCCGGGTGGAGGCTTCCGCGGCGGGCGTGGTGGCTTCGTGCCTCGCGGCGGAGCTGGAGGTTCTTTTTCACGTGGCGGGGTTAGAGGACGTGGAGGGGGAGGATTTCGTGGCGGTTTCGTCAACCAAAACAGTCACCACTAAGAAACAGTTTTGATCTTTCTGTGATGTTACGGCGCCTCACATCTTAGGGTTCATACCCAAACGACCATGCAAATTTCTATTCCGTGGTTGAACATCTTTCCCTTGTTTTACATCCCTGTCACCCCTGCGAACCAGGTAGTTCTTGAGTTTCTTAATATACTATTTATAGATCTATTGAAAGTGAAATCTCTTTTTGTTTCGGTCTTGGCTCATATGTAATGTGTGATTTTTCTTGTTCCGGTTCGTCTATAGCGCGATTCATTTCATAGTGGTGTATATTATGTCCATAATTATAGAGTTGTTTTTCTGTCAAGAAACCGAGTTCTTCTGTGTCTCCTATAAATAGTGTACTGTTTCAATAGGGTAAAATGGGGATGTAGTGTGGGTGCACTGTTTAGGTTTTATTGCAGCCCGGGCTAGCCACATGTTTATTATATCGCTGTCTCGTAGATCTCCGTGTGCCGATCGATTTCCGTCGTCCTCCGTTCATCCTCCTTTTCACTATTCTATTCTCATCCCCCCCTCCCCCCGTCTCACACCCTCCTCAGTCGGTACTAGCTCAGCTTGAGGTCCACGCCTGCGGCATTGCGCCGGTGCCCCTCACTCAGTTATATCCTTGTTTTCATATTGTTCACCATTCTGGCAGCTATTGTTGAGGCGTTTGCGCGTGCGCTCCTAGCAATGCCATTGAGCGCATCTCTGTTATTATTATATAATTGTATCATTGACACTGTGACTGTCGAATTTGACGCATTTTTCGTCTTCTTCACCACAGGACTAAGAATGGGTTAAATTCCGACTTTTTGTCATATTGTTAATTTTACACTCTGGATTTATCATTGTTGTCTGCGACGAGTAAATGTTTTTAATAAGTGAGCTGTGTTGCGTTCAAATGTCTAGCCTGTGTGTACCTACTTTAGTACGGTGACGTTGAATAAAAGTCGGGTGATAATGTGATAAAGGTCTTCTGTGATATTCAGAGGCATGGACGATGAGGATTTCAATGTGATATCTAACCTAAATGATGCTGATCTTGCCTACGCGTGAGTTTTGTTCAGTCGTAGCTCAGGGTACCTACTCCCCAGCTTCTATTTTTGCTTCTTCTTACTGCGCTATCTGAAGCTTTCGTTCTTTATGTGGGGTAAATTTCACTCTGATTCAGCAACGACGAGAACACAGAACCGTCGACGTCGAATGTCACTGTAGTGAATGCGTTGAATGAGACAGGGTTAAGAAAACGTCGACCCGTCGACGATGACCCATTCTCTATGCCACCGGATGAGGTTTTTGTCCACCCGCTGGGTAAGTTTGAAGTCATAACCTTTATTGAGGGAGATATTTAATAGATATTCTTTTCTTATTTCTAGACTGGCACATGAAAATGCCGTTAACGCTGGAAGAGCATGAGAATGCGAAAGTCAAGCGAACCGATGACGATATGGCCGCGCACGTACTATTCCATCGAATTTGTCAGGCAAGAGCAAAAAGGATGCGAGCCATGAGGGAGCAGTTGAAGGAGAACGAGCACGACTTATCGGATGGCGAGATGGTAAAGGAGAAGCAGGTATATTCATTAGTATCTATTTATTTGTTTATTGTAGACTTGAATCCACTTCTTCCTTTAATTCATTGTTCTTCCTGTATTTGTTCACTTACAGTGGATTAGATGTTCAGTGTTTATTGTTGTTTTTGTTCATTCCAATAGTTTTTGCTTCAGATAATGGAATCGCCCCCAATTGATGGATCGGCTTGGATTGGTATCAACAGTGACGACAAGCAGAGAAGGTTAATTGTTTGTCAGGTTTTCCTTTTGGTATCTGTCCTCTAATCAATATCGATAACTGATATGAAAATTAAGTTCTTTGTTCAGATTCTACATTCGATATCAGCGACAATCGAAAGCGACAGCCATGACGCGCGCTAACGACCTTCGTGCGGATATTCTAGCTCAGCAATGGCAACGCATAAAGGCGGAAATCGAAGCAGTACGGTATGTCGCCACATTTTTCCCATTTTTAATGCAAAATATTTTGCTGTGAAGGTTGGCTTATTGTGGTCGTCTAAAACATTAGCTACCTTGCGCGTTGCGTGTGAATGGCTTTGAGCGGTGTCTTTAAAAATATTTTATTCTTCTTTGTATAATTATCTCTATAATTTATATTTCAATTGAGACTTGGTATTGAGTTTTCGTACGTACAGATATTATGATTCCCTTGTAATTTTGTCAGTCCAAGAACATGTCTGTTTGTTCTTTACTCGCGGATGCGTTAAAACTGAGTCAAATTCGTTTAGTGATATGATCAACCAAAAGCAAGAACATAAAAAGGTGGGAAAACACAAATATTTATTTAAATAATTAATTACTAACAATTTCTGGTACCAATGAACAGAGCCGTAGTTATTGTGACTGAACCGCGTTTGTTTGCTTTTACGTTTTTCGCCCTCTATAATGCGGTTGTTATTTTATTGTTTGACTTTTTTGTTGGCTCGCGTGGTGCAGTGGTAGGAGGCGCTACTGACACCCGCATGGTCGAGCGATCGATCCCCTTTCGAGCGAAACCTTACACCCTTCCGGGGTTGGTTAAATCAGCAACAAACTTCTCTGGGAAGGTAAAGACACTGACTTGGTATGGAGGCTGGCCCCGAAAGTCATTGTATAGGTCAAATACGCATGCACCATGCCTCTACGACTTGAATGGAACACCAATACGGCGGCGCGACCTTATGGGACAGGTCAACGACGACACCTTTATCTTTACCTTTCAGTTTTTATGTAATTTAAATTCCTCAGAAATTTGTTAAGAAGCATTTGAATGATAATAAATGCAGTGTTTCCGAATTACAGGGAAAATAAAGCCCGGATGATGGCGGAGCGTAAGGAAAGAGAGCATCACCGCACAGTCCATGCAACTGTAGGAGCCGACGAATCCAACATCTGGGTGAACAAATACTCACCAAAAACCTATGTGGATCTGTTAAGTGATGATGTAAGTCTTCTTAAATGTTTTTAATTTTATTATAATATTTTGAATGATCCGTGCTTGTGCTTCAGGGAGTAAATCGTAACCTTATGTCGTGGGTGAAGCTGTGGGATGAGTGCGTGTTCAAGCGGAAGATTGTAAATCCTCCGAAATCAGCCTCAGCGAGAGAAAAAGACATGTTCACCTTGGACTCGGGTAAACCTCGTCGCCCAGTACAGAAAGTGAGATTTCCTGGATTTGTTGTTGTTCGTCTGGACTTCTTTGGAAGGCAATTGGGCAACTTTTTATCATTTTTAGATTGTTTTACTTTCTGGACCAGCCGGTATGGGAAAAACAACGTTGGCGAACGTCGTGGCGCGACAGGCAGGCTATGCCGTTGTGGAGTTGAATGCTAGCGATGCCCGAAATGTGCCCGATTTTGAGAGAGCCTTGGAGGGTGCTGTACGGACTGCAAGGACACTTGATGAGGTAGAGCTCTTATAAGAGTTCAATTTTCTTTTTTATTTTCAAATTGAGTGTGTTGGTAGGCTCATTATTTGTTCTTAAATGTTGTGATTGTCCATTATGGCTTACTGCTCTGATGGCGTATTTCTAACGTAACGTCCTTCCGTACATTGCTCCACCGTACCCGGAGCCTTTATGATTGAATTGAATTGATATTTGGATCGATCCACTAGTTGCGAATTATTGGAGTTGTCTACTATACCGGGTAACTGAAGTTTCTTCTCTTTTTTTAATTGCCTTAGTTTCTAACGAATGGGCCGACTTAAACATCGATTTCATCCATAAAGGTTTCGAGTAGGTTAAGCAAATTTCCTCTCCACCTAGAATCCACAAGGTTTTTAATTTCACTAACCTTTATGATTGAGTCCAACTGATATTAGTATTTACATACTCACTGGCTATGAACTAATAAAATTCCAGCGGGCTCGTCCGAACTGTCTCGTTCTGGACGAGATCGATGGAGCACCTGTGGAAGCTATTCGCCATCTCGTGAAAGCTGTGCAAGCTACCGGAAGGAAAACGATTCGAAGACCGATCATTTGCATTTGTAACAATATGTGAGTACAGAACAATCGAAACGATGAATTATTTCGTCTCTTTTATTGGCTGAGGTCCCTCTGCCGATTATCGGTGTTATTCAGGTTCACTCCTGCTCTTCGTGAACTTCGTGCTATTGCACTGAATATACCGCTAAACCCGACCACCAAGGAGAGGCTTATTCAGAGGTTGACCTCGGTGAGTGTCTAACAGAAAATTGTCGTGGATTTATATTTTTGTTTCTGGAGATCTCGTCATTATCTGTCTCTGAGCAGTAGGATTCTGATTCGAGTACCGTGTCCTGATAACGTTTGATAATATATTTTCTTTAATTGTTCCGAACGAAGCCTTAGTGTGGGTAACAGGAGAAAGAAGCTTGATATCGCATTTTCAACGCTGCTCTTTTATTAGAACATTCCAGATTGCTGAACAGGAAGATATCCGTATCGATCGATTCGCATTACAACGGCTCGTTGAACTTTGCTGTTATGACGTTCGATTTTCGATCAATACCCTGCAGTTTGTTTCCATTCTTGCGAGAAAAGAAAAGCGTTATGTGACGGTGGACGACATACAAAAGGTAGGACTCCATCTTTTTGTGTCAGTTCCGGTTTTCTATCTCAATTGAGGTTGTTTAGGCTGTTGAACGCGAAAGAGTGGGTTCGGTGTCGATATTTGAGAACTGGTCCACCATGTTGGATTTCGCTCATCATTTTGACAAGTTGGTTTTTTCCTAGTATCCATGATTTTACTTCGGTCTAGAGAAAGGCCAACTTTGAAGGCATCTCTTGAATATCGAAAGAAATTTTGTGATAAATTACTGTGCTCTACATGATTATGCGGTGTCGACATCGTTTTACTCCATTTTGGTTTATACCTTTTTGTCTTTATTCGTTATCCTTTGCCTCATGGTCGAGCGACCGATCACCGTCCGAGCGAAACAAGCCTTCCATCTCTTCTGGGTCCGGTGAATTGTGAGCAAACTTGTTGGGAAGGTAAAGACTCTGAATTGAATAGCTTTTGGCCGACAAAAGTCAATGTTTAGGTTAAATACGCATTCACCATGACTGTTTAACACCGAACAGTTTACCTTTATGTTTATAAGTTTACCTTTATGTTTACCATTCCCATGTCCTTGCTTATTGCTCTAAACTTTCTTTTTGCTCACGGTCTATTATGAGGAACTTTTCATACAGTCCTCAATACTGACGGTATGCTCCTTAAAGGTGAAAAGGTAAAGTGGTCAGCATTGTACAGTCTCTTAAGAAGGCGCCATGTATTCGTCATCCATTCAGAATCATAGAATTGTAGTGATTTAGTCTATAGAGTGACTTGCTGGTGCCAGCCGCTATACCAAGTCAGTGTCCTCACCCTCCCATACAAATCTGGTACCAATTCACTTTACCCGAAGGATAGAAGACTGATTGATTGGCTCGGACGGGGATCGATCGTTCAATCGTGCGGGTGTCACTGGCGCCTCTTACCATGGGCCGCTCTTTACCCAGTACTGTTCAGGAAAGGAGTGTTGCGGCCACTGCCGGAAAGGCTTCGACTCGTGGAGCGAGTGGCCATCGAGAGAGGTGACGACCGCTTTGTAAGCGGGTTGCACGCGAACTATCTAAGTGTCAATCTCCCGCTCAAGTCCATTCGTGCTGGAGCTGAGGCATTTGTCCACTACGATCGCATTATGCTTTCTGTAGGTCTTTGTATACATTAATTCGGGGTTTATTGGAGATTTCTCTTGCTCATCGTCCATTTCTTGAGTCTATTCAGGTTGAGCTGCTTCAAATTTAGATCAACGCGCGACAGGACTACTCGTTGATGAAGTACATCGGGGTGTTCTACATGCTTCTCCACACCTATATAGCAACGCATACCCGGTAACTGGTTACACCCTTCCGATGTTAACACCTTAGCTTTACCAAACAGGGTGTCTAAGCCCACTACTCTTTCAGAGCGAAGTTAAAATTCCCGCAAATGGAGCAGACCGCCAACCAGAAGCTTCGAGAATCGCGTGAAACACTGGCAACAGTGCAGAACGGCCTTTTGGGAAGACATTCTCACTCAGCTCTGTTGTACGACGTGCTTCCCATCCTGGTGCAAATTGTCCAGCCAACGATCAAAACGGTACGTTGACCTTTCTGAGGGATTAAGTTTTTTTAAATTATTGATTGTTTCCAGATGAACCAGCAGTTGTATAGTCGACAGGAAATGAAAGAGATCGACAACGTGGTTTATATAATGGCGGACTATCACTTGACTTATACGCCAACCGTCGTCAACTTTCAACCGCAATACCTGTTCCAACCGTACGTTTTGGTTTGCGTTTTTTGATTTGAATTCGTCGTTTTTGTGGCAATTTTTCTTATCATGTCAATATCTGTCAAGTTTCTGATCGCCGTAGTGCAGTTTCCGTTGATTTTTTTTCGAATTGTGCTTGTTTTTAGAGAATCTTCTTTTTTTAGACCGATTGACGTCCTTACTATGTTCGACATATCGGACGCGAGTTCTCGCAATTTGCTGTCGAACTCGACTCGTCAAATGATTGCGGAAAAGGTAAGGGATTCATAGGCCCGACGATCACTTATTTATTTGACCTCCTCTATGTTATTATTTGAAAGCGTATGGTGCAGTGGTTAGTGGTGCTACTGATACTCGCGCCGTCGAGTGATCAATCTTCGCGCGGGCTAACTAAGTCCTCCTTCATCCCTGGTTCGGGTTATTTGATACCAGACTTGTCCGCTAAGGTGAAGACACTGGTATAGTGAATGGCCTCCACAGGTCATTTATTCACATTCACTATGCCTCTACGATTCTGAATGGAACACGAATGCGGCGACGCGACCTTAAGGGAATGGAAAGGGATCATCGCCGACACCTTTACCTTTACGCTTACTGTTATTATTTGGACGCCTGTGGTGCAAAAGTAAGAGGTGGTGTACCCGCCCGGTCAAACGATCGATCCTCGTCTGGGTTTACTAAGTTCTTCGTCCGCGTTGAGGTAAATTGACACCAAACTTATCAGGAATGGTGAAGACCGTGACTTGACGAGTGGCTGGCCTTCTAAAGTCATTACATACGTATTTTTCATGCTTCTATGATTCTGAATGGGAGAAGAATGCGCGGCGCATCCTTAGAGGACTGACCGACTCCAGCCACTTGCCCTTACCTTTACCATTTACTGTTATTATTTTGTGTTAGCGCTGTATTCACCTGGTTCAGGTGGCAGTTTTTCACATAACTGGAGCTGATGAGAACTCGGCACCAAAGACGAATACGGCGCTTATCAAGGAGTTGGCTGCGGAATCCCGAGTGGAGAAGCCGGCCGCACAGGGTCCCAAGCGACCCCTACTCTACAAATTCAACACCGGTTGCAGTACGGCAGTTAAGCGTACCATTCGCATGCATCAGTTGTTGAAGTGATCCTCATAACAGCTTTCGTACGGATAATTCAATTTTTTTTGAATCTTAAAATTTCTCTCCAATTGTTTTTGTCCTTACTCTGCAACATTATTAACATCTCTACCAATCAATCCATCATTCCTCTCGTTCGGGCCATTTTCCAGATATAGATTGACTTGACGATTTAATCTTATCACAGAATAAGCTAATCGTTTCTCAAAGAGCCCTGAGGTCCCTTGCCTGTGTGTATTACCTGAATGTGCTGACGACTTACTCACTTAATTTGCTGTAAATTAGAAAAGTTGTGAATTTGTATATAAGCGTGATTGGCTTTATCTTAAGCTTTCATCTTTCTACTAATTTGTTTGTCGTTTTCAATGAAAATCTTTTGATAAGCTCGTGTGCGAACGGTAAAGAACTCGAGTTGCCTTTTCAAGCAACCAAAACATAGAAACAGTACATTGAATGTTACAAAATGATAGGTAAACCTAAGAAATGAAGTGATTTCTCACTGCTGTAGACTGTTAACGATGAGAATGATATCGTTACGGATCGACAAGGGACGCCGGGTTCGTGTCTCGAAGCGACTGTATAGGACAAATACGTATTTATCGTCCAGAATTCTGAATACAAGATGAATGTATCGGGACATTTTCGAACTACTCTAACATCAAATGAACAGGTTTCTGATACCCTGACCAAAACCGGTCACTTCCACCCCACCACAATCATCTACCCACAACGACCTATAACGACTGAATATCGCGTAATCATCCAATACATACCTGAAGAGGACGCAAACTAATCACTAAACGAAATAACAGCAAAAAGACCGAATAGTCGGCACTCGGTAGTGAAAAAAGATTAAGCAGGCAGCATTTCTCACAATAGAATGTACGAGAATGATCGAGAATGGAGCACGAATTTCTCCAAAACAGCAGCAAATTACACTTCTAAGGTTGCGTCGTGTTATTTGTCCTTTGTTTTTTTGTTGTTCTTCTGTTTTTCTTCATCACAGAAGGTGCTTGAAAGAACCCATCTGACGCATGATGGTAATCGTATGAATACGGCTACCACCTCTCCAATTAAAGGGAAACAACTGCCCAGATGCTATTTCCCAAATTTCGCAATAAGAAGATGGTCATTATTCCACGGAAATCAAGCAAGCAAAAACTGAACTGAGTACGAGACCTCATAACGAAATTGGGGAAGCTCCATCAATCGAGTCCTAAAGATGCTAATATTTAATATTCGGAAAGAACAGGGAGTGGCTGATAGCCCCTTCCTTTGGGTATAGCTAGACGTCTGCATAACAGATTTTATTACATAGGCGCCGTCATCATTTATCTTCATTTTGACCATCATCTTCTTCTTCCTCTTTTCTTCCTCTTCTTCATCTTCCTCGCCGTCGTAGTCGTCGAAATCGCCGTTGTGATCTTATCAGTGGTTGTTGTTGTTGACACATTAACCCCCACCACCCCAGCTCCTTCCACCTAAAATAGAACCTAGATTCAGCGGTTAACACTAGGTGAACAACTGCAAATATAGCACACCTAATTCTTGCTCTCAGACCTCGACAGCCGTCGTCTTCGTCGACGTCGCCGTTGTCGTGGTGGTCGTGGTCGCCGTCACTGTCGTTGACCCTCCACCACCCCAGCTCTTTCCACCTTAAACAGAACCCACATTCAGCTATTTTCAGTTGAATAAAAGGTGTATAACACAAACGAACCTGAACCTTAGGCTCATGGATCTCGATGGGCATCACGTCGCCCGGCCCTAAACGAAAATTGGGACAACACAACACAGGTGGGGAGGGAGACCCCAAGGAGAGGACAGCACAACACAGGTGGGGAGGGAGACCCCAAAGACAGGACAGCACAACACAGGTGGGCAGGGAGACCCCAAGGACAGGACAGCACAACGCAGACAAACTCACAAAACCTGACTGGAAAGTTGATGAGCTCTCTAACTTTGATGAGCCCTCCAACCTTTTCTTCTTCTTCTTCATCTTCTTCATCGTCGTAGTTGTCGAAATCGCCGTTGTGATCTTATCAGTGATTGTTGTTGATACATTACCCCTCCACCACCCCAGCTCTTTCCACCTAAAATAGAACCTAGATTCAGCGGTTTACACTAGGTGAACAACTGCAAATATAGCACACCTGACTCTTGCTCTCAGACCTCGACAGCCAATGTCTTCGTCGTCGTCGTCGTGGTCGTCGTCGTCGTTGCCGTCACTGTCGTTGACCCTCCACCACCCCAGCTCTTTCCACCTTAAATAGAACGCACATTCAGCTATTTTCAGTTGAATAAAAGGTGTATAACAAAAACGAACCTGAACCTTAGGCTCATGGATCTCGATGGGCATCACGTCGCCCGGCCCTAAACGAAAATTGGGACAACACAACACAGGTGGGGAGGGAGACCCCAAGGAGAGGACAGCACAACACAAACAAACTCACTAAACCTGACTGGAGAGAAGTGGTGTAGTGGTGGTTGAGCCCTCTAAGGAGAACGACACCTGCAACAATTATTCAAATCAGCAAATCCTAGCGGTAGGGTTGCAACAATATATTTCTCAAAGAATTTTGTGTACTGATCAAAAGCTCTAACCAATTTTAGGATTCTCCCACATCATAACCAGACTAAGCTGCATGGCTGCTGCCACATGCTATACGAAACTATTAACTAACACAAACTCGATCACTTAAAGTGTGACACAGGAACTAACCTTAACCTTAAACTTCCGGTCCTCGCCGGACATCTCTGCCGCCGACCGCGGCTTGTGCCTGTAAATGAACGATTAACAGAAAACGAGAACCAAACTATAGAAATTCGAACACTTAAGATGTGAAATAAAAATTTACCTCATCCTTAGGCCTGCGGGCCTCACCGGACATCCCGGCCGCCGCCTGCGGCTTGTGCCTGAAAACAAATGTTCAGCAAAAAAAGTATCAAACAACAGGAATCCGATCACTTAAGTTGTAAAATGAAAACCTACCTTAACCCTAGGTTTCCGGGCCTCAAGGGGCTCCATGTTAAACTGCCGAAGAGTGGTAGAAATCTAAACAAAATTGGGACAACACAACACAGGTGGGGAGGGAGACCCCAAGGACAGGACAGGACAACACAGACAAACTCACTTAACCTGACTGGAGAGAAGTTGTGGAGTGGTTGAGATCCCGGCCGCCACCCGCGGCTTGTGCCTAAAAACAAACGTTTAGCAAAAAAAAACAACAATCAAACAACAGATCACTTAAGATGTAAAGTAAAAACTTACCTTATCCTTAGGCTGTCCCTCCGTAGATCTCGGCCACCGCCCGCGGCTTGGGCCTGAAAACAAGCGTTTAGCAAAAAAAAAACAACAGTCAAACAACAGATCACTTAAGATGTAAAGTAAAAACTTACCTTATCCTTAGGCTGTCCCTCCGGAGAGCTCGGCCGCCGCCCGCGGCTTGTGCCTGAAAACAAACGTTTAGCAAAAAAAAACAACAATCAAACAACAGATCACTTAAGATGTAAAACAAAAACTTACCTTATCCTTAGGCTGTCCCTCCGGAGATCTCGGCCGCCGCCCGCGGCTTGGGCCTGAAAACAAACGTTTAGCAAAAAAAACAACAATCAAACAACAGATCACTTAAGATGTAAAACAAAAACTTACCTTATCCTTAGGCTGTCCCTCCGGAGATCTCGGCCGCCGCCCGCGGCTTGGGCCTGAAAACAAACGTTTAGCAAAAAAAAGTATCAAACAACAGGAATCCGATCACTTGAGTTGTGAAATAAAAACCTACCTTAACCCTAGGCTTCCGGGCCTCGAGGGGCTCCATGTTAGACGGCCGAAGAGTGCTAGAAATCTAAACGAAAATTGGGACAACACAACACAGGTGGGTCTCCCTCCTCAAGGACAGGACAGCACAACACAGACAAACTCACTAAACCTGACTGGAGAGAAGTTGTGGAGTGGTTGAGATCCCGGCCGCCGCCCGCGGCTTGTGCCTAAAAACAAACGTTCAGCAAAAAAAAGTATCAAACAACAGTAATTGGATCACTTAAGTTGTAAAATAAAAACCTACCTTAACCCAAGGCTTCCGGGCCTCGAGAGGCTCCATGTTAGACGGCCGAAGAGTGGTAGAAATCTAAACGAAAATTGGGACAACACAACACAGGTGGGTCTCCCTCCTCAAGGACAGGACAGCACAACACAGACAAACTCACTAAACCTGACTGGAGAGAAGTTGTGGAGTGGTTGAGATCCCGGCCGCCGCCCGCGGCTTGTGCCTAAAAACAAACGTTTAGCAAAAAAAAGTATCAAACAACAGTAATTGGATCACTTAAGTTGTAAAATAAAAACCTACCTTAACCCAAGGCTTCCGGGCCTCGAGAGGCTCCATGTTAGACGGCCGAAGAGTGGTAGAAATCTAAACGAAAATTGGGACAACACAACACAGGTGGGTCTCCCTCCTCAAGGACAGGACAGCACAACACAGACAAACTCACTAAACCTGACTGGAGAGATGTGGTGGAGTGGGTGTGATGTCCCGCCGCCCGCGGCTGGCGCCTGAAAACAAGCGTTTAGTAAAAAGAAACAACAATCAAACCACAGAAAATGGATCACTTAAGATGTAAAATAAAAGCTTACCACATCCTTAGGCTTCCCGGCTAGACGTCTTGGCCGCCGCCCGCGGCTGGTGCCTGAAAACAAGCGTTTAGTAAAAAGAAACAACAATCAAACCACAGAAAATGGATCACTTAAGATGTAAAATAAAAGCTTACCACATCCTTAGGCTTCCCGGCTAGACGTCTTGGCCGCCGCCCGCGGCTGGTGCCTGAAAACAAGCGTTTAGTAAAAAGAAACAACAATCAAACCACAGAAAATGGATCACTTAAGATGTAAAATAAAAGCTAACCACATCCTTAGGCTTCCCGGCTAGAAGTCTTGGCCGCCGCCCGCGGCTGGTGCCTGAAAACAAACGTTTAGTAAAAAGAAACAACAATCAAACCACAGAAAATGGATCACTTAAGATGTAAAATAAAAGCATACCACATCCTTAGGCTTCCCGGTTAGACGTCTTGGCCGCCGCCCGCGGCTGGTGCCTAAAAACAAACGTTTAATAAAAGGAAACAACAATCAAACCACAGAAAATGGATCTCTTAGGATGTAAAATAAAAGCTTACCACATCCTTAGGCTTCCCGGCTAGGCGTCTTGGCCGCCGCCCGCGGCTGGTGCCTGAAAACAAACGTTTAGTAAAAAGAAACAACAATCAAACCACAGAAAATGGATCACTTAAGATGTAAAATAAAAGCATACCACATCCTTAGGCTTCCCGGTTAGACGTCTTGGCCGCCGCCCGCGGCTGGTGCCTAAAAACAAACGTTTAATAAAAGGAAACAACAATCAAACCACAGAAAATGGATCTCTTAGGATGTAAAATAAAAGCTTACCACATCCTTAGGCTTCCCGGCTAGGCGTCTTGGCCGCCGCCCGCGGCTGGTGCCTGAAAACAAACATTCAGTAAAAAGAAACAACAATCAAACCACAGAAAATGGATCACTTAAGATGTAAAATAAAAGCATACCACATCCTTAGGCTTCCCGGTTAGACGTCTTGACCGCCGCCCGCGGCTGGTGCCTAAAAACAAACGTTTAGTAAAAGGAAACAACAATCAAACCACAGAAAATGGATCTCTTAGGATGTAAAATAAAAGCTTACCACATCCTTAGGCTTCCCGGCTAGGCGTCTTGGCCGCCGCCCGCGGCTGGTGCCTGAAAACAAACGTTTAGTAAAAAGAAACAACAATCAAACCACAGAAAATGGATCACTTAAGATGTAAAATAAAAGCTTACCACATCCTTAGGCTTCCCGGCTAGAAGTCTTGGCCGCCGCCCGCGGCTGGTGCCTGAAAACAAACGTTTAGTAAAAAGAAACAACAATCAAACCACAGAAAATGGATCACTTAAGATGTAAAATAAAAGCTTACCACATCCTTAGGCTTCCCGGCTAGACGTCTTGGCCGCCGCCCGCGGCTGGTGCCTGAAAACAAGCGTTTAGTAAAAAGAAACAACAATCAAACCACAGAAAATGGATCACTTAAGATGTAAAATAAAAGCTAACCACATCCTTAGGCTTCCCGGCTAGAAGTCTTGGCCGCCGCCCGCGGCTGGTGCCTGAAAACAAACGTTTAGTAAAAAGAAACAACAATCAAACCACAGAAAATGGATCACTTAAGATGTAAAATAAAAGAATACCACATCCTTAGGCTTCCCGGTTAGACGTCTTGACCGCCGCCCGCGGCTGGTGCCTAAAAACAAACGTTTAATAAAAGGAAACAACAATCAAACCACAGAAAATGGATCTCTTAGGATGTAAAATAAAAGCTTACCACATCCTTAGGCTTCCCGGCTAGACGTCTTGGCCGCCGCCCGCGGCTGGTGCCTAAAAACAAACGTTTAGTAAAAAGAAACAACAATCAAACCACAGAAAATGGATCACTTAAGATGTAAAATAAAAGCTTACCACATCCTTAGGCTTCCCGGCTAGGCGTCTTGGCCGCCGCCCGCGGCTGGTGCCTGAAAACAAACGTTTAGTAAAAAGAAACAACAATCAAACCACAGAAAATGGATCACTTAAGATGTAAAATAAAAGCTTACCACATCCTTAGGCTTCCCGGCTAGACGTCTTGGCCGCCGCCCGCGGCTGGTGCCTGAAAACAAACGTTTAGTAAAAAGAAACAACAATCAAACCACAGAAAATGGATCACTTAAGATGTAAAATAAAAGCATACCACATCCTTAGGCTTCCCGGTTAGACGTCTTGGCCGCCGCCCGCGGCTGGTGCCTAAAAACAAACGTTTAATAAAAGGAAACAACAATCAAACCACAGAAAATGGATCTCTTAGGATGTAAAATAAAAGCTTACCACATCCTTAGGCTTCCCGGCTAGACGTCTTGGCCGCCGCCCGCGGCTGGTGCCTGAAAACAAACGTTCAGTTAAAAGAAACAACAATCAAACCACAGAAAATGGATCACTTAAGATGTAAAATAAAAGCATACCACATCCTTAGGCTTCCCGGTTAGACGTCTTGGCCGCCGCCCGCGGCTGGTGCCTAAAAACAAACGTTTAATAAAAGGAAACAACAATCAAACCACAGAAAATGGATCACTTAAGATGTAAAATAAAAGCTTACCACATCCTTAGGCTTCCCGGCTAGACGTCTTGGCCGCCGCCCGCGGCTGGTGCCTGAAAACAAACGTTTAGTAAAAAGAAACAACAATCAAACCACAGAAAATGGATCACTTAAGATGTAAAATAAAAGCTTACCACATCCTTAGGCTTCCCGGCTAGACGTCTTGGCCGCCGCCCGCGGCTGGTGCCTGAAAACAAACGTTTAGTAAAAAGAAACAACAATCAAACCACAGAAAATGGATCACTTAAGATGTAAAATAAAAGCTTACCACATCCTTAGGCTTCCCGGCTAGACGTCTTGGCCGCCGCCCGCGGCTGGTGCCTGAAAACAAACGTTTAGTAAAAAGAAACAACAATCAAACCACAGAAAATGGATCACTTAAGATGTAAAATAAAAGCATACCACATCCTTAGGCTTCCCGGTTAGACGTCTTGGCCGCCGCCCGCGGCTGGTGCCTAAAAACAAACGTTTAATAAAAGGAAACAACAATCAAACCACAGAAAATGGATCTCTTAGGATGTAAAATAAAAGCTTACCACATCCTTAGGCTTCCCGGCTAGACGTCTTGGCCGCCGCCCGCGGCTGGTGCCTGAAAACAAACGTTCAGTAAAAAGAAACAACAATCAAACCACAGAAAATGGATCACTTAAGATGTAAAATAAAAGCATACCACATCCTTAGGCTTCCCGGCTAGACGTCTTGGCCGCCGCCCGCGGCTGGTGCCTGAAAACAAACGTTTAGTAAAAAGAAACAACAATCAAACCACAGAAAATGGATCACTTAAGATGTAAAATAAAAGCTTACCACATCCTTAGGCTTCCCGGCTAGACGTCTTGGCCGCCGCCCGCGGCTGGTGCCTGAAAACAAACGTTTAGTAAAAAGAAACAACAATCAAACCACAGAAAATGGATCACTTAAGATGTAAAATAAAAGCTTACCACATCCTTAGGCTTCCCGGCTAGACGTCTTGGCCGCCGCCCGCGGCTGGTGCCTGAAAACAAACGTTTAGTAAAAAGAAACAACAATCAAACCACAGAAAATGGATCACTTAAGATGTAAAATAAAAGCTTACCACATCCTTAGGCTTCCCGGCTAGACGTCTTGGCCGCCGCCCGCGGCTGGTGCCTGAAAACAAACGTTTAGTAAAAAGAAACAACAATCAAACCACAGAAAATGGATCACTTAAGATGTAAAATAAAAGCTTACCACATCCTTAGGCTTCCCGGCTAGACGTCTTGGCCGCCGCCCGCGGCTGGTGCCTGAAAACAAACGTTTAGTAAAAAGAAACAACAATCAAACCACAGAAAATGGATCACTTAAGATGTAAAATAAAAGCTTACCACATCCTTAGGCTTCCCGGCTAGACGTCTTGGCCGCCGCCCGCGGCTGGTGCCTGAAAACAAACGTTTAGTAAAAAGAAACAACAATCAAACCACAGAAAATGGATCACTTAAGATGTAAAATAAAAGCTTACCACATCCTTAGGCTTCCCGGCTAGACGTCTTGGCCGCCGCCCGCGGCTGGTGCCTGAAAACAAACGTTTAGTAAAAAGAAACAACAATCAAACCACAGAAAATGGATCACTTAAGATGTAAAATAAAAGCTTACCACATCCTTAGGCTTCCCGGCTAGACGTCTTGGCCGCCGCCCGCGGCTGGTGCCTGAAAACAAACGTTTAGTAAAAAGAAACAACAATCAAACCACAGAAAATGGATCACTTAAGATGTAAAATAAAAGCTTACCACATCCTTAGGCTTCCCGGCTAGACGTCTTGGCCGCCGCCCGCGGCTGGTGCCTGAAAACAAACGTTTAGTAAAAAGAAACAACAATCAAACCACAGAAAATGGATCACTTAAGATGTAAAATAAAAGCTTACCACATCCTTAGGCTTCCCGGCTAGACGTCTTGGCCGCCGCCCGCGGCTGGTGCCTGAAAACAAACGTTTAGTAAAAAGAAACAACAATCAAACCACAGAAAATGGATCACTTAAGATGTAAAATAAAAGCTTACCACATCCTTAGGCTTCCCGGCTAGACGTCTTGGCCGCCGCCCGCGGCTGGTGCCTGAAAACAAACGTTTAGTAAAAAGAAACAACAATCAAACCACAGAAAATGGATCACTTAAGATGTAAAATAAAAGCTTACCACATCCTTAGGCTTCCCGGCTAGACGTCTTGGCCGCCGCCCGCGGCTGGTGCCTGAAAACAAACGTTTAGTAAAAAGAAACAACAATCAAACCACAGAAAATGGATCACTTAAGATGTAAAATAAAAGCTTACCACATCCTTAGGCTTCCCGGCTAGACGTCTTGGCCGCCGCCCGCGGCTGGTGCCTGAAAACAAACGTTTAGTAAAAAGAAACAACAATCAAACCACAGAAAATGGATCACTTAAGATGTAAAATAAAAGCTTACCACATCCTTAGGCTTCCCGGCTAGACGTCTTGGCCGCCGCCCGCGGCTGGTGCCTGAAAACAAACGTTTAGTAAAAAGAAACAACAATCAAACCACAGAAAATGGATCACTTAAGATGTAAAATAAAAGCTTACCACATCCTTAGGCTTCCCGGCTAGACGTCTTGGCCGCCGCCCGCGGCTGGTGCCTGAAAACAAACGTTTAGTAAAAAGAAACAACAATCAAACCACAGAAAATGGATCACTTAAGATGTAAAATAAAAGCTTACCACATCCTTAGGCTTCCCGGCTAGACGTCTTGGCCGCCGCCCGCGGCTGGTGCCTGAAAACAAACGTTTAGTAAAAAGAAACAACAATCAAACCACAGAAAATGGATCACTTAAGATGTAAAATAAAAGCTTACCACATCCTTAGGCTTCCCGGCTAGACGTCTTGGCCGCCGCCCGCGGCTGGTGCCTGAAAACAAACGTTTAGTAAAAAGAAACAACAATCAAACCACAGAAAATGGATCACTTAAGATGTAAAATAAAAGCTTACCACATCCTTAGGCTTCCCGGCTAGACGTCTTGGCCGCCGCCCGCGGCTGGTGCCTGAAAACAAACGTTTAGTAAAAAGAAACAACAATCAAACCACAGAAAATGGATCACTTAAGATGTAAAATAAAAGCTTACCACATCCTTAGGCTTCCCGGCTAGACGTCTTGGCCGCCGCCCGCGGCTGGTGCCTGAAAACAAACGTTTAGTAAAAAGAAACAACAATCAAACCACAGAAAATGGATCACTTAAGATGTAAAATAAAAGCTTACCACATCCTTAGGCTTCCCGGCTAGACGTCTTGGCCGCCGCCCGCGGCTGGTGCCTGAAAACAAACGTTTAGTAAAAAGAAACAACAATCAAACCACAGAAAATGGATCACTTAAGATGTAAAATAAAAGCTTACCACATCCTTAGGCTTCCCGGCTAGACGTCTTGGCCGCCGCCCGCGGCTGGTGCCTGAAAACAAACGTTTAGTAAAAAGAAACAACAATCAAACCACAGAAAATGGATCACTTAAGATGTAAAATAAAAGCTTACCACATCCTTAGGCTTCCCGGCTAGACGTCTTGGCCGCCGCCCGCGGCTGGTGCCTGAAAACAAACGTTTAGTAAAAAGAAACAACAATCAAACCACAGAAAATGGATCACTTAAGATGTAAAATAAAAGCTTACCACATCCTTAGGCTTCCCGGCTAGACGTCTTGGCCGCCGCCCGCGGCTGGTGCCTGAAAACAAACGTTTAGTAAAAAGAAACAACAATCAAACCACAGAAAATGGATCACTTAAGATGTAAAATAAAAGCTTACCACATCCTTAGGCTTCCCGGCTAGACGTCTTGGCCGCCGCCCGCGGCTGGTGCCTGAAAACAAACGTTTAGTAAAAAGAAACAACAATCAAACCACAGAAAATGGATCACTTAAGATGTAAAATAAAAGCTTACCACATCCTTAGGCTTCCCGGCTAGACGTCTTGGCCGCCGCCCGCGGCTGGTGCCTGAAAACAAACGTTTAGTAAAAAGAAACAACAATCAAACCACAGAAAATGGATCACTTAAGATGTAAAATAAAAGCTTACCACATCCTTAGGCTTCCCGGCTAGACGTCTTGGCCGCCGCCCGCGGCTGGTGCCTGAAAACAAACGTTTAGTAAAAAGAAACAACAATCAAACCACAGAAAATGGATCACTTAAGATGTAAAATAAAAGCTTACCACATCCTTAGGCTTCCCGGCTAGACGTCTTGGCCGCCGCCCGCGGCTGGTGCCTGAAAACAAACGTTTAGTAAAAAGAAACAACAATCAAACCACAGAAAATGGATCACTTAAGATGTAAAATAAAAGCTTACCACATCCTTAGGCTTCCCGGCTAGACGTCTTGGCCGCCGCCCGCGGCTGGTGCCTGAAAACAAACGTTTAGTAAAAAGAAACAACAATCAAACCACAGAAAATGGATCACTTAAGATGTAAAATAAAAGCTTACCACATCCTTAGGCTTCCCGGCTAGACGTCTTGGCCGCCGCCCGCGGCTGGTGCCTGAAAACAAACGTTTAGTAAAAAGAAACAACAATCAAACCACAGAAAATGGATCACTTAAGATGTAAAATAAAAGCTTACCACATCCTTAGGCTTCCCGGCTAGACGTCTTGGCCGCCGCCCGCGGCTGGTGCCTGAAAACAAACGTTTAGTAAAAAGAAACAACAATCAAACCACAGAAAATGGATCACTTAAGATGTAAAATAAAAGCTTACCACATCCTTAGGCTTCCCGGCTAGACGTCTTGGCCGCCGCCCGCGGCTGGTGCCTGAAAACAAACGTTTAGTAAAAAGAAACAACAATCAAACCACAGAAAATGGATCACTTAAGATGTAAAATAAAAGCTTACCACATCCTTAGGCTTCCCGGCTAGACGTCTTGGCCGCCGCCCGCGGCTGGTGCCTGAAAACAAACGTTTAGTAAAAAGAAACAACAATCAAACCACAGAAAATGGATCACTTAAGATGTAAAATAAAAGCTTACCACATCCTTAGGCTTCCCGGCTAGACGTCTTGGCCGCCGCCCGCGGCTGGTGCCTGAAAACAAACGTTTAGTAAAAAGAAACAACAATCAAACCACAGAAAATGGATCACTTAAGATGTAAAATAAAAGCTTACCACATCCTTAGGCTTCCCGGCTAGACGTCTTGGCCGCCGCCCGCGGCTGGTGCCTGAAAACAAACGTTTAGTAAAAAGAAACAACAATCAAACCACAGAAAATGGATCACTTAAGATGTAAAATAAAAGCTTACCACATCCTTAGGCTTCCCGGCTAGACGTCTTGGCCGCCGCCCGCGGCTGGTGCCTGAAAACAAACGTTTAGTAAAAAGAAACAACAATCAAACCACAGAAAATGGATCACTTAAGATGTAAAATAAAAGCTTACCACATCCTTAGGCTTCCCGGCTAGACGTCTTGGCCGCCGCCCGCGGCTGGTGCCTGAAAACAAACGTTTAGTAAAAAGAAACAACAATCAAACCACAGAAAATGGATCACTTAAGATGTAAAATAAAAGCTTACCACATCCTTAGGCTTCCCGGCTAGACGTCTTGGCCGCCGCCCGCGGCTGGTGCCTGAAAACAAACGTTTAGTAAAAAGAAACAACAATCAAACCACAGAAAATGGATCACTTAAGATGTAAAATAAAAGCTTACCACATCCTTAGGCTTCCCGGCTAGACGTCTTGGCCGCCGCCCGCGGCTGGTGCCTGAAAACAAACGTTTAGTAAAAAGAAACAACAATCAAACCACAGAAAATGGATCACTTAAGATGTAAAATAAAAGCTTACCACATCCTTAGGCTTCCCGGCTAGACGTCTTGGCCGCCGCCCGCGGCTGGTGCCTGAAAACAAACGTTTAGTAAAAAGAAACAACAATCAAACCACAGAAAATGGATCACTTAAGATGTAAAATAAAAGCTTACCACATCCTTAGGCTTCCCGGCTAGACGTCTTGGCCGCCGCCCGCGGCTGGTGCCTGAAAACAAACGTTTAGTAAAAAGAAACAACAATCAAACCACAGAAAATGGATCACTTAAGATGTAAAATAAAAGCTTACCACATCCTTAGGCTTCCCGGCTAGACGTCTTGGCCGCCGCCCGCGGCTGGTGCCTGAAAACAAACGTTTAGTAAAAAGAAACAACAATCAAACCACAGAAAATGGATCACTTAAGATGTAAAATAAAAGCTTACCACATCCTTAGGCTTCCCGGCTAGACGTCTTGGCCGCCGCCCGCGGCTGGTGCCTGAAAACAAACGTTTAGTAAAAAGAAACAACAATCAAACCACAGAAAATGGATCACTTAAGATGTAAAATAAAAGCTTACCACATCCTTAGGCTTCCCGGCTAGACGTCTTGGCCGCCGCCCGCGGCTGGTGCCTGAAAACAAACGTTTAGTAAAAAGAAACAACAATCAAACCACAGAAAATGGATCACTTAAGATGTAAAATAAAAGCTTACCACATCCTTAGGCTTCCCGGCTAGACGTCTTGGCCGCCGCCCGCGGCTGGTGCCTGAAAACAAACGTTTAGTAAAAAGAAACAACAATCAAACCACAGAAAATGGATCACTTAAGATGTAAAATAAAAGCTTACCACATCCTTAGGCTTCCCGGCTAGACGTCTTGGCCGCCGCCCGCGGCTGGTGCCTGAAAACAAACGTTTAGTAAAAAGAAACAACAATCAAACCACAGAAAATGGATCACTTAAGATGTAAAATAAAAGCTTACCACATCCTTAGGCTTCCCGGCTAGACGTCTTGGCCGCCGCCCGCGGCTGGTGCCTGAAAACAAACGTTTAGTAAAAAGAAACAACAATCAAACCACAGAAAATGGATCACTTAAGATGTAAAATAAAAGCTTACCACATCCTTAGGCTTCCCGGCTAGACGTCTTGGCCGCCGCCCGCGGCTGGTGCCTGAAAACAAACGTTTAGTAAAAAGAAACAACAATCAAACCACAGAAAATGGATCACTTAAGATGTAAAATAAAAGCTTACCACATCCTTAGGCTTCCCGGCTAGACGTCTTGGCCGCCGCCCGCGGCTGGTGCCTGAAAACAAACGTTTAGTAAAAAGAAACAACAATCAAACCACAGAAAATGGATCACTTAAGATGTAAAATAAAAGCTTACCACATCCTTAGGCTTCCCGGCTAGACGTCTTGGCCGCCGCCCGCGGCTGGTGCCTGAAAACAAACGTTTAGTAAAAAGAAACAACAATCAAACCACAGAAAATGGATCACTTAAGATGTAAAATAAAAGCTTACCACATCCTTAGGCTTCCCGGCTAGACGTCTTGGCCGCCGCCCGCGGCTGGTGCCTGAAAACAAACGTTTAGTAAAAAGAAACAACAATCAAACCACAGAAAATGGATCACTTAAGATGTAAAATAAAAGCTTACCACATCCTTAGGCTTCCCGGCTAGACGTCTTGGCCGCCGCCCGCGGCTGGTGCCTGAAAACAAACGTTTAGTAAAAAGAAACAACAATCAAACCACAGAAAATGGATCACTTAAGATGTAAAATAAAAGCTTACCACATCCTTAGGCTTCCCGGCTAGACGTCTTGGCCGCCGCCCGCGGCTGGTGCCTGAAAACAAACGTTTAGTAAAAAGAAACAACAATCAAACCACAGAAAATGGATCACTTAAGATGTAAAATAAAAGCTTACCACATCCTTAGGCTTCCCGGCTAGACGTCTTGGCCGCCGCCCGCGGCTGGTGCCTGAAAACAAACGTTTAGTAAAAAGAAACAACAATCAAACCACAGAAAATGGATCACTTAAGATGTAAAATAAAAGCTTACCACATCCTTAGGCTTCCCGGCTAGACGTCTTGGCCGCCGCCCGCGGCTGGTGCCTGAAAACAAACGTTTAGTAAAAAGAAACAACAATCAAACCACAGAAAATGGATCACTTAAGATGTAAAATAAAAGCTTACCACATCCTTAGGCTTCCCGGCTAGACGTCTTGGCCGCCGCCCGCGGCTGGTGCCTGAAAACAAACGTTTAGTAAAAAGAAACAACAATCAAACCACAGAAAATGGATCACTTAAGATGTAAAATAAAAGCTTACCACATCCTTAGGCTTCCCGGCTAGACGTCTTGGCCGCCGCCCGCGGCTGGTGCCTGAAAACAAACGTTTAGTAAAAAGAAACAACAATCAAACCACAGAAAATGGATCACTTAAGATGTAAAATAAAAGCTTACCACATCCTTAGGCTTCCCGGCTAGACGTCTTGGCCGCCGCCCGCGGCTGGTGCCTGAAAACAAACGTTTAGTAAAAAGAAACAACAATCAAACCACAGAAAATGGATCACTTAAGATGTAAAATAAAAGCTTACCACATCCTTAGGCTTCCCGGCTAGACGTCTTGGCCGCCGCCCGCGGCTGGTGCCTGAAAACAAACGTTTAGTAAAAAGAAACAACAATCAAACCACAGAAAATGGATCACTTAAGATGTAAAATAAAAGCTTACCACATCCTTAGGCTTCCCGGCTAGACGTCTTGGCCGCCGCCCGCGGCTGGTGCCTGAAAACAAACGTTTAGTAAAAAGAAACAACAATCAAACCACAGAAAATGGATCACTTAAGATGTAAAATAAAAGCTTACCACATCCTTAGGCTTCCCGGCTAGACGTCTTGGCCGCCGCCCGCGGCTGGTGCCTGAAAACAAACGTTTAGTAAAAAGAAACAACAATCAAACCACAGAAAATGGATCACTTAAGATGTAAAATAAAAGCTTACCACATCCTTAGGCTTCCCGGCTAGACGTCTTGGCCGCCGCCCGCGGCTGGTGCCTGAAAACAAACGTTTAGTAAAAAGAAACAACAATCAAACCACAGAAAATGGATCACTTAAGATGTAAAATAAAAGCTTACCACATCCCTAGGCTTCCCGGCTAGACGTCTATCAAACCACAGAAAATGGATGCCGCCGCCCGCGGCTGGTGCCTGAAAACAAACGTTTAGTAAAAAGAAACAACAATCAAACCACAGAAAATGGATCACTTAAGATGTGAAATAAAAGCTTACCACATCCTTAGGCTTCCCGGCTAGACGTCTTGGCCGCCGCCCGCGGCTGGTGCCTGAAAACAAACGTTTAGTAAAAAGAAACAACAATCAAACCACAGAAAATGGATCACTTAAGATGTAAAATAAAAGCTTACCACATCCTTAGGCTTCCCGGCTAGACGTCTTGGCCGCCGCCCGCGGCTTGGTGCCTGAAAACAAACGTTTAGTAAAAAGAAACAACAATCAAACCACAGAAAATGGATCACTTAAGATGTAAAATAAAAGCTTACCACATCCTTAGGCTTCCCGGCTAGACGTCTTGGCCGCCGCCCGCGGCTGGTGCCTGAAAACAAACGTTTAGTAAAAAGAAACAACAATCAAACCACAGAAAATGGATCACTTAAGATGTAAAATAAAAGCTTACCACATCCTTAGGCTTCCCGGCTAGACGTCTTGGCCGCCGCCCGCGGCTGGTGCCTGAAAACAAACGTTTAGTAAAAAGAAACAACAATCAAACCACAGAAAATGGATCACTTAAGATGTAAAATAAAAGCTTACCACATCCTTAGGCTTCCCGGCTAGACGTCTTGGCCGCCGCCCGCGGCTGGTGCCTGAAAACAAACGTTTAGTAAAAAGAAACAACAATCAAACCACAGAAAATGGATCACTTAAGATGTAAAATAAAAGCTTACCACATCCTTAGGCTTCCCGGCTAGACGTCTTGGCCGCCGCCCGCGGCTGGTGCCTGAAAACAAACGTTTAGTAAAAAGAAACAACAATCAAACCACAGAAAATGGATCACTTAAGATGTAAAATAAAAGCTTACCACATCCTTAGGCTTCCCGGCTAGACGTCTTGGCCGCCGCCCGCGGCTGGTGCCTGAAAACAAACGTTTAGTAAAAAGAAACAACAATCAAACCACAGAAAATGGATCACTTAAGATGTAAAATAAAAGCTTACCACATCCTTAGGCTTCCCGGCTAGACGTCTTGGCCGCCGCCCGCGGCTGGTGCCTGAAAACAAACGTTTAGTAAAAAGAAACAACAATCAAACCACAGAAAATGGATCACTTAAGATGTAAAATAAAAGCTTACCACATCCTTAGGCTTCCCGGCTAGACGTCTTGGCCGCCGCCCGCGGCTGGTGCCTGAAAACAAACGTTTAGTAAAAAGAAACAACAATCAAACCACAGAAAATGGATCACTTAAGATGTAAAATAAAAGCTTACCACATCCTTAGGCTTCCCGGCTAGACGTCTTGGCCGCCGCCCGCGGCTGGTGCCTGAAAACAAACGTTTAGTAAAAAGAAACAACAATCAAACCACAGAAAATGGATCACTTAAGATGTAAAATAAAAGCTTACCACATCCTTAGGCTTCCCGGCTAGACGTCTTGGCCGCCGCCCGCGGCTGGTGCCTGAAAACAAACGTTTAGTAAAAAGAAACAACAATCAAACCACAGAAAATGGATCACTTAAGATGTAAAATAAAAGCTTACCACATCCTTAGGCTTCCCGGCTAGACGTCTTGGCCGCCGCCCGCGGCTGGTGCCTGAAAACAAACGTTTAGTAAAAAGAAACAACAATCAAACCACAGAAAATGGATCACTTAAGATGTAAAATAAAAGCTTACCACATCCTTAGGCTTCCCGGCTAGACGTCTTGGCCGCCGCCCGCGGCTGGTGCCTGAAAACAAACGTTTAGTAAAAAGAAACAACAATCAAACCACAGAAAATGGATCACTTAAGATGTAAAATAAAAGCTTACCACATCCTTAGGCTTCCCGGCTAGACGTCTTGGCCGCCGCCCGCGGCTGGTGCCTGAAAACAAACGTTTAGTAAAAAGAAACAACAATCAAACCACAGAAAATGGATCACTTAAGATGTAAAATAAAAGCTTACCACATCCTTAGGCTTCCCGGCTAGACGTCTTGGCCGCCGCCCGCGGCTGGTGCCTGAAAACAAACGTTTAGTAAAAAGAAACAACAATCAAACCACAGAACTTGGATCACTTAAGATCTAACATAAAAGCTTACCACATCCTTAGGCTTCCCGGCTAGACGTCTTGGCCGCCGCCCGCGGCTGGTGCCTGAAAACAAACGTTTAGTAAAAAGAAACAACAGTCAAACAACAGAACTTGGATCACTTAAGATCTAACATAAAAGCTTACCACATCCTTAGGCTTTCCGGCTAGACGTCTTGGCCGCCGCCCGCGGCTGGTGCCTGAAAACAAACGTTTAGTAAAAAGAAACAACAATCAAACAACAGAACTTGGATCACTTAAGATCTAACATAAAAGCTTACCACATCCTTAGGCTTCCCGGCTAGACGTCTTGGCCGCCGCCCGCGGCTGCTGCCTGAAAACAAACGTTTAGCAAAAAATAAGATTCGATCACTCAAGGTGTGAAAAAAAAACTTACCTTAACCTTAGGCTTCCGAGCCTGGAAAGTCTCCATGTTAGACGGCCGTAGAGTGGTATGTATCTAAACGAAAATTGGGACAACACAACACAGGTGGGGGAGGGAGACCCCAAGGACAGGACAGCACAACACAGACAAACTCACCAAACCTGACTGGAGAGAAGTGGTGTAGTGGTAGTTGAGCCCTCTAAGGAGAACGATACCTGCAACAGCAATTTTTCAATTCAGCGAATCCTAGCAGTAGGGTCGCAGCAATCTGTTTCTCAAAAAAAATCGGTGTACTGATCAAAAACCCGATCCAATCTTAAAATTATGGCATGTCTGACTCAGACTGTACGGTGTATGGGTGGTTCCCTAGAAGTGTGCCGGGAAGTGGTCAAAAAAATTTTTTCGACCATTGTGGTGGAATAAGTGGAATAGTGCCGAAGTGAGCCGGGTAGTTGAAACACTCACCTTGACCTTATCTAACTTGGCCCGTAATACGTACGTACGTAATTACGATGAGATTAGAAAATCTGAAAATACACTGTGATGGAAACGTGGAAAAGGGCATGGAACGTTCAGTCCATTTTGGGAAGTCGTTGAGCAGGAGAACAAGGTCATAAGTGGATATTACAAACATTGATAATAGATAATTGTTTGGATTATGTTTCACTTATTTGTTTTTTATTTTTATTTATCCTCTTTCTTTAATGTTGTTTCGGTTTAACACAGGAGTTAGTGGTCCTTCCCCTGGCTTCCGCTGTCTTCTCAGGATACCGTGTTGGCGTTCGCTAATAGTTTTCTTTGGATACTTGAAGGCGCAGGTTTCTTCTTATCACGTGAAATCCTCTGAAGTTAATTGAAAAGCTTATGCGTTACCTAATTATTTAAGAGGCCTGCATAGTCTTTCTGGATCGTTTCTTGTGTTCTGAGTTCTGCTTTTTTTCATTTATTGTCCTTCTTTTTACCCCCCTCTGCTATTTTTGTTTTAGGCACGTCATTGGACGTATTAAGTAAATAAATAAATAAATAAATAGATAAATAAATAAAAGAATGAAAGTGACGATCTTTTCCTAGATCCTCTGTGGTTGCTGACTGAAATTCATTCATTGCACTGCGCCGTAGCATTTCGTCAAATTCTTTCAAGTGTCTCATCAGTCTTTCATTTCTATTTTCTATATTTATAATTTAAAAATGTGGTCAAAAGTTTTAATCTCCATCTTAAACGATTTCTTGCGTACAAAGAGCGTTTGATGTCGAGAAAGAGAAATGCTATGAAATTGTTTGCCTATGTCGGCAGTCGTGTAAAGGAGAGAGGATTAACCCGGTTTCTATAACTGATAATGAGGGCAGAAGGTACCTTAGTGATATTGAAAAGGCAAATGCTCTTGCGTCATATTTCTCTAGCGTGTACAACAAAACCTCTCCAGCTTGTCCGATCTCTTTCTCTTCGTATACAAGGCAGAGCTGTCCTCCGTTTTTAATAAGCCCTGAGGTAGTCGATATTTGAAAGTTATAAAACCCTCCACCTCAATTCCTGCGGATCATGTTCCAGGTGTTTTCTTCAAAATGTTTTGTAAAACACTTTCTGTCCCCCTATGTCACATTTTCAACATCTCTCTCCTTCTCGGGGAGGTTCCGAAATTGTGGAAACAGTCAATCGTAACGGCCATTCCCAAGATCCCCTCCGCCTCCAAGCCTTGCGATTTCCGACCAATAAGTATAACTCCCACGGCGTGCAAGATAATGGAGAAATGTCTGAAATCTTTCCTGGATGACTGGTTGTCGAAGAACTCTCCCATTCCAAATGAACAGTTCGGATTTGTGAAATGCTCTTCCACTTGTGCCCAACTTTTAGATTCCACTTTTGATTGGGCCAGATCCCTTAACTCCCGGTATTCAGCCGACATAATCTATTTCGATATGAGTAAAGTCTTTGATCGTGTGGACTGAGTAATGATATTGTGAGGTGGTTCCGCTCATATCTTGAGGGTCGTTCTTTTGTTGTGCGATACCGTAATGAGCTTTTTAGTCGTTATGAATGTGCCTCGGGCGTGTCTCAGGGTGGTGTTCTATCACCTGTACTTTTTAACATTTACACCTCTGACCTTGTTAACTCTCTCAGCGGAATTCCAGGCATAAAGGTTTCTGCCTATGCTGATGACTTCAAAGTGTCGGTTGCTTTCGGTGAACATAGTGTGGACCAAGCTGAGAAACAGTTACAAAAAGCTATCGAACTTTTCATTTCATGGACTAAAGAGTGGGACTTGAAAGTTAATTACGACAAAACAAATTTGGTGTCGCTTGGAAAATTAAGTACCACCCCTTACTTTGATACGGGAGTAGCTGTGAACCGAGTCTCTCAAGCGAGATACCTTGGTGTTATTATATCAGGTTCGCTCGCTTGGGAGCCTCACACAAACACAATCGTCGCCTCTGCTGAAAGAACCATGTTCAGCCTGTTGCGTAGTACCCATACATCGGATATCACTATTCTGCTGAGACTTTATAAAGCTTATGCTCTTCCTAAATTAGAGTATTGTACTCAAGTTCGGAGTCCGTTTTCTAGGAGGCTGATCGATAAAATTGAAAAAGTCCAGATGACGTTTACCCGGATACTGTATTATCGATGTATGCCTGACGTTAATTACCCACACTCATTACCGCCGTATTGCATAAGACTTCGTGAGCTAGGACTCTAGCTAGGAAGTTTACTCTATAGAAGAATAGTCCGCGACCTAGTTTTTGCCTTCAAACTGCTTAAAGGTGAGTTACGACTTCGTCCTTCCACCTACTGGAAATTCAAACCTTCCACGTTGAGGCGACCATATATCAATGTTCAGCCACATTTCTGCTCCTCGAGGACTTCATCTTTATTGGACAATTCCTTTTTTGTGAGAACGGCGAGATGGTTGAACAAGCTGCCTCTAGAGCTACTTCTCGTCGAAAAGGCGACTACCTTCAGGACATCAATCTCAAAGCAGGATTTGCTTATTATTATTGGCATGAGATACTCATTTTAATGTTTCTTCCAATTTTCGCTGCTGGTCGATGAGCTGTTTCTCTCTTAACCGTTGAATTTTTGTTGATTGGTGCCAGCTTATTTTTGTGTCTGCTCAGTTGTGTTTAGGCGTTATTTTTTTTGCGGTCTTTTTATTATTTGCACTTAACGTTATCAGTTACCAGTGGAGATTGGAATCGAGCGTCTAGGTTCGGCCCTATTCTGTCCTTTCTTTATGGCACTACTGCGTGTATCAGGAGTTCACAGCGGTCAATATATATGGAATTTTCGACTATTAAAAGCAGCTAAATGGAAAATTACATTACACTTTCGTTTTGCTCAAGTTCTACATAATCAGCGTCTGCTAGCTAAGGGCGCTGGATTCTTCTTCTCACGTGAAATTCTCCGAATTTAATTGAAAATGTTAATGTTTTGAGTCCAGGTTTTTCATTTGTTGTCTTTCTTCTTACCCTGTGCTATTTTTTTTGTTTCAGGTGCGTCATTTGACGTAATAAATAAATAAATATTCATTGTAGTTTATCATCCTTGTTCTTCAGTATTGTTCATTGTTGTTTTAGTTCAATGTCGTTGCAGTGCATCGTCGTTAGTTTATTGAGTGAGACTGTTTTAAAATGTTTACCCGAATTTTCTATACTCGAAAATTCTCGTGAAGATGTAGTATACTTCCGTTTCAGCTATTTCTACTCTTACACCGATCAGCTGTTGTGAAGTGGGCTCCTCCACCCAAGCAGCTGATCGGCCAATGTGGGTCCCGCGACGAAAACTCTACTGGAGAGACGAACTCGGACAGAGATCAATGGTTCGAGAACATTCGGTGGATCACTTTTCGATTTCATTTTATTTTTTTTTTCAACTTCCAGACAATCATACACGCGGTATGAAGACGGAGTATCAAGGTACTGTTCCATATTTACCATCTAGTTGGCCCAAACATTCTTGTGTTTTTGTTTGTGTGTTTTTTTCTGGGGTCACAGCTCACGATCACAATGTTCATTTTTAATCTGGTAACGGCGGGTGTAGATAGCTGAACGTTTAATAACGATTTGGGCGTCCAATTAACGTTTGACACTAATTACTTGAAGGTGAGAAGTTTGCAGGACAGAAAGCGGAACCGCTACGGCAACGGGTAGCCATCTAGGTTTTCCTGAATTTTGCCAGTCTATCAGTTAAGGGCAGATTTTTATTGAAGAGAATTGGAAAATGGATGTAAATTCGTGGTCAGCACCTCATATAGTTGACTTTGAAACGTTTTCAGCCAAGTATCAACCAAAACCTGAGAGAAAGACAGTAGATCCTTAATCAGCATAAAAATAACCCAGTTAGGCAGAATTTAGCCAAATCGCTGATTTTGACCTGGCCACTATATTTAACGATACGGGTGGTCCTGGGCTAACATTCGAGAGGATACGTCAGAATGGTTATCAGCAAGCAAAATAACCCCTCGATGAGCCTAGCTGGACCACCCTGCTCGCGATATTGGTGGCCTTCGGGAAAATTCGAAACACAGATCAGAATCCTAGAAAATCCTGGATAGCAGTAAGTGTAGTGGTGCCAAAATTACTCATAGGAAAAGATCAGACCATCAAAGAAAATCTTGAAATGTTCAAAAAGCTTTAACCTTGCAAAAAAAGTGCAACAACAGAATGGAAAGAAAGAAGCAGAATGGAAAGAAAGAAGTGGAACGAAAAGGTATTAAAAGCGACAAAAGGGACTCGAAAGGAACATAAGGATGTTAAACCAAATAAAAAAAGTAAGAGAAAGTGTGGGGATTAGCAGTGTGGAGCCGAATTTGGGCCAATGATGACAATGATGATAATTCTAATTCAATTGGCGCCAGTTCTTACGGTATAGATCAAATTCAATTGGCGCCAGCTACCGTAATGTCGAGTTGGGTGCAGCCACACATCCTCTGTCTTCTACCGTACCTCGCACAGCTGAGGTCGTGCTCTTCTCGGCTGTCGGACACGTGCGGTTGAGTGGCGGCAGGTTTACCCCAATTTGGTGTCTTCTTTTCGTGCTTCCTTTTTGAAGTATCTTGTTCATTTTATTGTGTTGTTGTTGCCTATTTTGGGAAATCTATGTGTCCACTTCGATTTGCAAGAATAACAATAGTATAATTCAATATAAATTTGTGGATGTTCACTCCTATTCGTAAGTTGGTGTCCCGTGTCTTCACGTAAGTAAGCGGTGGGTCGTAACCCCGTGGAATTATTCTATGGGTATTTCTACTCCTATTTCTGTATTTCTAAATCTATGGGTATTTCTGTAATTCGTTTTTGATTTACCCAGTTTTTGGTTTAGAAGGCGATCACGACTAGAGGTCTTGAATTTTCCTTAATCTCCCATTGCCATTTGAACTTTTTGTGTTTTGCTGTATACCTGTGGTCACCCTACGTTTCTTTAGCTACTACTATTTTTCTAATTTTCCTGAATGAGGATGAAGGGCAGGGTGGGGAGGGTGCACACAGCACATCTAATCGGACGTGTAGATTACATGTAAGGAGAGATGTTTTTCTAACAAAAATTTATGAAGTGATATCAATTGTACATTTATATGGTTGTAGAAGTACTTGGGATTCAATACTTTAGTAATATTACAATTTCGTTATGTAAGTTACTATGTTGGCCTGATGGTTCCTGTTTAAAGCAGAAAATTACTTTTCCTGCGCTCCTTGCTGGCTCCTGCAAGTGCTAAAAATTTGTGCTTTTTTCATTTCATTCCATTTAATGACGCGAGCTTTTGCCCACGTAATTTTGAAGCTGTGGACTTTGAATTTATTCATTCACCTACCACATGCTTTACCTCTTATATAGCACTTAATTACTCTACGGATTTCACCACTGATTCACCTTTACTTCTTTTGTACCTATTTTCAGAGTGATGCTGTAAATGTGGTCCAATCATATCAATTTACTGAGACGGAGGTCCAGTTCACCTCGCTTCCTTTTATCCAAATAAAACCATCGACTGGTTCGGCTTTCGATCAGTGTACGAAACAAGTTCGTTTCTGTTCATTTGTATTCTTCAATCATTATCGATCGGTTCAGTTGCTGTGTTTGCCCTTCAGGCGAGCGTAGCACTGGCGCAGGAATTGCAATCCTTCATCACAGCAAGGAGAATATCACATGCTCTTTGCATGTGATATTCTCCTTGCTGTGATGAAGGATTGTCTATTCTGTGGCGTTCTCCAAGACAAAGCCCAAGTCGATACGAGCAAAGGTGAGTCCTTGCAATAGTTCTGATCTAATTACAATGAAAAAAAGGAATTATCTCTCAGAAAGTAAGCATTTTGGAAGCGATTACGCCTTCAAGTCCTGTCATGTTTGTTTTTGCTTTACTGAATTTTCGTTTTCGAGTATTTTAGGTTTTGCACGACTGTTAGTCTCACAGCCAGTCTGCTACTGGATTCAGCTTCGAAAAACTCGTTGATACTCCTCGTTTCATTGAGCGACTTTCTGATACTCTGCATCTCTTGTACCGGTTTAGTTAAAGCACTGCATAACTGCGATTCAGGTAACAGAGAGTTTACTCATTTTTCTACTCTACCTTTAATATTAAGCCTAACGTTAAGCTAACAGTTATTCCTACTGCGTTTTCCCTCGTTACTATACTGTCGTTTTTGTTATTATTACTATTAAGCGCTACAATTCTGCATTCAGACAGTATTTGTTGTTTTCCTGCTTGAGATGTGACGTTTGTGAGATCGACTTGCACAGCAAGAAAGCGAGCGATGCGCATTTCTTCTCTGAAGATCACTGAACAGCTCAGGTATAAATTTGACTGTTTTCTTGGCTCTCCTAGTTAGTCACTCTCAAGCTATACTTGTAAAAATGAATTACTGTTGAAACTAACTCTTCTTCTTCCGGCTGCAGTTCGTTACGCTATCGACCACTCGATTCTTCCACCGGCGACTATCCCACTACAGAGGTTAGAATCGTTATTCTTTCAAAAAATTTTTCAGTTTTTCGGTTTATAGTCAGTCTGATCCAAACATTTTCGATTCCTTGATCGTCCTTCAATGCGATTGTGCTAGCTTCATCGTAAACCATTCAGGAAGGACGAGCGAACTGATTTCGCGTGCAAACATTGCGGAAGAAAATTCCTGGACATAGAACCACTGGTGGCTCATATTCGCCTCGAACGCGAACGTGGCCACCCGCTAGGGATCACTGGTCCTGACGCCAGAACGGCTCCCATTCATTGAGATCTGTGATATTGATGATATTGATTGTTTTTATTTATCAGCATGTTCATATCGTTTGAGGACGAGTAACAAATATGCATCAAGCGATTTTATTAGAAGATATTGTTCACTACTTTTGTTTCGTTAGCCTTTCTGGTGCCTTATCTAATAACTTATCTCTTGCCGGTCCGATTATGTTCGGGTGTCTTTGCTCTGATTTTCAATGCTAGTCGTTGTTGTTGACATTACTTCAGAAAAGTTAGGCTTTGTTGTTTAGTTCTAAATCGTCTACAGAAACTTTTATGTTTTATGTTTTGTTCCGCATGAAAGTCGGTGGTATGGATAATTCTTACTGCATTTTATGCCTTGTAACTATGGGCGGTAAGACTGTTTTATTATCTACCTTATTAAAAGCTACGTGGATCTCGTTCCTTCGTATTAGGTCGACCTTCGGAATATCTGCTGAAGTGCGACTCGTGAAAAACGTTTCATTTCAGAGGAATTGCTTCAGGCAGCTTTATCCATATATCATGTTGTTTTCGCGAGCTTGCCGTCGTTGCTTTGCTTTTACCGTGGAGCGCTGTAAGGAAATAATGAATTCAAGGCACATCAAGGAATGCCATGCGCATGCCGTTACTCCCAAAGCCGTGCAGAGGTGAGGATGAGGAAGAACGAAGATAAGATTATGAGGACTCATAATATTCTTCTCGGTTTATATGAAGTGAAAAAGGTAAAGTGGTCTTGATCAATCCCCTAAGGACGTGCCATGCATTCCTTTTCCGTTTAGAACCGTAGAGGCATGGTGAATTTGCACCTGCTCTGAACAAGACCTGAGGGTACCAGCTGTGGTTTAGATAAATGTTTTTATTCACACACCAATCTGGTATCAATTTATCTTACATCGAAGAGGTGGAAAACTTGGTTAGCATGGGTGAAGATCGATCTTCAGAGTGTGGTTGGAAGTAGCGTCACCTATAGAGCAGAAATATAATTTCTGAAGTTCAGAGATGAGGATGGGATTGATGATGACGAGGAAGAACCTAATCCAACGGATAGCGATGAAGGCGATCGGAGGAATACTCGTTCCCTCGTCAGAAATCAGCACAAATGTCAGACATGCGAGCCGAGTGATGTGGTCAGGCATATTCGAGTGCATACAGGTGAGACCGATTCATATTTATGAGTTTTGATGACTCTATGTGAGCATTTTTACTTCTTTTCTGGATTTAACTGTCCCTTCTTGTCTTACTGGTTTTCCTTACATTTTGACATTACTTCGCCATTCATCCTCATCTTCATCTCTATTGACCTTTATCTTCATTTTTAATGTTTTCATCTTGTTACTAAGCGCTTGATACACTTGTAGCATTAGTTCTCCTTTTCGTTCGCGTTCTCACCTATCCTACTAGCAATCCGCCTACCAATCGGCCTGTGACAGATCAGCTTCCGCCCGGTGCTGTGTTGTTATCATATTGTCATTTCTTTTACAAATCGTTGATATTCCTATGCACAGCGCTCAATTTAGTGAACTGGCTAATTTTCCAAATTCATGTTCTGCTTCTGATTCAATTTCCCATCAACATTCCCTTCTTCACGCTTATAACAAGATGTTGTTAGCTAAAGCTGCTACTCACCATCCTTGTAGTGTTCAACAAATTGACATTCAAAGAGTTTAGGCGAAGGCGCGATGCCTATTCAACCACTTCGAGTAACTGCCATAGGCGAACGAGACACAATCGCTACTTTTAACATACCTAGAGCGCTCTGGATTCTCTTACCAGCTCTAGCACGTCATTTCCATAGCTAAATATGAGCCTGTAACTAAACTTCTTCATGGAAGTACTTCAGGTACTTACTACTGTTATCTGGGCGTATTAGTGAAACCTACTTTAAGCGAAGAAGTGGGTCCTCATGCTGTCCCGGAAATAACATTTACATAGCAAAAATAGTAGGTGGATACATGTTTTTCATGAATAAGGGGTTGTTAAGCGGCCAGTGAAATAATATTGCTCTCCACTAGGCAAATAGGCTCGTTATCAGTCGTAGATGAAATAAATCTGTGTTGGAGATGACCCAGTCCACCTACAGTATTCTACCCAGTCTGACTGGACTGGTGTCACTCCACAAGAATACTTGCAACACCACCACCAACACATAATGAGTAAGGATCATAATAATGTCAAATTTTCTCTCAATTAAAAGATTATTAAGGTAGGGGAGAGAGAAAAGTGGCGGAAAGGCCATAGAGAGGCCGGGAGGCGTGGTCAGGCAGCACAAAACTTTCTGGGTTAACGATCTCCTTCGGGAAAGTGGCCCGATCGAGCGCGCGGACTGCCGTTCAAAACGTCTCCCGCCTCTACTACCAGCTCCCTTTGTCAAAGTTCCTTTCATTTGTTCTTTTTTCTGTTACTTTATCATTCGTTTTCGTATTTTTTATTCCTATAGTCGTTTTATGTCAAAGTGATAGATGTTGCTTTTTTCCCTTCTCGATCCTTTTCCGTCGAGATTTTCTATGATTTCCTGTCCGCTGTTCTCGTAGCCTCTTTGAACCGTTCATATTTATTACTTTTATTGTCTACTACACCATCTTCTCAGTTGATTGACCCATGATCTGTTCAAGCCTCACTGGTAGCACTGTGGCAGTAGTGGTGGGCCCTGTGTAGTTGTGATCGATCAATAAATAGGAGTTGACGTCGGTTTCAAACAGGAATTTCGAACAGGAGTCCAAATCAAATTATAATACTACACTGCTTCAAAATTAGTTGACTAACATGGGCAACGAACTGGGACTAGTTTGCCCTCGGGGTATAAGGTAGGGGTGAAGGTCTAGGAAAAGGTACCTAAGAGGAGCTGGCGTCGGTGTCCTTTGTAGCTATGATCGATCGATTGACAGCCGTCTACACTGCGAAAATTGATGGAATGTTACTTGGTGAATGTTGTTTCTCGGAATGGCTGATCCTCCTAGTTGTAGTGTACAACAAATGGACATTCAAAGAGCCTAGGCGAAGGTACGATGTCTATCCAACCTCATCGAGTAGCTCGCATAGGCGAACGGTACACAATCGCCAGCTTCAGCGTACCCAGCCAGTGGGTGTAGCGCTCTGGGCCCAAATTCACGAACGGAGCAGCGGTTTCCGAAACCGCGGCGCAGCCAGAGCCAGACGGCAGAGTCGATGAGAGATTGCGCTTAACATAGGAAGTTTAGGATACGTAGAGAAAGGTGCGCGCCGTTCACAGGCTGTATCTCGGGGTTTATCGGGGTTAACCAATGATGAATGTGGGCCCTGGATTTCTTTACCAGGTCTAGCACATCAGTTCTATACCTAAACATGGGCCTGTAACTAGTTCTCCACGGAAGGTTCAGAACGTTACCTCTATAATAACAGGTCTTACAGAAAATTCGGAAAACGCATGCAAAAATAGAAATCAGCACATCAGATAACCACTTAGGACAAAGTTTCAACCAAATCGGTGGCTCCAACCTCATCGGCCTTGCTACCTGTATTTGTCAAAATCAGTTGAAATTCTTCAAACAAACATCACTTTGGTGTTAAGCACTTCGTCGGCGACGCAGCGTTCAGTAATGTGAACGGAGCGCGATAATTTATTGATTACTTATCGGCCTGACAGTGTAGGTGTGGATTGGAATTCGTTCTGAGTGAGACGAAGGAGCCATGGGGTGAGGGTGGCTCGAGTTGAAATGGTAGACCAGTCGCTAGTGGTCTCATTGAAAGGAGGTGGAATGATACCGATGAAGATTCGGCCCTCACAATTCCTTCCTACTTCCACTGGTCATTTAAGAATTCATCTAATAGCTAAAAGAAACGCTTACTCCTAACGATAAGTGTTGATAGTGGCTTAGAGTGCTCCAGGTAAACCTCTAGGTATGCTGGAGATGGCCCATTAACCTTCGGGTGCAACCCAGCATAGTTGGTTCGCTCCATTTCGGATTGTCTACTCGTTGAGCAACGAGTATGCTGTCTGGATAGCACGCCGAGATGGAAGCTTGCAGTTTCTCCGGATGGACTCAGGCCCCCACTGGAACGAACCGTATTGATCGCCGGACCTATGAGAGCTAAGTAATCAATAATGGACGGCGCTCTGATAAGAGTTGCGGAGACGCTGTCGTCAGTGACGTCACAATGACGTCAGCAGCGGAGCCGCGTATCGATCGATAGGCGACTCCGTGGTCGAAGAAAAGCATTCTGATGCAGGATACGGTTAGAATTTAATGGGACTAATTGTTGTGAATACAGAATACAATGTATTCTAGACTACGAGTTCACGGCAGCTAGGTTTCTTTATGAGGATATAACCACCAAAAACTGGCCTTGGGAAGAATAGTACAGGGTGCGGCAAAAGTTCTTCAACACAGATTCTTGACCGTCTAAACGGCAGATCTCCGGCAAATGAGATGAAATTCATATCATTTATTGCCTTTGACCATACACATATAACAAATCATCTACGTTTCGAAATGACCTCCTTTCGCACGAATACAGGCCTTAAGTCTCTTGGGGATCGCGTCTACGGCGGCACGCAGGACATCTTCATCAATCTCTTCCCAGGCTTCCTTCAAGGCTTCTTTAAGAGAATCATTGCTCGCGTGGGATGTTGCGCAGGCTTTGCTCTTTGATATGGACCAGATTGAATAGTCCATCGGATTAAGGTCCGGGCTATTCGGTGGCCAATCTTTTCCTGAGATAAAATCAGGGAAATTGTCTGCGCACCACTTCTGTACGACTTCGGCACTATGGGCAGGTGCAGAGTCCTGCTGATAGGTCCGGTGGTGTCTTCGAAGTGCTGCGAAGCCCACGGAAACATTTCTTTCTTCAAAACGTCTTGCAGGACTTGTGGCTGTCGAATTTCCCGGACGCGTCGGTGAACCTGCGTGCCGCCGTAGACGCGTTCCCCAAGAGACTTAGGGCCTGTATTTGTGCGAAAGGAGGTCATTTCGAAACTTAGATGCGTTTTTATATGTGCATGGTCAAAGGCAATCAATGTTATAAATTTCATCTCATTTGCCTGAATTCTACCGTTTAGACGGCCGAAAATCTGTGTTGAAGAACTTTTGCCTCGCCCTGTATATTCCCAAGTGAGGGGAAAGTCAACTTTTCACCACGGCTCACTGATGGCTAATCACTGCAATCGCCTGTTCAACTAGTGGTTATCGGTCTGCCCAGTGAAAGACGCTTTGGCTCGACCGCTTTGCATGCTATATTGCACCTATGTGCCCGGAGGGTGGACACGATAGAGGAGAAAACCTGCTATCTCTACTATTCATAGTTTATAGAAAACTATAATGTCATGATCATCCCGATGGGTAAATGCTGATAGGTGAGACCGAGCTAGAAAGATGCCAACGGCGCGGTAGTATGGAGTAGGGTTCCCTGGGTATGTTATTAACCAATATCCGCGACGAAACCTCTTCCGCAATCCCTCTCACTGCAAAGCCATCTCCGACTCGTTCAGCAGCAGCCTTTAGATTAGATCCGACAGTAATCATTTCACCAACCACTTTCAGCTGACTTTGCAGACCTACCGCGGTCTTTCAAAAATTGGCAGGGAGGCCCACTGTGACCCTCGGGATTCAGGCCTACAACCGCCGAAGCGAATAAAACGGCAAGTCTGAACCGACGCTGTGGTTAACGGATCACCGAGAGACCGTCCCCTGACCACGACCTACGTGCACAAGATATGTAGTAGCCTCTGATCGGAAACGCTGGAGATTGCTACACTGCTTCAAAATTAGTTGACTAACATGGGCAACGAACTGGGACTAGTTTGCCCTCTGGGTATAAGGTAGGGGTGAAGGTCTAGGAAAAGGTGCCTATGAGGAGCTGGCGTCGGTGTCCTTAGCTATGGTCAATCGATGAATAGCCGTTTACAGTACGAAAATTGATGGAATGTTATGTACTTGGTGAATGTTGTTTATGGAATGGGTGATCCTCCTAGTTGTAGTGTACAACAAATAGACATTCAAAGAGCCTAAGCAAAGACACGATGCCTAGCAGTGGCCATTACGCCACTATTCACTCCTAACATTGCTGACCCTCTCGGGTCTTTCAAAAATTGGCAGGGAGGCTCACTGTGGCCTTCAGGCTCTCACATGCGCACATGCGACTGTATTTGCAGGTCCATTGACGTTGTGCTCAACTGACATCAGCCAGACGCCGTCCCCTGACCACGACCTACGTGCACTCCATGTGTAGTAGTCTCTGTGCGGAAACGCTGGCGATCCGTACAATGGCCCAGTGTCGAAATAAAAACCTCTAAGTGGCCGAGAACCGGGGAGCGAGAGGAACATATCGCATGTGGGCTATTGTGCGCACGCCCCATCCACTGTTTTCACATTACCTAAACCCAGATAGATGGCTGTGGCTTTGGCTATGGCTGAAGCTCACTTGTGATCTACATCATCAAAAATTCCTTTATCAGTGAATTGTCAGGATCTCGATATTGTTGAAAGTAGCATTAACCCAGTGGAATCCTCTCTAAATCAGTGAGGGCAACTCTTCTATGTGCCCTGTACAATTGCTGGGCCTAAATTCATGACGGGTATCGCCACAACATACCTGAGAATAAACCCGGTCGGCGCGATTATTCGCATTCATGATCGCGCTGCGGAGTTTATTTGGGGGATATCGCGGGTCTATTCCACAGCGCGGCGCGTTCATGAATGCGAATAATCGCGCCGACTGGGGTTTGTTCTCGGGTATATTGTTCTGATGCCTGTCATGAATTTATGCCCTGTCATAGTTGTACATGGCGCAAGCTTGAGAAGTAGAGACTCAACATCACCATCCTCATTCGGTTGAATGAACTGCAGCGTCGAACCGCCGGTCCACCTCCTAGGATTCCTCAATAAGCGGCTTCCAGCAGGAGATTGATTGAAATGGATAGTTTCAGTGGAACGTGAGTTCTCATCAGAATTAACTAGTTCTTGTTGCGAATGCTTCACTTATGAGAACCAGTTCCTTTAGCTATTGAAGACTGCTCTAAATGACAATGGAGGAAGCCCCATGGCTCCTTCGTCTCATTCAGAACGAATTCCAATCCATATCGACTCCCGTGAGACACGCCGATAATGGCTCGTTTAGACGCCGCGCGGCGAAAATGCAAGAAAAAGTTGAAGCGCAATCAATAATTAACGTCCTTGATCGAATTTGCTCCTTTGCTGTAGTGGCGCAGTCCGGTGGCGCCTCATATAGGCAAACTTACTGGTCAACCAGGTTTTTTGAAGGCTGCTATTCCATATCAAAGGATATTTTGACGAAATTCACTTTTTTGTTTAATTTTTCCTTATGTGATTATATGCCTATTTTTTGCTTAGACGCGGCGCCACCGGACTGCGCCACTAACACAAAGGAATAAATTCGATGACGTCATTTAAACGCTAAATTACGTCGATTGTGCATTCGTCACCAACCACGCTGGCAGTGCGGCTGCATGGCATTTCACTATGTTCGTCATCAACCTGGAGTACTGCCAGGCATTTTGAAATACTCAAAAGTCGAGTTTTTCACGAAACGTCACGTATATGCGTTGAATAGGTACTACCTACTCTTGATTCTGACCCTGTATTCAGCTGTGTGGGACATGAACAATGCAAGAGTTGTGGATCTTCAAATTCGATGTTATTGCTCAGCTGAAAGGCCTCCCAGTGTTTGAAATAATGTTTATGTATTGGGTGCACGTAAGGCTGAAGCATAGAGATCCAGCCGGAAAGACAGCGCGCTTGGGCATGTTGAGATGGACGCTGGCAACACCACCAGCCGAACTTATGCGGTACTGAAAGGGACAATATCGATCCACCCTCTTATCACTCCACGAAACCGCTCAAATGAGGCATGGTAGACGTTGAATGAGGTTCGACGGTGCAGTTGATCTCATCCGATCGAAAAGAGGTTGTGCTATCAATAATGAGTCGATTCCAACCATTCCACTCTAATTCTATGGTTATTCAGGACTGCGTCTTCTGTAGCTAGCGAAAAATAGTACTCCTATGTGAACCATTTCCATGGAGAACTAGTAAGACTTGTTACATTTTGTTGTGAAAACGTAAATATGTAGTGCTGGCGGTTGTAGGAGGCTCTTTATTACTCCGGGTAACCCTCTAGGTATACTAAACATGGTCCAATCCACTGTCGCATGTTACCGGATGCTGCCGGTGCGGTGCAGCGCCTCTTGGCTGAACCGGCAGTTTGACGCCCCAGGGCAACACCGCTGAGATGGGCGTTTGAAACACCGCCGGCACTGAAAAGAACCGTATCGATCGACCATCACCTTGACCACAGTTTGAAACCGCTCATGGTAGAGTAACCAGCGTGGGTATACTTGAGAACGAAGTCCTTCAGTGGCGTTACAGTGGGCAGCTAGCGTAGTACCAATGGAACTGTTGTCTCCTCGACCTTCTTTTGAAGAGCAATTTCTATTTGTTAACTAATCTTCATTTTGCCTTCTTGCTTGGCTTAGAACCCTGGACTACTCACAACATCTTCATTCCACTGTCACTACTTCTATTTTGTTTCACGATTCTAGAGCAGAAGGACAAAATAATAGGATGTTTATATACAACGGCTGAAGCGCTCGCACTTCTAAATACATCGGCAGTTTTAGTTCTGAAATTTCTACAATGTTGCTAGAACTGTATCACATCGATCACTTGGGTTGGAGGCGGCTATGACTCCGTCAATGGCAGCACACGTAGTTTGGTTGTCCAGCGTCCTGAAATTGATAAACTGCCAGGAGTTCCTGCCAAAAATTGCATCCGCTCACCTTCTCGAAATCGGTGACACTCTCGAGGCATTTGTAGTCGTCTGGACAGACGTCGTCCTCTTCACTATTCGGATCACAGAGCACAGGCATTGGAGACGGTTTTCCGGATGGGCATTCTGAATAGCTCTGTGCATTAAATGCTGATTGATTCTTTATCAAAGTCTTTCAATTGGATGCAGTTTCAAACGGAAATGGAAGTATGTGCTGTTGGAGTTGGTAAGCGGATCCAGGGTCCAGATTCATCATTGGTAAACCCTCCGATAAAACCCGAGATGTAGTCCAAACGGCGCCCACCTTTGTCTACTTATCCTAAACTTCCTACGTTAAACGCAATCTCTCATCGACTCTGTCGTCCGGTTCTGACGGTAGAGTCGATGAGAGCCCGCGGTCATTCAGAGGATCGGCACATTTAGGATAACTAGACAAAGGTGCGCGCCGTCTGCGGCGCGTTCACATGCGAATAATTCGGGGTTTATCGGGGGTTTACCAATGAGTTAATCCTCTAGGTACCATGGAGACGGTCTGGTCCACATATGTAACCCTATTTTACTATTTACCTCGATCTCTTCCAATCTTATTAAAAGTTTCTGGTAAGGTGGACCTAATCCAACGGTCGTACTTCCTACTGCACATATTCCATCGTTTGAATTTCGCGCGCTCGGATGAGGGCTCCGCCTCGATTCAAGCGCGCGCGAAATTCAAATGGGCTTAGAACAGCGGGTGGTCCCGCAAGTCATTGTATAGGCCAAACACGCATTCATCACTACTCTGCGATTCTGAGTGGTAGACGAATGCGTGGCGCGTATTTAGGAAGCTGAGCAGCGTCGACCACTTTACCCTTACCTTTACCTTTACCTTCACGTAAGGATTTAAAATTGAACTATAAAAGACGAACGTGGCTGTACGGCTCCGTCTTTCGGTACGCAGCAGACTCTCTGCATGCGATTGATGCTGTAGACACAGGCACCACCCGATCCACAGTCAGCTGCTGAACTGCATGTGTCGGTGGCGGTCAGGAACGGCAGGAAGCAGTCCGGCACTAAATATTCGCGAATTTGATATTAAATTGCTGATATTTTAAAGTCTCTAGTGGATTTCTGTTGTAGACAATGTTGGATTCCATTCGAAATTTGTTCTTTGGCGAGGAATTCTGCTTGGGAATGCCCAGGAAGAATAGCCTTCTCATGGACCTCTGTCCTTTATGAGGAGAAGATTTGCCCCGTTTATGCACTATTCCCAGTGAAAGGAGGATAAGAGGACAGGATGATATCAAAATTTCCTCTAGAAATGGTGGATGCTCGATTGTGGGCTGGATTACCTGCTGAAGCAGTAGCGAACAGAAGCACTAGAGTGGAGAAGATCATCACGACGTGCTCTGTGCGGCTGCTCTTCGTGCTTTTATAGTGAATTGTGTGGCATTGTTGCGACGCGGCACGGTGTTTGTTGGTTTTTTCGCGGATCCTCGGTGAAATATCGCGAAACATTTCTGGCACCTGGTGCCGCCCCCAGCCCATTATTCAGTTGTGGCATGAATACCGGCACAGCTGGGTATCGGGGTTATTTCGGTCACACGTGCAACTCATATCAGTCCTAGGAGCACGTGGCCGTTGAACTATGAAAGCGGACTGAGTTTGCCTAACCTTCAGCAAAACATACGTCAATCGGTGGAGAATACCACAATAAAATCTGTTTTGGGATCGCGCCATGTACTTGATTCTCATGCCAGGTGGACCTTCAGTGGTTGGAAGCCCCCATAGGTCGGCCTGAGGACTGAGAACTTACTATTCTTGGAGGTGGCACTGGTGTAGGACCTCCTCGATGTCTGTCAGTAGATCCAGCTCGTTTTTCCAAGAGAATAACCCACATGCATGTACAGATGAGTACATCTGAGTTCGCGCCACGCATTTGACATTTATACCATATGAGACATCGACGATTGGAAGCTCTGTTCAGCCGACTTCAAATCTTACTATATGGATATGAAGGGAGTCCGTTTGGGTCTCTCAAAATTCCTCTGAATCCGTTGAGCACCTAACCTACCATCCCAGGATACCCTAATCTACCATTATCACGAGTAAACTGATAAAATTGATCTTCTACTTCTCTATCGCCCATCTTGGTCCAGTTTCTAACCTCATCCGTCTTAACCTATCGTCTTTACTCCATTCTCTAGATAGCCTTTGTGTGTTTTCCTAGCTTTAGGCACTTTAGCCGAACGTGTTGCACTGACTTGGGTAACCCATCTGGTATAGGTAAATGCCGCGAGCAACCCAAAGACCGCTAAGGTTTCCTACAAGAGGCCGGCGCTCCGCACCACCACGACCTCTAAAAGCCCTTTAAAAGCTCTGCGGCTGGTGCAGGAAGAAGTATGTACAGGCCAGTGCCGGCTCCTATCTGTTTGGTTATTTGCCATCGCCGATTTGCTGCAAGAATATCAAAGGAAAAAGCCGCAGATGACTGAGTCACTCTGCGATTCGTAATAATCCGAAAAAAGTTCTCACATAAGAAGTGATCATTCAATGGATATTCGATCTAGTTGATATTCTCCTCTCATAGTGTTGGGACTTTGCCAGGTTCCTGTTGATTCCCCTCCGTATATACTTATAAAAATAAAGTCAAAGATAAAGGAATCGGCGGAGGATCATTCCTTTAAGGGCGCGCCATGCTATCGTCTTCCATTCAGAATCGTAGAGGTATGATGAATGCGTATTTGGCCTATGCAATGACCTGCGTGAGCTAGCCGCTATACCAAGTCAGTGCCTTAATCTTCCCGGACGAATCTGGTACCATCTTACCCGACTTCGGAGGGATGGAGGGCTTGGTCATCCAGAGCCGCGATAGATCACTCGACCGCGCGGGTGTCAGTGGCGCCCCTTACCACTGTACCACGCAGGCCTTATATGCTTATGTGGTCACAAAAGTGAATTTGTGGTATTGGAGAGCAATCTATACGAAATTACTATAGTTCTGACGTTCGTTCGACCTCAGATCGGTGGATTGGAACGCCGGCGCTTCGCCGTTGGCGGCTGTGCAAACTGGACGGCTTTCAGAGAAATGCAAAGAAGAAAAATTGGAACACAGAGCACGACGTCACAGTGCATCTGGTCTGGTTGATTCTGCCCGAGTCGTATATTGTATCGTTCCTATCCCCGGCAGTGGACCTCGGAGTAAATCCGACGGAGAACAACTCCTAAGTAAGTCTTACCAGCTTTTCCCTTCCAAACTTGGTGCTTCCCCTCTGTGAAAAGAATCCTACCCAGACACATGTACTACTCCATTTTTTCTCACAGTTCTGAAGTAAGAAGAAAGTAGTCGGGGCTGGTCAGTCCTCTACGGATACGCCATGCCTTCAACTTCCATTCAGAATCGTAGAGGCATGGTGAAAATCCAACGCAGTGCCTTGCGGGGCCTTAAGTTGATGTCTTTACCTTCCCAGACATGAATGTTACCAATCTACCCAACACAATGGCGATGGAAGGCTTGGGTAACCGAGCGAGGTCCGATCACACGACCGTGCGAGTGGAAGTAGCGCCTCCCGCCACTGAACTAAGCACGACGCCAGAGGCAACGATGCCCTTTCGGTGCCTGGTGATACTACGAGTAGAAGCAGGGGCGATTGTTAAGGAGAATGGATGACCCTTATAAACGAGAATCGGAGGAGAGGAAGAAGAAAGAAATTTCCAAAATTCCACTGGAAAACAGTTGCCCTAACAGAAAATCCTGCTGCTTACCCAATACGTCATGAAGGTTTACACAGAGCCGACCCGTAACCATGGATATGTTTGGTACGGCGCCATGCCCTACGGCAAAATGCCGAACCAAACAAAAAATGGGCCACTCGAGCCGGCCGCGTAGGTGTTACTCGTCGAGTCGCCTTTTTAGCTCCGAAATCGAATTGCCAGCTCTTCTGTTGTGTCATAACTCAGTGATAGAAACCTGCTGTTCAGAAAAAGCTTCATTTTTATCTATGGATGTGGAAATATCTGTACATCTAATCAATGAGAAAGGCACTTCATTCATCCACTCTGTCGCAACTGAGCTCTAATGTAAAGACTTTGCCAACAAAAACCTCCTTGTCGCTAGGCATCCGTCGTTTATGTCGATGGCCTTCACGCTATCCGACTAAATAACGCATTTATTGTGACAAATGTTGCGTTCTCTGGATTATTGCTATTTTTACAAGAGGTGAAAAATTCCAATGGCATGGTGACGATGTCTAAGCCAAGAACGAGTCGATCGAATGAAATTGAACAGCGGTACAAGAGTACGAGTTTGAAAATTCTAACAAAGAAATTTGTTAGAATTTTCAAGCTTATGGTGAAGCCGACGAACCATCAGAACGGCTTGGAACACTGAAAGTGACACAGAAGTGGTCCTAAAGATGCGCCATGCATTCGTCTTCCATTCGGAATCGTCGAAGCACGGTGAATGCATACTTGGTCTATTCCATGACTTGGGTGGGGGCACCGACTGTTCAAGCCGGTGTCTTCGTCTTTTCATCCAAGCCTGATACTAATTTACCCGATATCTGAGAGATAGAGGGCTTGGCTACTGGATTCTTTTATCGAGTTAGTGGGTAAGGAGGGTAAAAAGGGTATAGAAACTAACCAAAAGAATGTTTGAAGTAACCAGCAACGCAAAAGGTTACAAAATAGATGACGACCGAGGTCCAGATTCACGAACGGACGAGCGGTCTTCGAAACCGCGGCGCAGCCAGAATCAGACGGCAGAGTCGATGAGAGATTGCGTTTAACATAGGAAGTTTAGGATAAGTAACGAAGGTGGGCGCTGTTTGGGCAATATCGGGGGTTTATCGGGGGTTTACCAATGATGAATCTGGGCCCTGGAAGCGCAGCACAATTAGGGGCATGAAGAAGTTCTGGGTAAGGGACAAGGGCAAGACGTTGGAGAAAGGCGAAAATTAAGTAGCTAGTATGAGACTTTGGTGCGGGATGACCACAATTTTTGGAAAGGAAAGATGTGAAGAAAAATAAATTTTTGTGTATTTTTATAATTCATTGATTTATTGATGGTTTGACGGAGATTTTGGGTATTTGCTCCAGTAGGGGATTAATTATTGTAAACGTCTAGGCGACAAATCACAGTTGGCTGAGCAAGACCCTCTTCTTAGCTTGAGATCCTGCCACTGTCGGAATTTATGCTCTAAAAGTGCACGAAGTTCTTCGTCAGGCTCCCAGGTGTCAACTGCAATTCGGCTGACGACTAATTAGCCCTTCGTCTGCTCAGGTGTCCGTCTTGTCGCCTTTGCCACAACGGCTCTTGTCGGCTTTTCCTATTCAAATCTCCAGAACTGCTCAGTGCTCGATTAGAACCATTGATATATTCTTATTCATGTCAACAATAAGCAGTCGAAACGAGCGGAAGCCATTTTATCGTACATTCGTTGGAGTCCGCTTTGTGACAATGATTCGCGCTGAACGGGGGTGTCTCAAAAACATCCTGCCATTCGCGTTCGCGCGAGCTGAGCCCTCAGGCCAATTTGTCGGAATATAGCCCTTTTCTACAGCGTTCACTCAAGAATTACCTGGAAATCGCTCGTTTAGAGTACATCTTTTGAAAATTCGGGGGAAATAGGGCCGTTTAGCTCCATCCACTCTTGCCTTGCTTGCTTAAAAGTCGGCGGCAGGGTCAAAAAGCTGTTTTTATTGCGTCAGCGTCGGCTACCTTACCTTTCCCCGCAGGGTGATGAACGATTTCACTTCGATCTCTTAGGAAGATTCAGTTGTGAAAGGTTTCATAAAGCTTTTTCCCAAGTTCTCTCTTCTTGAAACCTCGGCATGATGTTAAACTTCTCAAATGCTTCTGTGCCGAACGAGGTTAGTAAGGTGGATCAAAATTTAATATGGCCAAACGTTTCGACCCTTTCGTCGTCTTCAGAGGCCTAAAAAGTGGCTCGAAATTTTCCGACATTATAGAACTACCCGGACAAGCGTCTCATCCTCCCTAGCGTTTTTGATCAACTTGCAAAAATCTCCCCACGAAACCGCAAGTTGGTCAAAAATGCTAGGGAGGATGAGACGCTTGGCCGGGTAGTTCTATAAGGTCAGAAAATTTCGAGCCACTTTTTAGGCCTCTGAAGACGACGAAAGGGTCGAAACGTCAGGCCATAATAAATTTTGATCCACCTTACTAACCTCGTTCGGCACAGAAGCATTCGAGAAGTTTCACAAAGAGTACTGAAGCCAACAGCCATATTCACAACTGCAGGTATTCCATCGTTTGAATTTCCCGCGCTCAGGTCAGGACTCAGTCCGTTTTAAGTGCGCGAAATTCAAAATTTGAGGGTATACTTATGGTCGCAGTTAACCTGGATCCCTCAGGGAACTGAGAGACGCTGGTGTTTTAGTTTTTGCATTCATTACATCGCAATCCATCTGTAAAATGCATTTCTGGATGGAATTCGACTTAGAATGTGAATGAGAGGCGGCGAGGTGTAATAATGGTAAGAGGCGCTGCTGATACCTTACGGCCGAGTGAACGAACCTCACCCGAAGCCGACCAAGCCTCCCATCCCTCTGAGGTCGAGCTAAACCTTCTCTAACATGCCTCGAAGGTGAAGACTGACTTGTACAGCGATTGGTCTCGCAAGTCGTTGAATAGCACTTATACCCATTGACCACGCCTCTGCGATTTTGAATAAAACACGAGTGCATGGCGCGTACTCAGCGCCCACTGATCATCGTTCACCTCTTGAGCATTATCTCTTACTTTACGTAAATGTGAGGCACTTCAGGTGCTCGACGAGTCAGTGGGCGTGGCCGGAGGCATTAGCTCATTGCTATCGCCGAGCAACATGCAGGATGATCGACTGTGCGAGTATTCTGATCGTCATCGCCATCTTCCTATTGAAGACGACGTCCGGTCTGATCTGCTACGATTCGCTCGATCCACGACCGAAACCGAACCAGATCGTCGAATGCAGCGCGGAAATGGTGAGATTTTTGAGAGATATTCCTTTTTTTCTGAAAAAAAGGAACTAAAGCGGGTCTGAAGAGCCCTCAACGAGGCACTGATAGAGCCACTGACACCGCTAAACACATTTAACATGGAAAAGTATCCTTAAAAATGCAGATACTGTCAGAGAACCCCATCTTGTTCTTCTTCAACGGATTATTACATTATTTCTGCTCACAAACCCTATCTAGACCTGAGTGTGGTCTCTTTCTGATCCACAAATTTTGACCAGAATTGTTATTGCTCTAGAGGCGCTACTGACACCCACACGGTCTATGATCGATCCTCGCTTGAGTTTTATATTAGAGTGACCCAAAAGTTCGTGTGCATTTCAGATTCTGACTTCCTTTATTTATAACTCAAGAAAAACAAATAAATGAGCAATAGGATCATCACGTTTAAACACAAATCTTTGCCAGCGATCCTGTAAAGAATTGTGTTCAACCATGACAACTTTATTGGCCATTTATTTGTTTTTCGTGAGTTATAAATAAAGGAAGTCAAAATCTGAAATACACACAAACTTTTGGGTCACCCTAATACTTTCACCCTAAAGTGCTTCCCTACTGTGTCCTAGCTGCCTAAATTTGTAGTTTCGCGTCTTTTTGGGTTTTGTTTCTAGTAGCCAAGATGCATTAGGAGGGGAAATCTTTGCTCTTCCAGACAGCACCTTTTCAATTTTAAGGAATCTAACCCTACAAGGAAATTCCGTCAGTAATTATAGAGGACTTGGGTTGAAAACATGCTGACATAGCGCGGTTCCCTATTGTTCTAGTTGCTCTTCGTTGTCCGCTCATGTTTTCTTCTAGAAGCTTCCATGCTTCACTTTTCACTTTTTTCTGATAGGAAACTCGTTCATTGAAAAAGGTTATAGATGAAAATAAAATAAAGTTCGTTTACAGATGAAATAAAAACTTGTAGTGTTAGTGTTAGAGTAGCTGTTCTAGTCAATCGTATAAATAGCCGAAGTAGGCGCTAAATTACTTCCCTTTTCCTAAGCAGCTAGACTTCCGCTCAGAAAATTTCTAATTTTATTAATATATTATTTAATTTTTATATTATTTCATTGATCTGCAAATATTAGGTTTCCTCTAGAAGACGGCATCGGAAGCTCTTAACTTCTCCGTGAACTTGAAGTTCGCGTGTTTCCTGTGTCAGCGACACGATTTCATTAACAGCTTTGCATGACATTACTTCACATAAGAAATTTCCCAGAAAAACCCGAGAACTCGTGCCGAGGGCACGAAACGGGGTAAACCAATTTGAAGATTGCCGACAGCCACCACTAATCGCCATTAACTGATTGCATATCGTATGTGAACACATCAAATCGTATTAAATTTCATCACCAGCGCAAATAACTTCATCCGGCTTGGATAAACACACTGGCTGTGGACGGCAGTTAATGAGAGAAAAAAGAAAATGAGAGAAAAAAGAGGAGGAATTCGCTACGTTTCAGATGTGCTACAGTGAGTACTACGCGTTGAATCGTAGCGGAGTCCTGCGGCAGTACTTCGACCGATTTTGCGTCCATCAGAAGCAGTGCACACATCGAGGAATCGATCAGGAGTGTCAGAGTCTGGAGCAGCTGGACATCAGAATTCAGGTGATTACTTAATTATCAGTTAATCACGGACTTATCAGCTTCTTTACCTGTTTTTTGGGCTCGCGTGGTACCGTGGTAAGAAGCGCCGCTGACACCCTCACGGTCGAGCGATCGATCCCCGCCCAGGCTAACCAAGCCTTCCATCACTCCAGGGTCGGGTAAATTGGTACTAGACTCTTTTGGGAAGGTAAAGACACTGACTTGGTACAGCGTCTGGCTTCGCAAGTCATTGTATAGGCCGAATACGCATTCATCAAGACTACGATATTGAATGGGACACGAATTCATGGCGTATTCTTAAAGGAGCTGATCAACGGCGACACCTTTACGATTTTACCAGAACCTTTTTCCGCCGGACGCGAATATTCTAGTTTTATTACAGCTTTTTTTGCGGGTTACTACAATGTATATGTATTTCATGGGGATAGTCTTTTAAAAGGAAAGGCTCTTTAACACGTTGACGACCGTTTGACACGGCGACAGGTGTGTGACCGTTTACCTTTGACTTATTTTTTAATTTGTTTGGCCCAGATTCTCACCAATTTTTTTCTGCCTGGAATTCTTAGTCACTTTTATTTAAAAACAAATAGGTTTCATAAATGAATATTCTAGTTTTATTACAGCTTTTTTGCGAGTTACTATTATGTATGTGTATTTCATGGGAATAGTTTCTTCTATGGTTGCCTGATCTTCTTCCACTGGAATGTGAGCCAACTTTAAGAGTCAGCAGCAACTATTTTAGCCTTTGGCTAAGATTTTCCCTGGATTTATTCGTCTATAAAAAAGGCTCACAAAACAGTAGGAATCTAGATTTTCTTCGTGCAATGACGTTCTTCCAAACCCTGACCCGTCAATGTTTCCACTTTCTTCCAATATTTTCATCATTTTTTCCAATCTTACCAGATTCCCGCCAATCTTCAGTCTTTTTATGCAAGTTTTTCGTTGCCTGGTTAAACTATTGAATATTCTGACGGATCGTCGTTACGCATTCAGCGCATGCATTATAACTGGCTTCGTTAATCGACTACTCGACTTGACGGAAATGGCCTGAGCAGCTTATAGTTGTTTCCGCTAACTACACTCCACCTGCCACACATCGCATAACTTTACCTCACCTGGTATGTTGGTGTTAGGTTATCAGGTAACATCATTACTCCATGGCTATGAAAGCTACCAAGGAACTGTGAAAACGTGAAAAAAAACATTGAAAATTCTAAGAAAATCACCAAAATTGCTGCAGTTGGACACGCGAATAGTGCCGTCCGAATGAGAGAATGGGCGAGAAGTCAGACCCGCCAGATCGTCTAGTCATCGGGGATACTGATTACTTCGATATACCGATGGTTTATTTTCACCGTATGTCCGGAGAACCCCTGAGGGTATACCCTTGGGAGAACCCGATCAAGCGCTGATCATTCCTTCTTGCTTCGCGAAGAATCGATTCTCAAATAGATCCAATTTTTTGAGCACTTGAACAGGGAAGTCATTATCTACTTGCCTTGATCAAATCGATAATTAACAAGCGGCTGGCCGTGACCGAGGTCGGTCGCCATAACGAGATTTCATCTACTTTAGGGTAAATCACATTCTCTTTGAATATGTCTTACCCTACCGTACTTTCATACCGTTTTTTATTTATTTCAGACACGTGATCATGCAAAGCGAATAATGTGAGCATAGTCACCATCGCAAACATGACAAAGCAACGAGACTATAGAAATTCCACATTACAAACTAGGTGAAAGTTTTATGAGGGAAAGAACATTTGAAACATTTGGAAGAAACGAAATATCAAACGATGAGCACCCTGCCCTTGCATCGGAAATTTGTTGTTATTTTAGCAACGACGTGCTATTATTGCTCGGATTCTAGAAATTTCGCTACCATCCTCTTGAAAGAGGCTACATCCTCTAAATCATATCCGCATTGCCCACTTCATTAATTACAAATTTAATTATTGTACCACACTTAAATACAGTAGATGGATGTCTTTTGGCCCCGGTAGCACACCGTGCACCTGGTAGCAGGTATACCGCTGGGATAACCACTGGATTATCTCCACATTGATGTTCATTGAAAGTGAACTAGGCCGATGACGCCTCAAAGAAAGGCGCAAGCCGTTGCCTCAGGCAATTATTTAGGAGTAAGTTCCGCTTCGAATCAGTTTTTCTTTGCTTGGGCTCCTTCCCTGTCTATTCACTTTATTTTCTCTCTTTCTAACCCTCACTGTGGTTGGCGGACGTTCTTACAGAGATGACTACGGCTATATTAAGGTGATACATTAAGATAAGTAAAGCTGAAATGTTAAAGTAGAGGTTGGCGTTGATCAGTCCTCCACGGATGCGCCGTGCATTCGTGTTCCGTTTGGAATCGTGTAGTCATGGCAAATTCATATTTACTTCCGGAAGCCAATTCAGTGCCTTCGCCTACCCAGACAACCCTGGTACCAATTTATCCGACCCCGAGGGATGGAATGCTCGTTTGGCACGGTCGAGGATCGATCCGTTGATCGTGCATGTGTCAGTAGCGCCTCTTACCAATGCACTGTGCACGCCCTAATTAACTGATCAGTATTTTTCCAGCGAACCTTCTTCAAGTACCATCACTCGAAACCCTCACGAGAAACTCTGGTGAGGAGTCGATTCTGTTGCTGTGATACGGATCGCTGTAACAGCTTCGACAATCAAATGGCGCTGGCTCAGTTTGGCATTTCTGGCTGCCGCCATTCATTCCTTCTTCTCCTTATCACTTTTATCATATCAGTCTCTTTCTCATATTTGTGATCGACTAATGCCTCCATTTATATACCTAGATATTGTTGAAGGATTTGTGGACCGGTTTTCTATGAATTATTTCGTTTTTTTTGAAGTGAATAGCTTCCGATTCGATATCTTTGTAGTCAGATCTTTTCACTTTTTCCTACGCAAGATCTCAGAATGTATATTTATTCAAATATTTGTAATGTATTGGAAATTTTAGTACCAATGTACCAATGGGCTGCACTACTTATACGTGAGTCTATTGCAGTTTGCGAGTCATGTACAGATTTGATAAAGTTATCTTTAATTGATAAATTGTCTTATGTACCTTCTAACTTTGATTCTTCGTAGCCTTTATCAGTCAGTGCTCCCACATAGAAGCCTCCAGGAGCAGTTCCTTCTGCAGATCCTGCTGGAAGCCTCAAATGATAGCATAGGTGATTGAGCAGCTTTGATGTTGATCGCCAAGTGATAAAGATGATGATAAGGTCATGGTAAGGTAAAGAAGTAACATGATGAAGTAAGGCTCATTCAGCTCACCGACACGGCTCTTAACTGGTTTCATGCTTTGTCAGTTCGCAATGCTGAGCTCTGTAGACCCGTTGGGTTAACTTTACCCTACTTCAGGACATCGCTATTCATGGACCATCAAGGCGATGATCTTAATCAGAACAAACGGTTGAAGGAGATGGCCCGTCTGTCTAAGAAGACGAACGGGAAGGTTGTGCTTTAACTCTTTTTGCTATCTGTCGTTCTCTTTTTTCTCCATTGATTATTGATTGATGCTGATTGCAGACCGGTGCGGTTCAGGGAAGGAATCAAGCGTCATGGCCTAAACGTCAGCAACGACCATCATCTAGTCGTCGTAATGTTGCCCCACAGGTGAAGAAGAGCACATCTGCTCGAGCTCCTTCAACCAGAGCAGTACAACCACCTCCACCTGAAGTGCCACCTCCTCCACCTGTCGCCAGAAGCCCCGTGGATTGCAGAAGGAAGCCGGCGAAGAAAGAAACAAGAAAATCTGGTAGGTTGTTGCAGGTGTTTTTTTTTGTGGAGAAATTTTTTACTTTAAAAAAGCCCGGTCTCTTTCACCATCAAGAAAGAGACTCTGAGGTGAGGCCTTTGTTATACCGACGCTCACCCCCAGCGTCTGCCAGCGCAACTCGTCCCATTCAGCATCAGACACCGTGGGGCCAGACACGTTTGTGCGAGTTATCACGTAGACGCTGGCGTGGTGACGCTCACGGGCTGTTATGCAGACGCTCGCTTACCTTCCACGCTCTAGTCGCTGTGCATTGCACTGCGATTGACCCTTTCGCTGGGGGTCGGTCGATCACCTCGCGCATTGCTCTGTATGCTTCGGGCGCGTGCGTGCGTGCGTCGCGTGCTCAGCGTCTGAGGTTAGCGGCTGGGCGCTCACCGCTCGCAAGCAGCTGACGCTCACCACGAGCGTTGGTATAACAAAGGCCTGAGACCGCTCAAGCCGCGAAGGCTCAGCTAATGTGAGTGTTTGGTGGTGATTTTCCTTATCAGAGTCTATCTCTTATCAGAACGCGCACAGGAGGAAGAAGAAGAGGAGAGCATTTCGGCTGATCTTTCCCGTTCGGAGAAGAGACGAAGGGAGATTCGCAAGAAGTATGGTGAGTCGGGTCTGGGTATTGCCATAGTCCTGTACCCAGATTCACTATCGAGGGGGGTATACTCGGGGTATATAGCGTTTATATTGTCCTTCGCAGACACAACAAAGCAAAGGTGAATCTCGATAAAATTACTTTTAGGGTTAAAGAAGTCCGCCGAAGAGGTTGGTATGAGATTTTTGAAAAAAAGATATCTAGAAAAGATACCGTACTTTTGTATGACGAACTGTCTCTTTTCAGCGCTTCAATAGATCTGACGACGAAGAATTTGAAAATGTCAACGTAAAACTCCGTCCGGCAGCAACTAAAATGCGCAAAGCAAAATTAAAGTGGCTTTTTGCCCGGTACAAAATTGTGCTTTAATGCGAAAATCTCCAAATTCAGATGGAAACAGCCTGAGACACGAAAAAAACACTCCACCAGCGCGGCAACCGATAACTCAGGAGGAAGCCTTTCTTCCGACTTGGCAGATCTGTTCGTTGTTCCCTGAGCTTTACCCAGGGTATCGTGTTCCGGTGGAGATTTAACCTATTGCAGAGGAGGCACAGGTGCTGTCGCATTGGAGGAATTTGATTTTGGCGACGATTTCGACGAGGACTCGACGCAAAGTCTTCGGGAAAAGAAACTGCCATCGGTATATATTGATTTCTTCTGGTTGAAACTTGAAGATCATCAACAGAACGTCCTTCAAGTTTTTGCAATTCATTAAATCGTTTAGAGACACATATTAGGGGTCAGAGGTACATAAAAAGTGGCGATAGCCATATAACCGCAATTGTTCGTTTGAATTAGGCACGCTTGAGCGGGGGCGGAGTCTTGGGCCCAGATTCATCATTGAACGTGCGGTCTCCGAAACCGCGGCGCAGTCAGAACCAGACGGCAGAGTCGATGAGAGACTGTTTAACATAAGAAGTTCAGGATAAGCAGACAAAGGTGGGCGCCGTTCGGGCAATATCTTGAAGTTTATCGGGGGTTTACCAATGATGAATCTGCGCCCTGATCTGAGCGCGCGAAATTCAAGCCGCAGAATATGGCACCAAGCTCCCAGGGCCCTTTCAGCTCAAAACCTTTGATTTTTTCGGATCAGCTCTGAATGCTTTGCTGAAGCGCAGTCTGCTGATCAAAAAATCAATATTTTTGTCACCCGTACCTCTTATCACCAGATTTCAGGCTCGCAGTTTGGAAGCTCTAGCAAATATGAAGGGAAAACCGAACGTACGTTCACCCCAATGCTCACAAACCAGGAGCGGATGACTTTCTGAAGAGTTTAGATTTTTACTTTTTGCAGGAAAAAGTCGAGAAACTTCTGCGAGAGATCCACGTTCTTCTGAAAAGAGTGGATCATTTGGAAGAGACCCAGCGCCGAGCTGCTTCGTTCATTAAGAGGCTTCGAATACGACTAGCGAAGAGGGAGAAGGTGAGCTGAGAGCTGTTGGGAATTGATAACTTGATAAGATCACCCTAGAATCTTCCAGAAGATTTCCGAGTTGAGCTCAAGAATCAAGCAGCTGGAGTATGACGACGCAAAGAAGTCGGCCGAAAGCGCAAAATCCCCCACGAATGCCTCACCGACGTCTTCGTTTAGAGGCAGCGTTGAGCTACCGAAGCAGAAAGCGCCGCCGGCACCAGAGCCGAAGGCACCAGAGCCGAAGGTATCAAAGAGCGCCGAGGAAGAAAAGCCGGTAAGTTTTTACCCTGAATTCATTGGTTCTGGGTTAAGCGTCCAGTTTTCCAGACCCCAGGTCAAGAAGCGGTTGCGCTACGCGGTCTAGACATCATGAAACGCAATCAGATTCTGGAGCAGATCATCAAACCACATGAGGCGGATGTGTTGGCGAAGTTTTTCGAATCCAATGCATCACAGCCTAACCCAACGGTATGGCGATCCACTAAACCCTTGGGTTTATAAGAAGTTGGTGCTTTAGGTAATCAAACTTATCGATAAGGCCATCGGCTATGGAATTGAAGTGCTGCTGATGCGACCGGACCTGTTTGAGGACGTCGTCGACAATGAACTAAGGCTGTTCCTGCTGGACGGCTCTAGGGTATGAAGGTTTGGTTAAGGCCTTTATTATACCAACGCTCACCCCCTCAGCGTCTGCCAGCGCAACTCCTCCCATTCAGTATCAGATACCGTGGGGCCAGACACATTTGTACGAGTCATCACGTAGACGCTGGCGTGGTGACGCTCACGGGCTGTTATGCAGACGCTCGCGAACCTTCCACGCTCTCGTCGCTGCCCATTGCACTACAGTTGACCCTTTCGCTGGGGGTCGGTCGATCACTTCGCGCATTGCTCTGTATGCTTTGGGCGCGTGCGTGCGTGCGTCGCGTGCTCAGCGTCTGAGGTTAGCGGCTGGGCGCTCACCGCTCGCAAGCAGCTGACGCTCACCACGAGCGTTGGTATAACAAAGGCCTAAGGCTGATCAGTCCTCTTAGGACGCGCCATGCACTCGTCTCCCATTCAAAACCGTAGAAGCATAGTCAGCGCGTTCTTGACCTATGCAATGAACTTCAAGGCGAGTCGCCATTCAAGCCAGTGTCCTCACCTTTCCAGAGGGGTCAGATGTCAAGTTACCTCGCCAAGAAAGGACGGAAGGCGTGGTTGGCCTGGGCGAGGATCGATCACTCCACCATTTGACTGTCCGTGGCACCTCTTACCACTACACCATGCTCGCTCATTTTAAGTGTAGACGTATTTTAGGTTTATTTTTACCCCGAACCGACCGATTTCAGGCGAAGCAGGTTCTTCGTGAGTGCATGCTGCAGCATACGGACTACGTTCCATCAACTTGGGGTGGAGAAATGCTGTCAAAACGTCGCCAGCAGCAGCCAACCCCCAAACGTGCTGCTCAAGCGGCTCCAAAGGAAGAGAAAGCCGGACCTCATGTGCCTCCTTCCCGGTCATTTTTCAATTTTATAATGAACCCGTTTGTGGGCGGCTCTGCAGAAAGCAATGAAAAGTCTGATGGAGAGAATTCCTACACGGAAAAGCGACGCAGTGGAGGCTCCGATAATCGACAGGAAAATCGGCATCATCAGTCATGGTGAAGGTCCCGCAAAAGACTCTAAGTAGCAAGAGGAAATCAATATCATAGATGTGAAAATGCTGATCATTGGTGTTATTTTCGTGAAATTTGAACCCTCTGGTGTTGTATCTGCTAAATTTCAGTCAATCATTCGTTGAATTGTCGAGGAAAACCGAAGTTTTCGTTAATCATTATCGATTAATCTAAATAAATATTTACCAAGCCGTGGTCTTTGGACTTTTACTGATTCCTAACACAACATAGAAGGTTAGCCGGGTTACGTTGGACTAGGAGAGGGCAGGTAAGAAGGGAGGTTCATCCACTCGCGGTTAATTCTACACCCTTAACCGCGACCTATTGCCAATGCTCGCTCCATCGCCAATGTACGAACGCGGACAACTCGTCCGTTCGCTTATAGAAGCAGATTGCAACTCTTGCTACTTTGATAATCTATTAGGTGGATGATCTGTTAGGTGAACGAAAAGGCAGCGACTGAATAATGTTCCAATTCACCACTCATTACTGAATAATGCTCCAATTCACCACTCCTTATCCGTAGCGAACGGACGAGCTGTTCGCGTTCTTCAATTGGCGATGGAGCGAGCATTAGCAATAGGTCACGGTTAACGGTGTAGAATTACCCGCGAGTGGTTCGTCCCCCCCCCTCCAAAAAAGAAGAAATAGGATCCAAATACAAAATAGCTTCATTATTAAACGAGTAAGTGAACATGGCGTATATTATTGTTGTTATTGTTGTGACTTTAGCATCTGCACACGTTTTTCTCGTGACTGGTTGCCTCAATGCAGCTCTCGTGAATCCTTGGGCGAGTTATCCTTCTCGGACTTTGATAACTTGTCGTCTTGTTTTGCTTTCTGAAGGAAAATATTGTTCTTTGTTTAATCTTCTGAGGATGCGCCATGCACTCGTGTTCTATTCAAAATTTTCGAGGCATAGTGAATGCATACTCTATACTATTATATATCTTGTGGGGGTCAGTTGCTGTACAAATCAGTAGGTTCAGCTAGGCGGACAAGCCTGTTACCAATTAACCCGACCCCGAAGGGATGGAAGACTTGGTTAGCCCGGGCCGGGATAGATCCCTAGACCGTGTGGTTGTCAGTAGCGCCTCCTACCACTTCACCATTGGCGCACAGCTACCAAAGTACACACAAAGTTAATTGAAAGCTGATTTATTACTAATTTAATCGTATATAAATGACGAAAACCTCGGATTTCACTGAGAAGAGAAGAGCATTGAACTATTTCAGCTTTTCCTACGTCGAAGTTGCCGTATAGTCGATGTCGGCGGAAAAATCGATAAAATCAGAGATAACAAGAAGATAACGAGAACGAATCCTGTCTAGATGTTGCTCGAGAGTCCCTCGTTCTCTCTGAAAATGCAACGGATTGGGATGCCAGACATGACCGATAGTTATCCTCCAGGCACCAACCTGCCTCGTATGACCGTTGTCGGTTCATGTGACGTGCTGATCGCTATAAAAAGTAGTCTAAAATTCAGAAATGGCGTGAAAATGGGCAAGACGAGGGCAGTTCGAGAGAAAATGTACGGCTAGACAGATCATCGGTACCTGACGGCTTTGTTGGAGCACCTTACAGTAGCAGTTCCGACAACGACGACTTTTGAGACGGCCAGGGCCCAGATTCATGAACGGACGACCGGTTTCCGAAACCGCGGCGCAGCCAGAACCAGACGGCAGAGTCGATGAGAGATTGCGTTCAACATAGGAAGTTTGGGATAAGTAGACAAAGGTGCGCGCCGTTCAAGGTATATCTCGGGGTTTATCGGGGGTTGGTGTATTTGGGCCCAGGACCATCAAAAGGTGATGATCATTCTACGCAGACGAAGCTTTCGACATAACAGCCTCAGGGCATACTAGCAAGTCGAGTCTCAAGAGATCATGAGCCACGCGTTCAGTGATTCATCAACATACCCTAGCTCCAGGTAAACCCCACGAAAACCATCTGCTGCACTTCGATCCATAAAACTCCATCTGAATTCCACAGAAGTCTGCAGTCACAACAGTCGAATGGATTTATATCAGTAGCGCATAGGGGCCGACGGGGACCAAAAGGGGGCGTGGTCCTTACTTCAGTATACCCAGAGGGCTTACACTAGGGTTTACCCTAATCATAGGCACCTTAGCCACCCATTATAGTGTGGAACCGAGACGAACCATGGCGCTGTTCACCACGAAAATCGATAAACCACCGAAAATCAGCCGGCGCTACGCAGGCATTAGTATTTTCACCGGGCCGAAATGTGGTGATTCCTTGCGGTTCCTATTGTTTATCTATTTTTTCAGTCTACGATTCTCTATTTTCTCTATTTTTGAGCTATTTTTTAACACTGGACGCCTACCTCTTTACTGGTCATTCTCACACTTTTGATTCTCGGCGGATTATCCAGCTCTACCGAACGCTCTTCTGGATCGCTTTCGTCGAAAATGTATCCGACAAACTGTCTAGCCGCATTCATAAAACTGTTCTTTTCGTTCTTTTCCGACTTTCCACTCTTTTCGCCCGTCGTCGTTCCACTGTCTTTAGTTTTCACCTTCTTTTCGGGAATCTTTACGGGTCGACGGCGAGCTGCATCACCTCCCCACGACTCGGGCAGATATTCTGGTCGGGTGGTCATCACCGTGAGGAGGATTCGTTTGGCCTGTAAACCAGAGAATCTGTCAGGAATTGTGGATTACCCACTGGGTATGTCCAAACCCCTTCCCTTACCTTGTTCTTATCCACCAGAAAAAGCCTCATTTCGTTGTCCACAGTGCCGCCTTTCGCGTTCTGCTGTCGGCTCAGTAACTCGTCCACTGCAAAAGTGAGTGCCTTGTCCATGATCCTCATCACCTAAATTATCATTAATCAGTTAATCAATAAAAATCGATACATATCCGTGATTTTCGTCACCATCGGCTCCAGTTTCGCCTCGGACGACTCAAAGTACTTGTTAAGTTCCTTCAGCTCCTTATACTTGACCGGCTGCTCCAGCAACTTCTCTCGGCGTATGATTTCAAGGGCTCGCTTCGCTACGGCTTCTTCCCATTCGGACTGAAAGATCGGGGTATAGCTGCGCAGGTGATAGGTAAGGTAAAAGGTAAGGTGGTCGGTATCGATCAGTATTCTAAGTATGCGCCATGCCTTCGCGCTCCATTCAGAATGGTAACGGCATGGTGAATGCGTATTTGGCCCATACAATGGCTTTCGTGGCCAGCCGCTATGCCAAGCCTGGCACCTATTTGCCCGACCGCCGAAGGATGGAAGGCCTGGTAAGCCCGAGCTGGGATCGATCGCTCGACCGTGCGGGTGGTAGTAGCGCCACTTACCTTTGTACCACACACGCCCATAAATAGTATGTGGTGAAGTAATTTCACCATTCAACTTATCTCTAAACTGCCCGTTCCCCGGGGGAATGAAAGGCTAGGTTACTTCCGAGCGAGGATCGATCCCTGGACCGTGCTGGTGTCAGCAGCGCCTGTTAGCGACGCTTGTTAGCACTGCGCTAGATGACATGTAGGTTGATTACTGGGCCATTATCAGTCTTAAATGAATGAAAAATCACGAAAAAATAGGATTATTGGAGATCACAAGTGGTGGCCGGCCCCGATCATGCCTTTGACATCAGTCGATATCGGCCTCTGGGCTGACCCGTCGTCGGTGGGTTTCCCGCGTCATTCCGATGGGAGCGTCAATTGCCTAGCCCTCTTTTACGTTGCATAATATTTAGAAGTACCCCATATTTTTCAATTTAAAAAAATTCCTTTCCTCATTTTTCCATTTTTCGTTTTTTTCTTTTTCCTCCCGTTCATGCTCTCTCTGCAGTCCTTAAATTCATGCTGCTTACTGAACTCACAGGTCTCTCGTCCTCATCATAGACGACATTTTGAGGATTCTTCAGCGCTGCGTTCAGTTCTTCGATCGTCTAAAATGTACCTTGTTGGAAATTTTTACCAGAAACTGGTAAAAATTGACCCAAAATCGATACTGACTTGCTGCTGGTCGCGTATTTTCCGTCGGTATCGTTTTCGAATTCGGACCGCGTTCTTCAGCGCGCCTTCCAGTTCGTCGATACGCTTCAGAAGCACCGGAATGTCGCTCACGCTTCTTTCTGTTTTCTTCTGAACAAAAGCGACGACGGAATTGGGAGAAATTATTAGAAAAGGTGGTCCCTTCCACTTGGTCTCTAGTTTTAACGCTTCAGTTGTTTAGTCGTTCCATTTCTAACTCATCTCTTTAATTCTTATATTCGTCCTCCTACCATCCTTTTCTGATCCTTTGGTGCCTATGGTTGTGTACCTACATGTCAGTCCTGTAATATCCTAGTCGTTTTTTTTTGCAATGAAAATGAAAAAATAACAGCTTCTTATACGAATGTCCTTTTCCCTATCCAGGATAAAAGAAAATTGTTATTTGTTTATTGTTCATTATTTGTCCATTCAATAATCAATATTTGTTTGTATTTATGTGTTTGTTTCAGAACCGTATTTGTTTGCATTTACCACGCCAGCGTCACCATTATAACTCGTACAAACGTGTCTAGTGCACAATCAAAAATTCCAGTAAATCAGAAGCTAAGAATCATTTTCATGGACCATGCTTCCTATAACAATGTGCAATGGTCTACTAAAAGGTGGCACAAAATCATGCTTCGAAATTCAGAAATGTATCGAGAAAAATACGATACAAAACTGTGGGGCCAGACACGTTTGTACGAGTTATCCCGTCGACGCGACTCGTACAAACGTCGTCTGGTCCCACAATCGTCTGATGCTGAATGGACGAGTTCGGTACCTACCGATGGTTGTATACCTTCCCAATACCTGGTCTTTTCCTTTTACCTAAGAAATGTCTATAGATACCCAAACCTTGGAGTTGCTGGAAATTCTTCCCTCTAATGCCCAGTTTATTCATTTTCCTTCCATCAAATGGGTAGGAAGTTCCATCTTCTAGGAATTATTTCCTTTATTTACAATTTTATAGTTTTTCTAGGCGTTATCAATTTGTGCAATGCTCTTTTTGATAATCAGACTATCATTTTTACCGATTTCTGGGATAACTTCATCGTTCATCTCCTGCTCCTTTTCCATACCCAGCGATGGTTGTATACCTTCTTAGTACCTAATCGTTCTCTTGTACCCATCAGGAACGTTTTGGACCATTTCCTTTCATTGTGGTTTTATAGTTTTCGTAGGCGTTACCAGCTTCTACGATACCCTTTTTTGGCAATCATATTATCATTTTGACCGATTTCTGAGGTAACTCCATTATTTTCTTTTCCTCTTGTGTGGCTACCTATCCAGCTCTCTTCCCCTTGTGGGTTAGCGCTGTCTAACCCAGGATTTTCTTGTTTTTCCCTCTTTCGTGATTTCCCTAGGAAAATACCCGGATCTGAGCCATATTTTGAAATATTCTCTTACCCTTATGGCCGTGACACTTTCCGCTGTCCGTGTCTTGGAATCAGACGACTGCAATAAACCACTTTCTGCTTGACTGTAGGGTTTATAAATGTTTTTTGAATTATTTCTTGCTAACCGAAGCGCTGGCGGGTTTTTGTTGATCTCCTGGTGCGTCGTCTCCTTGCTCGACCGTGCCCTCCTCTCTGATTTCAGAAAGAATTTAAAAATTATTCGAAAAAAGGGCATGCTACTTACCCTTCTGCGTCGTCTAGTAGAGTTTTCCACCTGAAAGAGAAGTAGCAGCTCTACCAACGAATGAATTCGATTTTATTCAGAAATTTGTGCTCAAACTCCGATAGATCGTGCCAAAAGCGAACTTTAGGTCAGTGGCTCTCATTTTTGCTTGTGCTGGTCGTACTTTGGCGGCAACATTTTCGAATTCTTCCGCTTCTTCTTTGGTTTCTTCCGTCTGAAAGAACTTATCCATTTTCTTGGAAAATATAATAGTATTTTGAACATCAAACACTCACGACATCTTCCACCTTGCCTGAAAAAGAGAAAATGTTCCGAAATGATCGAAATTACTCGCTAAAATACGATATTATACCGTATTTTCTCTGAATTACACGTTTTCGCATAGTTCGCGTTTGTGGCGGCGGCGGTGGTGGTGGTGGTTGTGGTTGTGGTGGTGGTGGACCAGAGGTTTTCTCGTAGTGTTCGCCGCCAACATCCTCATCACTTCCTCTCTCGTCTTTTCTATCTTCGTCACTCTTCTTCTCCTCCGTTTTTCCTTCTCTTCTCGTCGATGCCGATGTTCGTCCATGAGAAACCTCCTGGAATCGCCTAATTTTTCATTTGTGGTGACCCACGGTGCAGTGGTAACATGCGCCATTGACACAGGTACGGTCGAGCGATCGATCCTCACATTGGGTGGCTAAGCCTTCCATCCCTTCGTATTGGGTGAATTTTCACCGGAAAGGCTCCAGTAAAAAGGACCAAATCGGCCATCACTATCAGTAGAGTCAACTAATATGCAAAACTAATCGTAAGAAGGGAAGGTAATCATATCTGCTTCATCGTGGCCGCTAGGTCTTCAAAGTAGAGTTTCTCAACTTCTAAAATATTTGTTAATAAATCCTATTATGATCGAACCTGCGTAGTGCAGCGGTAAGAGGCGCTATTAACACTCGCACGGTCGAGCGATCATCCCCGTCGCCGGACTAACCAAGCCTTCTACCACTTAGGCCCTTGTTACACGTTCGCTCAACCCCCAGCGTAACTCGTCCATTCAGTATCAGACACCGTGGGGCCAGACACGTTTGTACGAGTTCACCGCGCCAGCGTCACCATGATAACTCGTACAGACGTGTCTGGCCCCACGGTGTCTGATACTGAATGGACGAGTTACGCTGGGGGTGAGCGAACGTATAACAAGGGCCTTAGAGGTCGGGATAATTGGTACAAGACCTGTCTGCGAAGCTGAAGTCTGACTTGGTGGTGCGGCTTCCCCAGAAGTCATTGTATAGCCCAAACAGACATTCACCATGCCTCAACGATTCTGAATGGAAGACGAGGGCGTGGCGCGTCCTTAGGGTATTGTTCAACGCTGACAACCTTCAGAATATAGCAGTAAAATTAGGTGATGTTTCCTTCGCTAGAACAAAGATCACGTCCAGCCGAAAGGAAGCCGATTACTGGATCATCTTATCGATTATTTGCTGATAAGCGGATAATTTGTTTTAGTGATGTATTTTTCATTAATTTTTAGTGATAATCTGTCGCAGTTCCCGCAAAATTACAGCCAAGTGGTAGGCTAAGCTCTGGAAGACGTCATTGGGTGCTTTGCGAGTAGAGCCCAAGCTTCCTCGTGGCTTACAATTCTACTGAGACCAGGAAGCTGGGACTGCATCCTTTGCGATGGTGCAGCGGTAAGAGGCGCTACTGGTATCAGTAAGGTCGAACGATCGGTCCACGCTCGAGCAAACCAAGCCTTCCATCCCTCCAGAGTCCGGTTCTGTGGTAACGACCTTGTCCGGGAAGGTGCAACAAATGTGGTCACATAGGTCAACTACGTATTCACCATGGGTCTGTGATTCTTCATGGAATTCGAGTGCATGGCGTATATTTAAGGAGACGATCTGAACTTTGAAGTTTTCTGAAAGCTAAAACCAACCGAATGACTAGACTTGTGACCTCTCTTGAACAATCGCAACATTTGCGCCAATTTTCTCTTTTTGCTGACACTTTTCTGTTTTTCATGTTTTTCAGCCATTTTTATTAGAATTCTGAAATTATCATCAGTGATATGATTCCGTTTCAAAACTGAATCTGATGGTCCAACCTTTTTATAACACAAACATTCAAATGAGGGGTGAGCGTGTGGTTCAAGTGATGGTGGGTGAGAAAATGAACCACACTTGAATGCAAACGTTCGATAGCGGTAGGCTTATCACCACGTTTAGCGCTTCTCATTCGTCTTTTTGACCCTTATTATTTGGTCCGTGCCTTTTAGAGTTAATTTTGCTTAAAATTATCTATAGAATGGAAAGTTGCAGTGGTTTGAGGCGCTAGCGACACCTGTAAGGTCGAGCGATCGATCCTCACCCGGGGTAACCAAGCCTAGCATCCCTCCTGGATCGGGTGAGTTGGTACCAGACTCATCTGGTAAGGTGAAAACACCGACATGTTGTAGTGGACGACCCCGCTCCAAGTCATTGTGTAGGCCAAATACGCATTCGCCATGCTTATGCGATTCAGAACGGAGAACAAGTGCACGGCGCATCCTTAAAGACCTCATCGACGCTGACCACTTTACCTTTTACCTTTCTTTTCTTACCGCCTACCTATTATTCTGTTACGATTTTCCCATTTCTTTCCTGCAGTGGATCAATCAATACCGACTATCGACTAATCGGGTACTTCCGTTCCCCGGGGTCGGGTAAATTGGTACCAGACTTATCTGGGAAGGTGAATACACCGACATGCTGTAGCGTCCGGCTCCCATCCAAGTCATTGTATAAGGCAAATACTCATTCACCTTGCCTGTACGATTCTGAATGGAGGACAGGTGCACGGCGTGTACTTGAGGCGCTGATCATCGGTGACCTCTTTACCCTTAGGCCCTTGTTATACGTTCGCTCACCCCCCAGCGTAACTCGTCCATTCAGTATCAGACACCATGGGGCCAGACACGTTTGTACGAGTTCACCACGCCAGCGTCACCATGATAACTCGTACAGACGTGTCTGGTCTCACGGTGTCTGATACTGAATGGACGAGTTACGCTGGGGGGTGAGCGAACGTATAACAAGGGCCTTAGGCCTTTGTTATACCAACGCTCGTGGTGAGCATCAGCTGCTTGCGAGCCGCTAACCTCAGGTGAGCACGCGACGCACGCACGCACGCGCCGAAGCATACAGAGCAATGCGCGAGGTGATCGACCCATCCCCAGCGAAAGGGTCAATCGCAGTGCAATGCGCAGACGCTGAGCACGCGACGCACGCCACGCACGATAACTCGTACAAACGTGTCTGGCCCCACGGTGTCTGATACTGAATGGGACGAGTTAGCATGAGCGAACGTATAACAAAGGGTCAAGAGCAATGCGCGAGGTTGAAGGTACGCGAGCGTCTGCATACGTGAGCGTCAGCACGCCAGCGTCTACGTGATAACTCGTACAAAATCGCCCCAGTCTGCAATGCGCAGCGACGTATAGCCAAAGGGTCAATCACGTGCAATGCACAGCGACGAGAGTGGAAGGTTCGCGAGCGTCTGCATAACAGCCCGTGAGCGTCACCACGCCAGCGTCTACGTGATAACTCGTACAAACGTGTCTGGCCCCACGGTGTCTGATACTGAATGGGACGAGTTGCGCTGGCAGACGCTGGGGGTGAGCGTCGGTATAACAAAGGCCTTTTATTTAGGTTTATGTAGCAAGAGAGATTTAGAAATTTAATTTTTATTCGTCCGCAATCCATTGACGACAATATCTTCCGAGGCGGTTTCGTATTCAGCATTGAACGCTTCTAGGACGTCCTCGAGTTCTGATTCAACGGCCAGTTCGAATTCTCGTCGCTGATTCTCCGGAAGTCCATCGGCCATCCGACCCATCCGGTCCAGAAACTCTATCGTGCTCGGTGAAAATGTGGGCATGCTCGACATCACTGAAAATATGAAAGTTGTTAGGGGATTCTCTACAGTAACCTGTTCTTCCGGCTCGAACCCACGACACATCGAGAGAAGCAATAAGTGAAAACTACAATTCTGCAATGCATAAGCAAAAATACAACGAAAGAACAATAACATTAGCCTATTTTGGATGAACACGAGAAAAATCTGCTGGACTCATTTGGAATAGAAACCAGTGAGATGGATATTCTGGTGTAGGGTCACTATCCCAGGACCTACAAACTTTTTGTCCAGGAAAAACCCATTGACGAGGAACAATTTTTTGAGGAAACAAGAGTTTTCTATCACGAGCCTAAATTTTTCACGAAATTTTCTATAAAAAAGTCGGTAAAATGTCTTGGGGCTTTCCAGCAGAGCGAACTCGTCCAGACTTGCTTTTTAGAACGGTATGCCCAATCATTTCATTATTCCCACTTCTAGATGGAGCGCGTGTTGCAGGGGTAAGAGGCGCTACTGACACCTCGCGGTCGGGTGATCGATCCTCGCCTAGGCTAACCAAGCCTTCCGTCACTCCAGGATCTGGTAAATTAGCATCAGACTTGTCTGGGAAGGTGAAGGCACTGATATTAGCTTAACACTAAGGCCACTTACATTTGTTTTTCATCGACATCTTAGTCATTTTAGCCTCCGTCTTACTTATGTCTATTCATTTTAACACGTTGACGACAGCGCCTTTTTCGCGTGTCTGGCGCGTGGGACCAACCGATTTTCTAGCGCGCCGAGGTTGTGGCATGATTTATTTATTTATTTTATTTATTTGATACACGAGTGGGCTCGTGTGGGTTACAACACTGGGACCTATGAAACCAAAAAATGAACACGATATAGTACAAATATCGACAACGCTAAAAATATCTGAATTATGTTGAACAATTAATGAAAGTCGTACACAGTGGCGAAAATGAGCCAGATAAACAGCTAACAAAACCCGGAAAACATTTGAGATTACAACTTAAAGGTTGGAGCAGCGACTAAGAAATGATCTGAAAGATGATAACCTAGGTGGGATGGCACTTTTTTTTGCTGAGGTTGCCATAAGCTAAGCAGGCCCTATGGGTGAAAAAGTTCCGTCTGCAAGTAAGCTTGGCTCTACCAGGATCATATCTTACACATCCTCTCCTCGTGGTTGCTGTCCTCAATTTCAATAAGTCTGAGGCCTTGATACCGCAACTATGATGAATAATTTTGTGGAAAAAAATCAAATCGTTTCTTTTCCTTCTATGCTCCAGTGTTTTCAAGCCAAGATTAAAATTCCTTTCGATACTGTGGGGTATTCGATCATATGAAAACCCCAGTCCTCGTAACATTAGTTTCCTAGTGAAGTTGTTTTGAACCCTTTCTAGTGCCAAGATACTCTTTTTCTTATAAGGATTAAACACAGGCGTTCCGTATTCCAAAATAGGCCTCACGTAGACCTTGTAAGCTCGAAGCAGTACAACAGGATCGTTGATTGTGAGAGCCCTAAACATGTTGTACATTGCCTGAGTTCCTTTTTTTGTAATCATTTCGCAGTGCTTATCAAACGTAAGATCACGGGAGACGAGGAACCCTAGATCTAATACTTCTTCAACAGCTTCCATGACCTCGCCACCAATCGTATAAGGATGACAACTATTTTTCTTAAATGATGCCGGCATACGGCGAATTTTTTAAAAGTGGAGATGAATAGTAAATCTTGAAGACTACATATACAGTCCTGTAATATCGGGGATTGTGACTATTCCTTTTTTTTACAATGAAAATAGAAAAATAACAGCTGGAAGCTTTTAGAATGTCCTTTTTCCCTATTAAAAGGAAATTGTTATTTGTTTATTGTTCATTATTTGTTTATTCTAATAATCAATATTTGTTTGTATTTATGTGTGTTTGTTTCAGTAACCAGTATTTGTTTGTATTTATTTGTTTCTTGCGATAACCATTATTTGTTTTTACTTGTAAAGAAAACTAGTGCACAATCAAAAATTCCAGTGAATCAGAAGCTAAGAATCGTTTTCTTGGACCGCGCTTCCTATAACAATGTGCAAAGGTCTACTAAAAAGTGAAACAAAAACATCCTTCGAAATTCGGAAATGTATCGAGAGAAATACGATACAAGACTGTGGCGCAGCATTGCGCCACACGGTCCCACGCGGCCGCTTGAGCGTGGCGCAGCGTTGCGCCACACTGTCGTCAACGTGTTAATGGTAATGTAGTAGTCCTCTTAAATTTTTGAACTGACGCATTTGTGCTTCGCATTTTGTTCGTTTTTCAGAATTCAACCTCCTTATTAATACGAATGGACATTTAGAAGATGCCCTCACCCTTACGGGCTCTGGAATGGATTAGGTTTTCAACATTCTACATACAACGTGTCATTCATCTGTAGGGGATGTTATCCAAAGTGCAGGTCGGTTTCTTTTTTCGTTTTCCTTTATATTTCCCTTATTTCTTCTTTCTTTTCTCACATCCGAGGCATTTTTCATCAGAAACTCCCCGCTGATGAGTTCCGCGGATAGCCTTACGCTTAACTAGTATCCGTCTAACCGCTCGATGCTCTACAAAACTATACAGGTCTCGTTCAGAAACTTTGGGGCCTAGTAAGGGGAAGAACGAAACGGATATTGGCTACCTTTTCTTTTTCATGTATTACTAGTTTGTTTTCTATTCTGCATCTGCAAAAAAATGACATCGCTACAAAAATCAACCGCTCACGAGCACTTCAACTACAAAAACTGCCAACATTTTCACTAACGTAGCCTTCCGTATTTCTTTTCGTGATTTTCTTGAAATTTGGGATCAGATGCGAAGAAATTCCAACATTTAATAGTGCCCAACAATCCGGAAAAGCATCTAATAAAGCCCAACAATCAATTTTGTAGAATAAAGATATCGAAATCACTATGCGGCTGGCCCCCGCAAGTCATCGCATAGGCCGAGCACGTATTCATCATGCATCTACAATTCAGAGGGAAAATCTAATGCATGGCGCGTCCTTAGAGGACTGACGAGGGAGGTCATTCAGCTTCCCCCGAAGATTCTCGTCGAGACCTATACGGTTCGGTAGAGCATCGAGTGACGATTACAACGGTATAATTTGTTTTTGCTACCTGCAAATGGGTGGCCCAAAAAAGGCAAAAAACCTTGACAACTAACATACGCACAGAGGACAAAATCTACTAGCACTATCGTGAAATTCTTTTTATTACTTTTTGCGAGTTACTGTTATGTATACTAGAACATGATGTTGCCATGTTGGTGTTAGGTTCATCGCAAAAATCGCATCTCAGGCGGGAATCGAACCCGCTTCTCAACCTCTCCGGGATTGTGCATATCTGCTAGCACTTATGCATGTGACCCATAGCTACCGTAACCAACCCAATTCGATCCCAAGTTCAAAAACTAATGTCATATTCGTGATCAGCGCTCCGAATAACCCACGTAGACAAAGTTTGGGCTAAATCGGTGGTTTCGACCCAACCACCCTACTGTGTTAGAACAGACCCTAGCAAGCGCATATCAGACACAATGGGAAAAGTTGACGTTAGATTTGTGAATTGTGGATTTGTCAGCCGCCCAAGTGATCTTTCTCGTTGAATATTAAAAGAAACTCATCCAAAATGGAGTCTATGTTCTTTAGAGTCGAGGAGGTGGAACGATAGAGTAAAGATGTTCTCAGCAAGTGGACCTTCATACAACTACTCACTTGAAATTAGTAAGGCTAGTTGGGTCGAAATCACCGATTTAGCCCAAACTTTGTCTACGGGAGTTATTCGGGACGCTAACCACGAATCTGACATTATCTTCTGAATTTGGGATCGATTTGGGCTGGTTACGGTAGGTATGGAGCACATACATAAGTGCTAGTAGATATTGTCCCTTGTGCGTACTCTATTGGTCATACTCCTCCCGAACGCGATTTTATTCAGCAACTACGACAAACTTGCAAAAGGAGCCTAATTTGGAATCTAGCGTATGGAGGCAAAAGAAAAACCCAGCAAAGGAACCGATCCCCCGACCATCAGATCGTGAGCCTTACATGCTACCGACTGAGCCACAACGTTACGAGCTGGGTAGGTTACGACCTATAAGCTCTCTCGCCGTTAACTAGTATTACAATCCTATACGTCAAGATTTTTCGCCTTTTATGGACGCGCATTTGCAGGTAGCAAAAACAAACTATACCGTTGTAATCGTCACTCGATCCTCTACCGAACCGTATAGGACTCGATGAGAATCTTTGGGGGAAGCTCACTGACCTCCCTTGTGAGAAGAGGCGACCACTATTTTTTTAGAAATTGTGGATAATATTTACTCAGCGCTGGAGGCCTTTGTCGGTTAGGCAGTCACGTGCAGATGACAACAAGCCGAAAGTGACACGAAGATGGATGACTGTGTCGTCGCGTAATGAGGTGTGGACATTATGACTAACCGCTGGTCGTCCCTTGGAGAAATTCGTCGTCTCAAAGGCGGGCAAGAAGGACCCTCCTAGGAGGTCCGCTCTCGTATTGATGACAACGGGGCTTCTGATGACGTCGGGAGTTTTATTGCCGGCGGCGATGACGGCGATTTGCTCCTAGTCGTTCGCCAGGCTGACATCGTCAAGTGAGAGAGCTCCAAGTTGGCAAGTCTTGAGAGACGAAAACAACCATCTGGCTATTTGGGGAGTGATTAGGGCAGATGGGTATCTCCGGGTTTATAACATTAATTTATCAGCCATTCAGCGGCCTGCAGGCCGCCAAATGAACTAATGAATAGTAGGAAACATATGCAAATCATTTATGATAACAAATAAAACGAAGAACAAAAAGCATGCAGCAAAAGACGGCGAGGAACTGATGAAATAGGTCACTGCGGCACGGTAACGGGCAATCGCGGCGGGACCCTATAATTGACAAACAGACATCGTGGTTTTGCTTATTTATTAGTAGGATTCTCAATATATTAAATCACCAAGATATCATGTTTATCGCGATAGAAGCACAAGTTTTATAACAATTTATCATTATCTATCTAACGTTCATGTAACACAACCGTCAGTTAAGAGATAAGAGACTAGCTCCATCGAGGGTAGAGGAGGGGCGTGGCCTACTGAAGCTCTCACAGCTGAACCGCTACGCACACGCGCGCAGCGGAACTCGGACCATCTCGTATCTGCACAAAGGTCAACTATCTGTGGCTGTTACCATTTTCGGCTATTTGTAAGGCGATTTTCAAGGTTTTAGACGCCCACCTAATCCAAAGGCGTGAGTCCACGAGATGGAGAATGAAAAATGGTTCGGATGAAAACAATGTTGGCGTGGGATGGGAAATGCGAACATGTGTCGTCGGTCAATTTCTCTAGAACTATTTCGAGGCACTCGAGAATCGGCTGAAGAAGATCGCTCGAAATTTTCACGAACTCGCTATTGACTGGTGTTTTTCGGCCGAGAGCCGAGCGACGAGTGCCGCTCCACTTCCGCTTCCGACGGATATTCATAGAAATTTGAAAGAGTAGGCGTTCCTGTTGGAGATATCAGATAGGAGGGCAGTTGCTCATTGGACTAGGCCAGGATAAAACAATGAAAACAAACTATACGAGAGCATTTTGAAGAATAACCAAGCTCTGGAGCAGAAGCTCATCTGGAATGCGCTCGATCGAGCCGTCTAGCCGTCATCCTTGAGAGGAGAGCGGCTAATGGAAGAGTTTGGCTCGATGTCCAAATTAGATTCGAACTGCCCTCGGTGCCACACTGAATCGCCGAGCTATATATAGTCCCGAGTGGCGGCAGCCAGAAAGCAACACAAAAAAGGAAAGGCTTTTAAAGCCCTTTTTATTGCTTTTTGGGAATAAAATGTCTGCAAAAGACAGATCAGGAGCCAATAAGACAAAAAGGAAGGGACTCCTGTGTTACCTAACTATTTAAGAGGCCTGCATAGTCTTTCTGGATCGTTTCATGTGTTTTGAGTTCAGGTTTTTCATTTTTTCGTTTTTTTTTACCCTCTGCTATTTTTGTTTTAGGCACATCATTGGACGTATTTAATAAATAACTGACTGAATAAATAAATAAATAAATAAATAAATAAATAAATAAATAAATAAATAAATGAATAAATAAATATAAATAAATAAATAAATAAATAAATAAATATCTCCTAGATAGATTCAGAAAAAAAGAAGAAAATTAAGCCTAGGAAAGGTTATAGTGTTTCTTGATAGGCAAGAAGGCTGGGATCGCAAAGGTGGGACTATAAAAAATTTAGTGAACGATGATTATCAGTCTGCTGAGGACGCGCCATGCCCTCGTGTTCCATTAAGAATCGTAGAAGCATGTTGGATGCATAATCAGACCTTCACGTTCCTAGCCAAGTTTGGTAACAATTTACCCAGCCCCAAAGAGATGCAAGGTTTGGTTATCCCGAGCACGACCGATCGCTGTCTATAACTCATGAAATTACGCGCCAAAGGCAAACAAGAGGCCAAAGCTAAATGGCCCGCTGGATTTTCTCGAGAAAAAAAAATTTAAGAAGGAAATTGACCTTTATCTCTTCTAAGCGCTGAAAAGAGAAACAAGAAGGAAAAAGGTAAGAAGAAGAGAAAAAAGGTCCAAAGTGGGAAAAATAGAGCCGACGGCAGGCCGATTTCTGCTGCATGTGCTGTTTCGCCCTGTTGACGACAGATGTTTCGACGGGCCCTGTGGAGGGTCGGGGCGGAGGGGCGAGGGGGGGGTGGCTGTTGGGGTGGTGTAGCAGCAACAAGTCTGCCTAGTAAACATTCAACCCACCACTCCACCCCTCTGTTCGTCCACTCGGTTGAAATTCGACAATTCAAAGTGACAGATCGCCTAAAGGGAAGTGCGACCCGTGAGCTAGACAAGAGGGGGCGGTTGGTCGAGGAGCCGAATGAAGCCCCGCGAACAGTTGGAACAGCCGGCATATGGTTCGGCATTTATTTATGCGCTAGCCGCGGATCTCTATTCATCATTTACGATCGAAAGACACGATGTTGGTTTGAAATGAGAAACTCACCCTGAATCAGGCGCTAATTCAATCCTCATTCTTCCCTAAGGCAACACCCACCCCTGGGCCGAGATTCATGAACAGACGAGCGGTCTCCGAAACCGCGGCGCAGCCAGAACCAGACGGCAGAGTCGATGAGAGATTGCGTTTAACATAGGAGGTTTGGGATAAGCAGAGAAAGGTGTGCGCCGTTCACTGGCTATATCTCGGGGTTTATCGGGGGTTTATCAATGATGAATCTGGGCCTTGGTTCTAGTGGTGCCGTCTCGGTTCTCCCTAGAGGCATTTTACGAGTAAAGGAAAAGAAGTAGGGCTGTGATAATAGCCTGGAACTATTCTCTTATAGATTAGTTATTAATCTTCAGTGGTTATGTACACGTAGTGCAGTGCTATGAAGCGCTACCAACACTCCCGAAGTCGAGCGATCGATCTCCGCCCGGGCTAACCAAGCTTTCCGTCCCTCCGGTGTAGGTTAAGTTGGTACCAGATTGTCTATGAAAGTAGAGGCTTTGGCATGGTGTAGTGGCCGACCCCGCAAGTCTTTGTATAGGCCAAATGCACACTCACCATGCCTCTACGATACTGAATGGATGTTGAGGGCACGGCGCGTCCCAGGCGCAGATCAGCGTCGATACCTTAATCTTTTCTACTAAGGTGATAAATGATATCCTTTGATCTCTTTCCATGATGTGGAACTAAACCGAAAGCCGTATTTAACATTACAGGTATTACGTCGTTTAAATTTTGCGCGCTCAGGATCGACTAAAGCGCGCGAAATTCAAACCGACATTTAACCTTCTTGGTACAGTGGCTGGAGTCAGTGCATGGGCCAAATACGTGCCCACCATGCCTTTATGATTCCAAATGGATAATGAGTGCATGGCACGTCCTCAGGGCACTGATCAACGCCGACCCCTTTACCTTTTACCTTTACTGACAGATTAACTACATAGAAACCTACGATGTCTAACCGGTGATGGATGGACATAGTGAACGCTTCGGCGAGAAAAAACATCCGCCATCAATCTAAAAATCCCAAGAAAATTGCTCCGGGAAACCTTTGACCTGAGTCGGCGAGACAGCTGCACCCAGTCATTAGCAGAGTGAACAACGTTAGGAGAGTGGTGTCGAAGTGGATGATTTTATTGCCTCAGGGGCTTTGGCTACTCGAGGTATAATAACCGTCGTTCTCTCAATAATTGATCAGAAACCTGATTCATAATTGTAAACAGAACAATATTCTTTTATTTGAAAAAATATTTTTGTGCAACTTGACTAGTAACAAATATTTAAACATACAATTGTAAATTGGGTAATGCACTCAGATGTCTCTCTAGCGAATGTGTAAAGCTTTTTGACTTCATCTATCTATGGCGGCCGGATCACTACGTTTACGCCGTGCCTTGCATTTCGGCCGGATAATCATCGTAGTACTCGTCCGCGTCCGTGGTGGCGTTTCGGATTGATTGGCCTAAAATAATCAATAATTCTACATAAAAAGCTAGTTAGAAAAAAAAATTGCTTGGTTACAAAATCGTGAAAACATTAATTAGGTAGGAAATAAAACGAAGGAAGGGAATTGTTGAATCGTAGAAATCATAAGCCATCTGCTGTTGAAGAAAATATAAAGTTAGGTATGAAGAACAAAGAATATGGGGTAAACAAGCAAGAAGTTAGGGCAGGTTGTTTAGGAGTACATAATTAATTAATTAATATTTTTGCTTAATATTATTGGAACCCATTCATACTCTGCAGTAAGCGGCGCGAAAGATGCCGCGAGTTGAAGGCTGATGGCACATTCATACTCGGCGGCAAGGCAGCGCGATGATGCTCAAGTAAAGGTGAGAGACGCAGAGGACGCGGCATGGCGGCACGGGTCCCAGATTTGATAGTTCGAAATGTTCCCTCAGTCTTACCCCAATAATTAGCCAATTTGGCGGTGGCAAGGCAAAATTGAAGCCCAAACATGAGCAGGCGATAGTTTAAGCGTCCAAGCGACCAAGTTGCGGCACCGATTTGCTGCCGAGTATGAACGGACGTCTAGATGTTTTGTCGCTGAGCTCGCGTCGGAAGACCGGACTCGTCTCAGCCATTTTCAATCAACCTAATCGGAGAAAACTCAAGAACTGAGACCAACTGAGACCCTGACAGCCCAACTGTCGCGTTGCCGCGCGCCGCGCCGGCGGCAAAAGTATGAATGGGCGCTTACGGTGATACGATGCAAGCAGCGACTGTAGTCTAACATACGGTTGACGACTGGTCGCCGCTGGTGGACTCCTGTACGCGGCAGCGTCGTGAAGGGCTGTAATCGTTGCGCAGAGGGATTCTTACAACATATTTTATAAATTTCAGAGGAGTATTATTGTTGTTTTTTTATTTTTACTCAGGCGCAGAACCTGTTTTTCACTCGATAGCCGAGTAGTGCTGCCGCTGCCGTCGGGTATAAACAGGCCTTTAGACAAACCGAGCAGCAGGAAGCTGTGTCACGCGTAGCGGTGCGCGAGCGGCCTTCAGGCTCTCCAACGGATGAGCAGTGAGTCTCAATAGCACCACCGCCAACCCGGCACATGCGGGTTTTTACCCATTCCAGCTTCTATCCAGCGACATACCCAGCACACTATACCGCGCTCACCTGCACACTTGTTCACGGCGAATTGTGTATGGCTATTGGGTACCACCAGCCGCTTATCGTAACCGACTTCGAACAGCATACAGCCTTTGTTGTGTGGCACCCAGTTCAGCGCTCCACACGTCCAACCGCCGCCCGAACTCTTCAGGCATTCCGATTGGCAATGATCTATAACGGTGGATTATATATTATACCATTTTCATTTTAAAATGGACACTTTTCAAACCAAAATGGACGTTTTTCAAATCAAAAAGGGCACCCACAACTTTCAAATTGTAGATGGCATAATGCACTTTTCATTTTTTACTACACGCATTTACAACGGATAGATGCAACGAGTGTTTTAGTATACATACTAGCAATACAAATATATAGACGACACTGATGATAAAGATCTAATCTATCAATTTTCGTATTAATGAAACAACGAAATGAAGCTACAAATAACAAACTATAAAACATATCGAACAAATAAGAAACTATAAATAACATGTATATACAATATAACAAATATTGTATTCAACAAATAATTAATCAGAGATATTAGGTATTAACACTATATGTACAGTACCGGACGTGTCTTTTCGAAAAAGCCGGCAAAAACCGCTCCAAAGCGGCTTTTTCGAATAACTTTCTTATAATTCAACTATTTGTGAAATTAGGCCTAGATTTGAGCTCAGCAGCTCGAGCTCTATCCATCCATATACATTTTTTTCCAAATTCGTGAAACTTGCTTTCAGTCGATTTTTTGACCCCTCGATTTTCGGATCCCGTTGCCGCTTCGGTCCCTCGCTTGGTGACTCACCGCCAACTAAGCTCCGCCCTTTCATCGCCGCCTATATGCGGCGTTCATTGCACCGAACCAGGAGAGGGAGTCCCCACGGGGTGGCTCGAAGAGGCTACCATGCGGGGCCTCCCGTTGGCCTCGTCGTTGACGAGGTCCTCTGTTGGGTGTGGGTAATTTATACACCAAACGATAGGGCTCGAGCTGCTGAGCTCAAATCTAGGCCTAATTTTACAAATAGTTGAATTATAAGAAAGTTATTCGAGAAAGCCGCTTTGGAGCGGTTTTTGCTGGCTTTTGATCAAATGACACGTCCGGTGCTGTACATCGATAATAGAGCAACTACGACCATTCAAGAACTATCAAATGATCGCCCAGCGGCAGAGGTTGTCGTATTCATCAACATGATGTATATTTTAAAATGAAAATGGTATACATAGTTTGAACAGTCTTGCTGCGATACGGTAGAAACACTGCACTCAATGACCTCAGCTAACGTTCCGTTGGCAGAAGGACTGCTCAAGAGCCGTTTCAGGATGAATTATGCCATTTACAATTTGAAAGTTGAGGGATTTGAATTGTCTTTGATTTGAAAAATGTTCATGTTGGTTTGAAAAATGTCCGTCTTGAAACGAAAATGGTATAGTTGATTCCCGGTGGAGTAACTATACAGTAATCCACTTACCGAGGGAGGCGGCTTTCTCGAGCAGTCTCGACTCTAAGCTGAGTAGTATGGTGTTGACGTGGACGGTGAAGCATCGCTCGACCGATTCTCGCCGGACAACCACCATGTTGCTGACTGAAATATTAAGGTTAAACATAAGTAGTAGCAGAGGTAAAGCCAGTGATGTCGGCGTTGATCAGTTCCCTCAGGACGCGCCATGCACTCCACCTCCATTCAGAAGCGTAGGAGCCTGGTGAATGGTGTTTGCCCTATGCAATGATCTCCGGACAGGCTCAAGCTCGGGGTTTGAGAATCGAGGTAGGAGGGGGTTCGTAATGTGTGGTCATCTGAGGGGGTCGTGCTAGGATTTGACCTCATGAAGGAACGGTCTATGGAAGCAGATTTGAGGAATAATAAGATAGGAGAAATGGAATAATGCAATAAAAACAAAAATAAGCAACAATATATTGTAAATATCATTTTGTCCCGGAAAAAAAACTTGATTCGGGCCAAATGAAACTTGAGGACATGCGGAAACCCATGTAGGGCGAGACAGTCGTTTTTCTTGTAGGGAGGGGTGGGGTCGTAAATTTTGTGCAAAAATCGAACCCCATGCTTGAGCCTGACTATGGAGCTAGCCGCTATACCAAGTCAGGCAAGCCTGGTACCAATCTATCTGACCCTGGAGAAATGGAAGGCTCGATTAGCCCTGACGGAGATCGATCTCTCGACCGTGCTGGTGTCAGTAGCTCACCTTAGCGCATCACCATGCGGGCTCTAGAAAGGATCCATGCAAAAGGCAAGGTTTCTGCCTACTCAGACGTTTTAGTCAGGACAGCGGAGGGATGGTACCGCGCGGTTGGTTACCCAGAGTAGCTGTATACGTATTCTGTGGGAAAAAGGCTTCCAATTACCCACAGGGTTCTTGAAAAGGGGTGTTTGGTGCACAGGTCAAAGGCGCCACTGACACTCTCTTTGTCATGGGATCAATCCTCATTCGTGCTAACCAAGCCCTCCATCCCTTTTGAGTTGGGTAAATTGATAGCAGACTTGCCTGGGGAGATGGAGACAGTACTCTACCGTACCTTTTCGACTATTTTGATCCAAATTGCACTGATTCTCGTAGTAATCGAACGTCTTCGACGGCTGCAGCTGGACATCGTTCAGGTGAAGGTTGCCACCGTTGAGGGTGCATAGCTGGAACAAAAATAAGAATTTTGAAGGGACCTAATATATTTCCCCTTCCAAAAATAGCTAATATCTATTTTTTAGATTTTTATAAGTGGATGCAACCATACCGTACCTTTTTCTTGTCGCTGTAGTTAACACTGGCACAGTAAAAGGCGGTCGCCTGAAGGCAGCCTTGGAAACAGCCGTTAAGATCGGTGCCATTCATCGTCCTCTCCTCGAATCCGACCAGATATCGTTGAGCTTTTCGCATAAAACACGGCCGACTTGCCGCTTTCACTGGATAGAAGCTCTATTTGCCTGAGGGCATTGTTTCTCAGCCAAGTTCTTAGTTTTTAGCGATTTTTCTCAAAAGTTTCGTGTAGGTGTCTAGGAAGGAATGCATACAAACCTACTGGTCTCTCGCGCACACCGTCGACCACGATCGTTGGCGACGGCTTCTTCGTTGGCTTAACCAGCTTTAAAGGCGAATAAACTTGTTATAAAAGGCCAGAGACGACGTTAAGTGGCTCTACTAAGATATTCTCGAAACGTTTCTTACCGTGGCCGTTATGGTTATAGTGTCGGCGGGGTCGTGTTTGGTCAGATTTGTTGTTAATCGATTTCCGGTCACTGAAAAGGGTAAAAACTAAACGAAGTAAACGTCTGAGAAAGATCTGGCCAGGTGAAACGACTAGGAACATTTATATTTTTATTATTTATTTGTAGACCTAGTAAGAGGGCGAACCAGACCACGGATACCCAGAATGCAACCATTTTGTGGGTAAACCATTTTGTGTGGCTTAACAAATAAATAAATAAATAGATAAGTAAGTAAATAAATAAATTAATAAATAAGTAAGTAAATAAATAAATAAAATAAATATAAATAAATGAATAAACAAATAATTAAATAAATGAATAAATCAATCAAGAAATAAATAAGTTATAAAAAATAAATAAACAATCCAATAAATAAATAAATTTACTGATTAATAAGTAAACATGCAAATAAATAAATAAATAAATAAATAAATAAATCAAGAAATAAATAAATAATTAATAAAAAATAAACAAATAAATAAGTACCTAGATAAGTGAATAAATAAATAGATAAATAGATAAGCAAATAAATAAATGAATGAATAAATAAATAGATAAATAAATAAATAAATAAATGAAAATAAATAAATAAAATAAATAAATAAATAAATATAAATAACTGAATAAACAAAGAATTAAATAAACGAATAAACAATTAAAGGAATAAATAAATGTTCAAAAAATAAACAAACAATCCAATAAATAAATTAACTAATTAATAAGTAAACAAGCAAATAAATAAATGAATAAATAAATCAAGAAGTAAATAAATAATTAATAAAAAATAATTAAATAAATAGATAAATAAATAAACAAATAATTAAATAAACAAGTAAATAAATAATCCAAAGAATAAATAAATCAAGAAATGAATAAATAAATGAATAATAATAAATAGTCAAACAAATAAATAAATAAATAGACAACAAAATAAATAAATAAATAAATAAATAAATAAATAAATAAATAAAAGGCGCGCCCTCATGAGTACTGCCCAAGTCCTAGGAAACACGCTTGATTTAGGTCGTTGATTCGCCACGCGTCTACCATTCTGAATAGATGACGTGTTCTTGGCGCGTCCTTAGGGGACTGATCAATTCCGATCACCATATCACGACGTTTATCAATCTACGATTCTTTTACTCCGAAATAGCACTCCGATGTTTAGCATTATTATCCTTCTTAGCCAATATTGCGCCCACTTCCAAGAGTTTCTATAGAATGAAAGAATGCCATTGATTTATTCCACTATCAAGATCATCTTTTTGCCACCCAGCCTATTCTTCATGCTTCATCTCCCCGAGACGATCGTTAATCACCATCTGCAACGCCAACGACAATAGGGTTGACGCTACCACAACTAAAAGCCCAATCAAACCGGTTAGCTAATCGACCAGCCACGAGAGAACAAGATATCTCGTGGAAAGAACATCGGATTCGGTCTGGCAAGCTTAGTTCCTTCCAGCAGACTTAAGGATAACCTACGCAAGTCATTGTATAGGACAAAGATGGATTCATCATGAATCTACGATTTTGAACGGGAGACGAAGGCACGGCGCGCTCCTGGGGTCACATCAGCGCCGACCCCTTTACCTTACCCTCTAAGGTGATGAGCGATTATTATTTGATCTCCTGAAAGAATACACTCCTATGAAAGTTTCCGTAAAGCGGACTAAAGTCAATCGTACTTACATCTGCACATATTCCGTTGTTTGAATTTCGCGCGCTTGGATCAGACTCCGCCCCCACTCAAGCGCGCGAAATTCAAACGGGCAATTTATCGACATGGTATAGTAACTGTCCTCCTAAGGGTCAAACACGCGTTCACTATGACTCTGCGGATGGAAGGCGAGGGAGTCTTTAGGGTAGGGTATGACCACTTTCCCCTTGTTTACCTCTAATGGAACACTATTATACCTGACCCAAACCCATGAACAGAATCTAAGGTTTCAGTCACTGCGAGATCAGCAAGCCGCGATCTTCGATTCGTGCACTAGATTCATGACGGGTATCGGCGCTATATACCCGAGAATAGACCCCGGTCGGCGCGCGTATTCGTATTCATGAACGCGCCGCGGGGTTTATTTGGGGGGGGGACGTTTCGCACGAAACCTAATTGCCAACTCATGGCGCGCGCTAGGTGATGATACCTGCGGACCATTGGCGAGTTCACCGCGTGGGGCGGGACCAGGTCCTCGCGACGAGCGATCTTGGCCGCGGCCGAGCTCCTCGTTAACGCAGTGGTGACCCGACGGACGAGAGGAGTCACCAGCTCGACCAGATCGGCAGCGAGAGCTGCCGCTCACCGAATCGTAGGGCGCGCAAGGCACTGTAAAGAATCAAACATGCACAATACCTGCACTTGTCTAGATCAGAATTTCGAGCTCTATCCAATGAGCTCAAACACATCGGGGAAAACTGCCGTAAACACAACTTTGTGCCAAAATTGCATGAAAAAGCATCGATAAAAATCTAGTTTTTGTGCATCGACGGAACACAACTTTGAACGCAAATTTTATATAGTTGTATGATGTTCGTAATGTCAAATAATGAATACAGAAAAGAAATGGTTCCCATCTAAAGGTGTTAACCAGTTTCTGCGGACCTCGATATACTAATGGACACGAACCGATTAGTGAGCGTGACTTTGACCGACCAGATGCTCGGCTTGCAGTACTCTTTACGGGATGGCTGTCTGCAGTCATACCCGGGCAGGTATGGGAAGGATCAGAAAAAAAGTATCCACGCTTCGCACCACTAATATTGCGGAGGCATTCCACAGGTGAAGAGCCCTATGTTGACTAAAATGCACGATAAGATGTCGAAAAATTCATAACCGTTGCAGTTCGTTGAAGAATCTGCTAGGATGTGACCACCCTGATCTAGCCACTCTTATTAAACTCCTGAGAGTTCTCAACCTGAAGGCAAAGTGCACGTTGCAGCGGAAAATAGCGGTAAATATTTGCAGATTATCAACTTCATAGAAGCTATTGCGCTCCCTCATTTGATTTCAGAATCCCGATGAGATGAAGCGCCTCAGAAGGCGTGATGCTGATAGAAGAATAAAGGTCTATAGAGAAGTAATAAGGTTTTTGTATAAATCACAAACTGTTTAGCTTTTTCGATCAATATTACCTTATAGATTTGCTGGTCGATTATATGGAAGAGGGGTTAGCACGAGAGAAGTAACGAAATTTTGCATCAAGATGTCGAAACACGTGACAGGGCGAGCAATATGAACTGGATATCACTATTATCTCTCCATTCAATTTCAGTTATTTGATAAAATAAATGTCCTAATTAAAACCCATATGTATTTTGGCACAAAGTTGTGTTCACGGCAGTTTTCCCCCAAAGTGTTTGAGCTCATTGGATAGAGCTCGAAATTCTGACATAGACAGGTGCAGGTATTGTGCATGTTTGATTCTTTACAGTGCCTTGCGCGCCCTACGATTCGGTGAGCGGCAGCTCTCGCTGCCGATCTGGTTGAGCTGGTGACTCCTCTCGTCCGTCGGGTCACCATCGTGTAAACGGGGAGCTCGGCCACGGCCAAGATCGCGTGCGGTGGGGACCAGCATGCACGTGTACGCGGTGAACTCGCCAATGGTCCGCAGGTATCATCACCTAGCGCGCGCCATGAGTTGGCAATTAGGTTTCGTGCGAAACGTCCCTCACCCGGGGGGGGGGTGAGGGGTATCGCGGGTGTATTCCACCCCGCGCAAGGCATCGAGCGGTCCGCAGTAGGAAGAGCGTAGCAAGAGCGCTCCAATGCGAAATCGGCCGGTGTCGCCAGTCCTCGCTCTGCCACACGCCGAGTATCGCAAACCCGATTGTCATGAATGCGAACATTGAGGGTAGATTGGGTTTATTTCACCCGGAATACTATATACCCCGAATTTTCGTTCATGAAATTAGGGCCGTGATTATTAAGGTCTTCGATACACTAGGGTATGCCAATCTCTGGGGTATGTTAAGTTCCGAATCAACCCCAAATGTTCATCGCCACATGTTGACGAGGGCGTGGCGCGTCCTTAGGGACTGATCAACGCCAACCACTTTACCCTTAGCTTTTACCTTTACTTACCTCCCGACTAATTAGCAGTCTCACGAGGGCCCAGATTCATGAACGGACAAGCGGTCTCTGAAACCCCATCGGCGATAAATCTGCTCGATACCGTCGAGGTTTCCCAAACCCTGCCTTATCGCGAGGCGCGATAGAGCCCCGATTAAACCCCGGCGCGCATTCACGAATCTTGGTTTGCACGCCGTTCGGGGTTTACCTCGGGTTTATCGGGGGTTTACCACTGATGAATGTGGGCGCAGAAGGTCTTTCTCTCTGACAGGACCCCTCTTTTCCTGGGTATGTCCTCTTGGCTAAAGTGAACCTATCAGAAGTGATTCACCTACCTGTATTTGCGTAGAAATGACGGGCGATGGGTCCGCGTCGAATCGGCGGTAATCGCCAACTGGACGACGGTAAGTTGAACAACGAACGACCTTCGTCGTCCACCTGAGCGTCGACGACGATGTCCGGCTGATTCAACGGCACCGAGAACGTCTTCGCGTGCAGTTCATTTCGTGGTTTGAGCGGTTTCGGCTGAGGAATCGGCGGAATCGCATCGTACTGTAGTGAACTGAACCAGTTGGTGGTACCGATTCCTTGCCGCTTGTGGAATACGTTCCTGAATGACAATAATCACCGTCTGGGTGGGGCATACCAGGGGTAAAGGTCACGCGGATCGTCTAGGGCTCAGATTCATGAACGGACGAGCGGTCTCCGAAACCGCGGCGCAGCCAGAATCAGACCGCAGAGTCGATGAGAGATTGCGTCTAACGTAGGAAGCTTAGGATAAGTAGACAAAGGTAGGCGCCGTTCGGGTTATATCTCGGGGTTTATCGGGGGTTTACCAATGATGAATCTGGGCTCAGAAAGGCAGATTTCAAAGGTGAACTCACTTAGAGAAGTATGGCTCCTCCCTGGCTCGTCTGAGTGGTTCCTCAACCATCGGCTTCTTGGAAGGCCTAGAAATCATTGCTGTATCGTCAGTGGGACTGAAAGGGAGAAGGGTGTCTCTGCGATCATACTCACGTCGATATTTTTCAATTTTTAAGGCTAAATTTTGTTCAAGGAACCAATTTTGAGAGCCGTGGCCGAAGTAACTCACGGTGTCCTAGGCCTCGGCGTAACGTTCCTCAATGGCGGCACCGGCACCGTCGTCCTCTCCAAATCCCAGTCCGAGACGAATTTCACTGTGTTGGCGGCCTAAAGAGGAACGTCTCTGAGTAATTGTTGCCCGAGGGGGATTATTCAGGGGTAACTTACCTCTGGGGTATAGGTGCAGGTGTTTTCGTAGAGATCAATGTCACTGTTGACGGCTATTCGAAACTGATCGACTCGTTGAGCTCGGTTGTAGATGGACAGTATGCAGAAGTGGTTGTCCTTCTTCCACATCACCGAACGACAGATGAAATTGTACATGGAAGAGGCCTGAAAAAAATTCATAAAAAATCAATGTAAATATTGATTAGTTCAGCTGGGGCAGCCAACGGACCCCTGAAATCTGTTACTTTTGGACCAGGAATTCAACATAGCTATTATCTTACGCTACCGCCCCTTTAGAGAAGGTCAAAAATGAGAACGAGGTCCACATTGGTCCGTTTTCCACTCTTCAAAAGTAAAATATGAAGTGATTGGCATCGATATCGATCGGTCCTCTGAGTATGCGCCATGCATTCGTGTTCCGTTCAAAATAGTTTAGGCACGATGAATGCGTATTTACAATCCCTTGCCGGAGCCGCCGCTATACACCAAGACAGGGTCTTTCTCTTCACAGATAAGCCTGGCCCTAAATTCATGACGGGTATCGGCACAATATACCCGAGAATAAACCCCGCTCGGCGCGATTATTCGCATTCATGAACGCGCCGCGGAGTGGAATAGACTCGCGATATCCCCCAAATAAACTCCGCGGCGCGTTCGTGAATGCGAATAATCGCGCCGACCGGGGTTTATTCTCGGGTATATTGTGCCGATACCCGTCATGAATTTAGGCCCTGGTATCAACTTACCAAGCCCTGGGGGATGGAAGGTTTGGTTGGCTCTGGGTGAGGATCGATCACTCGACCATGAGGATGTCAGCAGCGCCTCTTACCCTTTTACCACGATCGCGCCTTTGATTTGTACCTTCCGTAGATTGCAGAAAATCTCTCAAGATGGGTAAGCCTTCTACAGGGCTTCTCTGTGAACAGGGTTAGGTTACAAATTGAGAATTAAAACTAAAATAAATGCTTCAAAAACTTCAAAAAAGGCGGTTCCTTCTCGAAATCTCCGTTTCTGAAGCTTCAGACGGAAAGGCTGAAGGACTGACACCATGAAATTGTCGAAAAGTCATCGAAGAAACCCCATCTGATGAATGATCCATCAATTTCACCCAGACGGGTAGAGGGTGGTTTCAGCGTCACGTCAGTCCATTAGCTCTTCAGATTCATCAAAACGACGTGAAGCCATCAGACGCGTTGGCACCGGTCGCCATGACCAGTGACCGAAAAACCCACACGTTCACTCTATTCGGGGCGCAAATGGAAAAGTCTCGTTCTTTCGGCTTTCAGCTTTCTCTTGAGGGGAGAAAACTGGTCATGGGCTTCTCCAGGAGAGTCTGGTACCAATTTACCCAACCACAGAGGGACGAAGGGCTGGGTTAACCTTGGAGAGACATGGTTGACTGACAGTTTTCCATGCTTCAGCTGTGGTTTTATGACGAAAGTTGGCCAACGTGAAACTTTAAACGGTTGGGTTTTCTGCTACCCTCAAAAAAAAAAACGATCCACCGATGACAACTGGACATCCACCTCGATACGGTTTGACATCTGCTGACGACAATAACCGGTATCGTATTCGGTAATGCGCTCGATCAGCTAACCGACTGTGGAATTCTCCGAGGCCTCGAATGGCTTCCATAGAATCCACTCTCGTTCGGTTAGCCGTAGCAAACCAGACATCCATCCATTAGCTAGCCAGACGATTTCTTGTCGACTGCATTCAACCGGCGGCTTTCTGCCACAACTCCAAAAAGAGGAAAAGGGGAAATATTACCAAAAAAACCCATTTTTTGGGTAAACATTAGGTTGTAAACAAAGTTCTGTCCTTTTCCGCACTTTCCTGGGCCTAAATTCATGACGGGTATCGGCACAATATACCCGAGAATAAACCCCGGTCGGCGCGATTATTCGCATTCATGAACGCGCCGCGGAGTTTATTTGGGGGATCTCGCGGGTCTATTCCGCTCCGCGACGCGTTAATGAATGCGAATAATCGCGCCGACCAGGGTTTATTCTCGGGTATATTGCACCGATACCCGTCAAGAATTTAGGCCCTGATGTCATTGAACATCAAATTCGGAGGGCAAGACGAGTTAATGAGTTGTGCTTTTTGGGTTAATAAATAGTTCTTTTTATCATAAAAGTACTTCTTCGACAATTACTCGCGATTCCTTATTTAATATAAAGCTTCAAACACAGCAAAATTGATAATATACCATCGGAGACGGTCAATGGCATATCGGAGAGATGGGAGAAGTAGTAGATTAGCGAAATTTTCAAAAAAGATATTTATTTGAATCACAAATAATAATAAAGACTCCTTTCTCACCTCTATACATCGCTCCAAGCACTGAGCTACACTTGGCAGTTGACCCTCGGATCGTGTCCCGGATCGCTCAAGAAATCGGCCAGGATGGTAGACGAAACAGGAGAACACGTCGTCGTGGACTTGTGGCTGCCCGACTGCAACCCTGAATTGGCTTTGATATACCCAGACGCTGGAATTTAACCTACGGCCCGGATTCGTCATTGGTAATCTCCCAATAAACCCCGAGATATACCCCTAGCGACGAGCAAACTGAGATTCGTAAAGTGCGCGCCGGGGTTTAGTCAGGGTTTATCGCGGGTCTATCACACCTCGCGATGAGGTAGGGTGTGGGAGACCTCGACGGTATAGAGCGGGTTTGTCGCCGACGGCGTTTCGGAGACCGCTCGTCCGTTCATGAATCTGGGCCCAGAAGTATGTTTTTACCCTTCTGAGTTTGGAAGTACGACTTCTTACTTTTGTAAAATTTTGCCTCTCAGGTGGTGCGTAGGTAAATTTTCTCTGAAGAATACTTAGATGAAGAAGCAGGAAAATAATACTTGAATAAACGTACCCACTTACGCTAGGTTAAGAAAAAAAAACAAACAAAAACTGCCAAATTCGATCATAACAATAAAATATAGAAAATTAACAGAGTAGTCGGCATCTACTTAGCTTTCTTCTGTTATATTTGTACCACAAAGTTGAATCTACCACTTTCGCAAGGGTTTTTGGGGGAAATATGTCGTATAGATTAATAAAAAATATAAATACAGTACCGGACGTGCCGTTTTGTCAAAAAGTGATTGAACAGCTCTATGGCGCCTATGGCGCCCAAAATAGATCCGATTTTCGAATAACTTCCTTAGAACTGCCCTATTTTATTCAATTCGTCAATAATCAATACGTCGATGCACGACCCAAATGAGCCTATCATCGTGTTCAGCAGCTCGAGCTCTATCGAATGACATATAAATCTTGGCCAAATATATCGAAATTAACCGAATACAGCGATGCGTCGCGAACACAGATTTCGCACTTTGCACTGCCGAAGACGAGTTGTCCGTTGAACAGTATTCGACGTTATCTCCAGTATTAGCCGTTGGTTTTTCGATGAAATGAGGAAATTTGGATGAAAATAGGGAGAGACGGTAGCACTGGACCATACACCTATATCCACGTTAGCTGTGAGCAGGTAAATGAGTGGAAATGGTAGGGGATAAGGGCAGATTAGATTAGATCTAAAATTTTTGTTTTGTATTTTCAATAACTCTATTAAAACGTTATTTTTTGAAAAAGTAACTACATATTCGTGCGCAGCGATCCAAGCTCTATCGTTTGATACAGGACTTGCCCTATTTTGCCAGAACTCCTGGAAAAGTTTTTTCCGCCGGTCCCTGCCGACCCCTCAATTCGTCAATAATCAATACGTCGATGCACGACCTCTCGTCCCATCCCTTGTCAAACCCCTCGACGAGCTCTTCGACCCCATGACGGGTGCGACACTTCTGCTCGGCTTTACTGCAGAAGGTAACTTTTTTGGCAGAATTAGATGAACACGAGCACTCAGTTCCATGCACTGGTCAAAAGGTAATGGCAGGTAGGTGCAGCCAGGTAAGATGACCAGATACATTGTCACCAATTTTTCTGGAATGTCGATTCATTGGGTTTTTGGACGTGCTGAACACGGATTTCGCACTCTTTTCATGTGTTTTCGTCAGCCAAGGTAATTACAGGTGGCTGGAGGTAGGTGAGGTGGGCGGAGTCATCGTCACCGAGGGCCCTGAAATCTCGTCTAAGGGTTTTTTTGACGTGCTGAACACAGATTTCGCACTCTTTTCACGTGTTTTCATCAGCCAAGGTAATCACAGGTGGCTGTAGGTAGGTGAGGTGGGTGCAGTCATCGTCACCGAGGACCCTGAAATCTCGTCTAACGGGACGACCATATATTCACTCTTGAGACGTTCTCTCGCTCCAACTGATCGTTCGTCATTTTCAGCAATCCCTGGAACAGGCCTGATTTAGGGGCCTGCTCAGGGTCAAGCATGGGGTGCGATTTTCGACGACCCCCCTCGTCCGACCTACGAGCTGGTACGACCCCCCCCCCCGCCTTTCGAGGTGAGTCAAGTACGACCCCCTGCCTTTATCCCAATTTTCAAAGGCGACGACCGGGGGAAAAGTGTCTGAAAAATTCCTAGTGCTTCACCCTACTCTTACGAGCCTCCCCCAGCCACGACCGACAAACTAGTACGACCCCCCCCCCTCAGCCCCAGCAGTCTGGCACAACTCCCCCTGCGAATATCGCACCCCACGCTTAACCCTGGTCCTGTTCAGCCGATGCGGCTGCGTCAATTATCTACTTGTGAGTGTCGGCAGGTGAGTGAAATCAGTTATCGGATAGGAGCATCGACAAGACAATGCAATCTCATCGCAAAACGCCATTGGCTGCGGTGATGAGAATCATAGATATGATATCGGCCGAACTGTAGGCCCCTAAATCGCCTGTTCCAGGGATTGAAAATGACGAACAATCAGTTGGAGCGAGAGAACGTCGCAAGAGTGAATATATGGTCGTCCCGTTAGACGAGATTTCAGGGTCCTCGGTGACGATGACTCCGCCCACCTCACCTACCTCCAGCCACCTGTAACTACCTTGGCTTACGAAAACACGTGAAAAAAAGTGCGAAATCTGTGTTCAGCACGTCAAAAAACCCCCTTAGTTGAGATTTCAGGGCCCTCGGTGACGATGACTCCGCCCACCTCACCTACCTCCAGCCACCTGTAACTACCTTGGCTGACGAAAACACGTGAAAAGAGTGCGAAATCCGTGTTCAGCACGTCCAAAAACCCAATGAATCGACATTCCAGAAAAATTGGTGATAATGTATCTGGTCACTTGATAGGCTCACTTTCCTAAATAAACCTGTTATTGCACCTACTTTGGGCGCCCGCGAATGACTTAACCGCGTATAGATTAACCAATGCGGGAAAAACTAAACAATCAAAGAAAAGTCTGACAAGGGAATCATCGACGTATTGATTATTGACGAATTGAGGGGTCGGCAACTCTTTTCAGGAGTTCCGGCAAAATAGGGCAAGTCTTGTATCAAACGATAGAGCTTGGATCGCTGCGCACGAATATGTAGTTACTTTTTCAAAAAACAACTTTTTAAGGGAGTTATTGAAAATACAAAACAGAAATTTTAAATCTAATCTAATCTGCCCTTATCCCCCTACCATTTTCACTCATTTACCTGCTTACAGCTAATGTGGATATAGGTGTATGGTCCAGTGCCACCGTCTCTCCCTATTTTCATCCAAATTTCCTCATTTCATCGAAAAACCAACGGCTAATACTGGAGATAACGTCCTGTTCAACGGACAACTCGTCCGCGGCAGTGCGGCGCCGCTTCGCGACGCATCGCTGTATTCGGTTAATTTCGATATATTTGGCCAAGATTTCTATGTCATTCGTAATCGGTCGATGAGCTCACTTTCCTAAATGTTTATCGATAAGAATCATGTCCGACCAGTAGTCTGATTGCGCAATTCCGATTTTCCAGCAGAAGATGATTGTGAACCGGTGTTCTTGCCGCAGGCGATGTTTATTTATTATACCTAACGACCCACTGCCATTGTTCTCTGAGGGCGGAAGAAAAAGTGCCGGAAACTGAAGAGTTTATAGAAATAGGAACTGTACTGGATAAGAACTTATAAAATAACTCTATAAAATATAAATAATGAAAACGTTTTCGCGTACCTGACTAATAATAGTGTAAATAACAATGACAGCATTCCTGCTGACGAGAACAATTCGACTGCGATTGCTCGAAGATGCACTACGCTAACATGTTGGGAACTCAGTGAAATCAATCAATCTGAAAAATTGACATTTGATAATAGTTCTGATCATTCTGATAATTTCTCATGATTCTGATAATGTGGAGACTTCAGTTCTTCCCTGAAATAATCAATATCTCAGCGATAAGCTCAGGAAGACAAGAGAGGACATGGAAACCTAAAAAAATCACAGATTATTGTTAAGTGGTGACAAGGAAGTGAAATAAACGATCCATTACAGTACTCTAGCTACCTACGGTATTATATTTTACTTATTTATTCTATTTATTTACTTCATTTGTTTATTTGATGACATAAAAGAGAAGAAAAAAGAGAAAAAGAAAAAGAGAAAAAAGAATAGGTCAAACGATTCAAAAATCATTGTACTTCGGTGATGCGAAAGAAGTTAAACAAACGAATTGGTAGGACAAAGTAGCAGTGGCATATGATATTGTATTTTATTTATTTAATTTATTTATTTACTTCATTTATTTACCTGATATGGTACACAGATGAGGAAAAAGCCAAAAAGTTCAAAAATCGTATGTCATTTCTATTGGCTGGATTGAAGGAATCAATAGAAGTTCGATTAAGCTCGATTAGTCGATAATCGATATCGATTGATCCACTGCAGGAAGGAAATGGGGAAATCGTAGCAATATAATAGGTAAGCGATAAGAAAAGAAAGGTAAAAGGTAGAGTGGCCAGCGTCGACCAGATATTTAAGGATGCGCCATGCACTTGATCTCCGTTCTGAATCGTACAGGCGTGGTGAATGCGTATTTGGCCTGCATAATGACTTGCGCGCCAACCGCTATAGCAAATCAATGCCTTTACCTTCCCAGACAAGTCTGGTATCATCCTGCCCAACCCTAGAGGGTTTGAAGGCTTGCTTAGCCCGGGCGGGGATCGATCGCTCTACCGTGTCGGTGTCAGTAGCGCCTTCTACCAGTGTACCACGCGCTGCCTCAACTGATAAGTAAACAAAAATGAATAAGTAACAGTAAATAAAGTAGTAGTAGTAGGTGATAAACAAATATATAAAGCTACAATTTCCAGTGATCACGCAGAAATGACCACCAGAATATGTAGCTGAACTGCATCGCAGTGGCCTAGAGATTGACTAACAGCCGTCGTCTGCTTTAAATGCACTGTGTAAGAAAGGTTTTTGGATTCAGCTGCGAAGGCACGGCGCGAACTGGTTGCCAATCGGCAGGCGCGGATGGAAGCGTCCGAAAAACGACAAAAAATGTCACGAAAATCGCTTGAGAACAAACGTTTGGTTCGAGTATGGGTATGGGTGAAGCTGACGATGACCGAGAAAAAGCGGAAGAAAAACCCCGGCTTCGTTTCGGCTGAAACACTGCCCAGAAGAATGCCTTTTGATTGGCCACAAAAAGGTCGAGAGCGGCTGCAAGCTGGACCTTATAGTGTCTATTGTCCAGGGAATGATTGGTCAAAAGAACCGACGCTCTTTGTTGAACCGAGCAGATGGCCGGGTGCTGATCATCTCATCGGGACAACAACGAATTCGTCGGAAACCAGATCCATAGGAAAGATCGCGAAAGTTCAGCAAAAAATCAAGGCATCATTCCGATCGGATTATCTGCTGAAATCCGCTAGATCCGGTCGGAGAGCGATTGATAGTCTGAGGAAAAAATGACTAGTTTGTGCATTCAAATTAGGGAAATTTTAATATATTTTCTAATTAAATTTAATATTTTAATATTTTAATTAATAATAAATTCATAATAATATTCAATAATTAATAATTTAATATTAATATTATCGGGCCAGTTCTGTACAAACCCATTGGCATTTTATAAACTCGTTTCCTCAAAAACCAGAAAAATGCCCTTCAAAATATGGTACCCAAGACCGTGAGGGCCCGCGTGGTACAGTGGTAAGAGGCGCTGCTGACACCCGCATGGTCGTGTGATCGATCCCGGCACGGGCTAACCAAGCCTTCCATCCCTCCGGGGTCGGGTAAATTGGTACCAGACTTGTCTGGGAAGGTAAAGACACTGACGTGGTATAGCGGCTGGCCCCTGCAGGTCATTGTATAGGCCAAATACGCATTCACCAAGCCTCTACGATTCTGAATTGAACACGAATGCGGCGGCGCGTCCTCAGCGGACTGATCAACGCCGGCACCTTTACCTTTACCTTTTACCTTACCCAAGACCGAGAATAGGAGACAGGACCTATTCTTTTACAGTAAGAATCGGGTCATTTTGCCTCGGACTAAAAAGCAACATTGTCCCTTATCCTGACCCTCTTAGATCCTTCCAACGCCTTGTAAAGAATGCTCTTCTCTAGTATGAAATCACGATGAAGTCTCTGTATCAGTGTTTAAAAGATTTAGCTAACGACTGTCTTTCATAGTCGCAATAAATTGATTGGTTGACTGATTGATTGATTGATCGAGAAATCCATCTTCTCCTAATGGCTTATAAACCTCTGAATATACCTGAACAACACTCTTGGTTTACTCGGAGGGTAACATACCTCAGAGAAGCCTTTAGGTATAAGATTAACCAATCATCGTGAATCGGAAATCGTGGCTGTTGACCTCGCAGTAACAGAAACCGTAGATTGCGTTTCATGAATTTGGACTACGGAGACTAAGGATGGGTATATAAGCGTATTCGAGGTAAAAGGTAAGGGTAAAGTGATCGGCATTGATCAGTGTCCAGTACGCGCCATGCATTCGCCTTCCATTCAGAATCGTTGAGGCAAGGTGAACGCGTATTTGGCCTAAACCATGACTTGCAGGACCAGCCGTCGTGCAAGTCAGTGTGTTCACCTTCCCAGACGAGCCTGGGCCCAGATTCATCATTGGTAAACCCCCGATAAACCCCGAGATATAACCCGAACGGCGCCCATCTTTGTCTACTTATCCTAAACTTCCTATGCTAAACGCAATCTCTCATCGACTCTGCCGTCTGGTTCTGGCTGCGCCGCGGTTTCGGAGACCGCTCGTCCGTTCGTGAATCTGGGCCATGGTGTCACTTTACCCTTTACCCAGGTGCGATGGAGTGCCTGGTTAGCCCGGGTGAGGATCAATCGTTCAAACGAAATAGATCGATCGATGCGATTGAGAAATTTCTTCGAAAAAGTATGTAAAAGCACCCGCAGCGAGCAATCCTTAATGATTGCGACAACAAATTGCTCAACGTTCCTCTTTGAGTTATTTTTTGGAGTTATTTTTTGTTAAAACTCTCCGCGAATTGCGATTTTTTGGGTTCAAAAGTATGGAACCAGTTAGTTCTGTAATAGAAAAAAGCTCTTCCACGGTAATTGAAAGAAATTCTCTGCCAATGAACGAGTATACATTGTAGATTTGAGTTGAAACAAGCCTTCGAGAAAAGCTTGAAATGACCGAAAACCAAGAAAAACTGTAAAGACGAGGTAAAATAAACACTAAAATGATAGAATTGTTCGTATCAACGCCCGAGACTCGTTCGAAAAGTCTCTCGAAACTTTCGCTCTCATCGCGAAGGGGAGAACAAGTTCAGCTGGGCTTTTTGTTCGTGCCTCTGAGGATCGCTAAGAATACATGACCCCTGGCTTTTTCCGACCCCTTCCCTCCCCACTCACAACTAGCTTCTATTATATAAGCTAACGAGAGTACAATACTGGCTTGGAGAACGGCGACTGAATGAACATTGGCTGAACGTTAGCCAGAAACAAGAACGACGGCGAAGAGTGCGTAATTGAGCTGCACATGAACGTGAAACTCGTTTAGGCTGCCGGAGAAGAACTCCACACAATGATGTAATAGGTAAACTGGTAGGTAAGAGACAAAAAGAGGGCGGCAGTTTGACTAAGGAGAAATAGCAGAGAGAATCCACTAGGGTCATTAGTAAGAGAACAGATAGGTTTTACCCATGCATTTGAGCTCAAAATTAGACAAGAAAATAGCACCACTTGTGGAATGTTGTAGCATAACGTTCGTTTGTTTAGTGTTTTACATACGTCTTCTCAGTGTACTCCTCTTTCAAATTCTCCATTCTTTTTGAATTTTGTTTCCGTCCACTATTTTTAACTGTAACTATACCCCATTAGGCGTACTATAGCAAAGCCCGACCGGACTTAAGAAAGATGCTAGGAGATTCACAACGTACATCGGCAGCACAGTGGTTAGTGCAGTCTGCCGGAAACAGAAAGACGCGGGTTCAATTCCCGTCCGATGTCAGTGTTTTGCGAATAACCTAGCATCTCTAAATAAGTCATTTTTAACTGTGTTGTAACCTTTTTAGCTATCTTGTGCCTGTTGAAAGGGCTTCCCTCGTACCTGGTTGTCAATTCTGTCATGTGTTCATTGTTTATTTGACTAGCCGTTAGTGTGCGTCCATTAAATAAATAAGTAAGTAAAATAAATAAATAAATAAATAAATAATACCACCACCACTGACTCTAAGGCCCTTGTTATACGTTCGCTCACCCCCAGCGTAACTCGTCCATTCAATATCAGACACCGTGGGGCCAGACACGTCTGTACGAGTTATCGTGGTGACGCTGGCGCGGTGAACTCGTACAAACGTGTCTGGCCCCACGGTGTCTCATACTGAATGGACGAGTTACGCTGGGGGTGAGCGAACGTATAACAACTGACTCTAACCAAACCAATGCGTTGAGCGATAAGGGTAGCCTAATCTGGCGGTTAACAGTTTGTCGTTCTTGCTCGAATTTCCGTCGACAGTTAGTAAATAGTGGGTTATGGTAACTCTACCTGAGCGTTACCCGGGCCAAATCCATTTAGGTAGAAACTCTAAGACTATCTGGTAAATGAGGACAGTCATAAGTCAGTCAGCATTGAACTCTCAAGTATATCCGATCGAAAAACGTTCTTCAACCAGCATAACGGATGGTTGAATTTCGGTTGTTATTGCGGATACAGTATATTTATTATATATTATTTATTACTTATTATACATTATTATCAGCCTTAAGTCGGTCTGCAGGCCGCCAAATGAACTAACGAATAGTGGGAAACATATAAATACTTTAATAGTGACAAATAAAACGAAGAACAAAAAGCATGCAGCAAAAGACGGCGAGGAACTGATGAAATACGTCACTGCGAGTACGGTAACGGGCAATCGCGGCAGGACCCTAAAGTTGACAAAAAGACACCGTGAATTCGCTTCTTCAGCAGTGGGATTATATTTAATATTTATTACTATTATTATTATTATTATTATTATTATTATTATTATTATTATTATTATTATTATTATTATTATTATTATTATTATTATTATTATTATTATTATTATTATTATTATTATTATTATTATTATTATTATTATTATTATTATTATTATTATTATTATCGCTTATATTATTATTATATTACTACATTTATTCTCCTGATTCGCCTGTGCTATCCGATAGCTGCCAATCCGGAGTAGAGAAGACGAACCTCACTTCCTTACTCTTTACCTTTTCAGGAGCTGAAATCCTACCCATACCACTGGTTTCGACCGATGGAGGAGGAATATTTCTGAGAACCAGTCAGAATCCAGGTATAGATCTTCATTAAAACACTAGAAAGACAACCGCTTGCACTTAAAATAACACTGGATGAGAACGATACCGACAACCGGTCGCGACCTTTAAACCTGCCCGAGATTAGATATCACATCGGGTTCTTTTCCGGAATAGCTAGGCACCAGTTTGAGCTCTTTTTTTCTTCACAAAGCTTCTGGAAACCTCTTTCTCTCCATTTTCACCCCTTCAAGGCATCACGTCGTTTGGAATCGAGAGGGAAAAGCATATTCGGGAAATGGGGGCTGAACTAGCTTCCACAATCGCCTGCAGCCGAGCGATGGACTATAAACGGTCCTTGCATCTCTTGCAAAGTCCAGAGCAGTTTTTCAACTTTAAAGCGCTCCTCTGGACGGAATCTACCCAACGCTTTGTCTCTGTCTGGGCAGGGCGACAATAGCATAAACGAGTTCTTAGCCCTAGAGCCTTTTGCAGAGTTTTTAAAGGGTCATCAGTTGTCCCGATGTGAGACGTGACTCGACCTATTGTCAGAGTTTTTACCCAGAGGGTATGCGACAACAAAGCATCGATCAGAATCGATGATTGGGCTCTCCTGAAGATCAGAAAAACAACATTGAACACAGAAGGGCGCAAGATGAAGGCCTGGCATCGTCGGGAAAGGATAAAAAATCATCACAATGTTTTTTTTTGAAGAATTTTAAGCGGCGTAAAATCATCAGTACACAGAGTTACACAGCCGGCAGACGTCACCAGCCTTTTAAACTAGATAGATAGGAAAAGTGTCACTGAAAACGGAGTTATTCGATTGTCAATCGAGATTACGTTTCCCAGCGGCTCATAAAAAGTCGGGTAACCTAGAGCAGGAGCGCCGCTGAGAGCTTGATCAGAGGTTGAAAAAGTCGACACAAACGGGTTCGATCCGGCGACGAGAACCTGGTCGAGATCCAGATGAGAATCGCGGGGAGCAGATGGAGAACAGAACGGCAAATTAAATTCGAATCCGTTTCACGAAGAAGAGCTTTGCCTGATTCTTTTTGACAGAATTTCTACTGCAGTCGATTTCTTGGAAAAATTCGTTCTGATCCGTCCAAGTATGAAGGCATGGAAAAAGTTCGATTCCAAACCGTGAACTAGACGGGAAAATGCCTTAGGCGATCGAAAGCACTATAAACCCCGGGGCCCGCGTGGTACAGTGGTAAGAGGCGCTGCTGACACCCGCACGGTCGGGCGATCGATCCCGGCCCGGGCTAACCAAGTCTTCCATCCCTCCGGGGTCGGGTAAATTGGTACCAGACTTGTCTGGGAAGGTAAAGACACTGACCTGGTATAGCGGCTGGTCCCCGCAGGCCATTGGTTAGGCCAAATACGCATTTACCATGCCTCTACGACTTGAATGAAACACGAATGCGGCACCGCGTCCTCGGGGACTGATCAACGCCGGCACCTTTAGGCCCTTGTTATACGTTCGCTCACCCCCAGCGTAACTCGTCCATTCAGTATCAGACACCGTGGGGCCAGACACGTTTGTACGAGTTATCATGGTGACGCTGGCGTGGTGAACTCGTACAAACGTGTCTGGCCCCACGGTGTTTGATACTGAATGGACGAGTTACGCTGGGGGTGAGCGAACGTATAACAAGGGCCTTACCTTTACCTTTACCTTACCTATAAACCCTATAAAACTGCATCATCTCTTTAAAAGGAAATACCAGGCAGTGTGTGTGCTGAAAGTGACACTTTAAAGGTTTGTTGATGCTGAGTGAAACCGGTTACCCATTACAGCAGCCAACCAGTCGGTAAATCATCCCACAAAACCTTCATGAATCAAAAAAAGACGAGGTTGCCGAGCATTGTCACCACAGATGGCCCTGAAAAGTGGGAAGTCAACCGATAAGGTGTCAAAGTCAGCGTTGATCACTCCCTAGGAACGCGCCATGCGCTCGCCTTTCATTCAGAATCGGACAGGCATGATGAACTCGCCTTTCTACATCAATTTAGAAAATCTCAGTTCCTTCTAGAAAGTTCCGCAACTCGACTATCTTTAGCTTTGATCTTGCATGGATGGAATCGTGACATCTCGAAAACGCCAGCAGCGACTTTAAAATTCACACCCTGATTCAGGGAATCGACGTTTTAAGGAATGAAGAAGATGTGAAAGGAGGTTTGTGTGAGTCCCTTTTTTCTCTTTTCCAAACTCGAAAGATGATCTAGCGGAAGTCTACGGATTTCTCTTAAACATATCTAAGAAGAAAGAGATAGCAACACTAATTCCCACTCCTTGTGTGGTCTCCGTCGTCGGTGTTCACAGTGATGAGGTGATTTTGACGGTTTCGACGGGTAAAAGCTGAGTGGAACACATCAAAAAGAAGCCTAATGGAAAACGGTCACGCTGGAGAAGGTCTTGGTGATGTGGGAAAGCGAAAAGGAGAAATGATGATTGAATGTGTAAAAGTGGAATTGGGCCCGGTTTGGAGAGAGTTGATTAGTGATGGCTGATGAGATGAGGGATGTTATGAAACGGATAGCATTACCCCTAGACTTGAGCCTGTTTGGGGTGAGTAGTAGCTGAAATGGCTTCATTTATGGCAAATCCATGGCAGTTTCTGACTAAAGAACGTGAGGAAAAGGAGACGTCGATAAGTACTACAACTTCTTAGAGGGTAAAATGTAAAAGTAAATGCGCCAGCGTTGATCAGTCCCCTGAGGACGCGCCATGGACTCGTCTTCCATTCAGAATTGCAGAGGCATAGTGAAGGCGTATTTAGCCACAGAGGACAGCCGCTATACCCTTTCAGTGTCTTCACCTTCCCAGACAAGTCTGGTACCAATTTACCTGACTCCGGAGAGATCGAAGGCTTATTTAGCCCGATCGGAGATCGATCGTTTGACTGTGCGAGTGTCACTAGCGCCTCTTGCCACTGTACCACACATGCCCACACGAGCCGGAAGTGAATGAATAAACAGTGAGAGAACGTGTTCCACTGGTGACACCCGAGTGTTTTCAGGATTTTTTCATCTAATGGGACCCAAATGGGTGATATTCGGATTCTGATCAAGAATCTGTAGTCAGTTTTTGAAATACTATCAATTTCGGCAGTTTTAGCCAACGAGAAAGAAGGAGAAGGTTGGCGTCCCGACCTCCTCCTGCTCGATTCAAAAGTTTAAGGGTATGGCCAAACAACGAATTCTTACTTATTAGTGACTCTTGTTTGCTGTTGGTTATTGTTCGTTTTTTCTCCTAATGTTCCTGTTACATTTGTCTTTTTTTCGACGTGGATCTTGAATTCGCGTAAATAAATAAATAAGAAAGAAGGAGGAAGACGGAACGCCTTAGAGATGTTTGTTACTTCAATAGTCAACACCATTACTAACCCAGTTTAGTAAGGAATTCCAGCGAAACTGGTGAACCACCATTCTTGCCTACATACCCATTTCTACCCCTACCTGGTGAAAATCCAAAAATCGTTGTCAAAATCGCCTCCGGCCCTCTCAAACAGATCCACTAGACGGATAGACTCAAGCCGGTGACATTCGGAAGCTGATCAAAAAATCTAAAAATAGTTTTCAAAAGAAAATTTATTTATTTATCCATTTATTTATTCATAGACGCAAATGGGTCTCGAATTCACGCACATAAATAAATAAATAAGTAAATAAGTAAATGGACAAACCAAATTGGTATTAAAAATGAACAAAACTAAACTATCGTCTCTCTCCCCTTCCTATTCGAATCAGCACACGAAAATAAGTTTCTCTGAGCGCTGAAGTGCAATAAGAATACATTACAAAACTGTTATTTGAACATGGCTTGAAGTTCATTTTCTTTATGTAATCCACGCGCCTTAAATAAAATATAAAATCACCGCATGGCTTTTCAGCTTTTAAACGGACAGCTTCCAACAAATTGCTTAGGTTTTAACTTTTTTGCGTGCGTATGTTCATATTTTTACTCTTTGCATTGACTCTATTTACCTTACTGTTGATTTAATGTATCTGACGTATTGTACACTCAACTTTTCGGCGTTCTATTTGATACTTATTCTTTTATCTCACGATTGTCTTAAACATCGTAACAAATAAATAAAATAAATAAATAAAAAATGTAATAAGAAAAGGATCAGGGCAGGCTTAGCGTCAGTCATGTTCAGAGGATTTTCACCAACGAATCGAAGAGGTGAGTGAAAATTGGATTGGCGGTAGATGAATGGATGGCGCAATCGGCTCAACTGTCCAAACCGCTGGTCGGACGGGTGGCTATCGGACGATGGTGTCAGAGAGGCGGGAGGAGCTGGTCGTCGTGGTGTCGACGACGAACGGTCGTCAGATCGGGCTTGATGAGACGATAAACGCCTGAGGGCAGGAATAACTGGCCGTTCGTTTCGTTAGCGAAGCTAGTTTAAGTGTTCTGAACACCACGAACCATTCACAGATAACGAGATTGGTTAGCGGTGCTGCTTTCACTCGAGCGGTCGAGCGATCGATTCCCAGCCCAGGTTAACGAAGCCTTTCTTCCCTTTGGGATCGAAAAATTGGTAGCAGACTTGCCTGGGAACGTGTATAAATTGATCTGAGACACCAGCTAGCCTCCGGTAGTCATTGTTTGGGCCAAATACACCATGCTTCTACAATTTCGAATGGAAGATGGATGCGTGGCGCGTTCCTGGGGACTGATCTACAACTGGCAATTTACTCTACCTTTGTATTTACTTCACCAATGTTAACAAGGGTAAGCCAATCGGAGTTGTCATTTCGAGACTACTTGTGGGACTGTGGAGGTAGCTCCGCCTTGAGGTAACCACGCCCACTTATGAGATGAAGAGCTGATTTGTAAAAAGTTATTGGCCGATCACCATAATACACGGAATTAGGGGTTTCTTGAAGAGAAGAGGAACTTGAAAATTTGAGCTATTTATAACCTAATAGGTAAGAAAACAAAAGATGGAAAAATTCACCTTAAGCCACCCTAATGGCCTGTCTACCCCAATAGAAAATATTTTAGCAAAAAAAAACAAAGAATGAAAATTGAGGATCGGCTCTCATTTGTTTGATAGACAGCAGAAAAGGCACTGGTTAAATTAATCCTCCTCCTAGTTTTCATTTCTTCTGTTCTTTCACCCTCTATTGTTTAGTTTTTTAGGCGCGTCGTTGGACGTATTAAATAAATAAATAAATAAATAAATAAATAAATAAATAAATAAATAAATAAATAAATAAATAAATACTTTCTAATGTAAAAAGCTTGGGAGCACACACCCACAGATTACTTTAGTAAATCAATTCCATCAAAAATTGAATTAATTTTTGTTTTGTTAATGTTTGCGTTTATGATTGGCGTGTCATTATGTGGCGTAATAAATAAATAAATAAATAAATAAATAAATAAATAAATAAATAAATAAATAAATAAATAAACGATCCACAGATAAGATAGATGCTGAAATCTAGTAAAACGATCGCGATTGGGATCGCATTCGAGCGTTTTGCCGTCGAAAACGAAGGTGGCGCTCCGCTAGCGTTCAGCGATGGCGAACAAGTGAATTTTCCCCACATCGACGCCTATCAAGTTGCGTTCTGATTTTCAGTTTTTCCAGCCGGAAATTGCACAGATATGAGATCATCGACAGCTAAACCCACCCTCTGTTACCCCCTCTGGGTAAAGGTTTAATTTTTGTCCGTAGTCGACGATCCCTTCGCCAATGGACCTTGACTATTCGCGCAGGACATTCTAGAAAAAGGACGAATGTTGCATAAATTTGAATACGAATTTGTTGTAAATTTCACACGTCCATTTTTCGAACAAAAAGCCCGCGCCATTTGACGTTTTCGAAGCGGAAGTCGAAATTTATAGAGGCGCCAGGATTTGCATGATTCACTTTGGGTTAAAAATAACCTGCACTGCTCCAGAGGACATCATAGGCTTCAAAGATAATCATTTGTAAGTATTGATTCTTCACAGCAAAATCCATTGTGAAATTTTCCAAGGCATTCACTCATTCAGACGATTAGAGACATTGGATGAAGAGAATTAGCATGATGGGAGAAAATTGAAATGAAAAAATGAATGAAGAAAAAAGGTTAAAAATCACAACTATACGAAAATAGGCAAGGGCCGGTCGATATGGCCCAGAATGACCCGAACGGCATGGCGCCAGATTTTGAATGGTCCGCTGTAGGCCAACTGGCGCGGGCACAGAGGGCCCCATAGGGCCGAGACCGAGCGCTGGCGCCAGGTCAGTGGGCGCTGCATTTTTGAATCCATGTTTGTTATGTTATGTTCTTGTTTCCTTTCAAAGTTCTGCCCTGTCATAATAATCCCTTCTCTTCCATTTGCTCTTTGTTTTCTATCCATTTTACTTTTCTTTTTTTCTATTTTTTCCAAGTTTTATCATCGAGACAATATGTTGATCTTTCCATTTTTATCTCGCTATAATGTATGTCCAAGAGTCACGGGTAATATTAGTTTTCTTGTTAGTTTGCTTCTGTTCCGTAGTTTTAATCATTGTAAAAAGAAAGAAATTCGTCTCGTTTTCGTTTTGTTATTAGACCATTAGTAGGCTACTTTAGAACATCTTTACCTAAACCTAATCTCTATGGAGCCGATTCCGAGGTCCATTTTTCATATAACTTGGAGGTCCATTTTTCATATTCAGTCCCTGGGTCTCTTAGTTTAAATGTTGTATTTTTAACAATGTTATTACAGATTAGTCGGCATCGGCCGTCGACATGGCTAATTATTTTATTACAAACGGCATCGACGGTCGAGATGGCTGACGACGAGGACGAAGGATCGAAAGAGTCGCAGGAAAACTATGGAAAATGGTAAGAAGTTCTCTTGGCTTGAGTTTTCTGGGTCTCTCATTTTAAATTTTGAGTTTTTTAACAATTCTATTACAGCTTAATTATTTTATTACAGACGACATCGGCCGTCGAGATGGCTGACGAGGACGAGGATCACTTAGTCGAAGGAAAACTATGGAAAATAGGTAAGAAGTTCTCTTGACTTCAGTTTCTTGGTCTTTTAACTCAAATTTAATATTTTTAACAATTTTATTTTAACAACATTTACTTTTTATTTATCTATTCTATTTTTTATTAAATTTTATTCCAACATTTTAAAAACATTTTATTTTTTTACAATTTTTGAGTATTTTCAGATGAGTTGTTGTTATGGTTGGCCTAGCTGAGCCTGTCCATAACTGTTGTGGTTACGGTAAACCTAAGCCTGAACGTTACCCGTGCCTAACCCATCTGGACAGAAACTCGAAGACTGTCTGATAGTTGTTCATTGCAGTCGACATAACCCCGGCACCCTCCGGTCGCGTTCACAGCCTGGGCAAAATCGATGATATCGACCACCCACACCCCTTACCCCCTCGCACTTTCAGAGCCCCAGGTGGGGTTTTCCCATGGAAATGATACCCAGAAGAGTGGAAACTTCACGAACACCATCCCAAGCAAGGGTATAAACTCACACAGAAGTTTGGCTGCAGAAGCTCAGCTTCAGGGGATCAACTTTTTGCACTTTCAAACGGTTCGTTCAGGGGCCTGTGATCTAGACCTACCATTCGATGGCTCTGCGGTCGGTATCGACCAGAATGCCGGCCGCCGTCGCCCTGGTCGGCGATTTCCCACTTTTCCTTCTTTTTTCTTCTTTTTTTTTGCGTTTTTACGTTTTTTGCATTTCTTTTTGAGAAAGTGCACCTTCGGATTCATTCATTTCTGACAATTTTACTGCAGATTGACCTTTTCGCTCACCTGTCGAGGCCACGGATGACGTCGATGGAAATGTCAGCGATGATAGACATCAAGGACATCAAAGAATCGTGGGTTTTCGCTTTTTTCTCACCATCGGGTGATCAGAGGGGTAGAAATTTTAGAAATAACATTCCAGGGCCCACATTCATCATTGGCGAACCCCCGATAAACCCCTAGATATACCCCGAACGCCGTGCAAACCGAGATTCGTGAACATGCGCCGGGGTTTAATCGGGGTTTAACGCGTGTCTATCACACCTCGCGATGCGGGTTTATCGCCGACGGGGTTTCGGAGACCGCTCGTCCGTTCATGAATCTGGGTCCAGGCTATTATTCCAATTCTCAGGAAACCCCTTGGGTACAGGGGTGAGGAGGGGCAAATGGACAGAAGGGCTCCTGGTATTTGCGAGTCCTTTTCCAACGAACACCAAAATGTCAAGCAGCAAACATCCTTTGAAGGTTGACCGGGAGGAAAAAGATGTAATTAGATAAATTAGGCATAAAATCGCATGAATGGAATTTAAATTTAGCCTTCCTAACAATATTCTTGCAGAACGGCCTTTTCGAACGGACGTCGAGACGACCAACGCCATCACCGGAAATGCCAGAGATTCCATGGTATAAATGTTGACTGGTAAGATATTCTGTCGGCTAAAGTTTACCAATCCTTTATACCCTGAGCAGTCACCAATGGGTATAAATTGGGTTCAAAAAATGAAAAAACGTATCTAAATTTAGGTTTCCTAATGATTTCGACGACGTCTGACATCATCGGTGTTCTATACTCGAGAATGGCCGATGGTGATGGGTGAGTAGTTCCCTCGGTTACAGTTTACCATTCCTTTTTGCCCTGAGAAGTCAATGATGGGTATGGATTTGGTTTGAGAAGTTATTTTATTGCAGATCGCTCTCTCTTGGCAGCCCTTACACACAACAGTACGACTGGAAATGTCAAAAGAGACTCCCGCCATACCCAAGGACGGCTGATGACAATGGGTGAGTACCTTACCTGGTAACAATTTACCCCCATATTCTACCCCTATCGTTATTGGATGGGTATGTTTAGTCGTGCTCACTAATAGGATATGCTGATTAGGTAGAGAAGCAAACGTCTGTTTTTATTACCTCGGGGGATCCCTTAGGATCTGTATTGACAAAGCATCGCATCAGAGTTCTTCCACTGATAAACTGATGTAGTTTCATTATCAGTTTTCAAAAAATAAAAACAAATTTTCGTTGACACTCTCAATAAAAATAAAATAAGAAATATATTAAAAATAACTGTTAAAACTAAAAATATATATAAAAATAACGAATAAAAGCGTATTTTTACGTCTAGAAGCAGCAGAACAGAGCTTCCTGGGTATCGGTAGGTTCGAGTTAAGGACAAATGTATTGATGGTGTCAACGAAAATTCCAAAGGATCGTATTGAGAACCTGTATTTTTAAAAGTCTTCTGATAGTGGGTTGATTGATGGGTTCAACAGTGATTGATTGATCCACGGGGTAATCATATTCTACTTGCCTACCTGTTTAATTCGATAAGCGCGACTCGAGAATTTTAAAAGTTCAAAAGTTCGGTTAAAACGCTTTATCTCTAGCGCAAACACTGCAAGCTGTCATCTTTCATTAGCGTTTGGAAGTTGAAAGAAAAGAAAAAAAAGAAAAAAAGAAAAATCCGCTCTCCTCCAACCTGTCTAATGTTTGACGTGGGAAATGTGACGTAAGTCGCAGAAAAACCTGACACCCGTCACGGTTCGTCTGAAAATTGCCTTGAAAACTTTTCGTCGGAGAATTTTTGACAACGGGGGTCTTGAATTATTCAAATTTACGCTATTCTCATTCAAATTGATGCTTATGAAGCAAAAAAGTGTAAAGGAAGTACACAGAAGTATGATAAATTGTAAACGTATGATAATTGATATGGTTGATATATGATAATCGTTGTAAACGTGTGACATTGATAATTGATAAGTTAAAGAGTTAGGAGCAATAGAATTGGAGACATAGTTCGAAGCAAGTTCTGTGGAACGGAAGGGGAGTGCCTACCTGCAGATTGTAGAAAAGTAAAGCAAACGGATCCGGACTGGACTTGGGTCACGCCATGCTTTTGACTCCCCTTAGAAATTCGATTGAGCTAAAGTTTGGACTGGGTACCCAGCGGTCACTCCCTACCTGATTACCTGTACCTATGCTTGGAATCCGCTGCAAAATTATCCAAGCATAGGAAAGGATTGGAACTTTCCCTGTCCTCAGACGAGAGTCGATCTCCGTACCATTCCAGTGAGGACGACTTTCTCTGTTTTCTCACCCCTTCGATGAGCACTTCTCTGGAATTTTATAGCTTTTTTTCATTCCTGTTCATCAAAACTTCTAAGACTTTATGGACAATGTCATTATTCTAGTAATTCCCTGAAGTTTGATCTCGATAGAACCTGTTTTCGACATTTTCACAAGTTGAAGAGTTGGTTCGATATTCCCCAAGGAAATTACCTTCAAGCGATAGTTTTTGATGTGTTGCGGCTGTGGTGGTTTACCCAAGTAGGGTATAATTAGGTCTACAGAGACTATTTACCCTTAGTCTTGCGTTTAGTTTTTTCCTGTCAAGATGAATCGATTGGGAGCATTTTATTGTTTTACGGAGCTCGAGGGCTCGCGTGGTGCAGTGGTAAGAGGCGCTGCTGTCACCCGCACGGTCGAGCGATCGATCCTCTCCTGGGCCAACCCAGCCTTCCATCCTGCTAGGGTTGGGTAGATTGGTACCATACTTGTCTAGTGAAGTAAAGATACTGACTCGATATAGCGCCTGCCTCCGCAGGTAATTGCATAGGCCTGCTATTATTTATTCATTTTATTTATTTTGTTTACTATATTATGTTTTTTGGATTCTTAGTGGAAGAGGAGTGCATGGCGCGTCCTTATGGGACTGATAAACGTTGCCCACCTTAGCTGCCCTTTAACCTTATACTTGAATAATGGAAGCGACTGTGAATCGAGAACTGACCTCCCATGCCCATTTTCTTCCGCTGTCCCAGAAGAAGTTACGCCACCAAGGTTCGGTATGGAGGTATCAGGTTACCCACGAGTATAAACCCCTCCAGCGCCACTTACGTGCCCTCAGTCATGGATGCTCAGTCTTAGATCTCATAGCCAGTTATGGAGCTTGTAGGAGGCTGTGGACCGAAATGGACCAAAAGTGGGCGGAGCCTTGGAGGGAATAGTAGGCTTTTGTCGATGTTCATCCCTATGGAGACAAATGAAGTAAGAAGTTTGGCAAAAAGCAGAGACCAGAGGGTCCGAAGCGGAGCGGAAGTTTTTCCGCGAGTCGCTCATTTCCCGGCGGTGACGCAGGAAATGACAGTGACGAGCGGGAGCCGTTCGATCTACCAGGAATTCACTGAAAAATCTCAGGTGAATCTGCTATTTTACCTTATCATTGGCTTCCGGTAGTCCTTCGGGGAGCATGCCCTGAGGGTAAGACACTAAATGTAGCAGGTCTTTTGAGAAGTTCTTTCTTTCCTACAGAGCTCTGCTTCTTAGGTGACGTACCCCTTATTTTACCTTACCATTGGCTTCCGGTAATCCCCCGGGAGTATGCCCTGGGGGTAAGACACTGAATGTAGCAGCGCTAGATTAGGTAGCATCAGGTCTGTTGAGAAGTTCTTTGTTTTCTACAGAGCTTTGCTCCTTAGGTGACATTCCCCTTGTGAAAAAAGGGTGCCTCTTCTTTAATCGTTCACAAATTTGAAGATTTCAGCCGTCGTCGTGCCTTTGCATCCGTCCGACTGCAATTTAAGACATTCGCCATATTGAATTTGTGAACACTTGTGGTTTTTGCTGACTTTTCAAGTGCCAGTGACGCGTTCTCGGACTCGTCTCTTATCCTGCACTTTCCCATAGGATTTTCTCCATTTTCTCTTTCAATTTTTATTGACGAGCTGTCATTAGAGGCGACTTGTTCCAAAAGATGTTAGAGGAGCCGCAAGAGCAGATTTGAAGAGCTGCATCGGTGACCTGAACCAGTAGGTGGACTCTGGACCGAAATGGACCAAAAGTGGGCGGAGCCTTGAAGATGGCCTGTGAATTACTTCCCATTAGAATTCTAATAGAAACGACTTTTCTCCTGGTTTTCCAAAGTCAAATGGCCGATTTGCCTACCACAGCTGGCTAACCAACCCCTCGCATCTCTCCGGCACCGGGTAAGTTGTTACCAGTCTACCGGAAAGCCCTGTTTTCTTGAGATTTTGTCGAGTGCACCGCCAGAAGTTCGTTCTCCTAGGCCAAATGATCCCACAATAAATCACCCCAAAAGCTCAGCTCATTTTCGTATTCCGGCGCCTCTAAAGAAAGAGAAATTGGATTCAATTTGGAGTGAATTGAACGGTAAGGGTTAATTGATGGGATAACGGAAGATTTTTAATTGGCTCTACTTTTCAGAGCGTTTTTGAGCGTGAGCCCTTTTGCAAGGCCTCGGTGGCCTAGATACTCAGATGGTTATAATCGCGGGTCTATTCCATTCCGCGACGCGTTCATGCGGATAATCGGGGTTATATTGTGCCGATACCCGTCACGAATTTAGGCCCAGATGGTTATAATTGGTCTACCAGCTCTTTTTCGCTTGGTTGGCCTGGGTGTTCCTGAGTATAGGTCCTCCCTACTTGGCATCGGTGGTCTAAGTAACCCTGTCGGGTAACCATAGCTGACTAATTTACAGTTTATTTTGCCCCTAGTTAAGCTGTGTGGGCTGCGTGGGCTCAGGCCAAACTCCTGATCGTCCAGTTGATAGCACGGCCTATTTAAGCCCTTCTTTCAGCCCATTTAGCCCTTCTTCATATGTGTAAATTTTTCATGGAACCTTGGTAAGAGGCGCTACTCCCACTCGCATGGCCGTGTGATCGATCCTCGCCGAGGTAACCAAGCCGTCCATCCCTCTAGGGATGATTACCAAGCTCCCAAACTATCAGATTGGCACCAAACACATCTAGAAAGGTGGACACACTACCGACTTGAGCAGCGGATGGCGTCATCGGGCCAGACATGCATTTATTTATGTATTTATTTATTTATTTATTTATTTATTTATTTATTTATTTATTTATTATCTGAACAAGCCATGTACAACGGTGGTACGATAAGTAAATAGACAGGCAGTCAACATCAACATTAATTCCATTTCGTAATTTTGAACATAAGTTTTCAGTGAACAAGATTAGTGGATTGAGGTGTGTTCAGATGCCGTGCCTTTACGATTCTGAACGGACGACGAGTGCACGGCGCGTCCCTTAGAGGTCCTGTGAGCTAACTTTTGTAGGAAGCGAGGTGTAGAAATGGGGAACATGACTGTACATGGGATGAGCCACGGATCAACTGCCCTTGATCCGGCTAATTCCCCACTCAATTCGCAGAACGGCCACGTGGTTGACGTTGTTGAAATGAAAAAAAGGAAAAAAGAAATGAAAAAGAAAAATAAATGTCTCAAAAAGGTTTCGAGCTGTTGACAATTATGTCCGCAGTTCTCTGAGCTCTTTTTCAGTTCCTCTTGCGTTTGCAACTTTACGAGGCGTGAGTTCGAGCACATTTTTTGCAAGCGACGTCGGTGTTGATTTGATTTTTCCACAGACGTTTTTGTTGGAAGTAGAACTTCCCTTGTGGCCCTCAAGTCAGAATGGTAAAGGTAAATCAGTCGACTAGGAGTGAGCCATGCGTTGGTCATCTATTGAGAATCGTGGAGGCATGTTGACTGCATATCTGGCCTATACAATGACTTGTGAGAGACAGTCGCTGTTCATGTCACTGTTTTCATCTTCCAAGACAAGTTTGGTACCAATTTACCCAACCCTGGTGGAACAGAGAGTTTGCTTAGCCCAGACAAGAATCAATCGCTGGACCGTCGATGGGTTCGTAGTCTATCTTACCGCTGCCCCAACCCCAAGAAACCCTTTTCTGAAAGCGTTGATGAATCAGAGGTTCGAACGGCGGTCTACTTACCGTCGTCGCTATGCTGAATGAGTAGTGTTCGGTCAGACCGCTCGTCCGTTCATGAGATCAGGCCCAGAATATGAATACGTTGATGAATCAGGGTTTCGGGGTCTACGGACCATCGCCGCGTTAATTAGTTGTGTTAGATCTCGTATGAATATCAGGTACGCGCCATCCGGGGTATATTTGGGGTTCATTGCTGGTATGGGATGATTAGTTCGGGTGAGGATCGATCGCTCGACCGTGAAGGTTGAGAGTAGCGCCTCTTACCACTGCACCACGTACAACTTAGGAAGATTGTAAGGAGGTAAATAAAAGCTTACTCCAGCAACGGACAGCTCCCTTGGGGTCTGCTCCGTTAAGGGCGAATCGCACTAATTCAGCTCCCTTAGGGTAGAACGTCACCGGAAATGTTCTCCTCAACGAGCCTCATCAGTACTGCCCTATCTCTACTTCCCATTAATTTTGCACCAATAATCGGCCAAGTTACCCTCCACTTACCACTTTGCTGGATAATCCGCTTACTTCATGGTTCAATCTTCTGGGTAGCTTATAAGAAATCACTTTCCTGATAAATATATTCAAGGTGAATCAGAACAGCCAAGCACTCACGTTTCTGGTGCATCGCAGTTACTTTCTTAGTGTAAACTTCCTCATATTCCTGGAGTGCTATGACGAGGCGCTTCCGGTTGATAAGCTGATAAGTTCAGGAGAAGTTGTTATCAGTATTAGAGATACGGAGAAAATTGGGGATGAGATTATGACGAAAGGATTCGCTGAGTTTGCTGTCCTAACCCTGCATCGGTGACGAGGGAGGTAGGGTAATTGTTACAGGGTATGGGTAACCTCAGAGAAGCCTTTAGTGAGCGTTCACCGTCTGGTCTAGCTAAACTTTCCATCCCTTCGGGGTCGGGTAAATTGGTACCAGACTCGTCTGGAAAGGTAAAGACACTGACTTGTACAGCGACTGGCCGAAGTGTCATTGATTATACCAAGTACCCGGTAATCATGTCTCTAAAATTCTGAATAGAAGTTGCATACATGGCGCGTACCTAGGGGAGTGATCAAAACGTGTCGTTTTAACTTGACATTTACCTTCCATCCTTTCCGCCTTTTTCAGAGCCCTAAAGACACGGCACCTCTTCTCCAAATTTCTAATATTTTCTGCGCCGTAGGCAGCTTCGTGTGTATCTCCTTACACTGTGTTTGAAAAGTGTGTTGTAGGTGTGAAAATTTAAAATTATATAGTATATTTTATACTTATTTGTAGTATATTATAGGATTTATTATATTTATTTATTATTGATCTATATTTATTTATAGTATTTTATAGCATTTACTGAATTTAGAAAATAGCTTCAGTAAGTCGAAGGAAAGCCGGCTTTTGCTTTGTTTCTGCCCAACCCACTCTTCTTTGTCGATTGGGTATGGCCCTTGTTAGACGTTCGCTCACCCCCCAGCGTAACTCGTCCATTCAGTATCAGACACCGTGGGGCCAGACACGTTTGTACGAGTTCACCACGCCAGCGTCACCATGATAACTCGTACAAACGTGTCTGGCCCCACGGTGTCTGATACTGAATGGACGAGTTACGCTGGGGGGTGAGCGAACGTATAACAAGGGCCTATCATCGGAGGACTTGCTCTGAACTTCCAGCGCTTCGTTTCCCGGAATTTGAAGCAAAATATGATTTACGAAATCTTGAAAATTGATACCTACGGTGAAAAAATAGGCCTGACGCAGCCGTGTCTTCAAATGAGTTTCGTTTCTTTGGTCTTATAATGGGTGAGCTTTCTGAGATTTCCCAGACGACGTTTCTCCAGTTTTCAACCCCTAAGGCAGATTTTCTTCCTCTGAATCCTCGTCGTCGACTTTCTAGAGTGAAACATAGTAAAGCGATATGATACAGGACAAAAATTCTCCCCTTCTACAGACTTCTGATGCGGCCATGGGATGATATGACTAATCTGTATGATTACGGCTGTCAGTGCTTAGGTGTAGCCGCGTGATCTCCGTAATCTAAACCCCAAATCCCCTCTGCAGAGTTTAGCCAACGGAATCCTGGGTATCATCCGGGGATCGGGCCCTTTTCGTCATGTTTTGTTGTTGACAGTAAGCTGATGGTGTCGTTTGTCGGCAGCACTAATCCCTTATCACCGGAAGACTGCATTATGGTATAGTTTCTGGGAAATGCCGTGAAGGAATGGGTTAAACGTGGGAACGTTAGGGTTTCAGACGGCTGGAGATGTTTTGATTCAATTTAAATTCACAAAGTAGTTTAAAAACTTCAAGCGATAAGGACGGTATTGTCTCTTATCAACGGCGTTAACCCCGGAAATTTATACCTTTAACCCATCGGTACTTCCCTTCTAGGGCTATCAACTAGCTGATCTCTACCGATTTACTGATTTGTACTGGGAAAAAAGTCAGTTATTGTCATTCGTCCAGGGTATATTCTTCCCATATGAGGGTTACGTGAAGTGCTCAGCTCTGTCAAGCCCCTCGATGACGCGCCATGCATCCAAATTCAATTGCAATTGTAAGGTGCGCTGTTCCTACTCATTTGTACAAGTTTGGAAGTAACCCAGACGGTCCGGTAGGGTTTAAAGCGCCTCGGGTAACTTCGAGTATCGGCCAACATCGAGGTATGGGTTGAAATTTGTAATCTCTGACGATTTCCCATGAATTTAAACAGTTCAGCAAGTCAATTTACCTGTTAAAATAATTATAATAATTATATTTATGAGCAAGGCGGGATTAATTTATAGAAATTCGACTTACAATAATTTCACCTCTAAGAATGTATTGTTCTTTTTCTCTGGAAGTGCTATTTTGTCTCTTGAACCTCCAAAAAAGTTTTTTTTTGGATTTTTTGAAATTTTTTTGTGGACTCTCGAGTAAAGAATTCTAGAGACTGATACGTCCCCTAGGCTTTCCTGCCGTTTATTTTTGGAATGTGAAATTCTTCAATTGCTAATTGCTCCCGGAAAACTCGTCCATTTCTTGTGGACGAGTCCTGTCTCTAGGCGTAGATGTCAACAAATCAAAATTTTATCACACCGGATCATACAGGGGAGACGAGAGACACACGCGACGACGAGATCATCGAATATACACCAGCACGTACGAATTAAGTGAAGCGAACTACGGTATCTTCTTACTTCTCCGTGGGTTGGGTAAACGAGTGGTGGTGATGGTGAAGGTGATGGTGGTGAAGAGGCGATTCTAGTTGAAAAAGCTCTTTTCGAGTGTGGCCGCAGTTAGCCGAACAACTCTCGAACACGTCCACGTCGATCGCGGTGCATCTGCGAGAACAGATCCTCTATCGATTGATATTGATCGTCGTAGTTGTTCGGTAGAGGATCGGCTGCTTGTTCGTCGTAGCTTGGAGCAGATCGTTTTCCTGAAATGAGGACTTTTTCGTGATTCGTGACCGTCCTGGCGGTTTCGGTTACCTTTACGGTGGTTTCTGGCTAGCAGATATCTTTTACCCAGGTTGGAGGTGATCGTAGAATTCACCTTTAGTCCCTTGATTAGCTCGTTTAATGTCTTGACCATGGCAAGCTTTTAGGGTAAGGTTTGGCGATCTTGAACCTAGGTCTAGGTGGGGTGGGTCCGTTGGTTACCTGTGTTGGGAGAACCGTTTTTTTCTAGGACAATTGATGTCGGTTACCTCTACCATGATTTCTGAGTTATGGAAGCGGCCATTATTACTAGGGGTATCCGATACCCTGATTGGACGACAGTGGAGAATTTTATGTCGTAATTTGTTCTCGATTGACCACCCAACCACGGCAACTTTTAGGGTAACCAACTGATTTGTCAGTTGTGAATCAGGGCAAAGTCGGGTTGTTTTGAACAAGAACAATAAGAAAGGAAATAACCTTTTTCTAAAAATATTACCCAGTTTTTCCCCTAAAATTGGGAGTCAATTTTGGTCTTCATCTTCGATCAAGGATCAGACCCAATATTGAAAAACCTGCTCGGTAACGTTAGGGGCTACCGCGGTAACTGTGATTCATCAATGTTCGGCGGGGAAAATTCGAGGTGCAATTTGAGGTATCGGCTAGGCTTCTGATACTGCGAAAATAAGTAACCGTGGTCCACATGAAACAGAAATCCTCAGGTACTCTTACCCCTTTCTTATGGTTCTCGTCAGAAATAACCCCGCATTTACCGGGATTCATCAACGACAAATTCACCACTGCGATCTCTTGTGACCATAATTTTTGGTACCTTTCGTTCCGAAAGAAGCCACAAAGACTAGGATCAGTTTCACCTTGGCGAGGGTTTTTTCAAACACGAATTGCCCATGGTAAATGGCCTCGGGTGATGTCACGCGATTTGCGAAGCGTGTGAGCTTTAGTCGTCCCAACGGCGTTGAGTATTTGGTTTGCTTTAAGTGAAATGTCGAAATTTGACTCGAGGCCCGTCACTTTAGAGCCCACCACCCCGAGGCATCGATCTTCTGGGAGGGAATAGCTCGTTCAGCTAGCAGTTCAACTACGAACCAGTGGAAGGTGAGATGGACTTGGGATAAGGCTAACGGATCCCAAAAATTATCTATCAAGGGCATCAGATGTTAAGAAAGTGGCTTTTTGAACTTTACGTTTAACGTCAGCCGATCAATCTCCACCTTAAAAGTCGCCTAGGATGCCAGAGAATAGAGAACGCAAAGCGCCCTATCTTAAAACTTCATCGAAACTAGGGTAATTAGCATCGATAGAAAAATTAATTGCAAACCCGCGAGTGTTCTCCGCCTCTTCCAGAAAAAGGGCCCTTCAAATTCCCGCGATTACCTCCCTGCTTATTCGTGGAATTCGTGGACTTGATTTTTACGGAGGCGAGTCGATGATTCTTTATGTTTTGAAGAGATTGAGAGCATAGCTAATGGTTTCCGATTCACTAAGGTATCTTTAGAAGTCGATTCGCCCTCCGGTTAACGGTGAAGCTAATTTACCCCTACATTTCTCATTCTCTGAGCGGTCTTTCTCAGCTATTTTTAGTAAGAGGTTGTGATAAAGTCGTGAACCGTCTGACGTCATTTTCTTGTATTTTTGTGGCATTTTCAAGGAAGCTTATCCAAAAAGATAACCACCATCGTTAGTCATGCCACTGCTCCACCTAATCGGAGCAGGTCCGCGATCCTTTCCTCCCAAGAATAGTCTGAGGATATGAAGGAACTCTCTTTAGTAGAAAGATTTTGCGAATAAATGAGTAGTCTGGGAGTCGAAAAAACAACTAACCTTCCATACAACGTCCTTTATTTGATCAAATTTTTGTCGGATAAAAAAGCCCTCAGGGGATGAAATAAGTGATAGTCACAGTGGGTCTAGATCCGGGGAATAGACCGGGTAGGGAACCATTTCCTAGCTCAACTTTTTCAATTTCTCACAGGATATAGGTAAATTTGGTTACGCGGGGGCCCGGAGGCTCGAAGGTGTTCTTGTGGATTTTAAATGTATTCAAAGGTGTTGTGGAGTATGTGGTTATTTTTTGTTACATTTATATTTTTGTAACGAAGTTCCTAAAATGACGAACGAATACCCCATCCTATGGATTAAATTTTTGGTTTGCTAAAAAGCCCCTGAGGGGGTGAAATAAGTGAATAGACCGGATAGGGAACCGTTTCCTATCTGATAACCGATAGACATCTTTGATCGAGAAGATTTTAGTCAGTACTTTTTTCCTTGCCTGCTTGAGTTTAGGTTTACTCTTGTCCCTAACGTTTGAGTAAACATTAGGGTTAATTAGATGAAAACTCAGATTTTCCTGAACTTACCGAAAAGTTCCCGCACGCGTCGTTTCTCCGCTAAGCTCGTGTATCCCGTCGATTTCGCTGGCGCTGCAGCCCACAGGCTTCCTGAAAAAATGTAATAAATTTTGTTGGGGTGTTGATTTTCCAAAAAAATCTTTTTCCATTTTTTATAGTAAGAAAATTTTGTGGGACTGCTTGAGGAGCAGCTGGTGTTCATGGTCTAGAGAGGGAGCTGTGGATGAGTTACCAAAGGGTAAGCTGGAGCACGTGGACTAGAGAAACCTGGTCCAGATTCATGGACGGACGAGCGGTTTCCGAAACCGCGGCGCAGCCAGAACCAGACGGCAGAGCCGAGGAGAGATTGCATTCAACATAGGAATTCTAGGATAAGAAGAGAAAGGTGCGCGCCGTTCACATGCTATATCTAGGGGTTCATCGGGGGTTTACCAATGATGAATCTGGGCTCTGGACTTCCTATTTCAATATTAATCTTTATATCATATTATAAAAAGGTTAGAAAAAGAGCAAACAAATTCAGAATTCAGTACTTGGCGGTTGGCGAATTTTCAAATTTCTGGACATCGACTGCCATGGTTTTTTCTTGAAAATACCCTAGCCCATTTTGTCAGCGACCTGCTTTCGTCGTCGATTTTTGTCCGTTCCCAATTTTCTAGCTTTTAGGAAAATTGGTTAACTTCACCAGAAAACGCGCTTTCCTCGATTTCTTCGAATCACCAAATCATTCAGAAAAACCCTCATAAGAGCTGATATTACGCTGCATTTGAGGTAATTTCTCATCGATCCGTCGTCGTTCCTCTCGTCATTTTTCATCCATATTTAGCAATTTAGCAGCTGTACTTTACTTTTTTTTCTACGTAGATCTGCAGAGGGGTGCCAGAATTATTTTGCCTCCTCTTGGCACCTGTGAGAAGCTTCTTTCGTGGAAGACAGGAGGTAAGCGCCATGCACTCGTCATTCGCTCACAATCGTGGAGGCATGGTAAACGGCACCAGGGATGATTTCACATTTCTGACGTCAACGATATTTATGTCACAAACCCGTAAATTCATGAAACCAATTTTTCATCCTATCGCCGCTTTTTTCGCCTCTTTCGACCCACAAAGGTGTAGAGGTAAAGTAAACTGGGGGCGTTGATTAGTTCCCTTAGGTCGCGCCATGCATTCATCATCCGTTCAGAATCGAAGAGGCATGGTAAATGCCACCAGGGATTATTCCACATTTCCAAAGTCAACGATATTTATGTCACAAACCCGTAAAAAATTCATGAAACCACTTTTTAGGCCTATCGCTGCCTTTTTGGCTTTTTTGACTCACAAATGTGTAGAGGTAAAGTTAACTGGTCGGCATTGATTAGTCCCCTTAGGTCGAGCCATGCATCTATCATCCATTCAGAATCGTAGGGGCATTATGAATGTGATCTGCGCAATAACTTTGAGGAGCAGATGCTGCTCCAATCAGTGCCGTCACATTTCCAAAAAATCTGGTACTTATTCACTCGACCTCGGAGGAATAGAAGGTTTTCTTAGCTCGGGTGGGGATGGATCGCTTAACCTTGTTTGTTTTACTAGCGCCTCTAGCCACTGCACCATATAGATACAATATCGTCGGTATTTTCCCGCCAAAACGCGATTTAAACGATGTGGATCTGTTCACCGTTCACTCGGCATAACTCAATTTAGAGTCATTTGTTTGAATAAAAAACACATGGTCGTAATCTGAAGAGCTTGGTCTATCCAATGGTAAAGTATGTGTAAGGAATTATGAAATTTTTGATTTTCATCTGCGTGTTAATTTATCATTTCATTTTAAAATTTTAAATTTCTTCTATTTTAAAATTGGGATTTTGAAACGAAAAATCTTTAGCTGAAGCTCTGAAGATTACTATTGCCCATTAACGAACTACTACTATCATAACTAAGAACGGGTGAATGATCCGACTGATTACCCAACTACAGAGAAATTATCACGCCTATTGGAGCCCTTTTAGCAAAAAATTATTCACTAAAAGAGATGAAAAAAGGATGGCTTCAGTGAGAATTCAAGGTTTATATAATATTACAGCGCCTGAAAACGAGCCACCAACTTTTCCGTCTTTTCTGGAAAGTTCCGCCAATTCGTGAAGGACTTCTCGACGAGTTGACAGCCCCTCACTTGCCCTATCGAGTAGGCGAACGACCAGAGGGTAAAAATTGCCCGAAGAGCTCTGATTGGAGAATTTACACTTTTGCAAATTTTGCGCTCGACACTTCCGGGCAATCCATCACGTCAACATTTGTTGGGTTAAATGTGCAAAAGAAGCTCTTTGGGTTGTGTGACGAAAAATTCATGGAATTGGTTTTCATTGGTGCTCTGGGACCATAGATTTATGTGACTTATGACTATATCTTAGTTATTTCGCTGCACCCCGGGGCAAGGATTTACCCAGTGAAATATTACTTCCTATTAACTGTTACGACCCGCTCGGACCCGCTCCGGAACGATGACGTTCCAGTTAAACCCTGAAGGCATGAAGTTCAGCCGCTTCAAGAACAACAAAGGCAGAGTTTGTGTAGAGCAGGCAGTGGTTAAAAGGTATGAATTACTGAAAATCGAAAACTTGAGGTATCTCTTGGGAGTAATAAGCTTCAGGGCTTCAGCTTAGAAAACTGTTGACAAATCGTGTTTTCTGTACTCTAATGAAGGATATAGGGGACTTACCCCTTACCTGTGGTATGAGAATTCACCCTGTGAGATATTGCTACATTAAAACCAGGGCCCGGATTCATGAACGGGCGAGCGGTCTCTGAAACCCCGTCGGAGATAAACCCACTCGATACCGTCGAGGTCTCCCAAACCCTGCCTCATCGAGAGGTGTGATAGACCCGCAATAAACCCCGATTGAAACCATGCGCGCGTTCACGAATCTCGGATTGCGCGCCGTTCGAGGTATATCTCGGGGTTTATCAGAAGTTTACCAATGATGAATCTGGGTCCAGAGTAAGCAGGTCCATTGAGGCAAACGGCCCAGGGGGCTACATGAAGGTTAGGGTGATCAAATTTCTGAAATCGAAAGACTGGGTACATATTGGCTATATAGATTATACCCTATAGCTCAGTTGTAATGATGGTGCTAGGTTTATCGCAAAAACCGCAGCTCAGGCGGGATTTGAACCCGCGTCTCAACCTCAACCTATAGCTCAGTAGTCAAACGACTAGTCGTGTCTTTCGTATTTTTTTACGGAAAATAGTTGAGTTTCTCGGGCAGTTACGGGTAGATTGATGGTAACCTGTTATAATGAATTAGCCTAACTTAATAGGATTTACTTAACTCAACAGAATAATAAAGTTTTTTTTTCACCGAAAAATTCGAACGACGCCATACGATGGGTCGTGGTTTGCTTTCACGATGCTGGAAGAAAAACCTCCGCGAACGGGTCAGCTTAGGTGAAGGTGCAGCAGAGCTTCCACTGAAAAGCTTCCTCCATGGAAAATGCCTGGGGCGATTAGCACAGCAGGCAGCGTTGTTTACATTCGGGAAGTGGGGAGAACTCCAAAAACAAATTCTCTTACCCAAAAGCATAGAATGTTCAGGTGAGAAGTTGCACTGAAGGAAAATTTTTCTTCTAAAGAAAATCCAAAGCTCATTATCTTCATGACGATTTTCGATTTTGATTTTTTGACGATTTTCTTGAGCGGGCGTTTTTTTCTGTTGTCTCTGTACCTCTGGTCCACTATGACACCCGATGGGGACCATCGAGTACGATATTGACGCATAGGCGATAAAATCAATAATCGTGCGCGACGATTTTTTTTGAACGGGCGTTTTTACTGTGGCCTCCGTCCACCTCGAACACTATGACACCCGATCGGGACGAACGAGTACGATATTGACGCATAGGCGATAAAATCAATAATCGACCAGAGGAGTGATTGGGGACATGGTTTCTAAAGCGCTAACAACCTTGTTGTTGGGCGCAGGCTATTCACCCATAGCTTTTGCATAAACTATGAAGTAAAAGAAAATTCTAGAAATTCCGATGCACCTGAACATTTTGATTATTGATTGATTATTGATTTATTGATTGATGATTGATTTTTTAATATACAACTGTCCTCTGGGAAATGGTGTTTTAGTTCATTTATACCTTACAATTCATATAAAAAGTGAATACCGCTGCGCTTCAATGGCCCAATATGATTTAAACAGTCTGGAATTTTGGTAATCGAGTTTTTTTTCCTTTCTGAAATTTTGTTTTTTTTTTCGAAAAATTCTAGTCTTTTCAATGGAATTCTTCACTGGATAGGCTAGAAATTTATCACCAAGCACCACATTCACCTGATCAGTACCGTTTTGGTCCAAAAAAAGTCAACGAGAGTGAAAAAACCCTGCAGCATTGCTCACTCCGGGTATTTTTAGCCCGCTGCCCATTTTCCCTGCGGGCCAAACCCAAATAGCTCTATGCTTCCGGCCAATTATTGGGCCTTTAGAAACGATGTACGACCGGGTTGCAAGTGTCACTTTTTCCCGTCTCCAGGATGTCAGTTGTCATTCTGAAATGAGGACGTATTTCAAATAGTCGGAAAATCTGGTGGTCTGCACTCGGGCGGGCTAGGATTCCCTCAGGGCATTTGGGACTTTTCCAACGAAGAGCTTTTTCTAAGTAGGTAAGCAAGCCGTGGCCTTCGATTTCCGACCGTTTATATGATAGCCAGAAAAGGCCCTTAAAGGACGGATTCTCAGATTTCTCTTCATCCTTCCTTCTTTTCTTTACATAGATTTATTTATATATTTATTTAAGAGCCACGGCTTCCTTACCTAAATGGCATACATGTCATTTAGCTATCATTCCTTGTGTCTACCCATTCCTCACTCTTTCCTGTAACTTTCTTTTGGACTTCTGAAAAGTCAGAGAATATGAAAATTATCCGAAAATGTGAAAAAAACTTGCAGTTTTCTTTTGAGTTACCTTTTAATCTCGCTAATGGGGTTAATTGCCTCTCCCTTGCTTCCAGAGTGGGAAAACACCGATTCAAAATTCCCGCCAATATAGGCGCGGGAGGAGCTCGGAGGACGGCGGGAATTTTGAAACGCGGTTTTCCACTATTTTGTACTGCACCCCTCCATCAGGATAATAAGCCCGGTCTAGCCTCTATGAGGGTATAAAGTACCCTGGAAAAGGCAGTGAAAGTTGATAAGGTAATTTTGTGGATACTTCATGAGTATGCACTTTATGGTCCCTTGCTTCCGTGGTGGAAAAACACCGATTCAAAATTCCCGCCAATATAGGCGCGGGAGGAGCTCGGAGGACGGCGGGAATTTTGAAACGGGTTTTCCGCTATTTTGTACTGCACCCCTCTATCAGGATAATAGGCCTTGTTTAGCCTCTATGAGGGTATAAAGTACCCTGGAAAAGGCAGTGATAAGTTGATAAGGTAATTTTGTGGATACTTCATGAGTATGCACTTTATGGTCCCTTGCTTCCGTGGTGGAAAAACACCGATTCGAAATTCCCGCCAATATCGGCGCGGGAGGAGCTTGGAGGACGGCGGGAATTTTGAACCAGAGTTTTCCACCATGGTGTGCTTCACCCCTAGATAAGACTAATAAGGAAGGTTTAGCTTTTATGAGGGTATAATGAACCCTGGAAAAGGCAGCGACAGGTTTAAAAGGTGATTTTGTGAATATTTGATGGGTATACGATACCTATATGGCTGACTTTAACGACGTGAAATCGTTCCTGGTGAAAACCTGCGCTCACAGCTAACCTGGACCGGAAGTAAACAAATTTTCCCCGATGGATATGTGCTGCTCTAGGTTCCAGAAATCAGTTGCTAATCGGAAATCATTTTTGAGACAGGTTTATGGCTAGCGGTTGGGTAAGAATGATTAGCGGAAGGGTGGAGTGGAGAATGCGCCATGCCTTTGAAATTCCGGCATCGATGTGAAGGTGCCGTCATTGTGACTTATTTTTATATAACGTGATATTCTGGTTTTATTACCGCTTTTTTCGGGTTACTACTATGTATACTAGAATATGAAAAAATAGAGTAACAATTTTTTACAATTATTTTTATACACTTTTCCCAATTTTGAGAGCTTTTAGAGGGCTTAGTCTAAGGTATACGCCCAGTCAGTTACAGGAACGTCCTAATCCGTCTTACGATTCTGAAGCTTGCATAGCTCGTTACTTCCGCACCGTCTAAGCCTCTTTAGGGGCGCGATGACGTCATCAGCTTAGATAAGAATTTCCAGGAAATTTGGCGGAATCCGCTTCTGTAGGATTCTTGTTGTAGAAAAATTTTAGCAGAAATTATCTGCTGTCTAAGCTCCTCTGATGAGAAGATAAGAGTTGAAGAAGAAAGCTGTAAGTTCTCTACGATTCTGAGAGGAATACGAATGCGTGGCGCGTCCTCAGTGGTGTGATTAACGCCGACCTGTTCACCTCTACCTTTTTCCTTTACCTTTAGTTGGCTAAATTTCATTAATTTTGTTTTTTTTTCGAATTCATGTTAAAAAGGCATTCCAGGTTTCTCCCGCTTCTTTTATACCGTATCGGCTATAGGGAAAGTAATCTTATAGTTTTAGAATCTTACAAAGTGTAAAATGAGTAACGTGGTCGACACCCCAGCAAGCCCTCTGAGGAAGCGCCATGCCCTCGTCTTCCATTCAGAATCGCGATCAGTAGTAATCAGGGACTTCGTCAAACCTTCTATAGATACCGTAGAGTCAGCCTGTAGTGTGAGAAGAATCATGGGTCGTGTTTTTTTGGAAATTTAATCATCTTTAATCTCTTAAGTTCTTTCTTCTTGAAACCTCGGCAAGATGTTAAACTTCTCCTCTTAGCAATGTGGATCAAAATTTACTATGGCTTGACTTTTCGAGCCTTGTCGACCTTTGGCTGGGTAGTCCTATAAGATCAGGAAATTTCGAGCCATTTTTAGGTCTCTGACGATGACAAAAGGTCGAAACGTTAGGCCAAATAAAGACTGATCCACCTTACTAACCTCGTTCGGCACAGAAGCATTCAAGAAGTATAATCGTCTTTAAGTCTGCAAAATTTCATAAAATATATGTACGCGTAGATATTTTTGAATATGATATTTCAAGAATCTCTTCGAAAACCGACCTCTCTTTCTGAAAAAGTCGCCGGCCCGTCGTAGAGCGACCTCACCGCTGTTCAACCTTAAACGTGGCTCAGCAGCAGCCAGCACGATCAGGCCGCATAGCGCGAGAAGCAGCTTCATTTTGCAGTTGTTTCTGGTGATGATGAACGGACGACGACCAACTGGTGGTGGTGGCGGACGGGTGGCCTGTATGGGTCACTGAAGACGCCGCAGAGGCAATAAGATGAGCCCTGAGGCCGTCGGCCACGCCTTTTTGTAGGAGAGGGCGGAGTCAGCGAATGTCATCTGAAGCGCCGAGGGGCGGGGCGGAGGTGAGAACCCTGAGGCGACTGATGACGACTATGCCAAGACAGCCCGTTCGTGTGGTGTGGACGATCGGAAGAGTGTCCATTCCCACACCTTAAGTCAATGAATGCCCTTGGGCGCGAGATTCTAATGGATCCGATTTCTCCGTGGGTGGCTGCTGCTGGTCAGACTATCAGAGTGGTCCCGAAAATACGTCTTCGCGGAAAAACAAGAGGGTCCGCGGGGGTGGTAGTGACGTAAGCTCGACTAGAGGTGATCACCTCACCACTGTTTTTCGAGGGTATCTGATTCCAAACCCGGCAACGAGTTAGCTTCCTCATAGGACCTTCCACTTGAGGTTACTCCTAGGCTCATCTGATCCCAGATTCATGAATGGTATACCCAAAGTAGTAAGGAAATAGCTCTAGGGCTCATTCGGGGTATAGATGGGCCTTTGCAGCGGAGCTTCGTGGACAGGTAACGATGCATGAACAACAAATTTCACGAATTTCAAATTTTCAATTTCAGATTTTTTCAAAAATATTCAAAACCTTGACTGTATACCCGGTGTAAACACAGGTAGGGGGTGCATAAACAACAAATTTCACAAATTCAAATTTTCAATTTCAGATTTTTTTCAAAAATATTCAGAACCTTGGCTGTATACCCGGAGTAAATACCGTAGCATACCCCAAATTACTCGTAAAGTGTGATTCATTAACGCGCTCTAGGGTCTTCCAAAGTCGGCAACGAGGTAGCCTCCTCATAGGATCCCTATTCAGTTGAGGTTATTCCTATGCTCATCTGTTACCAGATTCATGAATGGTATACCCAAAATAGTAAACTAATAGCTCTAGGGCTAACTCGGGGTTTATATGGGACTTACATACATACCTCACTGACGCAGCGGAGGTTCGTAGACCTGTAACGGTGCGTGAAGAAGAAATTCTACCGATTTGAAACCGGGGCTGAATACCTGAAGTAAATACCGTAACATACCCCCAAAAAAAACACGCGAACTGTGATTCACTTACGCGCTCTGGGGTCTGTCATATTCGACGTTTATCACGATTCGGTAACGAAGCGAGGCTTTGGATACCGTATATGATTCATCAACGCGTTTGTATCCAGTCGAGGTTATTCCTATGCTCATCTGTTCCAGATCCATGAATGGTATGCCCAAAATAGTAAATAAATAGCTCTAGGGCTCATTTGGGGTTTAGATGGGCCTTACATGAACTGACGCAGCGGAGGTTCGTAAACAGGTAACGGTGCATGAACAACAAATTTCACATTTTTCGTCTTTTTCTCAAAAACATATTCAAAATCTTGGTTGTATACTCTGAGTAAATACCGTAACATACCCCCAAATAACTCGCAAACTGTGATTCACTCACGCGCTCTAGGTTCTAGCATATTCGGCGTTTATCGCGAGTTGTTAACGAATCTTGGTTTTGGATACCGAATATGATTCATCAACGCGTTCTGGGGTTTTAGCCTTCGCTCAACTTTTGTTGAGCAATTTTGTGTTAGCTGAGGCGACATTTCCAACAAGAGGGTCCGCGGGGGTGGTAGTGACGTAGGCTCGACTAGAGGTGATCACGACACCACTGTTTTTCGAAGGTATCTGATTCCAAACTCGGCAACGAGTTAGTTTCCTCATAGAATCCCTATCCGATCGAGGTTATTCCTATGCTCATCTGTTCTCCGATTCATGAATGGTATACCCAAAATAGTAAAAAAATACCTCTAGGGCTCATTCGGGGTTTAGATGGGCCTTACATACATACATACCTCACCGATGCAACGAAGGTTAATAAACCTGTGGCTGTATACCTGGGCCCAGATTTATGAACGGACGAGCGGTCTCCGAAACCGCGGCGCAGCCAAGTGAATACCGTAACATACCTCAAATAACTCGCAAACTGTGATTCACTAACACGCTCTAGGGTCTAGCATATTCGGCGTTTATCATGACTCGTTGACGAAGCGAGGTTTTCGATACCGTATGTGATTCATCAACGCGTTCTGGGGTTTCTGCTCTCGCTCTACTTTTGTTGAGCAATTTTCTTAACTGAGGCGACACGTCCACTTTTATACGATGTTTGCTCTTGGCTGTATGGACGAGAACTGTAGATCCCCAGCGGGTTTCTAGCTTTGCCATAGAAACAATTAAATTCAAATGCAAGCTTTATTTTTCTGGTGCTCGACTGTCCCATGAGACTGTCTTGGACAAAAATTATGATTTTAATAGCCAAACAGCATAACGATATTTCGTTTCGACATTCACTGAGGCCTCAGTAGGGGTGAAATTCGCTCTCAAGTTTATTTTCCATGATATCAATCCAGGTAAAAGTACAATGCATGGCGCATCCCTCAAAGGCTGCTTGGTTCTGAAATTCAACACATATCTGGCCTTGTTTGTTGTAAAAGAAAGGTAAAGTGATCGATGCTGATCAGTACGCCAAGAACGCGCTATGCACTCGTCCTCTGTTCATAACCATACCCTTTACCCCAAAGTGATGAAAGACCTGGGCCCAAATTCATGAACGGACGAGCGGTTTCCGAAACCCCGTCGGCGATAAACCGGCTCGATACCTTCGAGGTCTCCCAAACCCTGTCTCTTCGCGAGGTGTGATGGAACCGCGACATATCCCGATTAAGCCCCGACGCCCGTTCACGAATCTCGGTTTGCATGCCGTTCGTGGTATATCTCGGGGTTTATCGGGGGTCTACCAGTGATGAATGTAGGCCCTGGGCCCGGATCACGACGGGTGTCTGCGCTATATACCCCGAAATAAACCCCAAAAGGCGCGCAAATCGATATTCATGAACGCGTGCCGTGGTTTAGACGGGGTTTAGGAGAGGTCTCCAACACCTCGAGATTAGGAAGGGTTTCGGAGACCTCGACGCGAGACCTTTGTCTCCTTATCCTAAACTTCCCATGTTAAACGCAATCTCTCATCGACTCTGCCGTCTGGTTCTGGCCAAACCGCAACGCAGGAGCATTTCTTTTAGCTGCGCCGCGGTTCTAAGCTAGAGCCAGACGGCAGAGTCGATGAGATGCCCGCAGTGAGTGCGATTGCGGCAGTTGCGCCATAAGCCGTCGAGGTCTCCGAAACCCCGTCCTTCACGAATCAGAAAATGGCCGCAGATTGGCGGTATCGAGCGGGTATAGCGCCAACGAGGTATCGGAGACCGCTCGTTCCGTTCGTGAATCTGCCCTTGGTTGGCCCCGGCGAGAATCGATCGCTTCATCGTTCGGGTGTAAGTAGTGCCTTCTACCGCTGTACCACGCAGCCTGTTTGAAAAATGTGAAAAATGCACGAACCAAAACGAAGATATATGGGTCCTGAGCATTTCTGCAGAGATTTTTGACTTCATCTGGAAGATTTATGAGTACAATTGTCGGCTTCGTCAACGGCAGCTCCTGTCTGTCCGATGTTCCATGACGAGGCAGACGTTAATGACCGTAAAAAGCTCGTCGTCTTGCCCTTCAACGTCTGAAGACTACTTTTTCTTTATTTGAAGGAAATTTTGGCTCACGGCAAGGGTTTTTCATAGCCTGAGGCAAAGTGCTGCTCTACCCGAAATCTTTGGGCCTATAGACGGTTGTGTGGTAGGTGAGGAGGCCCCATCTGTAGCCTTTTTTAAATAAAACTTCCACTTTATTGATATGATAATCAAGTTTCTGATAACCTATGGGAATAATATTCTACTAGATGATGATTTCAGCTTTTTTGCAGTTTTTAAATTAGTGTTGTTAATGCATTTCAAGTGTTAATCGTTGTTTTGGGATTCTTTTCGATGCGAATGGCACTTCAGAGGATTTTGACATGTGGCTTAGGTCCACGACCTCAATAAAAAATTAAAAATAAATGAATAAGGGCGCAGATTCCGGCACCAGAAGTGGTCGTCCTCAGAGCTGGGTGCGCTAATAGCACAAAGGTCTCCGATTTCCAAAGATGGCCGGGTTTTGCGCGCGGCTTCTCCTTCCTATCGAGTTTCATCATTGCAGCCTCTGGCAGCTGGACGTCTGGACAGATAAATGAATAACATATTGATATTAGCCCTATTTATTCATTTATTTTATTTAACATACATTTGACGTGCACCTACAATAGGAAAAGTCTTGGAGTACGTAGAGCAGAAGGTACTTTCCCTTTGGTAAATTCTACAAGACTTACGTACGAATCATATTTAGGTCATTGTAAAATCTGCCTTTGAAGAAAAATGCGGCGGCGCGTCTCCTATATATAACAATTTGACGTGCATAAACTTCTAGGCTGCACTAGAACGTATAAAATATAGAAAAAAAAAGTTTATACCATTAACAAAACTCCTGAAGCACGCTCTGTCAAGAAAAAAGGAAAAAACGGGAGTATGACCCATGCGTACCCTTGGACTATTGGGAAGGGCATTTTTAGACATTCTTCTTTCAAAGAAAGATCTGGCCATTTTATCGGAGAGAATTGTGACCACTGAAATCAGAAAAGAATGATCTGCTCTTCTCTACATAGACGTCTGATTTATTTCATTTTTAGGGTGAAATGAACGAAAAAATGTCCAGATCAAGGCGGCATCTGCTCATCATAGTGAAATATTTCTTGTCTGCGTAGTCTACTGAGGAAAAATTCAAGGAAGGCTCACAATTTTGAAACGGTGAGTTGCATACGTTCATCCTTCCTTCTATTCGTCCACTCATACGTTCGTCCGTTCATCAGCTCACTCACGCTCCGTTCATTTTGTCACTCATGTATCTGTTTATCCACTCGTCCATTCATTCATTCATCAATCCACTCATTCATCTGTTTACCTGCTCATCCGTTGATCAGTTCATCCGCTCATTTATCCGTTCACCCGTTCATCACCTCATCCTGTCAATCACGGTCATCCGCTCATACATGCATCCGTTCATCTATTCATCCGGTCATCTACTTATCCATTGATATGTTCATCCGTCCATTAACTCATTTACTCATACGTTTATCTGCTGATACATCCGTTCACACTTTTCGTCACGATCATCCGTTCATCCATTCATCCGTTTATTCACTCATGCGTCTTTCCGTTCATACGCTCATCTATTCATTTACTCATCCATTCATTTATTCATCTCATTTACTCGTTCATACGATCATCCACTCATACGTTAACCCTTCCATTCATTCAGCCGTCCATTTATTTCGTCCGATCATAGTTCATCCACTCATACATTCATCCGTTCACCTACTCATCCGTTCATTCATTCATTTCATTCATCCGTTCATTTCATTCATCCATTCATGCATTTGTCCACTCATATGTATATTCATCTTTCATTCTTCCATCCATTCATCCGCTCATACGTCCATACGTTCATCCGTTCATCCACCCATTCATTAAGAAAAATACTAGTCCATTGATTCTCTACGATTCCGAGGAGAAGACCAAGGCGTGGCGCGTTCTTGGGTGACGAGCTTCCGTACCACTGCGAGTTTGGCAGTTTCGTCTTAACCTCGGCAAAACTTAGAAAAACAGCTGGCATGTCATCTGTTTATTCGTTGACGTGAAAATTGGCAAAAATTCAAAAACAGTAAAAAAATAAAACAGAAATCATCTACAAAATACACTTCTTCGCCACATCATCACGACCTATGTGAGACTTGAGAGCTGGCAGGATGATATTCTCGAAATTTGCATACAGTACATTGATCTCCCTAAGATATTTCTAGGTTGGAAGGCATGGTCGCCCACGGGTCTTCGCTACTGGCATGTAAAGTTATTTATTTTATTTATTTTTATTAACACGTTGACGACAGTGCTTTTTTCGGTGTCTGGTGCGTGGGACCAACCGACTTTCTACCGCGCCGAGGCTGTGGCATGATGCCGGCATGCGGCGAATTTTTTTCAAAATGGAAGTGAATAGAAAATCTCGAAGACTACATATACAGTCCTGTAATATCGGGGATTGTGACTGTTTCTTTTTTTTGCAATGAAAATAGAAAAATAACAGCTGGAAGGTTTTAGAATGTCTTTTTTCCCTATCCAGGGTAAAAGGAAATTGTTATTTGTTTATTGTTCATTATTTATTTATTCTAATAATCAATATTTGGTTGTATTTATGTGTTTGTTTTAGTAACCAGTATTTGTTTGCATTTATTTGTTTCTTGCAATAACCATTATTTGTTTTTACTTGTAAAGAAAACTAGTGAACAATCAAAAATTCTGGTAAATCAGAAGCTAAGGATCATTTTCATGGACCATGCTTCCTATATCCATTCATCCGTTTATTCACTCATGCGTCTTTCCGCTCATAAGCTCATCTATTCATTTACTCATCCATTCATTTATTCATCTCATTTACTCGTTCATACGATCATCCACTCATACGTTAACCCTTCCATTCATTCAGCCGTCCATTTATTTCATCCGATCATAGTTCATCCACTCATACATTCATCCGTTCACGTACTAATCCGTTCATCCATTCATTTCATTCATCCATTCATGCATTTGTCCACTCATATGTATATTCATCCTTCATTCTTGCATCCATTCATCCGCTCATACGTCCATACGTTCATCCGTCCATCCACTCATTCATTAAGAAAAATACTAGTCCATTGATCCTCTACGATTCCGAGGAGAAGACCACGGCATGGCGCGCTCTTGGTGATGAGCTTCCGTACCATTACGGAGTTGATAGTTTCGACTTAGCTTCGGAAAAGCTTAAAAACAGATGACATGTCATTTGTTTATTCGTTGACGTGAAAATTGGCAAAAATTCAAAAACAGTAAAAAATGAAACAGAAATCAACTACAAAAAACGTTTCTTCGCTACATCATCACGACCTATGTGCGACCTGGGAGCTGGCAGGATGATATTCTCAAAGTGTACTAACAGTAAATTGAACCCCTTGAGATATTTATAGGTTAAAAGGCATGGTAGCCCACGGGTCTTCGTTACTGGTATGTGAAATTATTTATTCTATATAAATAACAATTTAAAATTAACTGAAGTAAATCATCACATCCATGGAGGCCTTTTCTTTTTCATCTGATCGTCCCATGGAGCAACGTCTCTGCACAACTGCTGGCAGTCGTACGATGCGTTTCCGATATGGGTAAGGGTTGGTATGGGAGAAGAGCCGATTTTCCAGCAGCCATCGTCCTCCTCTACGGCCTGCACACAACCCACAAAAGGGGTCCGATGCACCAGAGCGAAAAAATCCTCGAAAATGCGGGGTTCGCCACCGCAAAGCTTCCGCGTACACGAGTCCAGCATGTCACCGTGAGCCACGAGAAGAATAGTGCCTGAAAAATCGATTATCGATTAGTGAAATTCAAAGTGATCGCCGGAAAATTCACCTGAACTATGACGTTCTAGTAGATGCTTCACCACCGAATACGCTCGTTCGTAGAAGTCGTCCAGTTTCTCCGACACCGGGAGCTCTGCCTTGTCGATGAGGGGTTTGTACTCGGGGTTGATTGGGTAACCTTAAGCCCTAGGGTTATGCTAACCTGTGATCCAATAATTCTCTGATAGAATACCGTTCTCTTGCAATTCGATCAGCTCCATAAAGTTGGGCCGAACACCCTTCGTCCACTGCATCCACTCGTGAAGTCCGGGCTCCACACTGATCGTATCGGAGAAGCCTGGAGGAAATGGGGATCTTATTTATTTATTTATCTATTTATCATTTATTTATCATTATTTATCTATTTATTTATTATTTATTAATTTATTTATTTATTTATTTATTTATTATTTATTTACTTATTTATTTATTATATGCGTACCAGGACGTGCCATGGAGAAATCAGTTCATCCATTCATCGTTTATCTTATCTTTATATTTATCTTATTATCTTTCCAACAATTCATCCGCTCACGAGTTTACCACGTCCATCACGTTCATCCGCTCATCTACTCACTCATTCACATGTTTACCTGTTTATCAGCTCGTCCCGTCCATCACATTCATCCGTTCATACCTTCATCCCTCAGGTAATTCATCCACTCACGCGTTCATCCGTTCCTTCAAACCAAGGTTATCTAGCTTGTAGGTAAGCTTGTAAAAGCTTAAGGATTCTAAGGATAAAGGTAAGGTAAAGGTAAAGCTGCCAGCGTTGATCAGTCCCCTAAGGACGCGCCACGCATTCGTCTTCAACTCAGAATCGTAGAGGCATGGTGAATGCTGATTGGTCTCTACAACGACTTGCGGGGAGCAGCCGCTACACCAAGTCAGGGTTTTTACCTTCCCAGACAAGTCTGATACCAATTAACCCGACCCCGGAGGGTTGAAAGGCTTGGTTAGCAAGAGCGAGGATCGACCGTGCGAGCGGTGGGTGAGAGGAGCGTCTCTTACCACTGCACCACGCGGGTCCGATTGTTAGGATGTATTCAAGAATAAACCCAATAGAGGTGGACAATGAAATAGGCTTTCGAGGAGTTTTTATTTATTTGTTTATTTATTCGCATTTTTGATTTATCTATAAGATCACCTCGGTCATTATTATTGATATTTTTATGAGAAAAAGAGCAAACATTCACCAAAAAAGGGGTCATCATAGTATTATAGTTTTATAATGCCAACCGATACCAATTTTTGAATTCTGAGGTTAGCACTACAAAAGTTCTACGGAAAATTCTAGTATTTCACCCTTGAATGATATTCTTCAGTTATAGAACCGACAAAAATTATTAAAATATTAGCAAAAAAACTCAGCTCACCATAGGCCTTAGCTATTCCGCTAGCGGTTTGAACACATCGAAGAGCTGGTGAGCAGTAGATAGCGGTAATGGACACACCGGCTTCCTTCAGGGCGTTTCCTGGAAAACCGAGATTTTTGGAGATTTTTTTGGTTAAAATTTCAATTTTTCAACTGCGACCTATCTAATTTAGTTTATTTATTTATTTATTTATTATTTATTTATTCATTATTTATTTATTATTATTTATTTATTTATTTACTTATTTATTTATTTATACGTAATTTAAAGCAAACAGAAACATTATTTAAACCAAACTTTAACCCGATTTATTTATTTACTTTATTTAGGAAAAATATATTTCCAAATAGGCTTTTGATTTATTTACCCTAATAAACCCATTTATTTCCCTAGTTCTGGAAACTATTTACTAATTTCGTGGACTGCTCTGCAGTCATTAACACAACTTATTGAATGTGCACTATTTTCATTATTTTTGATTTATGATAGCGCATAAAACAAAAACTTCAACACCCTGAAACTTTGTTTGCTAGAAAGTTTTTCTTCTGAAAACACAAAACAGCTGCCAAACATGATAAGATTTACAAGTGTGAAGGAAATATGATGTTCTGAAAACTGATATCATCAAATCAGAGACTTTCCGATGGAAAGAAATAAACGCCCTGAGGCTCGTTTTGCAACTGATCCTAATAAACCCAACCCTTTCCCTAGTTCCGGAAACTATTAAAATTAATGAAAATGGGGTACCTGTCATGGTGGCCTGCGTCTGACCGATGACCGTCAGCGGTGTATCGTTAACCGTTTTCCAGTCGTCCTTTCGTTTTGGCAAGGTTTTTGGCATGTTCAGATCGTAGGGTTGGTACCTAAAGGTTAACTGGGACCTTCAATTTTTTGGCAGAAAAATCGATAAATCGATAAAGGTGGACCTACTTTCCCTCCGAGTCGAACGCCTTCGAGGTCCATGATGAATCGCGGGAATTGAAGACAAAATCGCATCGCTCGCCGTGTCTCACGACGATGATACTTCTGTGAGACATTAGGCTTTAGGTCTGAAAAGGGTAACTGAAACTATGGGTTAATTCTCGGTAAATGATAAAAAATCGATGCGGATATCCAGCAAAGAACCGATTCATGAATTGGCAAAATCGTTGAACAAGACATGGAAAGAAGAGAACGATCTCCATTTCAGAGCAAAATAAGCAAAAATCATGCATTTTTTTAAAAAATGAAGTGAAGAGATAAGCAAAAACCATGCATTTTTTTAAAGAATGAAGTGGATATTTTTAGGTGGCAAGTGGAAATCCGAGCAAGTTCAACCAGGGAATTGCAAAACTTATGCTAGAGAATGCTTGTCTGGAATGAGCTCCAGCAAAAACGGCGGAAACTCTGGCGACCGAGGTGATTTTATCGGATGTTTTCTTATCAGTTTTGTTCTCTTATCAGTGATCTTTCGCTACCTGCACCGATAGCACAAACCACAACAAAAAACAGCTATAAACTACAGGTACAAAATAATGGTCACAAGGTGATGTCATATTAATAGAAATTTTAAAAAAAAGTATATTGAAGAAATCATAGAAATATGATCGGGTGGATGAGAGGCGAGGGTAAATCTCGTTCTGTAGGTTTATATCTCCATCCTATTTTGAATCTGGCGTTGTTTTCCTTTTTTTCTGAATTTTGGCCAAAGACCGTCCTTTGGAAGCAGTACTTTATGAGCTTTTCTACGTTATTTCAAAAAATGAAGTAAAAAATAAAGTATTCTAAAATATTTTTTTCAGAAAAAAGTTCGGCCATTTTAAAATGGAGTGGCTGCTAAACAATGGAGCCATCCCAGAACCAATCGTTGAATTTCGGACACCGACGACAATTTCCTGGAGATCACAAAAAAAATGAAAAAGAACGGGAAAATCGAACGACGGTCTATCGTTATGAAAAGGTGAGTGCGAACCAATAGAATAATAGAAATAAAAAATAGACTGAAAAAATCAAAAAAACATGATCGATCTGGAGGAGAAGCGAAGGTAAATCTCGCTCTGTAGGCTTATATTTGGATGCTGATCATAAATCCGCCGTTATTTTTCTTTTTCCCCTGAATTTTGGCCAAAGACCGTCCTTTGAGAATAATACTTTCTGAGCTTTTCTGGAACATTTTTTAAGAAAAAAGCTGGGCCATTGCAAAATAGAGTGGGCTGCTAAGCGATGGAGCCATCCCAAAAGCAATCGCTGAATTTGTATTCAGTTTTATTTTCAATTTGGTTTATTTCGTTCTATTAATTTCCCCTTATTATATTCTCGTTCAATTCTCGTCTATTATGTATATTCTCACACTCCCTAATATCATTTTAGATATGGAATTATTGGACTTCTCGCATGCAATATCATATCATTATCAGGACGTCTTGGAAAAATATCAGATCAAGGCTGGAACAGTGGATGCCGACGACAATTTTCAGGAGATCACAAAAAATGAAAGAGAAAGGAAAAATGGAACGAGGGTCTATCGTTATGAAAAGGTGAGTAAGAACCACGGAGTTTTCGGAAATTTTTAGCATTTTTTCGCTGAGCAGCTATCAGCTCTTGATCCATACTGATACGGCTTAGAACAACTGCTGGCTAGATATTTGTTTATTATTTCATAGTAAATAACCTAGTGAATAAGCCGGAAACGAACTACTTTCTCATCCAAGGAGGAATGTCGTTCCTCATTTCCTCGTCCATAGGAGGAACGGGCCTACATAACTGCTGGCTGTCATACGTTCCGTTGTCCATGTGGGTTAAGGGTGGTATGGGAGAGGGGCCGATTCTCCAAGAGCCGTCCTGCTCCTCAACGGCCTGTACACAACCCAAAAAGGGGGTCCGTTTGACCAGGGCGAAGAAATCGTCGAACGGCCGAGGTTCACCACCGCACAGCTTCCGAGTGCAGCAGTCCGGCATGTCCCCGTGAGCGGCCAGAAGAATGGCCCCTAAAAAATCGGTTATCGATTAGTGAAGTTCAACGTGATAACCGGCAAACCCACCTGAGCTATGCCGCTCCAGTAGCTGCTTTACCACAGAATACCCACGATCGTAGAATTCCTCCAGTGTCTCCGTACTGGACAATTCTCTCAGCTCGATGATGGGTTTGTAATCGGTGTCGATTGGAAAACCTAAACCCCTAGGGTTGTTTTAACCGGTCAGACTGTCATGCTGAAACGAGTACCATTCTCGTGTAGTTCGACCGGCTCCATGTACGTCGGTCGGTGATACCTCGCACTCGTGCACTGCATCCACTCGTGAAGCCCGGGTTCTACACTGATCAGTTCGGAGAAACCTAGAGAACATGAGGAGCATTGGCTGCCACAAAATAAAAAAGCTATTAAAAAATTAGGAGAAAGTAAATGGACGGAGGACCAGGAGCAAAGAAAGACGAAGCCAGAACTGTGAGAAGTAAGCCACTCCTAGAATGGGATAGGGACTGGATTGATGGGCTAGTAACCCTCGAATATACCCTATTGAGCGCGCTAAGAGCGATTCATTAACGTTCAAAGGAGTATATTGAACGGCTTATTCAGGAGTATAGTGCATATACGGATACGAAGAAGGTCATGGAACGATGGCGTGATTATTTTGAGAAGATCTCCACAGAAGAATTTCCTCATCCCCCGCTTCCTCACGCTGAACCTATACCTGGTCCAATCCTGCCCATCACGGCTGAAGAGGTGGTGCTCGCGCTGAGGAAGATGAAGCCTGGTGAGGCGACGGGACCGGATGACGTGGCCGCAGAACTATGGATGTCACGCCATTGGAGTTCCGCCAACTGGCTCGCTACGTTTTTCAACCAGATCATAGCGGAAAGGAAGATGCCCATAGATTGGCAGTTGAGCACGACGATTCCGATCTGGAAGAAGAAGGGTAGTCCAGCGGACTGTCTTAGTCATAGACCAATTCGTCTGCTTTCTCACACCATGAAAGTGTTTGAGCGAATAATTGACAGACGAATCCGAGACATCGTTGATTTATCCGTGAATCAGTGCGGCTTTGTTGCCAACTGTAGCACCACCGATGCCATCCATGCGGTTCGACTTCTAGTAGAGGAGCAAAGGGAGAAGCAAAGATCTCTCCATCTAGCCTTCCTGGATCTTGAAAAGGCGTTTCACCGCGTGCCGCATGAGGTGATCTGATACGCACTACGGAAACAGCTCGTTCCTGAAGAGCTTATAAATGGGGTACGAATATTGTATACCGACCCGAGGAGCAGAGTCCGGGGAGCTGCAGGAATTTGGACAGAATATCCAATATCGGTTGGAGTGCACCAAAAATCACCACTCTCTCCTCTCCTCTTTATTGTTGTTATGGATGCCATGACGAAGGATCTGCAAAGACCTGTTCCATGCACTTTGCTTTATGCAGACGATGTAATGCTTGCGTCCGACGACAAGAATGAGCTCGACGTGTTAGGGCTCGTTTAGACGTGGGGCGGCACGCGGCGCGACCTAATGCAAAAGACGCAAATCGACCATAGCGTGGGAATTCCCACGGTGTGGTCGATTTGCATCTTTTGCATTAGGTCGCGCCGCGTGCCGCCCCACGTCTAAACGAGCCCTTACTAGGGAGGTTGTTCTGCGTGCTCCAAAGATTCACAACGAGACCCATATTGTTTTGTAGAGCATCGAATGACGATTACAATGGTATGGTTTGTTTTTGCTAAATGCAAATGGATGACCCAAAAAAGGCAAAAAACCTTGAAAATTAACCAGTGGCAAATGGGATTCTAGATCGCAACCACCAGAGATACCACCAGAATCGACCCAAATTCAAAAACAAATGTCAGATTCGTAATCAGCGCCCCGAATAACCCCCGTAGACAAAGTTTGAGCTAAATCGGTGATTTTGACCTAACTACCCTTACCAGTGTTGGGTAGTTGTAGGAAGGTCCACTAACCGACAATATCTTTACTCCGATTGTTCCACTTTTTGGACTCTAATCAACACGGAGACTCCAATTTGAATGAGTTTCTTTGATATTTTATCAAGATAGATCATTTGGGCTGTTGACAAATCCACAATTCACAAATCTCGCATAGGCTTTTCCCATTGTGTCTGACATGCGCTTGCTAGGGTCCGTTCTAACAAAGTAGGGTGATTGGGTCAAAATCACCGATTTAGCCCAAACTTCGTCTACGTGGGTTATTCGGAACGCTGATTGCGAATCTGACATCTGTTTCTGAATTTGGGGTCGATTTGGGTTGGTTCCGGTAGATATGGGTCACATACATATGTACTAGAAGACATTGTCGTTTGTGCATACTTTGTTGGCCATACTCCTCCTAAACGCGATTCTATCGCGCAACTGCGCCAAAATTCCAAAAGGAGCGTATTTTGGTATCTAGCGTAGGAAGGCAAAAGAAAAGGTCAGCAAAGGGATCGATCCACCGACCGCCAGATTGAGAGTCCTGCATGCTATCCACTGAGCCACCATGATACGATCCCTGCTAGTTAACAACTAGAAGTGTTCTCGCCACTAGTTTCTCACCACTAGTTAGTGGTCAGGATTTCTTGCCTTTTTTTCGGGCCATCCATTTGCATTTAGCAAAAACAAACTATACTGTTGTAATCGCCATTCGATGCTCTACAAAACAGTATGGGTCTCGTTGTGAATCGTCGGAGCACGCTGAGCAACCTCCCTCGTTAGTGCAAGCGTGGAGTGATCGACTGGCGCAGTTCGGTCTTCGCCTTAATGTAAGGAAGGCGGAGTACCTTTCGACCGAGGTGAATGACCCTGGTACAATTACGATTGACGGAACAGAACTTGTAAAGGTCAGCACCTTCAAATATCTCGGTTCAACGATAGCCTGTGATGGAGACCTCAGCGGCGAGGTGAACGTTCGAGTAAGCAGCGCCTGGACGAAGTGGCGTGCGCCTACCGGCGTACTTTGCGACAGAAAAATACCGGAACGATTGAAGTCGACGATCTACCGGACAGTCGTACGGCTGGTGGCTCTGTACGGAGCTGAGTGCTGGACTGCCATCAAAGAAGTCGAGCGCCGCCTCAGCGTAATGGAAATGAAAATGTTGAGGTGGATGGCAGGCGAAACACGAGTTGATCGTAAAACTAAAGCTGAGATAAGGAAAAGTTTGGGGTGGCTCCAATACCCGACAAACTTCGCGAGTCCAGTCTGAGGTGGTATGGGCACGTGCTTCGAGCAGGTGACGGTACGGTATGCAAGATTGGACTCGGTCTCGACATACAAGGCGCAAGATCGAGGGGACGTCCAAAGCAGCGCTGGCTGGATACGATACACGTAGACCTGAAGGCAGAACAAATTCATCTAGACCAAGCGCGGGATAGAGCGGTATGGCGTCAGAGAATTGGTAAAGCGGACCCTGCTTCAAAGCGGGACAAACGATAAAGAAGAAGAAGAACATAGTGCATATTGCCCCTGTAAACCAGGAAACGGACCTATAAATCTCAGGGTATGCGAAACTACTGTTTGGTTCGTGATAATGGTCTCAAGTAGGTGTGTAAGAGATCGGGTTTACAAAGAAAACAGAGCGATTCATCAACGTTCAGGTAAGTGTAGGATAATGTAGAGGAAGCCCATGGAACTCACCGTAACCCTCAGCTATACCACAAGCGGTTTGTACACTTCGTAGAGCCGGTGAACAGTAGACAGCGGTAATGGACACTCCAGCTTCCTTCAGGGCGTTTCCTAAAAAGGCCACCTACCTAAGCTATTCTATTGATGGTAACGGTTTACCTTGTGAGCGCGGTGCGGGGGTAACAGGCGCTACCGACACCCGCCTGCCCAGCTACCTGAGCCTTCAAACCTTCCCCTCCACGGTCGGTGAAATGTAACGAATTTTCTGGGAAGATATGGGCATTCGCTTGAAGAGCGTCTGTCCCACGAGTCATTTTATAAGCCAACGTTCCCAATGCCTTTACGACTCTGAATGGAAGATGAGTGCATGGCGCCTCCTTGAAGGTTTGACTACTTTACCTTCCACCTTCACACAGACAACAGTGAAAGAGCACCTGTCAAAGTGGCCTGCGTCCGACCGATGACCGTCAGCGGTGTGTCGTTGGCGGTTTTCCAGTCGTCCTTCCGCGTTGGCAAGGTTTTTGGCATGTTCAGATCACACGGTGTATACCTTAAGGCAAATAGGGGCTTTATATGAATTTTAATGTATTTTTAGTGAAGAAAATCGATAACAATGGACCTACTTTCCCTCCGAGTCGAACACCTTCGACGTCCATCGTGAGCCGTTGGTTTTGAACGTGTAATCGAACCGCTCTCCGTGTCTGACGACGATGATGCTCCTCTGGGACATTGAGCCGTCGGTCTAGAAAAAGTGAAGTTGAAGGACGCGCCATGCACTCGTCTTCCATTCAGAATCATAGAGGCTATGGGAACGTTGGTTTATAAACTCCTAGGTTTATTTAAATACGGAAAAACTGAAAAATGGCTAAACGACAAAACAATTCCATCTTCTAGGACAGGATTTCCTCAGCGAAAAAATTGTTGTAGTTTCCAGAGAATAAAGGGTATAATTCAGGTGATTACCAAGAACTGCCGCCGAAAAAGCACGACCGATACTGGCAACGAATTCCTTGGAATGAACTTCTCATCGCTTTCCGTGAAAAGAACGTGGAAATCCAGGATCGAGGTGATTTTATCAGATTTTTTCTTATCTTTTTCTGTGTGAGTGATCCCTAGCGTGGATGGGCGGAATTCCACGAGAAAACAGCAAATTGGACGACGATTCTTCTCTGAGACATTAGACTTTAGGTCTAAGAAGGATAACTGAAAACTATGGGGTTAATGCTGGGTTAATGATAAAAAATCGACGCGAATACTCAGCAAAGAACCGATTCATGAATCAGCAAATTTGTTGAACAAGACATGGAAAGAAAATGAAGAGAGACCGCTCTCCCTTTCAGAGCAGGATAAGCAAAAATCATGCATTTTTCGAAGAATGAAATGGATATTTTTAAGCAGCAAGTGAACATTCGAGCAAAATCAACTAAGGAGTTGTAAAACTAATGCTAGAGAATGCTTGTCTGGAATGAGCTCGAGCAAAAATGGCGGAAATTCTGGCGACCGAGGTGATTTTATCGGATGTTTTCTTATCAGTTTTGTTCTCTTATCAGTGATCTTCGCTACCTGTACCAATAGCACAAACCACAACAAAAAACAGCTACCAACTACAGGTACCATGTAATGATCACAAGGTGATGTGATATTAATAGAAATAAATAAAAGTAGATTGGAGAAATCATGGAAATATGATCGGGTGAAGCAGAGGCGACGGGGAAGTCTTGCTCTGTAGGTGTACAATATTTGTATCCTATATGGATCGTGTTTAGAATCTGACGTCATTTTGGTTTTTTTTTTCTGATTTTTCGCCAAAGATCGTCCTTTGGTGATAGTTTTTCCGGGGTTTTCTTAAAGTTTTTCTAGAAAAAAGTTGGGCCATTTTGAAAAGGAGGGGTTTCTAAACGATTTTTAGCATTTTTTCCGTTCCGCTGAGTAGCTATCAGCTCTCGATCAATATTGACGAGGCTTAGAACAACTGCTGGCTAGATATTTGTTTATTATTTCATAGTAAATAACCTAGTGAATAAGCCGGAAACGAACTACTTTTTCATCCAAGGAGGAATGTCGTTCCTCATTTCGTCGTCCATAGGAGGAACGGGCCTACATAACTGTTGGCTGTCGTATGTTCCGTTGTCCATGTGGGTTAAGGGTGGTATAGGAGAGGGGCCAATTTTCCAAGAGCCGTCCTGCTCCTCAACGGCCTGTACACAACCCAAAAAGGGGGTCCGTTTGACCAGGGCGAAAAAATCGTCGAACGGCCGAGGTTCACCACCGCAAAGCTTCCGAGTGCAGCAGTCCGGCATGTCGCCGTGAGCGGCCAGAAGAATGGCCCCTGAAAAATCGATTATTGATTGGTGAAATTCAAAGTGATCGCCAGAAACCCCACCTGAGCTATGGCGCTCCAGTAGTTGCTTCACCACAGAATAGCCACGATCGTAGAATTCTTCCAGTGTCTCCGTACTGGACAATTCTCTCAGCTCGATGATGGGCTTGTAATCGGTGTCGATTGGGTAACCTAAACCCCTAGGGTTACTCTAACCCGTCAGACTGTCACGCTAAGAACAGGTACCATTCTCGTGCAGTTCGATCGGCTCCATGAACGTCGGTCGGTGATACCTCGTCCACTGCATCCACTCGTGAAGCCCAGGTTCTACGCTGATCAGTTCGGAGAAGCCTAGAGAATATCAGGAGCATTGACTGCCATAAAATAAAACTTTAAAAAATAGGAGAAAATAAAGGGACGGGGTACTAGGAGCATAGATATTACTCTATGTAGTATCATGTGTTTCATTAGGCGCACCTAACAGTGTAAATAAAACAAAAATGAAAATAAATAATGTAGAGGAAGCCAGAAATATGAGAAGTAAGCCATTTCTAGAACTGGTCAGGGACTGGATTGATGGGCTAGTAACCCTCGAATATACCCTTTTGAGCGCGCTAAGAGCGATTCATCAACGTTCAACGGAGTATATTGACGGCTTATTCAGGATTATAGTGTATATCGCCCCTGCAAATTATGAAACGGGTCTATTAACCTCAGGATGAGCGAAACTACTGTTTTGTTCATGATAATGGTCCCAAGTGGGGCGTGTAATAGATCGGGTTTCGAGGGAAAACAGAGCGATTCATCAACGTTCAGGTAAGGGTAATTCAGGAAAATGTAGAGGGAACCCCAGATAAACAGGTAAAATAAGGGTAATTTAGGACAATCTAGTCATTGGAACTCACCGTAACCCTCAACTATACCACAAGCGGTTTGTACACTTCGAAGAGCCGGTGAACAGTAGACAGCGGTAATGGACACTCCGGCTTCCTTCAGGGCATTTCCTAAAAAACCACTTACCCAAGCTCTTCTAATGATGGTTACTGTTTACCGGATGAGCGTGGTGCTGGGGCAACAGGCGCTACCGACAGCCGCACGGTCGAGCGATCGATCCACGCCCGGTTAACTGAGCCTTCAATCCCTCCAGGATGGGTGAATGATAACCAAGTTTTTTGGGAAGATATGGGCATTCGCTTGAAGAGCGCCTGCCCCTCAAGTCAATTTATAACCCAGCGTTCCCAATGCCTCTACGATTCTGAATGGAAAATGAGTGCATGGCGCTTCCGTAAGGACTCGTTTAGCCGCCGCGCGGGAAAAATGCAAAATTGAAGTGCAATCAATAATTAACGTCATTGATCGAATTAGCACCTTTGCATTAGTGGCGCAGTCTGGTGGCGCCTCATATAGGCAAACTTACTGGTCGTTCGGGTTTTTTAGAAGGCTGCTATTCCTTATTAAAGGTCATTTTGACGAAATTCACTTTTTTCGTTTAATTTCTTCCCTATGTGATTATATGCCTAATTTTTTGCTTAAACGCGGCGCCACCGGACTGCGCCACTAACGCAAAGGAGCAAATTCGATCAATGACGTTAATTATTGATTGCGCTTCGATTTTGCGTTTTCGCCGCGCGGTAGCTAAACGAGCCCTAAGGGTTTGGCAACATAAGGGCCCTAAGGGTTAGTCATCTTTACCCTTAACCTTCACACAGACCAATGTGAAAGAGCACCTGTCAAGGTGGCCTGCGTCCGACCGATGACCGTCAGCGGTGTGTCGTTGGCGGTTTTCCAGTCGTCCTTTCGCTTTGGCACGGTTTTAGGCATGTTCAGATCACAGGGTGTATACCTTAAGGCAAACGGGGTTTTTATTTATTTATTTATTTATTTATTTATTTATTTATTTATTTATTTATTTATTTATTTATTTATTTATTTATTTATTTATTTACGCCTCTCATAGACGTGCTTTGAAAAACAAATGCATTAGCTAAAAGAAACACAGTGATCCTAGACAAGAACCTCGTAGTATAAAAATGATAGCAACACAAGAAATTTGGGAAAAAATATTTTACCACCACAAAGACCAAGACTACTATATGCTTAGTAACTGCTCATCATTGATTTATGATTATCAACAACACTTTCTCATACGTAGGCGAGACTTGGAAGAAAAAACTCAGCTCATGTAAGATTTTCTTAACCTGGTTTTGTTAGAATAACGCTATATGAATTTTCAGCAGAAAAAATAGTGTTGCTGCTGTTCTCATCTGCTACCTTTTTGGTTTAAGCAAACTAAGCCACCTTACAGACCTTACCCCGGTGAAGAAAAATAAATTTTTAAATATCAAAAATAAAAAAATTAAATAAAAATGTGGACCCACTTTCCCTCCGAGTCGAACACCTTCGACGTCCATCGTGAGCCGTCGGTATTGAACGTGTAATCGAACCGTTCTCCGTGTCTGACGACGATGATACTCCTCTGGGACATTGGGCCGTCGGTCTAGACAAATTGAAGCTTGAGGACGCGCCATGCACTCGTCTTCCATTCAGAATCGTAGAGGCATTGGGAGTGTTGGTTTATAAACTGCTAGGCTTATTTAAAGACAGAAAGACTGAAAAATGGCTAAACGAAAAATCAATTCCATCTCGTAGGACAGCATTTTCTTGGCGAAAAAAATTGCTGTAGTTTCCAGAGAATATAGGGTATAATTCAGGTGATTACCAAGAACTGCCGTCGAAAAAGCACAACCGATAATAGCAACCAATTCCTTGGAATGAACTTCTCACCGCTTTCCGTGAAAAAGACGTGGAAATCCAGGATCGAGGTGATTTTATCAGATTTTCTCTTATCAGTTTCTGTGTGAGTGATCCCTTGCGTAGATGGACGGAATTCCGCGAGAAAACAGCGAACTGGAACCACATGTTGGCATTGATTTAATGTTTCTGTAAAATAATTATAATGATAGTAAAATAGGTAATAAATTGGGTAGAAACAGATGAAAAATCAGAGGAAGGTGATCGGATGGAGGGGAGGGTGTAAGTCAGCGGAATTGCCTTGACCAATGGGTATAACCCGTACATGTAAATAGTAAATTATGATTTATAATACGCCCTGGGCCAGGTATTACATTGATTATGAGAAAATTCGAAAATAGTAGGAAAAATTGTTAATTCGGAAAGGAACGAGCTTTTTGATGAATTTTCTCGTTTAAATCTCGAAAAATTAGACGAATTCTCTTCTCTCGTATAACTCGAAAACTAGCAGGAAAATTAAAGGTAGAACAATGGGAATGAAAAGTAAGAAAGAGAAGTGGCCAAAAGATTAAAAATTAAATCTAAATAAAATTTACCCAAAGTGATCTTAGAAGGGTCCTTTATCATTTAATTTTCCTCATTTTCAATTCAGCAAATGACAGGTAATACGGAGCGGGCAGGCCCATCAGTGGCTGTTTTCCTTGAAAATTTGCTGAAAATCTATGAAGCTGGCCGTAGATTGGGTCAGAAATTGGCATTGGCGCACTGTTTCTGCCCTAATGTCTCGTCGGAGTGACAGGGTTTGGCTAGACCACGAATAAACCTCTGATAAATCCAAGTGTGTAATTCCTTGTGTTGATGAATCACGGTTTTTCCTTCAACTGAGTATATTCGGCAACTTTTACAAGGGGTTTGTCAAGCATGCAGTGCTCAACTGCTACCTTTTTGGTTTAAGTAAACTAAGCCACCTTACAGACCTCAACCCGGTAAAGAAAAATAAATTTTTAAAAATCAAAAATAAAAGAAAATTAAATAAAAATAATCAAAAAAGAAAAATATATTCAAAAAATCAAATTAATAAATAAAAATAGCAATTAACTAATTTTTCTCGAAATAAAAATTTTTCAAAAAAAAAAGACCAGAACAACTGATTAATAGCTTTCCGTCAATCGCTAGGGCTGCTGAGCTTCATATGTAGGATCCCGATTTTGATATAAGACATAGCCTGAGGGTTGATATCCAATCTAGCCTGATCGTGAGGGTTTTGATTGTGATATGTGATTTTCCGGAGAATTCGTTTGAACCTTCCTCTCGAATCCAACACCTCCCTGATGGTCCTTAGACAAAATTTGGTTTTAAAATATTTAAAGCGAGAAACATTTTTATTATTGTTCACGCACAAATAGTTACTATAGCATAACATAGAAACGTACCAGTATTGAGCATAGCCAAACCATGAACATGAAAGACTAGAAGTAGCATAGAGACAAATTGATGATGTGAAAAAAATCAATAAAAGGCAACAAAATCGATCATACAGTAATCTCAAAGAAAGACCAAAAACTACAATTCTGTGGACTGGAGTGGCGGCGGTGGCGGTGGTGGTGCGAGCGATCGAACGGCTGTCGGTGCTGTCTCCGTGGTGTAGTACGGGTTCACCTTTCTGAATTTTTTCTTTTTTTTTGAAATTTTGGCATGATATTTTGAAAATCATATCCAAGGGTACGGTAGCGAACTTACTGGGTGGGCTGACGGCTGAGCGAGGCATGATGAGCAGCAGCTTGAGCGGTGATATGGCGCAATTTTCGGGCGTAGGAATGGCGTTGTCGACAGAAAAGGCTTAGGCAGACCACCAGCAGAATGAACACGGCTATGAGAATACCAAACTGAAAAAACTCATCTGATTTGAGAGATTCTAATGAAAATTGAGAAGAATGAGTTCCGTCATCCAATCATCCGTTCATACGTTCATCCATTCATTCACTCTAACGCTCATCAGTCCACCCACTCATCCATTCATCCGTTCGTCCTATCATACGTTCATCCCGTCATCCATTCATTTACTCGTACGCTCATCAGTCCTCATCCTCTCACGCGTTCGTCATCTCATACGTTCATCCGTTCATCCATTCATCTTTTAATCCTCTCGTACTTCCATCGACTCATCGATTCACCCACTAATCTATTCATCCAATAATCCATTCACCTATTCATCCGTTCATCCATTCATCCGTTCATCCATTCATCAATTCATCCATTCATACCTTCATCCATTCATCTATTCATTCACTTATCTTCCACTCATCCGTTCATCCAATCATCCATTCATATTTTCATCATCTCATATGTTCATCCAATCATTTCATCCACTCATAAGATCATCCATTCATTTTTTCATTCTCTCACATTAATCTATCCACACGACTCATCCACCCGATCATCCATTCATCCCTTCATCCACTCAGACGTTAATCCGTTCATCTTTCATTCTCTCATCTTTTTGACTCATCCATTCATACGTTCATCCACTCATCTATTCATCCACTCATCCATTCACCCACTTATTCGTTCCTCCATTCATCCGTTCATCCAGTCATCCATTCATCTTTTAATCCTCTCATATTTCCATCGACTCATTTATTCATCCACTAATCTATTCATTCATTCATCCATATATCAATTCATCCACTCATTCTTTTATTCGTTCATCCACTCATTCGTTTATCCATTCATCTTTTCATCCTCTCATTCTTTTACTATTTCCTCAACTCATACGTTCATCCGTTCATCCATTCATCTATTCATCCACTTATCCATTCACCCACTCAACCGTTCATTCAATCATCATTTCATCCACTCATACGTTCATCCAATCATTTCATCCACTCAAAACTTCATCCATCATTTCATCCACTCATAAGTTCATCCATTCATTTTTTCATTCTCTCATACTTGCTCTCTTTCATCCACTCCTCCGTCCACCCGATCATCCATTCATCCCTTCATCCACTCATACGTTCATCCGTTCATCCGTTCATGCAATCATCATTTCATTGACTCATCCATTCATCCGTTCATCCACTCATCTATTCATCCACTCATCCATTCACCCACTTATTCGTTCCTCCATTCATCCGTTCATCCAATCATCATTTCATCCACTCATACGTTCATCCGTTCATCCATTCCTTTCGTGCTCTCATACTTTCATCGACTCATCCATTCATCCGTTCATCCATTCATCCATTAATGAATCCATCCGCTCATGCGTTCATCTGTTCGTAATTTCATCCACTCATCCATGCATATCATTCGTCTTTCTTTGTCGTTCATTCGTTCATCCAATAATGATACGTTCAACAATTCATCAGTTCACCCACTCCTCCGTTCATCCGTTCATCCATCAATCCATTCATCCACTCATGCGCTGAGGCCATTGGAATTATGCAATGAATCTCTGAGATTCCCAGGGAAAACCAAGGCATGGCTTGTTCTTAGGGCCTGGTCTGCGCCGTTAACTTTACCTTTACCTCTACTGTACGTGTGAGATAATAATAAATAAAATTTGTAGCGGCTGATGAAACAGCTGGTGGCTGCCCTGATGATCTTCTTCAGTTCGGAGTTTATTGGAAAATTAATTTTAAGTAATTAATTTTTAAAACTTTATTATATCTATATTTTATTTCATTCCATGTTGTGCCCAAACCTCTAAACTCACAATGACCGCCTCTAGTGCATTGGGTCCGCTGATGTTCACCGGTTCGGCATCCCTCATTCCGAAGGCGTTGCTGAGTTCACGACGAGACGTACCATTCGACGACATCAATTTTCTGAACAAAAAATCAATAAATCAATAGAATATCCACGATTTCTTTACTTTTATTCATTTATATACTTTAAGCCATAAACATGCGCTAAATTGTCGAAAAAAAAACCATGCAGCGACATTGATCAAATCGTGAGGGAATCAGCAGCTTCTAGCAGCCTCAAAAATTATTTTGGCGGGGACTATTATTCGTGAAGTTTCGGTAGGTATATTTATACCCAACTATTTTCAGTTCTTCTCTCGCTGAGGTTATTGCTGGCCACACCCAAGAGATCCTGAAGAAAATCTTGTTCCCCTAGGATTCGATGGATTACTTCGCCTACATTGTTCTGTGAGTTTCACACATTTCTTTCAATTTTTTATTATTTTTTTCTCAAAATTCCCCTAGTTTGGGGGTCATACCTTAGTGCATGGTCCACCTCGACAAATTCCCCGTTGGCATCTAAGAAGTGGGTAAGAACCACGGTAAAGTTGGTCTTCTGGCGACATTTGTCGACGACTGCCGTCAGCGAAGTGGCGTTTGACAGAAGTCTGAAATTGAGCATTTTTCGACGCATTTTTCATTGAAATAAACCGAAATAAAATTAAAATTAGGATAAAAGTGTCGTACTTTACAATGTTCTTCTCGTTCCGACTGATAAAGTCGAACGGAGCGTCGAACAGCAACTCGAACTGATGCGAATAGGTCACGACGGAAATCTAAGTGAGTAAGGTAAACTTGATGTGGGCGGGGAAGGCCACGCCCATGCCAGAAATCAGACCAAACACTCACAACGACCGTAGCCGAGTCTTCATGTCCGGCTCCATCGCGTACGGTTACTGTGAAGGTATAGGAAGCCTCCTGAAGGGCGATGTTCGCCGTGAGGTCGCCTGTTTTCGAGTCGATCGAAATTGGCGAGTCAGAGAGGGCGTAGCTCTGTGAAGAACTATTTTTCAACTGTATTTATTATTTATTTATATATTTATTTTTTATTTATATAACTGCGGCCGAGAACGCACCAAAAACAAAACCAGATTGAAACACGCTTAGAAGAAAAACCAAACTCCACAACAAAACAGCGCAGAACATAACAGAGAACACTAAACAGCTACAATTTAATAAAATATTACATAAACTCGACAGATTGTCCGATGGAAAGAGATAAACACCCCAGGCTATATCAATAATTTAGCTAAAAATAGAAAACTGGTTTTTGGGTGTTCTGAGGTGTAATGGATGCTTACGGTCCCTCAAGCTGGGGGTAGATTCCGGACGGATGGGTGCTTTTGGTGCAGTGATAGTAGGCGCTGCTGACACCCGTACGATCGAGGGATCGATCCTAGTCGAGCTAACCAAGCCTTCCATCCCTCCATTGAGTGAATTGGTACCAGACTTATCTGAGAGGGTGAAGGCACTCCCAAATAGGTCCACTACCGAGTTCACCGTGCCACTCCAATTCTGAATGCTAGACAAGTGCATGGCGCGATATTAGGTGCCTGATGAGGGCGCCACTATGTACCTTTACTGTCTGATACCTTAGGACAGGAGGAAATAGTTGGACTAGGAGAGGGCTTTGAAACAGCTTTTAGTTCAGCTCTGCTTGGAATTTTTTACTTCCACACCTGATTAATTATTTAATTACTTATTTATTTATTTAATACGCTCCAAGGCGTATCACACCGAAGCGAAAAGAAAAAACGAAACTCAGCCCAAGAAAAGGAAAAGAACTTCAACTAAAACAAATACAAATGATTCAGCGAACTAGCCGAAAGAGCCAGGGTAGCCTAAGCCCTACAAAGGAGCTAAACGGAACGGAAATTAATTTATCTAAAAGTTCGATAAATCCGTAGAAAGAAAAAAGAAAAAAGAACCGGGTTGAAGAGCTGGCACAACGGCAGTTTACGGCAGGGGAGAACGAAGTTTAGAACGTCTAGAGATGCACTCTTCTAGTTGGCAGTCAATGGAATTGTCGATTTGGTTTGTTTATACCCAGAAGTCACTAAACTGACCTGTTTCGGTGTCCTAACCGCTCCAGATATGGCATATTGAAGCCCTTTGCTCTCATCGTCGGGATCTATGGCGGAGACCTTTGTGAGACGGCTGCCCGGAGACGCTTGACCCTGAAAAGTCAGACCGATTAGCTGGAGAGAACTTCCAATTTTTTCTCCATGAAGTCAGAAGCGTTTCTGCTGCTCATTAACGTGAAATTCCGGTATAATTACCGCTTTTTGGGGATTACTATTAGGTATACTAGAATCTGATGTTGTATTGGTGGTACTAGTACTAGGTATACTAGGGTTCGATTCCCGCCTGAGATGCGATTTTCGCGATGAAACTAGCCTAAATTCATGACGGGTATCGGTACAATATACCTGAGAATAAACCCGGTCGGCGCGATTATTCGCATTCATCAGTTTCTCCGCGGCGCGTTCATGAATGCGAATAATTGCGCCGACCGGGGTTTATTCTGTATTGTGCCGCCCCATTCATACTACTGCAGTAAGGCAGCGCGGTAGCGACTGAATATGCGGCAGAGACGCAGAGGATGCGGCATCGCGGTAAGCGCTGCCAGTGAGACTTTTGAATAATCCTTACCGACAACGCCATACTTCGCAACTTTCCAGGCCAGATTCATGAACGGACGAGTGGTATCCGAAACCGCGGCGCAGCCAGAACCAGACGGCAGCGTTGATGAGAGATTGCGTTTAGCAGAGGATGTTTAGGATAAGTAGAGTAAGGTGCGCGCCGTTCACAGGATATATCTCTGGGTTTATCGGGGTTTACCAATGATGAATGTGGGCCCAGGATCAAGCTGCTCTAACTTGAGTGCTTTCTATAGGTTTATTGCCTTACTTTACTATAAAGTTACCTGAATCACGGTAGCATGGTAAATCTTCTCGGTGAATTTTGGGAAATTGTCATTGACATCACCAATTTTCAGCACCGCGGTGATCGTTCCATTGGATGGCTTGTGAGGGTCACGACATGCCAGTTGACAATCGTAGGCGAATATCTGGAACATTCCATCGATGTATGGAATGGCAAAAATCGTACCTCACCCTGGATTAGAACCCTCGTGTTGCGCGTCTTACCTTAAATCGTATTTCCTTGTTCTGTTCACGATCAAAGCTCTGATTGGTGTAGAGAACAGGAATCGTTGGATCCAGGAAAAAGAATATGGGAGATTCTGTTGAGTAGCAGATCTAAAAAGATAGAAATAATGGTTTAAGTTAACCCTAGAATAGTTAGTTTTACCCTTTACCTTAGTGTTGTCACTGTGGAAATCAGCGTCTTGTGCTGCTGTCACTCGACCGATTTTTCGAGGAATCGGTGATCGGTCGTTTTCCATCAGGGAAAGCTTGACTTCCTGAAGAAATTTTAGGGAGTCAAATTTTATATAGAAAATTTTTCATTAAAAAATTTGAAAATATTGGTCGGACCTGACTCGGGAAGAACGGACAGTTATCATTTCGATCATTCACCGAGATGAAAACATGAACGGATGAGCAGTTCTGCTGACGACAGGCCAGGATTTTCAGCTCGTGAACGGGCTTCCGCTCAAAGTCGAACGCTGAGTTGGGTTTTAGAGAGCCGGAGGCGTTCAGAGTGAATTGCTCCCAGTCCTGAAATTGAAAATCGATAAATCACCGATCAATCAATAAATCGATATCGATTAGGCTAAGCAGGATAGAGCTAGTATCTTCACCGCCAGTTTTCTATTTCCCGACAAATCGACTACCTACGAAGCTCTGGTGAGAAATAGGACGTCTGAAACGGGATATTTTCCAAATCTGAATGGGAGGATGAAAATTTTGATTCAAAATTCCCGCCGCGTCCTGGGTGGGATGAGCTTGGAGGGCGGCGGGAATTTTGAATCGGAGTTTTCCACCTTGGTGTACTGCACACCCTCGATAAATAGGCTTGGGCCCAGATTCACTAACGGACGAGCGGTCTCCGAAACCGCGGCGCAGCCCGAACCAGACGGCAGAGACGATGAGAGATTACGTTCAATATAGGAAGTTTAGGATAGGCAGACAAAGGTGGGCGCCGTTCGGGCTATATCTTGGGGTTTATCGGGGGTTTACCAATGATGAATCTGGGCCCCGGTTTAGCTCTTGTTTCCAGTCGCTAAAACTACATTTTCAGATTATTTTTTTATTAAAAATAAATTAATTATTAACAATTTCTTATTAAAAATAAATGGACGTTTATCGTACTACTGATTAGGATGGGGCAGTGGTAAGTCGCACTGGTACCCGCACGGTCGAGTGATCAGTCCGCGCTCTGGTTAACCAAGCTTACCATCTCTCTAGGGTTGGGTAAATTGCTACCGGACCTGTCTAGGACGGTAAAGACACTGCGTTGAACAGCCAGGGCGTACAACTCATTGTATAGGAAAAATGTCATGCTTTTTTCAATTCAGAATGAAAGGCGAGTGCATGGCGCGTCCTTAGGCGACTGATCAACGAGGCCATTATACCTTTACCTTCACCATTCCTTACCTTCTTGAAACTCTCGTCGAACTCCACGGCTTGGCTAACCAAGCTTACCATCTCTCTGGGGTTGGGTAAATTGCTACCGGATCTGACTAAGAAGGTAAAGACACTGAGTTGAACAGCAGCCGCTCTGCACAACTCATTGTAAAAATGCTATGCCTCTCCAATTCAGAATGAAAGGCGAGTGCATGGCGCGTCCTTAGGCGACTGATCAACGAGGCCATTATACCTTTACCTTTACCATTCCTTACCTTCTTGAAGCTCTCGTCGAACTTGAACACCACATCCTGCACGTGTTCGTCCTCTAGCAACTTGATCCGCAGCAATTCGTCATAGTCGACGTTCTCGTCGAAATAGTGGATCGAATTTGGCTTTGGGAAAACTGAATATTTAAATATTAATCTACGAAAAGGATTAAATAAATAATAAATAAATAAAAAATAAATAAAGGGGAATAAATAAAAAGTAAGGAAATACCTATCAGAGGAGTGTGGTGGTTATTCGACGCCGGGTAGACGGTAATGCAGTACGGAACGGACACGGAAAGTGGTGGTGTTCCGGAATCCGTCGCCGTTAGATTCGAACACAACTGGAATTATTGAAAGATTGTGGCTGATCTTCTGGGCAGGATGGCTCAGTGCGTAAGAGTATGCCCTTGAGAAGATGACCAGGGTTCAATCCCGTCCCGGGTGAAACCGTTGCCTTTCCTAGCAGTAGCTGGAAAAGGTACCGAATCCAGACCCAGGTTGACAGGTGCCCTGAGGGGAACCCGTAATTGATTGCGATAAAATTCAATGTATAAAAAACTTGACTGATATTGATTAGTTATAGATAAGGGCCTATGGGTGTTAGGAATCTGCCCTCAGGGTATAGGGTGCAGAACATACCCTTTGACCGGCGTACTGATCCAATTTCTCGGCAAGGATCAGTTTTCCCTCGTCGGTTACCCGAAACAGTGAGTGATTCGCATCGAGGAACACTGATTGCTTTCCACCTGAACAAAAAAATTCATTAAAAGTTCATGGTTATCCTTCCGGGCTCTTAAGTGCCTGAAGGCACAAGATTCAAGTCACTAGAAAATTTAAAAAGAAGAATTCCGGAAAGCCACGTACCGACGGAACTCACCCTCATCCAAATCGCTGACGCTGATTACGGTGATTACGGTAGCTGGCGAAGCGTCTTCGGATACTGTAAGTCGACTGAGATCAGAGTTGTGGATTTGTGGCGGATTATCGTTCACGTCGTGTACCAGTACCGTTACCTGGAATGTTCTTTTTATGACTGAAGGCCTATTCATACTTGGCAGCAGAGCAGCGCCGCTTCAAAACGGCGATTTTCTAGGTTTCCTGGACATCCCGTTCAGTCAGGGACACACAAATCTTATCTTCCGGATTTGTGTTTCACTTCTAAAAACATCCAGAAAGAACAGATCATCTTCAGAACATCTGAAAATTTCATTTGCCGCCGCTTCCTCTGCGTCTCTGCCCCCTTGCAAAAGCCGCGCTGCGCTACCCTGCTGCCAACTATGAATGACCCTGTAGATGTTCGACGCGGGCTTCTGATGATGCAGGACGCCAAATGAACCGATGAATAGTAGGAAACATATATAAAACATTTATAATAACAAATAAAACGAAGAACAAAAAGCATGCAGCAAAAGACGGCGAGGAACTGATGAAATACGTCACTGGGAGTACGGTAACGGGCAATCAGGCAATCGTGGCGGAACCCACAAACAGATATTGTGGTTTCGCTGATTTATAAGTAGGATACCCTCAGAAAAACAATCCAATGGATCACATCTTAAGTACTTTAAGAAGATAAATAAATAAAATATTGAAAAATAAAAATAAAATTTGACCCACCGACGCGAAAACCTCGTTAAACGGCTCTTCACCAGCGTTGTCCACACAGCGAACGGTTAAAGAATGTGATCGCTGAGTCTCGTAGTCCAGCTCCGATGCCAGGGTGATCTCTGACGTTCTAAATATACCTATTTTTTTATTTTTTCCTGTTTTTCAGTTTTTATCGATCGCTTACGTCTTGTCGATTTTGAAGTGACCGTCGTCTCCGACAAGGCTGTAGAGAAGTCGGGCGAATTTCCCATCGTCACCGTCCCTGGCCAGTGGGTACGGTAAGTCGAGCAGCATACCCACCTCGGCCGACTCGTCGATGTGTGCGGTGAACACCGAGCCGTTGACGAACACCGGTCTAAATGATCGTCTCTGCTAGGTTAGACCTGTGGTTTCTAATGGGTAAAGTTTACCTATTATCGTTGACATCGGTAAGAATGATGGTAAAGTTAGCGGTGGCCTCATTTCCGTCCGGATCTCGGGCGACAACTCGTCCTTCGATTTTCCGGAATGATTCGAAGTCCAACTTGGCTTTGCTATGAATCGTCCCCTCGTCATCGATGCTGAGCACATCTTTCGGACCGGTCACGACTTCTAGGGTATATCTAAACCCAGGGTTAGTTGATGAATCGATCGGGAAGTTTCAGGGAACTCACGTCAATGGCGCCTCCGACTCGGCTTTCACCTGTAGGAGCTTTGCGCCGACCCGAGAATCCTCCGAGACGATGGCCGTGAAGGTCTGCTTGGCGAAGAACGGCGTGGAATCCGAGGTGTCGACGACGTTGATGTTGAGTTCAACTAAACCAATCGGGTTTGAGTTTACCCAGATAGGGTTTGGGATGTAGTGGACTTGTTTGAAGGTAAAACTTGAAAACCATAACATTTGTCTTAGCAGCAGTCACATCTAGACCGCCTCTGACCCGCGCTTAAGGACTCTTTCTCTGAACGACTTAAGGGTATATTGATTGATTCTCCAAGGCCCAGATTCATGAACGGACAAGCGGTCTCCGAAACCCCGTCGATAAACCCGCTCGATACCGCGTGGTCTCCCAAAGCCTGCCTCATCGCGAGATGTGATAGACCCGCTATAAACCGCGATTAAACCCCGACGCGCGTCGACGAATCTCGGTTTGCGCGCCGTTCGGGGTATATCGCTGGGTTTATCGGGGGTTTATCAATGATGAATCTTGGCCCAGGTTTCTCTTCCTTTCGAAGGCTCAAAAAATTCGATAATAATCAACATCCCTTAATAAAATGAAATAATATGGTCCGCATTATCATAAGGTCCTCTTGTAACCGACGGACATGTTCTGAGGCAAATTTCGGGAGATGAAAGAGTGACATGAATTAGCTTAAAGTTAAAAGTAATGTGGTCGGTGATAATCAATTCCTGAGATCGCGCCACGCACTCGTCTTCCCTTCGGAATCGCAGAGGCATGGGGAATACGCTTTGATTCATACAATGACCAGCGAGATGTGCCGCCAAGTCAAGGTCTTCACCTTCACAGACGAGTATGGTACCAATTTACCCGGTCCCAGTGGGATGGAAAGGCTTGGTTAGACCGGACGAGGATCGATCGTTCAACCGTGCGAGTGTTAGTAGCTCCTCTTACCAATGCACTTCGATCACCGGGTATTTACTAAGTAGCTACAATTATTCCGAAGCAGTATCAAAAGTAGTTAGTAGCCATATTTTTGACAATTTTCCTCTAATATATTTCTGTTGATTTTTCTCAACTACTCGGACAGTCTAAACCTTTTTACTTTCTTAATTCGCAGAGAATACCATAACCTCCCTCCTCTCCCTCTCGCGCTCTTTTTTTAGATTTTTTTCATTCAAGGACTCATTTTTCGACCTCAAACATTCACTTAACTTGCTCAGGTTTATCACTTACCCGGAACTTCGCGCTTTCCCTTTCTCATGCTGATATAGAGCTGAATTCGTTTCACACTCGGCGGTAGCGGGTGTTTTTTCGTGTAAATCGCTCCAGTCCGGGTATCCATCTCCAGCCATTGCATGACGTCTTGGTCCTAAATATCAGAAATTCGGCTTGGATTAGGAAGGCTCACTTTTATAGTTTATCGCCGCAAATTTTTCATGATTGGCTGACATTGACAATGTTGAACATGGTGAATTTCATTAAAACGTCCATATTTTGTCCGAATCTCTACTGATATTTTTCAAATTTTTGAGCTTTCTGAATTAATTGTCGACAGTCTTCAACTTTTCAGCTCCAAAAGATCGTTAGATTCACCAATATTCATTTTCTTTCGCTGTTTTGAAACCTTATTAACTTACTGACGACACTTGAACAAATCCGATTTTTAATTTCGCGGGCGATTTCTGTACGTTACGGTACGTTACAGTTACGCCCAGCTACTGTAATCCACTGGGACCGACGCGCTGTACTGGCCGTTCCAGACAGGGAAGGAAGGTAGAGGAAAAAGAGAGAAAAAAGAAAAAGTGATGAACTTACAGCAAATCCTTGTGATTTGGCGCTGACGATTTCGTACGAATAGCCGGCCATGCCGGTGTTTGGCCAGATGATCTCCTTCCTGAATAGACAGAGGATTTCTTCAGAAAATGTAGGAATAATAAGAAAAAGAGAGAGTGAGAGGAAAGAAGAATGAGAGGAGGATCAGGAGAGGATCCTCTACCAACCTCTTCTTCGTCTCATTCAGCATGATCTGGGCGGTATGCTCGCTTTGCATGCTCGACTTGTGTTCGTTGATGATCACCACGGTTGAGGTGTTTCTCGGCGGTTCACCACCGTCGACGGCATACACCCGGAATTCCAACGATGTGTCCTAAATTCTACTCGATTGATTTGACTCAGGGCATCTGCAGGTCTCTGGCAAGAGTTTTCCTGGAAATTTCCCCGGTAAAATTGCAGTTTTGAGGCTGAAGAGATGGAGTCTTTGTTTGGGTGGTTCTATAAGTCAATTGACGTGCGAACTTCGTCTGAAACTGCGATAGGGTTTACTTTACCCAAGAGTTTACCCAAACGTTCACCTTGCTGAGCACCCCGTCTCCTTCATAGATGACCTCTCCGGTGGGCGGAATTCGAAACCTCGCATCTTCTGACACGTATCGGACCACGTTGTTCGGTGAAGTGGCGTCCGCGTCGTCGGCTTGAACGGATCCAATGACCTGGAATCGGGTTTTTTATACCCGGAAGTATACCCCGTTTGCTTTACACAATATGTATTCAAAGCTGGTTATCTAATCTCTGATTTAGTATCAGTATACCCGGAATAATCCTTCAGAATTTCCACAGAGGGCGATCAAACTGTGATTCATAAACAAGACCAGCGAGGTTCATTCACGGTTTATCGAGGTATATACGAGGTCTAACACACACTTCATCGGCCCAGCGAGGATTCGGGGACCTCGAGCACCAGAGAAGACATAATAAATCAGGGTATGTATGTTCTTCGAGTTGTCCAAATCTTCGCCCCGAGAGGGCATGTTGAATCAGGGTATGTGTTCTTGGAGTTTTTCGGCTACTCGTCGTGCTAATAAGTTGTAAGTTGTGGTAGAGACCCCGCTGCGCATTGATGAATCACGTTTTGTGTGTCTTTCGAGGTATATTTTGAGGTTAGGCTACATTGTTCATGAAACCGGATGGAGATGTTTTTAGGCCCAAATTTACCGTTTTCAAACCATGACCAGTCCGCTTCCAAATCGTAATTTTGTGTAAAATTTGTGTAGAATAGAAACCAAAACCCTATGTTTAAAATGGGGGTAAAACTTACCCCTCCCGGGCTGATGTTCGCATCCAACACCAGCGAATAGCGTGAATTAGTGAACGTTGGCCAATTGTCGTTAATGTCCTAAATGCTCAATGTGGTTTTTCTTTCAAAAATTTTAAAGTTACAAAATAAACCCTGAACTTACCCTGACCACTATAGTCAGATTCGTAACCGAACTCCTTGGTGGCTGGCCGCGATCGGTGGCTCGTAGCTGTAGACGAACCGAATCGCTGTCCATGGTGTCTCGGTCGAGTTTTCCGATGAAAATTATCCCAGCCGACGCCTCGACAGCGATGCCTGAGGGCACGTTCTCCAGGCTGTAGACGATCTGGCCGTTCTCACCGATGTCCGGGTCGGAGGCCTTCAGGAAGAGCTTTTTTTGGATTTTTCAGGGGTTAAATAAACCTTGAACATGGATATTTACCTCGAGCTTCTGCTTGAGCGTCTTCTCCTCGTCGATTTCGATCAAATACTCTGGATGTTCAAACGTTGGCGTGTTGTCGTTGATGTCTCGTACGACAACTTTACCCGGACAGTCGGTCCATTTGCCTGAAAGCGGCTACTTTACAGAAGAATTTTACGGGACGGTTACGGTAGCTTTGGTCCCACGCTTACCCCCAGCATCTGTGGCTCGGACGACCAGGTCGAAACTGTCATGTTCTTCACGATCAATCGGGGAAACCGAGCGGAATTCTCCCAGCTCGGAAATTGCAAATAATTCCGATCCATCGCCCAGGATGGTGTAGGTGATCGGGGAGAACTGATCGGAATCGATATCGATCGCCTGAATGTTTTTTGAAAAATAAAAATATCTAGCAACCTCTCGGAGGTTAGGAGCGAAATATTGGATCTTTTCGGAGATTTTGTCCAGAAATATTTTATTTTCAATGGAATATTCTAACTATGCTGGCTCTAGCTTATTCTTTGCCAAGGTTCTAACTTTGATTTTGAATTCAAATTTGTTTCAGTTATTCTGGCGTTATTGTACTAATTGTGTTTTTGGCGCGTCTTCGGACGTACAAAATAAAAATTTAAAAAATGAAAATTAAAATGGTCCTTCATCCGACTGACCTTCACCTCTCCCAGGATGGTTGGCTTGTGATTTTCGGTCACATAGAAGGTGAATGTGTCGTGAATGCATCTGGGAGCGTTATCATTCACGTCCAACACTTCGATATTCACCTGGCATCGACCATACGGCGATGTCAGCTGAAGAAGAACATTGGAATGAAATGGAAACATTTTGGATAATTTTGCTGGAATTTTGCCCCAGGGAGCCTTTATTGGCCTTTGATGTTGGCAATAAGCTCAGAGCGACCCGAAATTCCGGCTTTTGACAAGATTGCCCTAGATCTGACCCGGGGATCCCTGTCTCGTTCCTCAGTTTTTCCTTTATTTATTTGTTTATTTGTTTATTTACTTATTTATTTACAACACCTCCACCAGAAATACATCTGTAGAAATTACCCGACAACCCAGCAAAAACAAAAACGTTTGACTTATCGGAGCATGTTCAAGGAAGAAAAAAGAAATGAAAAGAAACTTTTCCACAGATAAAAGTCCAGAGGAAAATAAAGCAAGAACGTAGAGATAAAATAAATATCCTATTTCTCTCTTTCTTTCTCACCTTATTTTCTGTGCAAGCCCGTGTAACACTCATAAACGAATCAACTATTTAACATTAAAAAGAGCCTAGGTGGTCTAGATGGTAAGAGGTGCTACTGACATCGGCACGGTCGAGCGATCGATCCTCGTCTGGGCTCACCTACCCTTCCCTTTCTATCCCCGGAGTCGCTAAAATGATAACAGGAAATGTACAAACACCGATCTGTCCAGAGGCTAGCCCTGAGAATTATTGTATGGGCCACATGAGCATTCACCATGCGTGTACTATTTCGAATAGAAGACTGATGCATGGCGCATCCTTAGGAGGCTGTTCAGCTCTCACCACTTTGCTCTTGCCTTTAGGCAACATGAAAATTGAACTAGAATATCTATGGATCCTGATATTCGTCAGCGTTGGATCAAAGGTAGGTGGCAAAGTGTTCCTCGAGGATGCGCCACGCCCTCCTCTTTCGTTTAGAATCGTAGAGGCATAGTGAATGTGGCCTAGAGAATTACTCGCTGGTGCCAGGTGCCATACCAAGTCAGTGTCTTTACTTTCCAGACAAGTTTGATACCAATTTACCCGACTCCATAGGGATGAAGCTGGTTTGGTTTGGTTGCCCAGAATAAGGATCGATCGCTCGACCGTTCGGGTAACAGTAGCGCCTCTTACCGCTACACCACGCGCGCCCCTACCGTGCGTATGACCTCCTTTAATCATATTAAGTTCAATCAAGGAAAGCAAAATATACCTTACTAAATGCCCTTCTCTAATCATATTAAGTTCAATGAAACAAAACAAAATTTACCTTTACCTTAACCTTTACCCATACCAAATTTTTAAATAAAGGAAAAACTTACATAGATCTCAAACGCCTTTCGCTTCTCATAGTCGACCAGTGACGTCTCCGCAGGAACGATTCGTATTTCAGTGCTCGTACTGGCCTCTGAATCCACCGCGAATGCTGAGTATCCGCCTTCGATTCGAAGTGTCGAAGGGTCCTGAAGAGACCGCCGTCCATTCTTTACCCAGGTTGGTTTACTTTTTACTTTTTTATTCTTTCTTTTTATTTTTTTACTTTTTCTCTGAAAAAGAAACGAACCGTGGGTTTGGATAGTCGAATCACGAGCGGCTGTTCGAAATCGGCCTCGTTCTCCTTGATCTTCGCCGAGTACACGACACCGTTGCATAGATCGCCGGAGACCTTGGAATTTTGATTCAGGAAGCGTTTACCCCTTGGGTTAGGTTTAAATCTTTACTAGGTATAAAAAGAAAAGAAGAAAGGATTATAAAACCAGGTTCCGCTACTAATTAAGTTTAGTGAAGGTAAAGGTAGAGCGCTGGGAGCAGGTTCCTCTCTAAAGAGTGCGCCATGCACTCGTGTTTCATTCAGAATTGATCTCCCAGAGGGATCTTTTGGGGCTAATAGCTGAATAACATGGCTTTTTAGTTAGCCAATGGGTAAAAATAGACCCAAATATGTGGTAGAGTCGTATAGAAAGGGTATAAGGTAAAAACAGTGGGCATGGTGAATGCGGGTTTGGTCTATACAATGGCTTGCGGGACCACTGGCTATAATACTTTCCCACACAGGCCTGGTACCAATTTACCCAACCCCGGAGAGATGAGAAGCCTGGGTAACCCGGACGAGAATCGATCACTCGACCCTTTGGGTGGCTGCATCGTCTCTTACCATTGCACTACGTCCGCCTTGATTCCAATAGAGTTCAGAAAAATCAAAAATTTTGCACAGTATAGCTCATGTTAGTGAGCATTGGACATATTAAAGTATTTCTGAATATTTTCTGACTTCTAAGGGTTAGAAATTAGTTGAAAAGTTGCGAGTAAAATGGGTAAGAATCGTTTCTGAGAAATCGCTAAAGCCCGTAGGAATCGAAGACCAGACTTATTGTACCATGGAAATGAATAAATATACGCTCTCCTTTTTATTGTTTTTTTATTTAATTTTTTAGAGAAAAGCTATACCTGGCCCTCAATGACCCCTTGTTTCGGCGCGTGGACACGAAGCTCCTCTACAGTCTCCATACCATCGACTCCGTCCTCTTTCGCCTACAAAAATGTGATTCTTTTAGTTCTATTTTGTATGAAAAAAATTATGGAAAGGATAAAATTCATGAAAATAGAATTTTGAAATTTTCACCCTACCGTGACTTTAAGTTTGAGCTCCAGATTAGCCGGCAGCATTTTCTTTATCCGTACCGCACCGGAATCGGCGTCCACGTCGAGGTATTCGTTGGCTTCCATGGAATACCTGAAAAAATTAGGGTATTTTTTTGTAAATAACAGGTGAAAAATAGGTAAATTATTACGAAATAACATGCAGGGGTTTAAAAGGAACTTTACCTAATTTTCGTTGAATTTGCGGTGGAATCATCGCCGTCGATTGCCCTGAGGGTTAATATTACATCGCCAATAGATTGGGTATCAGCGATTTGTACGGGCTGTAAGAGGTCGGTGACGAATTCTGGAGGCTCACTGCAATGTAAATATCAAAAATAATAGTAAATAAATTTATAATAAAATAATAAATATTAAATTTCAATAAGGTTTTTCAAAATATACTATTTATAATCTTCTTCTTCTTTAGCGTCTTTCCCGCTTCGAAGCAGGGTCCGCTCAAAATATACTATTTATAATTTTTAATATACTTATATTAAAAATAATAGAATAATATTTATAATAAAATAATAAATTTTGAAAATTCAGTAAGGTTTTCTACAATATAATATGAGAGGTCCATTTCCTGCTTGGTAAAGTGGTGGATTTATTACTCAGGGTAAGATGTCTGTTGATTGCGCTTAGTTCCACCCATTTTGGGTTTCCCGTTCTATTGTCCAATGCTTTGGGTATAGTCCTACCCTCTGGGTAACCTAAAGGTAATCACAGGTGTCGGGATTCTAGATCCAACTTTACAGCGATTGAGTGACCCACGTTTGAGTTTTATTCCAAGAAGTTGGGTCAAAGGTTAACTGGTCGGGTTTGATTGGTTCCCAAAGATCGCGCCGTGCACTCGTCTTCCATTCAGAAACGTACAGACATGGTGAACGCGTACTTGGCGTAAACAATTACTTAGGATAACAATATCAGTGTCTTTACCCTCCCAGACAATTATCATAGCAATTTACCCTACCCCGAAGGGAAGGAAGGCTTGACTAGCTCGGATGAGGATCGATCCCTTGACCGTTGGAGTGCCAGTGCGCCTCTTACCACTGCACCACACGTCATTTAATAAAAATGAAGGCTTAGTTATAAAAAATCCTACTCATTCTCATCCGTCACATGTATGGTGATAGTGTGAGCGGCGGTGAGTGTTCGATTCGAGTGCGGATTTCCGTCTTCGGCCATGATAACCACGTGGTGAACTCGTTGACTGAAAAGATAATCTGATAGATTTATTGATTATTTTAGATTGTGATATCGATTAGTAAAGTCGGTGGTATAGTTTTCCACTCGGATTGAAAGTGTCTTTCACGAACAAGTCTACTTAGAGCCCCAAAACCTACGAGCAAGTCGAATTTTCGCAGAATTATTTCCTCTAGCTAACCTGTGGATATGGGACCTTTGTGGGTAAGGTTCTCGTTCTCCAAGGCCCAGATTCATCATTGGTAAACCCCCGATAAACCCCGAAATGTAACCCGAGCGGCGCTCACCTTTGTCTACTTACCTAATCTTACTATGTTAAACGCAATCTCTCATCGACTCTGCCGTTTGGTTCTGAATGCGCCGCGGTTTCGGAGACCGCTCGTCCGTTTATGAATCTGGGCCCAAATTCAAATTATAAGGCTAAGCGGTCGTACATTCAGTGATGGAAAGCTTGGTTAGCCTCGGCGGGGATCGACCTTCCGACCATGGGGGTGTTAGTGGCACCTCTTACCACTGCACTACGTAAACCGCTGGTTTTTGTGTGTGCTGGTTAGTTTTCCTAGATGGGATGGTATTCTCAAGGTATCAGGAGAAATAGTTACCTCTTATAGGTATGGTATCAGGAGAAATAGTTACCTCCTATAGGTATGGGAAGGTATTCTCAAGGTATCAGGGGAAATAGTTACCTCCTATAGGTTTGGTATCAGGAGAAATAGTCACTTCCTATAGGTATGGGAAGGTATTTTCAAGGTATCAGGGGAAACAGTTACCTCCTATAGGTATGGGAAGGTATCCTCAAGGTATCAGGGGGAAATATGTAGTTACCTCCTATAGGTATGGTATCAGGAGAAATAGTTACCTCCTATAGGTATGGGAAGGTATTCTCAAGTTATCAGGGGAAATAGTTACCCCTTATAGGTATGGGAAGGTATTCTCAAGGTATCAGGGACAAATATGTAGTTACCTCCTACAGGTATGGTATCAGGAGAAATAGTCACTTCCTATAGGTATGGGAAGGTATTCTCAAGGTATCAGGGGAAACAGTTACCTCCTATAGGTATGGTATCAGGAGGAATAGTTACCTCTTACCGGTATAATTGGGGTCTGTGATACCCAACGGCAAACGGGGCTTAGGTAGGTCCCTCTCGTTTCTGAATTCCAACGGAAACCAATAACACTAAGATCGTAATCTTCAAGTCCCCATTCATACTCATTTCCCATCTTCTTACCCACCCTATACCGATACCCATACGCAAGTACCCATTTCACTGGTTCCGCTTCTTTTCTCGTTGTAGAAACCTGTTGCCATAATTGAGTGGAATCTTGATGAATCGCAAAACGACCGCACCTCTCGAAATCAAGCGCTTTCGCCAGTCGTAGTGTGGTAGTGCACTCTTTGTTCCGACATTTCGCCTTGTCCACGGTGAACATGTCATTCTGAAAAGAAATTTTTATAAAATTTTGGAAAAAAGAAAAATTCTGAAAAAAAAACTCACGTCGACAGAAAAACGAGCCATACCCGACACACCCGTGTCAGCGTCCCTTGTTCGAATCGTAGCTATTGGAGAGAAGCTGGGAGTTTTCTGAAATTTTATTTATTTATTTATTTACTTACTTATTTATTTATTTTCGATACGTTACTAATCAACGCCCTAAAAGAAAAAAACTTGAAATACAAAAAGCATGCAAATTAAAAGGGAAGCCACTAACTAGTATCGAACAGTTTAAAGAATAACGAATCACATCATTATTTGTAATTTGATGGAGAACTCTACCAAATCCGGTAAACCTATGGGGTTAAAGTTATAGATTTGGGTTAGAAGCTGGGTATACAGCAGATGTCTTGATAAGGGAAGTGATGGCTGAAGTAGGAAAATGTTTAGTGATCCGCCTAAACCCTCAGATGGAATTTTTTGGACTAGTAGCTGAATAACTCGGCTTGTTAGTTAACCAATGGGTAAAAATAGACCTGAAAATGAGGTAGAATCGTGTAGAACGGGTATACGGTAAAAACAGTCGGAGAAGATCAATCGATTACTTTTTTCCACTTGCTTTTCCCTTCAGAGTGTCGCCCCTTTACAGTTGTCCAGTTTGCTACCCCAGCTGGGCTCCTCCTGACCCGTTTGGACTTTTTTACCCAAGGTAAATTGAGTTTTTACCCAAGGTAAGTTGAGTTATTAACTCTCTGAGGTTTGTTTTGTTTTGTTTTAATTTAATTTAATTTTTTCTTTTTTCTTTCGAGTTTTCCCTGTTCATTGTACCACTAACCATTTTTAACACGTCTATAAAAATGCGTAAAATAATTAGATAAATAATAAATGATATGATATGACATAATGATAAATGAATATAAAGTAAAATAATAATAAATGCTATAAATAAATGCTAATATAAAATAATATAATATATAATAAATAATATTATGTAATAAATGTATATAATAATATAATGTGTATAATAATAATATAATATAAAATATAATAAATGCTAATATAAAATCATAAATGCTGATTTTTCACGGGTAACCCACCTCAGGGACACTGATCACCGCCGGAGCGCTGATAAACTGTGGCGGATTGTCGTTCACGTCGACCACCTGAATTTCCAACGTGGCTCGAGCTCTCCGAAGACCCTGTAGAACCAGCGAAAACGACTCTCCAACGGAGCCATCTGGTCCTTCGATCTGAAATGGGTATAAGTTTACCCTACTGGCAACTGGGTAGGTAGGAAGGAGCATTTGTAGCCGAAAACTGGTTAGAAGCTGCCGCCTTGCGGTGGTAAGAGACGCTTCTGGTAACCCATGGTCGAGCAATAAATCCGGGGTAACCGGAGTAACCAGGGCACAGATTCACGAACGGAAGAGCGGTCTCCGAAACCGCGGCTCAGCCAGAACCAGACGGCAGAGTCGATGAGAGATTGCGTTTAACATAGGAAGTTTAAGATCAGTAGACAAAGGTGGGCGCCGTTTGGGCTATATCTCGAGGTTTATCGGGGGTTTACCAATGATGAATCTGGGCCCATGCTTTCCATCCCCACGCGGTAGGGTAAACTGATACCGGACATGTTTGGGAAGATAAAGGCGTTGACTTGGTAGAGCGACTGGCCCCGCAAGCCGTTGCATGACCCAAATTCGTACTCACTACGATTCTGAATGGATAACGAATGCATGGCGCGTCCTTTGAGGAATGATCAACGCCACTTTCCTATACCTACACCTTTACTTTTCATTATCATTCTTCTTATCCTCGCCAAAACCCTCGTGGATCTAGACATTAACCCCCCTTTTATTTATTTATTTATTTATTTATTTATTTAGTTTAAATCCAATCACGAAAATGGACAGTATGGCAATCAAGATGAGAAAGCTTCAGGGTTTTTCTCAGCAGCTTCGTCAATGTGACTTTCTGGAAAAGATACTGCCTTCTGTACAAGCCTGGTAACAATTTACCCGACACCGTAGGGATGGAAGGTTAACCTAGGTCAGGATACCCACAGCAGAGCCTATAGCAAAACGTAACCAGTACCCTGGACCCAGACATTCTCATTTCATTTTTTGTTGGTTAAATTCTATTTCTGTTTCCGGTTTTCTGTTCTATCTTGGATTTTGAAATAAATAAATAAATAAATAAGTAAATAATTTGAAGAGCAAAGTGATAAGAGTTCATCAGCTCCTTAAGGACGCGCCACGCATTCGTCTTCCTTTCAAAATCATGGACGCATGGTAAATGCTATCTAGTGTATACGGTGACTCGCGGACGCTATTCACTGTGCAAATCAATGTCTTCACCCTCCCAAACATGTCTAATCCCAATTTACCCTACCCGAAAAGGATGGAAGGCTTGGTTACCCCGGGCCAGGATCCCTTGGCCCCTAATGGACCCAACCATTTCCTGCCCCGTCCCCTGTCAATCAGCTTTCACAAAGGCAACAGTGTGTTTCCAGTTTTAGTTCGTCGTTCGCGTGCTGTCAGTGCTTATGAGAGGCCTCTCGTCACCCCGGCTAAAACCTGTTCCTAAACCCTTTGGTATATTGCAAACCATTAGCTGCTGGGTTGTAATGACTGAAAAACCCATGCCGATTTCGTTCAGATGATTAATGCGCCTTTATTCTAGTTGTCTTCTTCCGTATGCCGATAAGGTTATGATGTACTTTTTTGGGGGAACGATCAGTTTTCTTTGGGTAATAGGTTCGTAAGGGCAGCTGGTCGTGCTAAATTGTTTGGTGACAGAGTTCTGGATCGTTTCTTTTTATGATGTTAGATGTGGCTTAGTTTTTCCTCTTCATTTTAAAGTCCTTCCCGTCCTCCACCGGGATGTCCATCCCTATCAACAAGGTCCAGTTATCATTGATTTCCGCTAGAGAAGCTTGTTTTTGCTGTTCGTCGAAGAAAACTAAGAGGATTTTCACCAACAGGCCGGGGATGATCGCAAAAATAAGCTCTAAGCCATGCTAGGCCTTCTCCTCTGATGCTTTAACCGTGAGAGAGGAGGAATTATGATATTACATCCGAATATTTATTTATTCATTTATTTGTTTATTTATATATTAATTAATTAATTAATTAATTTATTTATTTATTTATTTATTTATTTATTTATTTATTTATTTATTTGATACACAAGTGGGCTCATGTGGGTTATAACACTGGGACCTAAGAAACCAAAAAACCATCACGATACAAAAAATGTTATGATAATAATGTTATAGTGTTGATAATGTTATAATATGATCAACACTTGATCTTGCCCCAGGGCAAGGAAAGTTTCCAATATTCGAATATTGGCCTTTTCCCTGCGTGGTTTTCGTGAACTACTAGCTCATTTGAGAATTTTTATGTGATTCTGGTAATGGAACTGATGCATTTTCTCATTTTTAATGACTGCTTCGAGTAATGTGTATGTTGCGGCACGCGTTGGCATCTGCCGACGTCTTGGATAAAATAAATTAATTAACTAAATAATAAATAGAATTTACCGCTACTTTTCCACTCAAGGCCGAATCGGGAACAACCCTTTTTTGTAAGCAATTTTTCTTCAAGGAATTTTCAGCGCTTTTGAGTGATTTTCTAAGATTTTTTCGAGGTTTTTATCCTCTGTCTCCAGAGTTCTACGGCTGGATTGCCGCTCCTAAGGTTACGCTACGATTCTCTTCCCTCTGGTTTTCGAATCCTGAGATTGAGCCTGCTCCTGACTAATTTGGGAATTTCTAACCTACTAATCTGATCCACAGTAGACCCAAAAACCGAAACCTACAACAGCTCACCACCTGCTTATCCATCACACCCTTCAATCTCAACCTCCTCTAAGAATACTATCTTTTTGAAGGAAAAAATGAAATGTAGTAAGGATAGAATGCTAAAGAGGAAACCTCAAACCCATCTACCGGTTTGCGGCTCAGAGTTTTGCCCAATGGCGGACCCAGATCCGGATTCTATGGAAAAACGTCAGGCGTACTTTTTTCCAGACGAATTTAACTTGACGTAGGCCACTTATCCTGCCACGGTGGATTTGAAAACTCGATTGGCGCCTGACAATTTAATATGATGAAAAATTGGGAATTTATTTTGGGAAAGAAATTTTCGGAGTCCTTGAAGAACCCGTACCCATCTATTGTTGTTAGGAGAGGTTTGTTGAGGGCATTTATGGTACTCCTACTCAAGGCCGACACCGTTCTGATAATTCATATCATTATTTTGATAAGAATCATTCATTCGCGTCCCGCACAAGCTGTTGCGCGGTTCTCATCGCTCCCATACCTTCACAGAAAACACACCGCTCAAGTGTATTAATAGTATTGAAGCACCAGGTGATAAGTATCATTTACATTAGACACGCTTGTTATTGTTATCGTTTGCTATGATATGAATTATCAGAGCGGTTTCGGCCTTGAGAGGGAGTATCGCATTTATGAAGGAACTAATTCAAGCCATTCGCTTTGTTCTCGTTTCGTTTTTTTTCGTTTTCTTAGTCGCTGTATGGTGTCGTTGGTGTCGTGGAACTCGACCTCGTTACCCCTGAACTTTTGGGTAACGACGTGGCGCCATCCGGTCGAGTTCGGGAGGCGCCCGTGGTTCGCACTAATCAGCACATTCTGGGCCGCGAAATCTCATCACGTTTATGGTAATCGGCGTTCTGAACCTTCTCGTCTTGGAAATGCCGCCTATTAAGACCCTACGGCAGCTGAATCTCGGCAGAATTTCGTATCGAAGTCCTAGCCAAAGAGAAAGGGTCCCTAATGGCTCGTTTAGACTCGAGAAAATGCAAAATTGATGCGCAATCAATAATCATAGTCATTGATCGAGTCTGCTCCTTTGCGTTAGTGGCGCAGTCCGGTGGCGCCGCGTCTAAGCAAAAAAAAATTAGGCATATAATCACATAGGGAAGAAATTGAACGAAAAAAGTGAATTTCGTCAAAATGTCCTTTAATAAGGAGTAGCAGCCTCCAAAAAAACCCGAACGACCAGTAAGTTTGCCTATATGAGGCGCCACCGGACTGCGCCACTAATGTGAAGGAGCAAATTCGATAAAGGACGTCAATTATTGATTGCGCTTCAATTTTGAATTTTCGCCGCGTCTAAGCGAGCCCTAAGGTAAAGGTATCGGTGATGGTAACGGTCAAGTGATCGACGACCAGTTCCTTAAGGTTGCGCCATGCACTCGTGTTTCGTTCAGAATCATAGTCATAGTCTGTGCGTATTAAGTCCATACAATGACTTGCGGGGGCCAGCCGCTACACCAAGTCAGTGTCTTTACCTTCCCAGACAAGTCTGATGTCAGTTTACCCGACCACGGAGGGATGGAATGCCTGGTCAGCCCGACCCGGGATCGATCACTCGACCGTGCGGGTGTCAGCAGCGCCCCTTACCACTGTATTACTCGCCCTCAAGGGTAACTAGCTATGTCCTTTCTGTCCACAACTCCTCTAAAAACTTCCTAAGCCGTCCGGACCCAGGTAGACGACGACTTGGACCCAGATTCATCATTGGTAAACCTCCGATAAACCCCGAGATGAAGCCCGAACGGCGCCCACATTTGTCAACTTATCCTATACTTCCTATGTTGAACGCAATCTCTTATCGACTATGCCGTCTTGTCCTGGCTACGCCGCGGTTTCGGAGACCGCTCGTCCGTTCATGAATCTGGGCCTTGGTGTTTTTTCTGACCCCGACCGGCCGCCAGAATTTGCTTTGAAGATTCAGCAAACTCGTCCTGAAGGGTCATTGCTACTCGGGCGCGAATAGGTGCGAATAGTGAGCGGCGGGACGGGAGAAATGCGATCCCAAAAACGAGTTCGGGAGCGAGAGGCGAGGTGTCAAGTGCAGAAAATTGCCCTATCGAGCCGTGTCGAGGTGGTCATTTGTGGAAAGCTACGCGACTACAAAATCCCGCACAACAATAGCGCTTAGAATCGTCGAAAGAACAGCTGCTGGCTTGTTTCGTCAAAAAAAAGAGCAACGGCCGTTTGTGGACAGAAAGCTTAGCGTCTTCTGAAAAGTCTGCAGAAATAGGAGTAAGATTCTTGAAGATTTCCGCTTGGCTGTGAATGAGCGAAAATTGGATGAAAAATAGAGTAGAAACAGAATCGGACACGGCGAAGTTATGTAGGCCTCATGGGTCCCAAATGTGGGCGCGGCATTGCGTAGAGGACGAGATGTCATCCGAATCGCTTAGAAAAGCGCCCGCAGTGAACCCAAGCGATTGTTATACAGGGTATCCAATCTCACTTTATCCCTAACTCCTCCATCCTTTTGGAATTCTTATCTGAGATTTCTACTAAATTAATTTTAAATGAATGAAATTGATTCTAAAAATTGGACTGAGTTTTTTGATCCTCCTTCTGTGACCCTAAGAGTAAGATTGGATTCTGCTGGTATATTTGCTTTCAGAGAAGAAAAATTCCGACCAACGCCGACTCCTTTAACTTATCTTTATGGATTTACCTTAGTAAAGGACTTGTACCAGTTTACCCAATCTTGGCATGGATGGCTAGGTTAGCCTGTGCTAGGATCGATCGCTCTACCGTGTGGGTTGGGATATCGCCCCTTACAGCTGCACCAGATGCGTTCTACAGGTTTATTTATTTATTTGCTTATTTATTTATTTATTTATTTATTTATTTATTTATCGTGCACTTGACGTGTGTCTTCAAATAACAAGGGAATAACAGGTTTTCTAATATTGAAAATTGAGTAATCTACTGGACCATTCTTCTGCCTTTCTTGACTACAGCTCTTACCCTCGGGTCATCATTTTTTAGACTTTACTTTCTCTTTAGGGCAGAGTTTACAGGATTTTTGTCTGGGAGAGGGTTAGGTTTATACCTTTTGCTCCATCACATCAGTGGAGTATAGGAAATTTTTAGGGAAGTTTACTTGCTCCAACACCTCGGGTGGGTATAGGGAATTCTAGTCTAACCTGTTCTACTGCGAGGTTTTTTGAAAAAAAAAACAATTTCACCCAAACGTAAAACAAACAGCAATCAGCAGAAACCTAGGTGAATCCAGGTCCCAGATTCATCATTGGTAACCCCCCAATAAACCCAGGGATATAGCCCGAACGGCGCCCACCGTTGTCTACTTATCCTAAACTTCCTATGTCAAACGCAATCTCTCATCGACTCTGCCGTCTGTTTCTGGCTGCGCCGCGGTTTCGGAGACCGCTCGTCGTTCATGAATCTGGGCCCAGGTGTCACAGATCGACGCCGATAACACCCAGGCGGGTAAAAGCCAGAACACCCCCATACCCACTCCTTTACCGGCTGCAATACCATACAGGTAGAAAGCTCCCAAGAAACTGGGCCTCCACGGCCATTCCAGGTGAGTGGCGAACCTTACTGCGTCGGTGGTAATTTGTTGTTTGAGATCCGGTCGAGGCACCCGAATGGGTCAAGTGGCCGGGTAAGCGGTAACCATTTGTCAGGCTAGATGTCTAAGTGGTTCAAGTAAGTGGATTCGGATGCGCCATGCACCTGAATTTACTTTCTTTTGATGGCAATGAGGGTAGGACTCAGAAATGGGCATTTTTACCACTCCATACACTCGATTACCTACAGAGTTACTTACAAAGAAAGAAGAAGCCTAAGGTTACCCGCATAAAAACTGGTAGTGTTGGTAAAATTTTGAAGAAACATCCAAAACTCCTCACTTATTAGCCCGATCGACTTGGTGCGGACTATCATGGCAAAAAATAGATGGAGAATTTTCCAAAAGTTAGGTTATCTGAGTCGGGGAGAAAAATCCCGATTTAAATTTCCCGCCGCTATCTGGGTGGGAGGAGCTTGGAGAGCGGCGGGGATTTTGAATCGGATTTTTCCATCATGATATACTAAACCCCTTCCATAAACCCCGCGCATTCACGAATTTCGGTTTGCGCGCGGTCCGGGGTTTGATCGGGGTTTGTCGCGGGTTTTGCAATGATGAATGTGGGCCCAGGTTTATAAGTGTGGTTTAGCTCTTGTCTCTAATTGTTAAAGCTACAGATCGCTGTTAGCACCTTAAATCTCATTGAAATGATCTGAAAATAATGTAAATATCGTTCAAAAGGCAGTAAGATGCGCTACTTCTACCTTATGAAACCCATGGCTTGTGCAAATGGGTTAACCCCGAAAACCCGTCAGGTTTAACACATTTTCAACCTCATTTTCAAGTTTTCCTAGTATGGGGGACGAGTTCTCCGACATGAGCATGTTCTGGAGAAAACGCAAGTCGTTAGGTTTGCGCCGGATCAATTCTGGGCCTCAAACGATCCCCAGATCTGGGTAAGCCCATCCAGATGTGGAAACCTGTCCTATACCAACTTCTTTCGGGGCAAAGAAGGCCTCTCTGGACCTTTCTGAGTAGTAAATTCTTCTCCTGACCGTTTTTCGAGAAAAAAGGCTGTCTACCGTTGGTCCTTCTATGCCTGTGGTACAATGGTATGAGGCGCTGCCGACAACTGTATGGTCGAGTGATCGATCCTCGTCCGGGCTGACCAAGCCTTCGATCCCTCCGGGTCGGGTATCTTGGTACCAGACTTGTCTGAGAAGGTGAAGACACTGACTTCATACATCGCGTTTCGACTTGCACAGTTTTTTGGTATCAGAAATCAAAAATTTCCTTCGAAAACCTGATAACAGACATCTATCAAATATTTTGTAGGAAAAATATATGCAAAAAGGCATTGTATAATAGTTAGAAATGAGAAGAATGTCACGTGCACGTAATTTTTTGTCACCCTGCATAGCGGATGGTCCCCGCAATCCATTGTATAGGCCAATTCACCATGCCTCTACGATTCTGAATGGAAGACGAATACATGGCGCGTTTACCTTTTACCTTCTATTGGTCCCATCCTTCACCCCCATCCGAGGGTAACCCCTCCCCGTGTTTGTGAAGGTTGACGAGCGATGGGGTGGGTCTTCCCGGTGGAAGACTGATGAGGCTTTCGAACGGCCAATTACCTGCATAACAGATGAGCGACGAGTAGTGGACTGGTGGCGTGACTCTCTCGGTCGAGATCAATTAGAGCGGCATCGGATTGAATAAGTGAAGAGGTACGGTGATTGAGGTCCCCTAGAGGTCACGCATCTCACCCCTCTCACTTCACTCCCCGAAAACAGGTGAAAACAGACCATAAAGGTAAAGGTAAAGTGGTCTCAGGGCGCGCCATGCCCTTGTCTTTCACTCAGAATCGTAGAACTACGGTGAATACCCGATACAGTGACTTCCTTTCCCAGACAAGCCTGATACTAACTTACCCCACCGCAAGGGATGGAAGGCTTGGTTGGTCCGTGCGAGGATCGATCCCTCGACCGTGCGGTTGCCAGTAGCGCCTCTTTGCTGGTACCATTGCTCTACACACAAACACAAAACAGAATAGAAAACTACTAACTGTACTCTGGGTATGTCGTCGGGATGGGAACCCTACCGAAGACCGGTTGGTGAATTTCAGCATTTGCTTCCTAACGGCCTTGGAAAGTTCATCTACGTTTTCACCTATTTTCTTCCTTCTGGACCTCAAAACCAGCTCTTCCATTCTTTCTAGACACTTTGGCTCATGGCTTTATCTACATTCAAAGTATATTATTTTATTTCTGTATTTTATTGTTATTTTATTTTATTTTATTGTCATTTTTATTATTTTATTGCAAAGTATTTTATTTCTGGTTGGTTATGGAGGGTATTTCATATTCATGATTAGCAGTGATAGGAGGAAAAAGGATGGCTAAGAACTTCTCGTTAAGAACTACCGTGGTGTCAAAATGGGCCCAAAAGTGGGCGTGGCATAGCATCAACGGTAAACATGGCTTCCACGGTTAGGTCGTCAGCACTCCCTAGGTCACTAATCAAGCTGGGAAGGCATACAAAAAAAAGCAGCTGTTCTTTTTTCTTTCAAGAATCACTAATTTTACTTAGGACACCTCGGGTAGTTACCCTTTACAAGAGCTCGAATTCTGGTAGACCTGATCAAGGGTATAGATCCTGTAGTTTCAGGTTTACACGAACTTGTTGCCTTAGCGGCCAGGATTATCTGGAAAACTTAAGCTTATCTTCAAGAGTACCCTGGACTATCGGTGCGTATTGTGCAACACGATGGGTTAGTAGGTTAATTGCTACCCAGTGAATAGAACAGAGCAATTATCGCTTTGCTGTTAGCTGCCCACCTCACAGAGTGGGATCGGAGACGATTTAGCCGTGCACTCTTCACTGTCCCGTTCGCTAATGCGTCACTAATCGGCAACGTTCGAAATCCGCTCAATCGCCGGGTATAATTACTCATCCGGATCCAGATAGTATAGTATTACTAGAGAATAAGCCGGCTGTGGAGGTATGCTGAATCGTCCCCCGAGGCTATTTTACCAAGTGGTTAAGGTTTTTTGGAAAAGTGTAACCTGAAAATCCAAACTATCCTCTTTGGCTTGCCGAACATCGAAGGGAGAAATTCAATTTCAATTCCTCAAATCGAATGGCCAATAAAATGGCTAACAAGATTCCAAAAAATCGCGGTCAAGGGCGACATATCCAACGCCTCGCTGCTCCTAACCTTCCTACGCGGAGTTTAGGTTAATGTTGAATCGCCGGATCTATAGACATGATCGGGTTTGTCGGAGAGGGTATAATTCGCCAAAAAAAGGTTTCTGATCCTGAAATAGAGCCATGGCCATAGAAGAGGAGCCGGTTCAATCTGTGGTACCCCATAACTTTTGAATTTTCAAAACTATTGGCTACTAAAATAGCTACTAAAATTTTTTGAGAAATTGAGAAAATGTCATAGGTGACACACCCAATGCGTTTCTCCCAACTTTACCCTTTGTGAGCCGTGCGTAAAGTAGGGTACTCCAGGTAAATACAAGACTGAATAGGATCTACAAACTAGACTGGGTTCGCTAGAGAGGTTTGACTTCAGGAGAGGAGTTTTTACTCTAGATGGTAAGGTCAGTGGTAAATCAAAAGCTCAGGAAAATTTGTAAACCTACGACAAAACTGCTGGTCTTTCATAATCAGATTGTTTTTCTAACACCACCACCATCGACTGAAAGAAGTTCGGGCTTTTACTTTTTGTTATCAGAGCTGATAACTAATAAAATGGTCAGTAAAATGAGAAAAGGGAAAGGTAAAGTAGAGGTAAAGGAGAGGGTTAAATTTATGAAAAAAGTAGTAAAGATAAAGGAGAGGGTTAAATTTAAGAAAAAAAGGGGTTTTCACCTGAAATAGGACCATAGGGACCACACATAGGTATAGCAGAATAGCCAATTTAATCTGTGGTACCTTAATTTTTGAATTTTCAAAACCATTGGCTACTAAAGCAGCTCCTTGAATTTTTTGAGAGATTGGAAAAATGTTATGGGCGTTATACCCGGGAGCTGATCGTTTGTTTCTCGGATGCTGGAAATAAAAGGATAAGAAATAAGTGAAAAATAACAAAAAAAAATAAAAAAAATAAATACAGGCTGATTGACTCGACGACTGAGCACCCCGTCCTTCTCCATCGTAAAAAACTACTCAACCCTGGGAAAAGTCGTTGTTGTAATAGTGCTAGGATCATCGCAAAAATTGGGCTCACGAGGGATTCGAACCTGCGTCATGAACCTGTCTCGGGACTATTTGGCCACTACACCACCGAGTACTTAGTAGTAACTCGCAAAAACGCGGTAAAGTGAAATTAGACTTTATTGGGGTAAATCGTTTCCTTCTGTCTACGAAAACACCATCGTAGCCTAATCAACTCAAACGTCAGTCTTCATACGGAAAAACCATTTGACAAATTGGGTCAAGTTAGTGCATAATGTGACCGTTCGACAATGGGGTTTGTTGTGATTGGACGTGACGAGAACATTTAATGAGCTGATCGTTCGTTCGTTGTTCAAACGTAGTTTTTAATGGAAACATTATCCTTCGTCGTTGACGATCGCTATCGTCGCCGTCGAAAAACTTTCTCGCTCAAGTCTATGAGGCAGTAAATCAGGGTTTTTCTAGGCGGGACCGCTTTGTTGAGGAGTGGCGGAAGGTACAGGAATTTATCTATTTATTGAGTTATTTATTTTCGGAATGTCCCTGAAAAATTGCCCGATTCTGAGTGATTCTGGCCGTTTATCGCCCAAAGTGTCGTCACATATGCAACCCATATGGGACGGGTTATAGCTCCGATTGACCCCTGACAGTTTCGGGTAAACAAAGCCTGATGCGATGCGATGGTGATGATTAGCGCGTGAACAGCTTTATTTGTTTATTTGTTCACTATTACATCACTTAGAGCAGTGGCAAGGGGCGCTGCTAACGCCAGCACGGTGGAGCGATCGATCTCCGCTTGGGCTAAACAAGCCTTCCTTCCATCTGGGGATGGTGAAGACACTGACTTAGTACAGCGACTAGTCCCGTAAGTCATTGTATGGACCAAATATGCATTTACCATGCTTCCACGATTCTGAGTGGAAGTTGAGTGCATGGCGCGTCCTTAGGGCGGTGATCAACAGTGACCGGTTTGCCTTTAGCTTTTACCTTTAAAATTTATGGGAATACTGAGAAGAGAATAATACGGTGGAAAGCCTTACGTGAAGGGTGGCTCTCCATAATTCTGTAGAAGCCCATTAGGGCTCAGGATCAACTTAATTCTAGCAACATTGGTAAAGGGCGGGCCTGGCCTAGTGGTGAAAGGCGCGGCGCGCTCGCGCTACCGAGCGATCGATACCCGAGCGACATGCCCCAAGATCCCGTCCGGGGTACGTCTGGGGTAACAAACTTTTTCTTGCCTCCGAGTCGAGTAAATTGTTACCAAACTTGTCTGAGGAGGTAAATAGACCGACCTCATGCCCCTATGATTCTGAACAGAAGACGAATGCATGGCGCGTCCTCAAGGCGCTGATCTATGCCGACCCTTTACCTTTACCTTTTTGCTTTTACAGGTAAGATTTGTATGTGGACGGCGGTGTCTGGAGAGGTAAACAGATCGACTTCTTGCCTCTATGATTCTGAATGGAAGACGAATGCATGGCGCGTCCTCAAGGCGTTGATCTACGCTGACCCTTTACATTTACCTTTCTGCCTTAATAGGTGAGATTTGGATGTGAACGGCTGCTTTCCATAATTCAGCAAAGCCGCGATAGGTGATCAAAAACTCCTGGGTAGGTAGAGGAGGGTTAGGGTAAGGTATACTATAGAGATGAAACACTCACTCCTGATTTTAACAGAACTTTTTACTTTACCTACTTTACTTTTTACTTCATTACTTTATTTACTAAAAGATTTACTAAGAAAAGCAATATTCAATCATTAAACTCCATTTGATGATGATCCATTCGGCAGAAAAGCCTAGGGTTTTTGATGTCTCATGGGCTTTCGGTATGGCACCGATTAGGGTTACTTTAACCCAAGGCCAGACGACAGCCCCTAGAAGTCCTCTTGCTAGAACCACCGAAAGATTGGGCCAATTCAGCACGGACGATTTGATTGACACCTCTTCACTTTTTTCCGACTCGGCCACCATTCACCACGGCCACCTCAAAAGGTGAAAGCGACCTTTGCCGTGGCAATTATACGGCTGCTTGAACTGCACTACAATGCGACTTTTTTGTGGATAATTACCAGTATGCCTGTACCTGGTTGACCACCTGAGCTGAGGCAAGGTCGTCGTGTCCATCAAACATTTGTCACGACTCTGTCAGGAGGTCTGGAAGGACGAAAAGTCGAATTCGGCTTACCCAGACCCGAGCTCCTCGAGTTGATTACTCTGCCTACTTTCTGGCCATATTATGGCGATTTTCTTTGGGAACTGGTTACCGCTTTGAATGCGAGATTGCCTCCTCGTTGAGGATTTTAATGAGGTGAAGGTCCATCACCACTACTGTCCACCAGGTAACCGACCTGAGAGGAATTGGTGTGCAGTGAAGCATGACAAACCCCCGTGCGGGCGCGCATCGTCTGACCCGATGAAAAGCCGATCGGACAACATTCGACCGACCGTCTCGGCTTCAGGCCTCCCGACAACACCTCAGCATACCTGTACTTACCGCCTACTTGTGGGGTAGATAAGCCGGCCAGTGTCTGGTCGATGCACCTCATGCCTGGGCCGGAATTCATGAACGAAATCATCGGTGAATTTCACCGGCGTTAACTTCACCGGCTCCGGTACTGGATTTGACCGGGATTTCTGATTGATGAACGTAACGGTAACCGATGTGCGCGTCGGTAAGTTGCAATGGCCGTAACCGCACCATCCGGGCTTGGTACGGCGCCAGAGCGAGAGAAGTTGACGCTGAAGAACCAGTCGTGCTTTCTGGTTAGGTTAGGTGACTCATCGCGCGTTGATGAATCACGTTTTGGCGGGTAACCGCGGTGAATATCGCTGTAACCGGTCGGTAAACCGTTCATGAATCCTGGCCCTGGAGGAAAAATGGAACAAAATAAGAACAAACAACTGAAGTTAGGACTAGAAATGGCTTTGAATGGAAAATCCTATTTCTGTCCCTCTTCTGCGATTCTAGGTTACCAGCCGCTCAGAAGGGTAACATATATCCCCACGAACTCTACCCGAGCTTCCCTCCTAGACTACCAGTTACCTGAGATGACCCCTCTATCCCGAAGAATTCAGCGAACAGACTCCAGGGCCAAGATTCATCATTGGTAAACCCCTGATCCCCGATAACCCCCGAGGATATAGCCCGAATTGTCTACTTATCCTAAACTTCCTATGTTAACCGCAATCTCTCATCGACTCTGCCGTCTCGTTCTGGCTGCGCCGCGGTTTTGGAGACCGCTCGTCCGTTCATGAATCTGGGACCTGGACTACTACTAAAAATTCCTTTGTAACAGGCCCTGTTTACTGACTACCTATACACCATATACACCACGATTTGTCGGAAGCATGGCGAGAAATCTTCCTAAGGGTTTATGGGTGGTAGATAAAGGTTACCCTGAGCTCCTTAGGCTAGGTTAGCCTTATCTTCTTAGGCTGGCTTATCCTCAGCTAGGCACCAGTCTCGACTAGAAAGTCGGAGAACTAAATAAGACGCAATACATAGATTCACTTGGGTTGAGAAAAATCTTCAGAAGAGGTCATCAGTTTCCTAGTAAAATCGCTATAAAGCATCCTAAGGTAGCCATGTCGAAGAAGGTGGATCTGGGTAAACTGACGTTGGCTTGATGTCCTTGTCCTTTTCCTGACAGGGTCCCGAGCTGCCCTCCTAGGCCCTTGTTACCCAAGATGACCTCTATACCCTATTAATTTCTGCCTCCAACTCCACCTTACCCATGCTTATTACACTCCAAACTGTCCCATCGAGTTACCCTTTCAGAAGATTACTCCGGTCTATCCGTAACCCTCCACAAATTCTCGTAGGCTGTGCTAGTCCCAAATAAATAGGTAAACTTCAGATGAGGTTAAAGTTTAAGTGGTCGGTGTTGACCAACCCTCCAAGGATGCGCCGTGCACTCATCTTCCATTCAGAATCGTTGCCTCTAGGGACCCATAAACCTAGTTCGCTCTCTTAAAAAGTTGCGACTCATCGAAATCCAGAAGTTTCTTTCCTTATCTTCCCTCCACTTCCTCCGGAGGATCTTACTTGGGCGGACGAAAATAGTAAACAAGACGAGTTTTGTGAAAGTGTAAAGATAGCTATAAAGAGATTCACCGCCACTTTTTACCCAGGGGAGAATCGTCGGCACTCGAAAACCGGCGCAGCTTGACGGTTTTCGGAGTTTTTACCCGGCCACTAGGAGGAAATCGAGTGGAAAACATACCGCCAATGTTCGTTATGGCGCTTATGGTGCTTATGAGTGATCGTTTAGAACCACTCCACTTCAGAGAATGGAAAAAGGGAGGAAAAAAGTAGAATAAACGAGGAAACAGGAGGAAATAGCTGGCCACTCACGTCGGCGTCGAGTTCCTTGTTGAGTCTCAACGTTGAGCAGGAAGCGTTCAGACTGACGACGGTAAAGAAGCGAGTCGGATCGCCGGCGATGATCTGAACCCCTGATCCACCACATATGGTTACCGGTAGGGTATCCGATACCGGCCAGTTCTCGTCCACCAGTAGAAATGACGGCTTCACCGTTAACGGAGCGCCGGACACTGAAAGGTAGAATATAAGGTAGGGTAATGAACTGGTAATAAATGGTACCCTGAAGATGCGCCATGCACTTGAAATTTCATGCAGAATGTGAAGGAAGAGTAAAGGTAAAGTGGTTGATCAGTCCTTTAAGGTCGCGCCACGCACTCGCGTTCCAGTGAGAATCGTAGGGGTATGGTGACGGCGTGTTTGGCCTATATAATGACCTGCAGCCGCTATCAGAGTTTTTACCCTCCCAGGGTACCAATTTACCACGGGTAGAGATACCACACTGTTACTAAATTTGGCTCACACACACAGCTCTATCGCTTCGTCGTGAAAATGATTAAAATTGATATTATAAACTGATAAAATCTTTGATGGGTACCCTAGGAATGCACCCAGAGTTGCGCCATGCACTTGACATTCCACGCAGAATAAATGTAAAGGCAAAATCAATGGTGTTGATCAGTCGTTTAAGGTTGCGCCATCCACTCGTTTTTTTATTAGAATCGCAAAGGCATAATGTCCGATTAACCTATACAATGACTTGAGTCGCCCAGTCACTATACCAAGTCAATATCTTCACCCTCCCAGACAGGTTGGATATCATTTACCCTAACCCATTAGCAATAGAATGTTCCGTCCGACTTGTATGGAATCATTGCCCAACATACCCTAATCTAACTCGTTGCCTAATTTACCCTATCCCTTTGGGTTAACGTTTCCCAATCTCTCTAATGAGTGTACCGCTCCAAGATGTTGCCTCACATCTGCTTTATACACTTTACAAACTGGCTCGACGCCATTCCCTTCCCCGGAAAAAAGGCGCCGTTCCTGTCACCAACGAATAGGCTGTTTATAACGATGTCGGGAGCGAAATTTCGGGCATCTAGGGGTAAATTGCAATTTTTGGGTAAATTAATTTTTGGGTAGGGGGAAATCTAAACCATTTCTGGGTACATTTTCGGGGGAATTGGGGTGGAACCGCATAGTGTGAGGGCTATTTCTGTAGTGGTCGACCCGGCTGTGAAGAATCAGCCCTTAACATTCCTCCGGCGATTGGGCGAGAGCTCTTAAGGTACATCCATACTGGGCAGCAAGGCGGGAAAGCGGTCGAACAGGTTTTGTCTGGCCGGAAGCACGCATCCAGCAAGAAATTTCTAATATAACTATATAATCTAATGTAATAAGTTATAATCTATTATAATAAATAATATAATGGTATTTATGTAACGCAGTCCACAGTCACGTTGAAGCCCCTTTTACCATGAAACTCTACCGAGTGTTCCGTCCCCATTGAAAAATCTCCAAAAAATTCAACACCGTCACTTGTTACCACGCTGCGTTCTCTGCGTCTCTGCCCTGCCCCAGACCATTGCTGCACTGCTCGAAGTATGAATTAGTCTTTAATCGACATCCCACTTTGGGTGAACTTTCAATGGTGAAATGTTTAGTTGAGACCCTTCCAACCTGGACTATTTCTGGAAAAGCTAAAACCGTGGCCAGTGAAAAAAGGATTCTCCATCAGATAAGCTAACGAGAAAAAGCGAAAATTGAACTGAAGAACACGAAGAATGATCCGAGAAACACCGATCCCATCTCCAATACCCCAGTGTCCCATTTCTGGCTCGTTTTTCGCCTCAGTTTTGAGACATTTCAAAGGGCAAAGTCTACTTTTTTCTTCAAGTTGCAACAGAATTATCGAATGAGACGTAATTTTGTCAGATTTTCAAAATGCTCGGTTGGGTATAGATTCGCTAGGTAGACGGTAACCTAGCCTTTGAATAAATAATTAAGTCTCCCCTTGAGATAGGGTAAACTGGCTTACTGTCTTCCCTGCTGAGAAAATAGCGCCTGGTCTAACTAGTTAAGGAGTTGTATATGCTAAGTAGGTCACAGTCTATTCAGATTTTGCATGGAATGGAGAGTGCATGGCGTATACCCAGGGAACCAACGAACCACGGTACTTCACCTACCTTCATCTCTGTTTTCTGAGCTCAGTATTGGGTTGCTTACTCACTTTTTCGCGCGATATTATGGACTTTAATGTTTTTCTCAGCTTTTGGTCAAGTTATACCCATCCCAACACCTCCTATGGGCACGTTGGGTAAGCCGTACCGGACAAAGACCCATAAAAATTCAACAAGAATAAGAATCGGTGCCGCGCCGAGGCCGTTGACGACCAACTGAAAGTGATTTACCATCGCGGGTCTGATTTCTAGAGCAACTTTCGTTGTCCTCGATTTTACCCCGACACGGCTGGTAAATGTCTGGGGCAGTTCTTTCCCTTATCCTCCCGTTTATCTAACTCCTTGAGGGAGAATGTTGATTAATGCAATAAAATTAGTCAAAATAAACCCATAAAAGGGACAGCAAAAATGAAAAAAATTGAAACGAAAAGTCCAAGAGAACCGAGTCACTCACCAATCCAAACCGAAAGATTGACGAATATCAGTAGCAAAATTAGGGGTTGGGAAACCATCTCATCTGCTGCTGCTGGGTATACGGTATGGGTATAAATCACGAGCTACCCATTGACAACGGGAAAAGCAGGTGTTCTGTGGTGAAAAGACAGTGAATCAAATCGGCTTCGAGACTTGTCGTCGTCGTGATTCGTCGTGTTTGGAGATGAGCTCACACCGCCCAGCCTCGTCGTCGTTGCCGCAAACGGGCCGGTGGGCGTGGCCTAGGGTAAACGGGGGCGTGGCTTACCCCGGGCCGGTGACGAGCTGCTGACGATGTTCTTCAACATGTTCGCTAGAAAGTGACAGCAGCAAACACGGCAGTTCTGGGAAACCCTGACCTGGGAAACCCCCTAGAAAGTCGAAGCGAAGTGGTAAACGGCGCCGCTGTCGCCCGCGCTGTCGAGTGATCGATCCTCACCTGGGCTAACCAACCCCTCCATTCCTCCATGGTACGGTAAATTGGTACCTGACTTGTCTGGGAAGGTAAAGACACCGACTTGGTATAGCGGCTGGTCCCCACAACGAATCACGACGACAAGTCTTCGATCCGATTTGATTCACTGTTTTTTCACCACGGAAAACCTGCTTTTCCCGTTGTCAATGGGTAGCTCGTGACCTATACCCATACCGTATACCCAGCAGCAGCAGATGAGATGGGTTTCCGGCCCCTAATATTGCTACTGATATTCTCCAACCTTTCGGTTTCGGAAGTCATTGTATACGCTTAATACGCTATGTCTCTATGAATCTGAACGGAACACGAGTGCATGGCGCAACCTTATGGGACCGATCAGCGTTGGTCACTTGACCTTTACCATTGTAGAGTTTTACCCATAATTCACCTATGTGAGTTCATCCGAAGATATCGTTCCAAAAATCTGATTCATAATTGAATAGCGTATAACCGTCGAGAGAGACTAGACGTATCTCAAAGAATTCCCCCTCTTATTCGAGTTATTCTTTCTTTTCTTTTTTCTTTTCTTCTTTTTCGTATCATTTTTCCACAGTTCTAAGGGCTTTAAGGCTTATGTTATTTTACTGTCCTACCCTATAAATACTCGTCTTCGTACAGTGCGAATTAGAGCCGCCCAGAGCCGAGACCGGCTTTAAGCCGAACAAGAATTTGGCCAGCGGAAAAACCGTTCAGACATGGGAAGGAATTTGTAGTGTATCAACAAGAACACCAGGAGATTCCCATATACCCTTAGGGCTTACTCTATGGGTATCAAATATCTCGCGTTAGAAATTAGGGCCCAGATTCATTATTGGTAAATCTCCGACAATTTCCGAGATATAGCCCGAACAGTGCACACCTTTCTCTACTTATCCTAAACTTCCTATGTTGAACGCAAACTCTCATCGAGTCTGCCGTCTTGTTCTGGCTGCACCGCGGTTTCGGAGACCGCTCGTCCGTTCATGAATCTCGGATTAGGGGAGCTTGGAATGTAGGGAACGCCAGTGTTGCAGGAGTTACTGACATCCGTGCGGTCGAACGATCGATCCTCGCCCGGTGACAGGTCTCCCATCCCTCTGGGGGTTGAGTAAGTTGGTACCAGACGTGTCTGGGAAGGTGAAGACACTGGCTTGGTATTGTGACTGACTCCCACAAGTCATTGTGTACACCAAATACGCTCTCATCATTCCTCAACGATTCTGAATGGATCATTGCCACACCTTTACCTTTACCTTTACCTTTACCCTAACCAAAAATGGAATGAACTAATGGTTCAGTAAACCGTAATGAACCTTCAATTACTTCATGTGGGCTTCTGTTACGTTAATTTTTTTTGTTTAGAGTCCTGAATACCTCTTGCTCTCACACCCTCCCGGTTAAACTACCTATCCATTAGGTTGTTATTTTACCTTTTAGTAAGCCGGTGAGTATATTTATCCGCTGTTCAGCGGACACCCGACCCATTTTTTACCTCCCACTAGTTAACCCAGCTAGCACTTTGCTCTTACCTTACCCAAGTGGTCTTATTCCGAAGCTTTTTGTCCTGCAGTTTCTTTCAGGTATCCGAACAAAAAGCTAAAGGTAAAGGTAAAGGTGGTCGACATTGGTCAGACCTTCGAGGATGCGCCACGCCTTTGTCTTCCATTCAAAATCGTAGAGGCATGGTGAATGCGTATTTCGCCTATGCAATGACCTAGTGGGTCATGCCGCTATTGTCAGTCGGTGTCCTTACCTTCCCAGGCAGGTCTGGCATTAATTTACCCTACCCCGGAGGGATATGAGGCTTTGTTAAGCCGGGCGAGGATTTTTATTTTATTTAATTTTATTTTATTTTAAACGTCAAATGACGCGCTTAGAACAAAAACAGCAGAGGGTAAAAAGAAAGACAAAAAATGAAAAACCTGAACTCAAAACGCAAGAAACGATCCAGAAAGACTGTGCAGGCCTCTTAAATAATTAGGTAACGCATGACCTTTTTCAATTAAATTCAGAGGATTTCTCGTGGGAAGAAGAAGCACCGCCTTCAAGTATACAAAGAAAACTATCACCCGATCGAGGATCGATCACCCGGCCGTGCGGGCATCAGTAGCGCATCTTACCAATGCACGACACGCATTCTTTTACGTTTATAGTGATTTTAACACGTCTAAAATGTCACTTTTCAGAAATTATGGTATTTCGCCGTCAAGACACTACAGGCGGATGGCAGACTGAGAGGACACCTAAGAGACAGGTTAGTTAGCCCATTTTTACCTGCAGGTTACCTTTACGCGAGGTGATTAGGGTATAAAGTTTCACTTTTTGAAGTCAATGAGGGGAACTCCGTTTCATTAGCTTAGTTCAGATAATTCTTCTGAGAAAATCCAACGCGCCTGAGGCATCGCAAACGACAAATCTCCATCAGAACGTTCATTTTAATTAATCTAAAACGAATTTTAATTAATCTAAAACGACAAGAGCGTTGTACTTATAATGAAAAGAAGAAGAAGAGTACGAGTGAAGAAAATCGCTTGAAGTGCTTTGTGTTGTTTAAATTCTTTCCATCTTCTCTTTCATCTGTCTAAAATCCAGATGTGGCTGTGTTGTAAGCGGCGGTAAAAGCATCCAAGCCCGCGAGGATGCTATCCGGTAGATAGGCAGCCGTTCGAAGATACATCAACAACACCTGATGCACGTACAGGTATTGCTGATCGGTCTGAAATTCACAACCATGGACTGGGTTACTTCAGAAAGATACCCAAGGTTTGTTTAACACTCTGGGTATGGGAATCATACCTGAACGCTGTTATTCCGCTGTTTTCGAACCTCCTCCAGGTAGACGTTCATCTCGTTCAGTACCTCTCCTCTCAGTAACACTTCCATGGCGTTTTGTAGCAGTACCATTGAGCCGGTCCTACCGATACCAGCCGAGCAGTGAATGACTATAGGGGTCCTGAAACAGCTCTGTTGGCACTTTGAGCTTTTCTTCTCTGTTTTCTTCTCTTTTTCCCTCCTTCTTTTTCCTGTGGCTCTTTTTTCTCATCTCTCCTTCTCTTTCTTTTTTCTTTTCATTCTTCGAAGTTTTTCCCAGACTATCAGGTTTGGGGTATTTAACGATGAACTAAACACACCAAAACCGATAGTATGGTTAAATCAGTATTTTTGGGGATTCAACAACTAGCAAAAATGCTCAATTTGCCGAGTCTACACTATCGGGGGAAAAAGTTCGACCGTCGTTCCTAATGAGTTTTCTCCAGATTATCAGTTTTTGGCGTACTTTGGAAATTAATTTTTACGAGTATTAGGGCATTTTCATGACATGAATTCATAAAGAAACGCCTCTGCGACGGGAGATTTGTCGAAAGAATTTCTGAAAATGAAGGGCTGTGAAATCTTGGAACCGAGAAAGCACCATTAAAAGGGTTAAAAATATTTTTAGAAAAGCTTATGAGCCGTGAGACCGTAGGTTTTCGAAGCTTTCTACTTTCCAAACCTTCTGCAGGTTCTCGTCACCTCCGATCTTACCGAATGATTTTCTTTCTTCCTTTCTTTTTTCTCTTTAATCTTCATTTCCATGGCTGTGGAACCCTACCAAAATTCGGATGCTTCTGATTACCCTTTTTCCTTATTTTCTTTCTCCCTTTCCTACGCTCCTCCCATTGCCGAGGTTTTATTCATTCGAAAAGATTAAGTATATGTATTTTTCTAGACTCCCATACCTTTACATGTGCGTGTCGTTTCAGTAAAACACTATTATTAGAAATTACGTTCAATAATGATATGGAAGCGCAATGGTAAGAGGCGCTGCTGATACGCACAAGGTCGACCGATTGATCCTTGCCCAGGTTAGCCAAGTCTTCCATCATTTCGGGATCGAATGAATTGACACCATATCAGTTTGGTAAGGTAAAGAAACTGACTGGAACAGTGACTGGACCCGCTAATCATTGTAGAAGCCAATTATGCATACATCATGTCTCTACCATTCTGAAAGGAAGACGAGTGCATGGCGCGATCCAGGGGACTGGTTAACGTTGACCATTTCACCTTGCCGTATTCTGGCACAGTTATGTTCTTTTTACCGGGATAGAGAATGTCAAGAGCGTACTGTTTCATTTGAAAAAAAAAGTTCAACGGCAAATAAAATAAAAAAGTAAATCCGAAAAATAGAAAATATGAAAGTCAGAATCACGGTACGATCTAGGGGCAACAGTCATTCTTAACCACTTTACCTTTAGCAAATTTATACTCTTATCATCGGTATAGGAACCTTCAAAGTTGTGTTGTTTTGTTCAGAAAGAAAACCAGTGGAAAATTTGTCAGATTATTAATACTAGAGATCATGGAAGTTTTATTTTTTGAAATTGTAAACTTTTTCTTTTTTTTTCAAAATTTGCTAAGCTTCTTACAAGACTTACTTGATTTTAGCGAACAAATTCAACAAATAAAGTGGAGCCGAATCAGCCGCCGGCACACAACGATCTGGCCAATCCACCCAATGGTAGTGGGTACAAGGATGTGTCTGGCCGCCAACGGTGACCTCCAGGTGCGTCACTTCGATTTTGATCGGCGTTTCAAAGGGAAATTGTAACTGAAAAAAGAAAAAATAAAGAAATTGAAAAAGAAATATAAAAAGCTAGGGACAGAAATCATACATCTTCCTTCTTTTTCGCGGTCACTGTGATTTCGTTGAACGTTAACGAGCCATTTTCGGTCTGCGGATAGTATTCGGCACATTTCTTAGACTTCTGAAATTTTATGGGTTCTTTTTGTTTATTGATTTATTTATTCGATATTATCCAAAGCAGAACTCAAAAAATTAAATAATAGACGATTATTTTACATAAATCGTGAGAGTAATAACAACATAAATATCACAAATCAAAATCAGAGGTTAAAAAATTCATAATTCAATCGATTTTGGGAGGGGGGGTTCATTTCCAAAAAAATCATGGCTTCGCAAAAGGGAGAGGCATTTTCCAATGGAAACAATCTTTTTAGATGATTTAATTTAAACAATTTTTTCGCTAAACATTTCCACCTCAATTTCATGAGAACTCAAAAGAATTTTCTCGGGAGAAAAACGTTCGAAGGGAAGCTCAAAAAATTCTCATCTTCTCTTATAATTGAGGAGCGGGACTGCCATTTCCAATTGCTAACTCAGGTTTCCAACCCACTTCATCATATTATTCGAATCAGGATTTTTTGAAAACGAATTTTTGTCTGATTTTTTGAATGTTTTTTCAAATATTCATTCCAAATGAACGAACTTGTTCGATGAAATTGCACAACATTATGATGACCTCCGACGATTCCTGTACAACCATATACCAGAAGTCTTCGCAAGTAGCCGGTAAAGGTGCCTTGAATCGATAATTGATTTTTGGGGTTCATTTTCTTTGGCTGCAATTTTAATTGTTTTTTTGATCACACTATACCTGCGTACAAATGAATCGCTTCGGATTTTCCGGTGTTGAGACGTAATTCGCATGAATATACGGGCAGTTACCCATGGTTAAAATGACGCGGTTATTGTCAAGACAGCCGACATCCTGTAGAAATTTATTCGATTTTTTGAGCATTTTTTATTTATTCACCATTTTTTGTTGTCAGCTATAATATCAAGGTGATAAGCGAGGCACTAGGAGGCGTTCTAGAGAACTTTTTTGCTGCAGCGCCGCTTTGTCGCCGAGTATGAACGCTTCTTTTAGCTTGGCTCTAAACGAACTCTTGACATCTTATGAAGTCTGGTCTGGTTGCTTGTTCATCTTTTTCTGTTTTATCCGCAATTTAATGCCATCAACTGGAAAGAAAATTAGAGGGGTGAACCCTTGTCAGTGTTCTGAAATAACCTTTGTCCGCACTGTCGCTCTGTCGTCGAGTATAAACGCGCTGTTCGGCATTCGGCAAACCTCGTGAGAAGGTTCATTCATCGTTTTTTTCATTTTATTGATTTATTATTTATTGTTTATTTATTTATTTATTTATTTATTTATTTATTTATTTACTGATTTATTTATTTATTTATTTATTTACTTATTTATGCACGGAAGCGTGCGCAATTGAAAGGCGGATGACGATGTATCGTGAATAGCCTACTGCAGTCACAAATACGGTTAAAAACATACCAAAAGAAAAAACGAAAAAACAAAACAATTCTATACATAATATAATGTGAGCAGGTATATAGTGGATGAGTATTGGAACACTCGACGACGTTCTAGAAAACTCTTCATCTGCAGCTTCGCTCTGTAGCCAAGTATAAACGCGCTGTCCAGTCTGACTCCTCTCAGGGTGGGATTTTTATAGCTTTCCGGAATGGTAGGTGCGCCTAACATGTCCTCATTTTTTCGTTTTCTTTTCTAACATGATGACGTCATAACCTCTTATCCTTGTTACTAACACGTTGTTCTTTCTTCAGGTGCTTTCTTCCTAAGCTATCAGTCAGGTCACCCTCGCTCTTGTCGTCTATCACCATCCTTTCCGAAGCCTACCCGCAAGGCCGTACTAACACCTGTTGAATTTTGGATTCTATTTTCGCTGTTTTCCTGTAGATTTCTATTTTTTGCTGATTTTTTGGTTCCATTTTTTGATCTGATTTCTGCTCGCCTTTGTATTGGTGATCTGTGCGTACAAACAGAAAAAATGACGAAAACACTAACCTTGTAGCGATTTTTGCCTTTGGCGTTCTGTTGCACGAATTCGGTCATTTTTGTGAAATCGTTTGTTCGTTTCATTTTACGAAAATCCTCTATTAGACCATTTGGTCCTTTTTTCAATGTTGCAACAACAAAGTTCATCACCTGGAATCGACACTACCTTCTCTACTAAGTTGTTATGGAAATAGTGTGTTTGAGTGATGGACCTAGTCTCTGCTTGACGAAGTGGTAAAAGGCGCTACTGACATCCACACCATAGAGTGATCGATCCTCGTCCGGGCTACCCAATAAATTGGTACCACACCTGTCTGGGCAGGTAATGACACTGACATGGTGTAGCTACTGGCCCCCGCAAGCCATTGAATGAGCCATAAACACATTCACCCCCGCCTCTACAATTCTGAGTGGAAGACGAGAGCATGGCGCGTCCTTAGGTGACTGGTCAACGGTCTTCGGAGAACGAGAACAGTAAAGGTAAAGGGGAACATGGTTAGTATTGACCGGACCACTCAGAATGCGCCATACACCCGTCTTCCATTCAGAATCGTACAGGCCTGATGAATGCATATTTGGCCTATACAATGACTTGCGGGGGCCATCCGCTATACAAATTCGGCTTACCTTCCCAGACAAATCTGGTACCAACTTACTCTGCCGCGGAGAAGTGGAAGGCTTGGTTAGCCCAGGCGGGGACCGATCGCTCGATCGTGAAATTATAGGTAGCGCCTTCTACCACTATGCCACACACGCCATGTGGTAGTACTAGAAAGAATAAATAGCGTATGCACTCTGTTATTGTATTTTGATGGGAAATCCCTCAGTATGGCGACCTTGTCACTTCGACGCAGTAGCCAGATATTTTTCTCCATGAAATTGATCCAGAATACCCAGTAACCCAGCCAATGACAGGTTAATTTTATCCCATTCAGAGACTGTCATGTTTTTATCAGCATGTATTGGTTATGAATCAGGATTTCCTGGTACATTTATACCTGATCTCTTCGTGCACTTCGCTCTTGTTCGCTGGTTACTTTTGGCAAAAACGTCCACGCATCACTAAATAAAAAAACGTAAAATTGTCCTTTTTGGAGAATCGTGTTTACAATCGTTAAATCTCGAAAACAATTGAATCGCCACTTACGATTCCTCTGTGCTAGCTGAAAAACACTCTTATTACGTGATCAGATTTTATTGATTGATCAGCTTTGGCAAGGTATCATATCAGAAACACTCACCATCCGCTGATTTGCTTCGCATGTTGCGTAGGCGACGAAACTGAACGCATACTTTCAATAAGGGCGCGTGTGGTACAGTGGTAAGAGGCGCTACTGACACTAGCACGACCGAGCGATCGATCCCAGCCCGGGCTAACCAAGCCTTCGACTCCCTCGGGGGTCGGGTATTGGGAAGGTAGAGACGTTAACTTGGTAAGCGGCTGGCTCTCGCAAGTCGTTGGGTAGGTCAACTACGCCTCTGCAATTCTGAACGGAAGATGAGTGCGCGGCGCGTCCTTAGGGGAGTGATCAACGCTGACAGCTTTACCTTTACCCTTACCTTCAATAATTAGAAGACTGGCAGTAATTTTGTGACCTTCCATATGAACAATCCTAGGAAAGTGTTTATAAATTGATAAACTACCCCTATTATATTGATCAATCCATAAAGAGACCCTAGGTATAGTGGTAGGAGGCGCTGCTGACCTTATATGGTCGAAGGATCGATCCCACCCGGTCTTACCAAGCCTCCCATCCCTCCAGTGCCGGGATTCATGAACGGAACCGCTGATGAATCAGCGGCGGTTAAATTTCACCGGTCAGTTCACCGCCAAGATGACTCACCGCGCGTTGGTGAATCACGTTTTGGCGGGTAACCGTGGTGAATATCACCGGCCGGCTGTGTAACCGGCCCGTGAACCGTTCATGAATCCCGGCCAAGGATCGGGTGAATTGTAACCAGACTTGTATGGAGGGGTTGGAGACACTGACTTGTGCAGCGGTAATCCGGCAGGTCACTGAATAGGCGAACTATGCATGCACAACGCCTCTACGGTTCTTAACGGAAGACGGGTGCATGGCGCGTCCTAGGCAGACCGACTAATTGTCTGCTACTTTAACCTTTACCTTTCAGTGCAATGAGCGGGGAAATGCCAACCAAAACCATATTCACTAATTTGCTAGGACCCAGATTCATGAACTGACGAGCGGTCTGCGAAACCGTGGCACGGCCAGAACGAGACAGCAGAATCGATGAGAGATCAGGTTTAGCATAGAAAGTTTAGAATAAGTAGACAAAGGTGCGCGCCGTTCGGGGTATATCGCGGGGTTTATCGGCGGTTTACCAATGATGAATCTGGGCCCAAGAAGTTTCCTTTACCATGAGGTCAAAGAGTCAGCTTGTTACCTCGAATTTACCGCAGGGGTTAATAGCGAGGTATCCTATACGCTGGAGGGGCAGTGGGTACTCTTTATTTTTGGCCTGAGAGATCACCGTCACTTCCCACTTTTCATCCGCATATGACCCCAGGGTATCTTATCCTCAAGAGTGATGTCACTACTACTTACCCAGGGTTTCTTTTTATTCGACGTGGATATCTCCATGGAATCGTCTCTCTTCGATTTGATCGCCTTCCTCCTCTTCATAAACCGCATCATCTTCTTTCTGGAACTTTTACCCTGAGGCGATGATCTCCACAGTAGGAGCGGGCCAATGGGGAGCACCTTACCGTTGACAGCCCTGTTGAGACTGAACCAGACCAGAGAACACTGCTACGGATAGAATTGTTATCACCATATACCTTCTTCTATTTATAAAGATCGGTTATCCACTGATAAAGTGATAAACGCGGTAAACAACCCGTTATGTTTACCGCTCAACCGCAAAATAACTGATATCCCATCCTAGTTATACCCACTATCAGGGCATCCCAATGGCTACTAACAAACATGAGGCCTAACGATAAATTAACAATAAAAGTACCACTTTGTAAAACTCAAACATTTATTTCTATAAAAAAAACGAATGGGTGGATAATTTACAACACCGGACAATTAAATCGTAAGTAGGTACCGGTAAAGGTAAGATATCACCAATTAAGTGATCAACTAGAGACAGTGGAGCAATGTTATTACAATGGAAGTATTTCTTTAAAGATGCAGTGAAGTTCAGACCACAGGCAATCGATAAAGCGAAATTAAAGCACTCACAAGAATCAATACCAATCAATAGAAGTTTGATCAATCGCTCACGCACTGCTCATCGTCTCTGGCATTGATTTGGTCGTCCAGCCGAATACGAGTTCGTGCTCGGGGTTTACCGTCGACAAGTCCAGTGGAGGGGATTTCTGTAACAATTGTGACAGTTGTCCATTCCAACAAAAAAAATGTTGTGCTATATTTATGAAAAGCACGCAGAAACCCTATGCCTTCACATCATGTGAAGTTGATTAATTCAGACTAATCACATAGGTTAGCTAAATAATTATTGATCGATTGAGACCTATATAACTCCTTCCAGAGCCTAAATTTATGACGGGTATCGGCACAATATACCCGAGAATAAACCACGATCGGCGCGATTATTCGCATTCATGAACGCGCCGCGGAGTGGAATAGACCCGCGAAATCCCCCAAATAAACTCCGCGGCGTGTTCATGAATGCGAATGATCGCGCCGACCGGGGTTTATTCTCGGGTATATTGTGCCGCTACTCGTCATGAATTTAGGTCCAAATAAAAAAATACCAAGGAAACACCCTAATACCCATGCAACATCCAGTAATTTAACAAGTGAGGTTAAATCACGTGATACAGGGCGAAGAATCCATAGCATTAGTGTTATTGAAAAAATAATTGTTTTTCGTGAATTTAAAAGTGATCAAAAACTATTGAGACTGACCGCAAAAGCTAGCTAAACATCTATTGATTGATTGAGACCTACAGAACTCTTTCCAGATACCCCCTTTCAATGGAATGAGACACACCCGAGTTATACCCAACTAGCCGCGCAACACCGGGTAAGTTATACAATAATGCGATTCAAGGCGAGTTATCCATAGAATAACTTTAGTGAAGTTGAGAAATGGACGCTTCTCATAAAACTATGACTAATTAAGGTCGACCGAAATAGATCAGATACCTAAGCTGAGCATCTATCGATTGATCGAGGTTTATAGAACTAGAAATAGAACTCTTTCTAGGAGTGATATACCCGCAGGGAACACTAAAACAGCCGCGCAACCGTGGGTAAGTTATCACAAGTGAGGTATAGTGCGAATATGACGCGCGACGAATAATTCATATGATAATCCTACTGACTTGTAAAAATATAAAATACAATAATAATAAATGATAAAAGATAAAAGATAATCATACCTGCGCATAGGACGCAACGACACCGATGAGATGAGCGGCTACCGTATAGTTCCGAGCTCGAAGCGCATTTCTGATGGAATCGAACGCTCGTCCTCCTTCCACCGGGCAGGAGATGGCGAAATAGAACCATCGTTCAAATTCGTCTCTTAGTTTTGGGGTGACACTTTCTAAAACCCTTTTATTATTTCTAGACTCTTGAAAAAATTCAAATTTCAACGAAAATCCACCAACCTATGCTGGCCAGTGACCAGTCGGCTGCTCTTGCCCATAACATGGCCAGATTCTTTGCGCGGTGCAACTTCTTTTCCTGACTGAAAAAAGAAGTTTTTGAAAGAAAACAGCCCTTTCATCTATAAAAATTGATAAAAGGTGATGATATTGTAATCTAGTATACCTACCGACAGAACAACAACAACGTTATGAACATTTCTCGTTTTTGAGCGGCTTGCAGACGATTCAGGACCATTTCGACCACCGATCGATCAGCAATATCGTTATCGACTATCAGTGAGGCAATCAAGAAGGTGAGCTATAGCAACAATTTTTTTGATATAAACCCAGGGGTAAAGAGGCAAAGGTGACAAAGAGCACTTATACCCACCTGAGGTGTCCATCGAACTCCAGGAGCAACCAGCCCCCGAACCACCACCGATTTCTCCTGACGACGGAACGTATCGAGTGGAATGTCGACATGAGCCAATTCCAACAGCCGACCATATAAAACAGCATCGAGATCGACACTAAAAATAACGATTAGATTTTAAAAAATCAATAAAAATAAAAAATAAAATGAAAGGCTCATCAACGCTTACCAGATCTTCAGCTGGCTGTAGTTGGCCTTCTTTAACTGTTGCTCACTAAACGCTCGGAGTAACACACACGCTGCACGTACAATCGTTCGATAGCCACCGGCTACAGTAGACGGATCCTGAATCAGGTTAACTATCGTGACAGGGTTAAGCAATAGGAGGTGAATTTTATAACCGTCAACATACCCTTCTCAAGTAGGTGATTAGTTCGGGCATAATCTTTTCCATATTTATGAGCTTCAATAGATAGACAATTCTGCAATGGGTAAAATTATTGGGTAAGAGCCAGGTTTGTCACATCATATTACTTACCTATCCACAGAAACATCGAAGAATGGCAACAGGAAGACCTCGTTCTCATCGCCAGCAGCGTTGTTAACGCCCATATCAACGTTGCCCATGGTCTGATAAGGGTATAAAGGTCATGTTCAGATGAATAAATAATTAAAATAGACGTAAATAAATCATTAATTTTTAAAGAATTCTACAGGAACCCACATCGTTCGGGTCAACAGCGTACGCGTCGTCGGCTTTGTCGGCGATCAACCAGCTGGTCACCAGCTCTTCTTGGATGGACTGCAGGTTGGCTAGATGATTTGCTCTGGCAAGTTCTTCGATAACAGCTAGGGAGTTCTCTGTAAAATGTATATTTTTATGTAAATGTAATCGAAAAAATAGAATTTAAAAACACCATACCAACAGTATCTTTTTTTGCTTGGGTTCAATCGAAATGTTCTCAAAATCGAGAGACATAGTATTAGAAAACATGCAAAGTTAATAAATTAAGAAGCACAAAAATAGTAGAAATTGTACAAAATTTGTGAGAAAATCATCCAAAATCTGCTTTTCAACGAACCTCGTTCTTTCTCGCTTTGCCAATCCACACAATTCGAATACAAATATCCAATCAGCTCTGCTGGATTCTCAGTTAAATCGCACGTCTTCTCATTGTAAAGACCGCTCTGTAATTTATCAAATAATAAATAATTTGCTAAATATAAAAAATATATTGAAAGTGCACACCAGGAATTTTGTTTGAAGCAATATTATAATAAAATCACATTTTCTCAGCTTATCACTTCACTTACCCTCTTCAATATCAGCTCTGTGTTGTACTTTTCAATCGCTTCTCCGAGTCGTTTCACATTCTCCTCCACAGCCAGACGTTCAGATTCGTCCATAGGCTTAACAAATTATCAATGTATATAAAATAGGTATTATCCCTCCTTTAAAAGGCAATTTCACCACTTACCTGGCTTTCATCGGGCACCATTAACCACTGCTGAGCAACATCTCGGCCAATCTCCAGTAGAAGAATCTTTGTTTCGCCTAAATTACAGTCGTTTAGTCTTGTTTATTTAAATTAAAGTTGAGTTCAAAGAACTGAAAGGTTAAAGTAAAAGGTGAACCTAAAGGCAACAGAGTAACTGCTTACATAGAGGTAACTTCTTGAAGCACATCGAAACACAGCTGACCACGGCGTTCCTTGATCTCTGCTCCAAAAGCTGTTTGATGGTGATCTGTTCGCTGGTGGAAAGACTCTGACCCTAAAGTGGGAGCAGAGGGCTTATTTCACAATTTTTAATTTCCAAAAAAAATAAACAAAAATGTTGACAAAACTCACCTTCGCTATCACTTCAGCGCTTATCTTTCCAACGGCAACGGATAGCAAACGGGTGCGTGAAAAGTGATGCGGTGTCTTTAACCACGGAACTACCCTCAACATTGATTGCCAACTCTAAAACACATAGTAAATTAAAAGAAAATGATTGAATTTTTCAAAAAAACATACCAGAACATTGTAGATGTCGAGCTCCTTCTCCACAATTGGAACCAGGAAGCGCTCCATGTCGGCCGGTGCCAAGTAGAGGAATGGATGGAACGGTAGGCGTTGTTTTGCCTTGAAAAAACTCTCCTATGGGAAGGTAAGGAAAAATTGCTAAAAAAAATCGTTTGAAATTACAGTATCCGCCTACCATATCCGGCATTGTTATCACCAGCACATCACGCTCATACAGATTATTATCCTGATTTTCCTCACTGAAAGACGAAGTGGCTGAGAACGAAACGGGTCGGGTGCCTTGCTCGAAGAAACACCTACAGTAAGCCCCAAAGTTCTCCACGTTTGGATCCTTAAATGGGTGGTATTTAGACAAATAAAGAATCTATGTAGATAAAATTTTGAAAAACTCACTCTTTTATCGGCCTCCATTTGTTTCTCGCGATTGGTGAACCATAAAAGTTCATCTTTACAAATGGACGTTTTGCGGGGACGTTCCATAATGAAGTTCAAAATCTGAACTTTTTTCTTGCAAAAATCTGATTTGTAGTGCAAAAAAATTCAAAGACTCACTGATGAACATCCGTCGACAAATGCCTTGTCTTCAATGTCACAGGTGGACTTTAGCTGGGAAATTATGAAGTATATAACCTAAAAAGTATGAATTGAAAGTGAAAAAAAGTAGAAATTCTGAAAAAACGCGACGTACGGGATAGTTGTATGGGTTGACAGTGTAGAGAATGTCTCGGAACGCAGCAAATGCTTTCTGTGGGTGTATAGGGACTTCTTTCACCTGTAAAGCTCTTCATTGAAAAAAAGCAGATTAATTAGAATCTTGATCTATTTTTTTAATTGTTCTAGGATATTTTTTAGTTTTGCTTAATTGCCGGTTTTGTCAAAATGGTTTTCTGCACTATATAGCCGTCCTGAGCTTGACTTGGAATTTGTTGTTCTTATGCATTTGCACGTGGGTCCAGGCCCGCGTCGTAAATAAATAAATAAACAAATAAATGAATAGATTAGACAACTAATTTTTGTAATGTAACCCGCCTTTAATGTTTGATGGGCTATTTCGAGAAGGCTGGAGACCTCACGTTCGTCGTTACTGGACGATGCCGACTGAACCAGCGTGATCGCATAGTTAAGCATCTGCTTCGGCAGCTCTTCGACGCCACAGAATTCATCAACATACCTATATTCATGAATCAATTTGGTGGTAAAATTTGAGAAAAAGAAACTTCAGAAGAAGCACTCTATATAAATAGTGGCCTTTTTCCTTTCTGAATGATACGGTAATAATGAGAAGAAAACTAAAAACCCACCCAACAACCATATCCGGGTCCACCTTCTGCTTCGCAAACTCGACGATAGCGTCCTCGATAGGTTTACGCGGAAGCGTTGGTGGTAAACAGGCTTTACCAAGCCTCTTAGCCCATAGCGTTTTGGTGAAGGTATCCTAGAGGGCAACAGCATTAAGAGCGGACAGAAGTTTTCAAATAATTAAAAACGTATTTAGAAATTTTTGAAAGAAAAAAGTTTTTGCTCTTGAAGACGCTGTAAGCAGCCATAGGAATTCCACATACCGTCAACATTTTGGCATGAGCAGTGTTTTGCGTGAGAATCGAGGCGAACTGAACCACTCGTAAGAAATTGATCATCGTCTGAGGAGACTTTCGGTTGGCCACAATACCTCTCAGCTCCAGAATAACCTAAAAATTGGGAGAAACATAAAGGAAGATAACATTAAGATATATGGATCCAATTGTTATTTCGCCGTTTACATTTTGGGACTCCCATTTGACTATTTACTCTAAAGGTAAAGGTAAAGGTGCCGGCGTTGATCAGTCCCCTGAGGACGGGCCGCCGCATTCGTGTTCCATTCAAGTCGTAGAGGCATAGTGAATGCGCATTTGGCCTATACAATGACCTACGGGGGCCAGCCGCCATACCAGGTCAGTGTCTTTACCTTCCCAGACAAGTTTGGTACCAATTTAAGGCCCTGACCCCAGCCCGGGCCGGAATCGATCGCTCGACAGTGCGGGTGACTGCAGCACCTCTTACCACTGTACCACGCGGGTCCAACTATTTACTATACTTGACAGAAATCCAGCTTCACAAGCGAGGTCTAGTGTAGAAATTTCCGGAAGAAAAATCGGACAAAGGCTCGGATCTGACGAGGAAAAGGTTCCTTTGGCACGATTTAAATAACTGTGGTTCCTTTATATTTGTGCCAGCTTAGTCTTTGCTAAGGTTCCAGATTTGGTTTTGGATTTATTTCAGTTAATCTCGCATTCTTGTACTAATTGTGTGTTTCTTGGCGCTTCTTCGAACGTACAAAATGAATGAAAAATGAATGAATGATTTACGAGTTGATTACTAACCACCACGGTTAGCAGGTCTATGAGCGCAGTAAATAAATGAACAAATAAACAAATACTAGTAAGAAAACCACAAAAATATACCTCCTCGATATTTTGAGGTGGCAGCGACGACAAAAGGGTGCATGGAGTCCACAGATCGCATGGATGTGCCTGCAGCGAGCGGATACAAATGTTCCGGACGGAGGCGCGCAACCCAAGGTCGTCACGCTTTTCCACTTCATTCCACCACACTTAAATAATGAAAAATTGAAATTTTCAGCTGCCGGGAGCGACGAGTCTGCTCTGAAAGACTTACGCAGAGAAGCGGCATAGACTCGAGCTTGGAACTCCAGGAGGTCCTGGTTCGACAACGATAAGAAATTGAAGAGATCGTTCCATCTCATCACTTGCTCGTTGTAGAAAGTCAGTCTGGCTTCGTATCTGAATTTAAAATTCACAATTTTTTCAATTTTTTAACTATTTTATTTAGGGTTCTCACTCCAATTTCTCGGTCCCTACGGCACTTTGTGCCACCGAAGCGATGTGGGCTATAGCTTCCATCTTTGAGAAGAGCGGACCCTCATTTCTCATCTGATAGACGCCAACTCGTCGACGAACGCCATAAATTCGACTCCTAAAACTACGACTCATAGGTAGGTTTGGTTCTGTGAAAAATGTATATATTTGTTTATTTTTGCCAGACGGAGGTATCTTAGTTCTAACCTCTGACAGACAGACGACTTAATGACGAGGCACGACTAAAAAAACGGAAATAGCTAGCAAAAAAATTATTATTTGTAGAAAAAAAACAGACCTTTCGTCAGTGGTCACCTCTTCTTTCGATTTTTCCTTTTCTGAAGAGCTCGAATCGCTTGTAGTGTCATCCAACATGCACTGATTGACAACTTGAAGGAAGATGCTTGCGTAGCCATGCATCTGAAAATTTTATTAAACTAAGGCCTATGGTATACTCCGGCAACGGGCCCGTCGCAGCGCAGCTAAAAATGCATGGCTCGCCTCTATACAGCACTGCAGCTGGGATTTTTGTATGCTGCTGTGTGCGGGGACTCGGATAGCTTACCGCAAGAGCAAAAAGGCTGGTGCAGATCCTCTCAGTACAGTGCTATGGCTTTTGTCGCAGCGAGTTGCGACGCCTGTCGCAGCTAGCTGCGACGGTCGCAGCGCAGTGCGCTGCGACCAGCCGGCGCCAGCTGCGACAGGTCAGGCAGCACTGCTTCGAGTCCCCGCACACAGCAGCATACAAAAATCCCAGCTGCAATGTTGTATAGAGGGGAGCCATGCAATTTTTTGCTCCACTGCGACGGGCCGGTTGCCGGAGTATACCATAGGCCTAACACTACAACAATTCCATCGATAAGAAGAATCGACAGGCTCGGAATCATAAAGTGTATGAAAGCCTTCAGCTCTGATTTCCAGTCTAATGAAAATCGAATCTATTAAAAAATCCATGACCAACCCTGGCAACGGCCTCTTGCAGATTCAACGAATGTGACGTTATCGGCTCGAGGATTCGTAGCACTCTGGATAAGATGACGATGGAGTCGACGGACTGAACAAGTAAAAGCACTATTTACTTATGTAATTATTTACGTCCCTTAAGACGAGCCATAGTCAGAGGCATGACAGGTCAACAACTTGAAAGAGGGCGAGAAAAATAAGAAAATGACCCAAAAAATTAACAATTATCCATTGGACTGAAGACGTTGGATAAAGAGAGGTCTTACGAAATCATCCAGTGGACTGCTATTTAGTGAAAAATTGCAATAAGCATTACCTGCTCCACGATTTCAGCTTCTGGAGTCGCTTCCACGTTTCCGACGGTTTCCTGAAGACGCCATAGGACAAATTCACATCCGTGAACGCAAACCTCCGCCAAATCCGGCGAGGCTTCCGGAACGCTTCGAAGGGCATCTCTGCAAAATTGGGTATGAATTCATTAATAATCTAACCTCATCCAAGAAAAGTCACCTTATTATAGTCAGCGTTCCTATTGCATTACCCGAATCAATGGCCAACTTGATGCTCAAACGGCTGGCTTCATCACGTGTCATTCCTAGAACTCTGGAGAACGCCATTATCTGAAGAAGTGAGCTTAATTTTTGCAAATCTACGAATATAAATAAATAAGTATACCTCGGTGAGGGAACGCTCCTGCTTCTCGATATATCGCTTCAAAGTGGCCCATCGCCATTGTTTCGAATCCAGATGTGCGGTAGTTACAAACATGTTATGATTTTCCTTAAGGAAATTGAAAAATAATACTAAAACTATAGAGGAGAATTCAAAAAATAGTGCTTACCTGCAACCTCTCAATCGATCGCAACTGCTCATAAAGCTGCATATAAGTGGGGTCCTGGTTCATAAATCGCAAAATCACACTGATGGCGGATGAAATGAGGCGTCTTCGTTTGGCAATAGATTCCTGAACCACAACTTTTGTAAAACAATATTTTTTAATTTTTATTTTTCTTTTTTTTATTGGAAAGAAATGGAAAAGACCTACTTCTGTCCAGATGAAAACGGCAGTGTCAATTTCTCGAGCCCATCCATCAACCAGCCTGCAGGCCAGGCTTCTCAACACCTGCTCACCCTTATCCGCTTGCACCTCCTCCAGGAACTGCACCACAGAGAGCTCCTGGAATTTTGGTCACGAGTTCATTTTTATAATAAAAAGTACACGAGAATGAGAAGATCTTTTTGAAAAATAAGAAGATAATAGTATAATAGGTAAAAAACATACTTTCGAATTGACACGCTGAAGATGTTCCGCGTACAAGACGTAAATACGCACCAACGAAACCGACGACGAGTGTTGTTCCTTCAGCTCACAATAAATATCATACGCCTGCAAAGTAGGGGGATGAAGTTTGGGTAAAGGCTAAGACGTGGTTATCCTGAGCGAGGGACCATCGCTTGACTGTACTGATGAAACAGCGCCTCTTAGTGCTGCACCTCGCTCGCTCAGAATTATAAAATAGATCGGAAAATGCGACTAGAAGCTTAAAATACCTTCACTGCATCTGTCAGACGCTGCGAGAAGCTGAATCTGTCCTGGGTAAACATAAACCGTATCAGCTTCATGAAATTGTACTCGGTGGAAAGCACACAGTCGAGCATTCCAATCGAGATCAGGTAGGACATCAACATCTCGCCGAGTTCTGCGCGACGACAGACGCATTCGAGCGACTTTTTACTTGAACGATACCAATAAATTTGCAATTGAATTGGTTTCAAAAATGTATTTTTCCTAGATAGACCTACATGTCCTGGTCGACTTGAGGATTCTTCAACACCGACTGTACAGCTTCATTGAGACGTCGGCTCCATGGCGGACGAGATCCTTTGGCAATCATGCACACCGCTTTGGATCTGTAGGTTTGAATTTATTAACCTATTATATTATTCAGTCCCGAACATAATTCAGGGCAGTAATACTCAGAAAGGGGAACTTCACTGCAAGAACAATCTTGAGGTAAATGTATTGTAAATATGAAGCTGGAGGGTTAGTGTGCCCCACCAACTTTTCGTGAGGGCCGTACCTAGAGAAATGTCATTTAAAAGTGACCAAAATATAATTGTAGAACCTATGATGTTTGAAGAATTGATGTAAGACGGAAATCTTAACTAATAGAAAGGTGAAGATAAAGGTAAAGGTGTCGGCGTTGATCATTCCCCTAAGGACGCGCCGCAGAATTCGTGTTCAATTCAGAATCGAAAAGGCATGATGAATGCGTATTCGGCCTATACATTGGCTTGGGGGAGGGGCAGCCGCTATACCAAGTCAGTGTCTTTGCCTTCCCAGACAAGGGACGAGATTCATGAACGGACGAGCGGTCTCCGAAACCCCGTCGGCGATAAACTCGATCGATACCGCGAGGTCTCCCAAACCCTGCCTCATCGCAAGGTGTGATAGACTCGCGATAAACCCCGATTAAACCCCGACGTGCGTTCACTAATCTCGGTTTGCGCGCCGTTCGGGGTATATCTGGGGGCTTATCGGGGGTTTACCAATACTGCATGTGGGCCAAGTATGTTACCAACTTACCCTGCCCGAAGGAATGGAATGGAAACCTTGGTTAGCCCGGGCGGGACCGATCGCTTGACCGTGAGGATGTCAGCAGCGCCTTTTATCGCTGCACCACGCGAGCACTATTTCCATCCATAGAAGCGAAAAACAATAATACCTCACCTCGGTGAATGCGAATGAGAAGTAGACGAATTATAATATGTGAATTTATAATGTTGAAATAAACGCTTCAAGAGGTAAATTCCACTCATACTAACAAAAAACAACAGTACCTTACAGATTGGTTGCTGATCGTTTCGGAAATCATAAGACAGTGATCGTTCCATGCACTGGAAGCGCCAACCACACCTCGGGACCGTGACGATTCAGCCTAATCATCAGGAAAAATCGGCGGAATAATAGGGAAGCGCATTAAAAAATATAGTAAAAATGTGAAAAATTAGCTCATCAAATAGATTCCAGGATGAAATAAGTCAATAAAAACCATACCAACCTCAATATATCGATAGAGCGTCCCATCGGGTTCAAGGTTGTGCTCAGCCATGTACTGCTTAGCGAATCGTTCAACATTCTGCTTCATGAATTTCGGATTTTGCACAGATTGCTGCAGTATTTGATGGCATATTTGCTCGGAATTCAGACCCTGAAACCATTAATTTACAATTTCTGAAAAACACAAAACTTTAGCTGGTATAATTTGCTATGGAACTAACCACAAAGGTGTTGTAACTGAGCGGACAATTGTATACGGTCTTCAGCCTTTCGATACTGGCAAGATTTGCACTGTACCTATCCAATTCCCTCAATCTTGAGTGCTGACCGGCAGCATCCGGCCGCAACAGACAGCCCACATATGCTAGCTCCGCCTGAAAATTACGTTTATTTTATAAAATGTAAAGGTACCGGTGTAATTCAGTCTATTAGGGTCGCGCCACGCATCCGTCTTCAATTCAGAACCGTGGAGCATGGGGAGTTCGTATGAGACCTATACAATGACCTGCGGGGGCCAGTCGCTATACCAAGTCAGTGTCTTCACCTTCCCAGACAAATCTGGGCCCACATTCATCATTGGTAAACCCCGAGATATAGCCTGTCAACGGCGCCCACCTTTCTCTACTTCTCCTAAACTTCCTATGTTAAACGAAATCTCTCATCGACTCTGCCGTCTGGCTCTGGCTGAGCCGCGGTTTCGAAGACCGCTCGTCCGTTCATGAATCTGGGCCCAAATTCTTTAGAAATTATAAGGCTAAACGATCTTACATTTAATGAAGGAAAGCTTGGTTAGCCCAGGTTGGGATCGACCTTCCGACCGTGGGGCTGTTAGTGGCACCTCTTACCACTACACTACGCAGGCCCACTTTGGAATTATAGTGGATTTTTTGCATGTGCTGGTTAGTTTTTCTGGATGGAAAGGTATTCTCAAGGTATCAGGAAAGATAGTCATTTCTTATAGGTATAATTAGGGTCTGTCATACCCCACGGCAAACGGAGCTTGGGTAGGTCCCTCTCGTTTCCGAATTCCAACGGAAACCAATTACCCTACGATTGTAGTTCCCAAGTCCCCATTCATTCTCATTTCCCATCTTCTTATCCACCCTATACCGATACCCATACCGTTCACAAATCTGGGTCCTGGTGCCAATTTACCGGACCACGAAAGGATGGAAAACTTGGTTAACACGGGGTCGGGTCGGTAACGCCGCTTACCGCACCATGCGCGCCCTTCATAATATATAGTAATAATATGTTTTTGAAGATACCTGTCTGGTTCCAGTTATCGTTTCATCGACCTGTTTTCGGAGGATGCGCTCAAAAGTCGAGGTGGCGTGTAGAGCGTTCAGAGGGAAATTCTCTGCATCGAGTGACTCCAAGCTTCTTGCGAGTTCCAGCAAGAAGTCGACAAGCAGCACGCTCACCTTCAGAAGGAATTTATAATCGGCATAGCTAAGGTGAAATTAGATTTTTCACAATCCTAAACAAATTCAAATCCTCACGAGCTAAATATAGGTAGTGAATACCTGCTTGGTCATCTTCGAGAGACAGAGCGGAACGAAGTCAAACTCAAGAAAGGCTATGATGTCACGCCAACAGGTGATGTCTCCTGAAATTTTAAAAAAGAACATTATCATTAATGATGACCAGTTTTTATGGCTTTCTTCTGATTCAAGAGATTGTTAGGGTAGAAGTATTTGTTGAACAGCTTAACGTTTCGACCTTTTCGTCGCCATCAGAGGCTTCAAATGTCATCAATGAAGTTACTGCTCAGTGTTAGTAACAGTCAGAACACAAAATCCTAATAGCTAACTAATACAATATAATCGTTGCACACTTACTGTTACCAAGAGGGCCCGCGAGGTGCAGTGGTAAGAGGCGCTACTTACATCCGCACGGTCGAGCGGTCGATCCTCACCCGGGCTGACCAAGCCTTCCATCCCCCTGCGGTCGGGTAAATTGGTACCAGACTTGTCTGGGAAGGTGAAGACACTGACTTAGTATACCGACTGACCCCCGCAAGTCACTGTATAGACTATTTACGCACTCACTATGCCTCTACGATTCTGAATGGAGCACGAATGCGCGGCGCGTCCTTGGGGGACTGATCAAGGCCGGCACATTTACCTTTACCTTTCACTGTTACCATCACTGAGAAGTGAACTCAGCGGTAGAAGTTTGAGGCCTCTGAAGATGACAGGAAGGTCGGAACGTTACGACGTTGAATAATGGCGTTGACATAATAACCTCACGAAACCGAAGAGAAGAATATTGAAAATATCAATGGCACAAAATATTACAGCTTACCTATGACCGTTGCTCGCAAAGCTTTGAAAAATTCGACCAGATTCGCCTCAGTCTCTTCTTCATTGTCAACGCTGTTGAAATTTGGAAGTATGGAAGCGATGTGACGATTCCATAAAATGCGTGCTTCCTACAGCGATATGATATATAGGGCGCAAAAATGTAAAAATAAATTCCAAAAAGGAAAGAAATAAAAAAATTCCCATCAAAAGCCTAAAAAGGAAAAAAGTCTAGTACTACTTCTCGATATGTTTGGAGGTTTTCTTCGAGCAAATCCGGACATACCTTTATAAGACCACTGCTAATCGTGTAGATGAACAAATCGTGCCATTCTCCTTCTCCTGACACTCCTGAGACAAAGTTCTGCCAAAGTGAGTCAGAGCTGTAGCTGGTGTTCTCCGGACCATGCATCAATCGATATGTTGCAAGCACATAAGATGCTTGTAATAGGCGATCGATAGTGTCCGAATCTGAATGAGCAAGCGTCTAGAAATAATAGTAGTATCTTTGAGGCCAGACTTTTAATTTTGAGTTCAAAACTATACCGTAATCTCACCAACGCCCACCTGTGATTGCCCTCTTTTTCGCATAAGTGAGCAGACTGCTAATTTTATCGTAGCTATTGAACGTTGTCGCACCGGAGAAGCACACCTCTCCAACCTAGAAAAAACCAGACGCTTCAAACCAATCCACTATCATAAATTAGAGCTTTAAGGGTTAATTAAAAATACCACACCTAGGGATAGGGATCTTTCTATCTGGGAGGGACAGCCAGGTCTAGTACCAATTTACCCAACCCCGGAAGGATGCAAGGTTTGGTTAGCCTGGGTCAGGATCGATCTCTTGACCGTGCGGGTGTCAGCAGCGCCTCTTACCACTGCAACACGCGGCCCCAGAACCACATCAAATTAGTAAAATACATGGAATTGTACGCACCATATTGTGATCCTTCACTTTTTCGAAGGCAGCCATCAAATTCGCAAATTCCTCATCCGAATCGGTCGCAGCTGCTTGAGCAAAATGGTAGTTCAATTTGGCAACGTACACGATCTAGAACAATAATTTTATAGTGGTCGTTTTATAGCTAAGAAGAATGATGATGAATTTAGAACTTTCTAGAAAACCAACCTGGATATCCAGACCAAACTGCATGGCGAACTGTTCCGCTTGATCTAACTGATTTCGACTGATAAGTCGTTGCAACTTCATTTCGGGTTGCGCCTCAACAATCTCCCGGACTTTTATGGCATCGCTGCCGCTTCTGCAACGAGTGGGTAAGTGTTTAACCTAAGGGATACAGAAAATGGTAATGGTAAAGGTAAAGGCTTAGAATAAATGCCACTCACAAGGTTTTGGACGCGAACGACTCAACTAGTAGAATGACACGGTCAGCCGTCTCTGATACGGGCAACAGCATCGTTTTCTGGTTGACGGCAACGCAGTAGATTATCTCAAGGTTCGACATGGATCGGACTTGCATCTGAGGATGGGGAAGATCACAAAATCATTCTCTGTAGATAAAAAAATAACCCAAAAAGGGTTTACGGTGGCACTATTCAACTTAATGGACAGCAGTACTCGTTTTTTTCAGTCGTCGAAATTCGCTGGAACTTTGCACAGGGGGTAATTGAGGCGCTGATCACGAATCTGCTGTCCGTTTTTCAGGTGAACGGTCTCGGACCACCCAAATCGCTACTTGAGTGGTCCACTCAGAATCACCGACTCCGCTGAAACTTTGTCTATGGGGGTTCTCTGGTGTCCTGAACACGATGATGAAGTCCATTTTCCAAATGGCGGCCGAATACGGTAGTTATAGATGAGTATCTACCGGCCTTACCTGAAGAGATTCACCTATAACTACCGTATTCGGCCGCCATTTGGAAAACGGACTTCGTCATCGTGTTCAGGACACAAGAGAACCCACATAGGCAAAGTTTCAGCGAAATCGGTGATACTGATTGGACCAGCCAAGTAGCGATTTAGGTGGTTCGAGACCACACACGTGAAAGGCGGACAGCAGCTTCGTGTTCTGGACCCCAAATAACCTCCTTCGGCAAAGTTTCAGCCAATTTCGATGACTGAAAAAAATCGAGTACAGGTGCTCGTTAAGTTGCATAGTGTCCATAGGGTATCTAGCTGACCTCAACACGATCGTCCGTTTGCACTACCACGGCCATAGTTTCCACGTTGGAGTCGATTCGCGGTTGGCTGACGAACATAAAGTCCAGGAACGTCTCCTTCTGTGGGAAAATCGATAGACCATCACTATCAGTAGCTAATGGATAAAGAAAAATAAAAAAAAAAGGTCCGCCATACCCTCTCATCTTTGCTGAGTTTGTGTATTTTTATCGTGGAAAACGTCCACAAGTCGGTGACCACGAATAGACCATCAAATGTCAGGCCCATGGCGAATCGATTGTTGCAGCAAGAACGAACACGAGCAAATTTCATACCTACAATCCTTTCATTTTAGAAAATATGTCGTGGAACAAAAATTCGACGAACCTGTATCACCATTTCCTAAGAAATCGATATTGGAACTTCGTAGTTCGGAAATTTGGAATGGCATCTTTTCAGATGGGACCTAGAGAGGAGATTGGGTAAGCAGATAATGTAAGGGTTTCAATAACAATTACCAAATAGTCACGGATAATGGTAAAGTTGTGGATTTTACTGTATACCTGAAGTATGACTCCGGATACGCAGATGATGTTACTCAGGGGTAACTTGCTCACGGCTTGAGTCGTTTCGAAGATTCCGAAGGTCTGAAAAACTGGTCGTGTTCACCACGATCATAGTGGTGGTTCAGAAATCTTAAGCAATTTGATGACCATTCGGGGCTGACCGGCAATAATTTTCTTTGGAATTGAGGAGTCTGCTAGTAAAAGAAATCGCTGACCTCACTTACACGTACTTTTCTTCAATCGATTTTCCATACCTAAGGATACCTTAAAGGGCAAAATGGCTGGCAGTTACGTGGAGCTAGGTCTTGCGAACAAGCTGGGTGAGGAATCGTTACCCAGCTCAAAAATTTTGACAAATCACTTCAGAGAGCCAAGGGCACAACATTCGAACACGTAAAATGAGAAGTATTGAAAATAAACGCCCAATGGTTTTTAGTTCCACAAGAAGATACCTGTCTACAGCTCTCTGCTATAGTCTCCTTGGTAGCCGACGACAACAATGACCAATTTGGAATGGAGAGGGTAAAAACTTCCCCATCCTCGCGGGCCACTGCCAGGTAGCACACATCGAGCACTATATCCGATGACAGGAAAGCCCGTTGACATGAAGAGGTGGAAGGCAATTGCTGAAATTGAAACTATAAAATCACCGAAAGTGAGATGTTGATGGAAACTTACAATTGTCATGAGTATAGCTTTCAGATCGGCTGAGAGAAACGTCACTTCCATCGAAGACGACACTGCCGCTAAGATGTGACTGTCGCCCAACCAGCCGATCCCGCAGATGTTTGAGCCATCTGAATCTCATTTATACAGGTATTGTAACTTTCTGTATTGCGTTAAACCTATGAAGCTTTCCAATATTGCTACAAAATTGATTGGTTTGATTGAACATTTCGGATTGGAGCCTGTAACTCGAAAATCAGCCTCGAGGCTCCTAAAAAAATAAGGCACTATTCAACTTAACAGACACCAGCACTCGATTTTTTCAGAATTTTTCTCAGAAAATCGCTGAAAATTCGCCTATGGTGATATTTGGGGTCCAGAACACGAATCTGCTGCCCGTCTTTCACGTGGGTGGTCTCGAACCACCCAAATCGCTACTTGGGTGGTCCAGTCAGGATCATCGATTTCGCTGAAACTTTGCCTATGGGGGTTCTCTGGTGTCCTGAACACGATGGCGGAGTCCGTTTTCCACATGGCAGCCGCATATAGTAGTTATAAGTGAGTCTCACCAGGTACGGTCGATAGGTACCTACCTATAACTACCGTATCCGCCGCCATTTGGAAATCGGACTTTACCATCGTGTTCAGGATATCAGAGAAGCCCATAAACAAAGTTTCAGTGAAATCGGTGATCCTGACTTGTCCTCCCAAGTAGCGATTTGGGTGGTCCGAGACCACCCACGTAAAAAACTAACAGCAGATTCGTGATCAGCGCCTCAATTACTCCCTGTGCAAAGTTTCAGCGAACTTCGACTACTGAAAAAATCGAGTAACGGTATCTGTTAAGTTAAATAGTGCCTAAAATATTAAATTTTAACAATGGAAACTCAGGAAGGTCTCACAAGTTTAGCGCAACGTAAAATTCATCATGCCAATACTGATAGAAAATCGATCATGGGGTATATCACGACCTCAATCACTAGCTAAATAAACTATAAAGCAAAGAATCGAATCAGCCGTGCCACTGCGCCTAAACGGAGCTTACTGACGTTTGAACGGCTGCGTGAAGAGGTGCTCTAGATCGAAGCTGATCGCAAAGATGGAAATATCATCGCCTGCGGCTATGGCCAACCACTGCTTGTTACTCTCTGACAGCACCAACGGCGGCACATCCTCGTCAATAGGATCGTGGTTTTCAGTGTTATCAAAGTCGCCTAAATCACTACTGATAATCTGAACACTCTCATCACCAAGCCTGTCAAGTTGTCGTACCTGATATCGTTGCCAAAGTTTTGATTTCGTACAAACTCGTTAGACTGACGAATTCATCACGTTTGCCGAAATTTTTCGTCTCCTCGTCACCAAAGTCCGTCTCCACCACAGAAAACCGCATTTATACAGAAACCACCGCCTGGAAAGTTACTACAACTTTGCAGTGGAAAGGACGAGAAAAGATAACGTTAGAAGCCGGAGAAAGGGAGGAATTCCCAAGTGCCCAGAGCTCGAAATGTTCGAAAAAGCGCGGTTCGCGCGCGAACTGCAGAGGTGGATTGGAGCGCGTTTGCCGAAAAGTGGCGCGAAAGTTTTGTTCTTGGTGGTTGTGGTTAAAACTGTTGATAAGCGTGTGTCTCTGTCATACCCATTCTTGAATATTACTTAGAACAGGTTTCTGTGGGAAAAAATGTCATGGGCCTCACTCTCAACTCACCTGGCACCCCTTCCAGATGCTCTTAAATCTCATTGGTTTCCTTTTCCTAAGTGAGTTTTGTTTTGCTCGATTTGTTTTTCATCGGCGTCACCTGACCATTTCCAGAGTGGTATTTTCAGCTGATCTGTGCTCAGATTCTAACCCACCGTAAATCCTCATATCAACCAAAATGTGGCGTGCGTGGTGCACTGGTAAGCAGGGCTTCTTACACCTGCACGGTCGTGTGATCGATTCTCTCTCGGGCTAACCAAGCCTTCATCCCCGGGGGTCAGGTAAATTAGTACCAGACTTTTCTGGGAAGGTAAGAACAGTGACTTCGACATTGACTCGGTAAAAGATCAGCATTCGGCTTAGGCTTGCTTAGAGGATGTATTCTTTCCCAAGGTTTACTTCGTAAGGTTTTTAAACCACCGGTTCCTTTCATTATTCGACCTTTAGGTTTTCTTCATAGTTTTATCATTGTGATAGAATGCTATGATAGGAGTAAGCAACTCTGGAACTGGTAGGATCTAGCAGTCTAATTACCTTTTCCGTTTGGCTAAAAAAGATGAAACGAAGTTCAGAGAGGTTTATGAAATTTCACGAAGCGAAAGTTAGAAGTTTGTTAAAAATTTTGCAAATCGATGCTCATGGAGCCATCTGTTGGGCCTCTGGGACCATTGAAGTATCTACAGCATTGTAACCGCTGCCAGAGGCAATCAAGGTCGACTTCTCAGCTGAAAAGCTGAAAAATATGTCTGGCTAAGATCTCCAGCTTATTTTCTGACCTAGATGTCAAATCATTATGTCAACTAAAAGGTGGTGGGCTACTCGTTTTATTATTACTAGTATTGTTCATTACATGATAACATACGTGTTTCATGTAAAAGATTCATTTTATTTTATTATCCGATCGGAGCCTCTTCGATCTATAGAGATCTCCAAATGCATGTAGAAGATCATTGTCAACCGCCTTGATGATGGGCTCGTCCTTCTTCACTGTCTAAGAAATCGATAAGACCAGACCCATGCATTGGTGTGGTTTGAAACCTTTTTGCTTGTTTTTTATCGCTCAAATTCATCCTCAGAAACGGGACCTGGGTAGGATTCGAATCCAGGGTTTAGGCAGACCCTAGGCACTGATAGGTGAGAGATTAACTCCAGAAAATCACCCCAAGAAAAATCCAATATTTGGGTGATTGCATGCTGATCAACGTCTCGATCGGGCGTTGATCACCGAGCTGAGCGGGCCCCATCGATCCTCTGCGGCTATCGAACGCCCCGGGCCGCCCGGGCGCTCATCTCCGACCGTTTCGCGCCCATTTTTTGCTCATTTGGCTCCCTGCCTTGGTGGCGGGTGGCCTAAAATTTTCTATTTCTCGATCACTCCATGTCTCTCTGTTCTCTATCTTGTGCTTCTTGTTCGTGAATTGTGGAGGGATCCAGAAGAGTATTAGGTCATTACTAACTATTCCACTTCACGGACTCCAGCCCCTAGTTTTTTCGGACATCGAATTTCGTTGAAACTTTGCACATGGGGGTAATCGGAGGCCCTTATCACGAAGCTGCGGTCCGTTTTCCACGGGTGGTCTCGGACCACCCACATTGCTATTTGGGTGGTTCAGTTGGGGTCACCGATTTCGCTGACTTTTTGCACAAGGGGGGGAGTAATTGGGGACGCTAAATATGATATTGGTATCCGTTTTTACATGGTAGCCGGAGACCGCTCATAATGCCAAAAATCGCTCAGTGGGTGGTCCGGTCAGGGCCACCGATTTCGCTCAAACTTTGCGTACGGGGGTTATTTGGGGTCTTAAACACGATAGTTCCGTTTTCCGCATGGTGGTCCGAGACCACCCATACAGGAAATCAGGGTGGTCTAGCCAGGATTTTATTTTATTTATTTTATTGAGACATGCGATATAATCACATGTTAGGCGATAATTGTGACAGTATCACCATCGCACCGAAGGACAAAGCATCCTGAGAGTTCAGACAGATATAAAAATACAATACGAAATCACTGGTTAATGGTAAAACAGTTCAAACTACGAAATGCAGTCAGCGGCAACATAAGGTCATACTAGCTCCGCCGCACTGGAAAGCAAGGTAAAATAAAAATAACAAAACTTTGCGTATGAGGGTAATTTGGGGTCTGCCTCAAGCCAAAAACGAATATCACCATCGTGTTGAGGACTCCGAATTAGACGAAGTTTGAGCGAAATCGGTGGCCCCAACTGGACCACCCAAGTAGCAACGTGGGTGGTCCGAGGTCACCTCGTGAAAAAGGACCGTAGATTCGTGATCAGCGCCCTCAATTACCCCCCCCCCATACAAAGTTTCAGCAGATTTGGGCGACTAAAATTAAGGGATGGAGTCCGTGAAGTGGAATAGTGCCGCACATCTCTGGTTTCAATAACCGTTAGGTTTTTTTTTGTTTATCAACCCAATGAGCCGGCACTCTTGCAAAGGCATGTGATCCGTAGGCGGATTATACCAGATTTATGATGATTACAGATTCCGCGATCGTCTCATGAACTCGTCTCCAGGAGTAGGCGAATGACGGCGGAAGATGACGCTCGCGATTCGTGTCTCCTCGGGACAGAAGGTACGCCTTCACCCAAAAGTATTATTCCACAACGTTTTTATCCCGATCAGTTGCGGAGTACGTCTTTCTTGGTAGTCGCTCCGTCTTCTTCCTCCTTGGTGCTGCTCCCGCGTTTGTTGAGGTGCCACACTGCCATCTTGTCTCAGTCTTGAACTCCTTGTGGGCTGGCCATATCGTCCTCGATCACAGGTTCTTGAGCGCCCCTTCCTTGCATGCGACCATCGATCCATCTTGTGATCGTGACAGTTTTCCTCCATCAGCCGACCTGTCACACGGGCCTGACGCTGGTACCGACACCTTTTTCAGCTATTTCCAAGCTAGGCAAGGGTTTCTGCCTGGGACGGGATTGAACCCTGGTCATCGAGATCTTGAGCCTAAGCTCTTAACCGTCCCCGCCTTCACCCAAAAGTATTATTTCTAAGATCGGGTTGCTTGCTTGTACCACTGTAGTTTATGGGGTGGACATTTTTAAGCCCTCTTTCGTTTCTCGTAGAACATCTCGAAAACCTAAGCTCCTAGATTTTGTGGATAAAGGAAGAATAGATACACTCACTGAAGTTCTTATATGTATTACGTGCTAATTAGAGTATTTCGTTTTTACAGGCAAGGACACAAGTAGTGATCCTGTGCGCGTCGGATCGAGTGTCCTGAAAGGAGAAATCAGCGGACGAACGTCACCCAAATAGTATCGTCCGGGTTCGTTTCTGCTTCAATTCAATAGTGTTGCTCCTTGGTTCCTGATGGGATTTTTTATAGTTCCTTTGTAATAATTGTCATTGTTAACACCCAGATTATCTAGTTGTTTATTATGGCGATTGCAGATCACGCGAGCGAATTAGCCTCGGACGGAGAGCCGTGGTCGAGGCCCCACAGGGCGCTGCTGCGTCCGAGTGGTAAGTTGCTTTAAATTTCTTTTTATAGACGGTTGAAACCTTTCTATGTTTAAGTGCTCGAGCCTCTCTGACGGCGGCGGTGTGGTTCTGCCCAAGACGAGGCTTAAAGGGTAAGCTTCATGGCTCTTTAAAATGGTAGCAATTTTGATTGAATTAAAATATTTTCAGATTTATGCTGCATTAACTTCTTCCCCACAACGAAGGGCACGCAAGGACGTCGGCAGCGGAACGAGGGTGAGTCTTGCATGCGTTTAGAGGGTAGGAGGGAGAGAGAGGGTCAGTAAGGATGTGTGAGATGGCCGTAGGGAAGGCAGGGAAAGAGAGGGTTGTGGCGTGTCCCTTCCCTCTCTTCTTGCCACCCCATTGACCATCTCCCACTCCCCTGACTTTCCTACACTTCCTCCTACCCACCCTCCTTCCTCTGCCCCTTCTCTCCCTTCCCCGTGAGCGGGTGGGAGATGAAGTGAGAGGGAATGAGTGTCTCACTCATCCCTTCGCTCTCTCCCACCCCTCACCTCCTTCACCCCCTCTCCCCCATCCCCTCCTCCTCCATGGGAGGATGCGGTTGGCTGCAAAGGAAAGCCATCTGTGTTGGGATGATGTTTGTATTTACATCTCACTGCAGACCTATTTTTTTCTTTTTTGGTAATGCATGAGACTGCACGTACCCAGGTCATGATACTGTAATCGCGAGTAAACTAGGTACTTATAGTCGGGATTTACCCACCTATCCTCGTCTGATGGGGTTATTCGGGGTGATGGACATGATTGTCGTTGCGTTCCTTGCGTTCTTTCTCCCCTCCAGTGATTAGAGTCAAACCTAGGCGTGAGTTTGATGCCCATGTGACCTCCTTCTGGTAGCACCAACGAAACATGCTTAGGTTACCACCCATTAGGTGTATTAGACCGGGTACATCACTGGTATAGATTCCTAGAAAATTACTCCTTATCCTTAGTAATAGTAGTAATAGTTTTACATACTAGCTCTCTCGAAAACGGGCCAGACTGTCTTTTCTTGAATTCCTCATTAGACTCTTTATTTTGAGCAGGTTTTTGAAAAAAAATAGAGACCCCGATACCATTCTCTTGGGCTGCACTTACCGAGCAGCATAGCAGTGGTATAATTAGACTTAGGGGAAACTGCAACAAACCTACGGAGGTCATTTGGGGTGCTTATCACGATTCTGGCATCCGAGATCGATCTTCTAACGAAAATCGCATTTATTGATAAATAAATCAACCATCCACGGCCAGAATTCAAGTCTCTTCGGTGGTTCGATTTTCGGTTTGAGTTGAGATTCGGGTATATCGAAAACCTTTTTTTCTCTCTCTCCCATTGACTTCGGATGTGGTGCCATCAAGAGGGAGAGTAATTTGTTAAGCTCCCAATAACGGGACATGATTTCTCTATGACTCTTTAGGTATATTATTTTTGTCGCAGATCTATCACGATGGCGATATATGGGGCTTTTTTCCCTCTTTCTTGGGTTTAAGCTCGGGCTGAGTTTGATAGGTGCGATTTTCATTAGAAAGTCGACCACTTTCCGGCCAGTTACGTACGGGACCACACACAAAGACCAAACCACCCATTAGGCTTTTTGCACCGAGAATGTCACTGGCATAGATCTTTAGGAAACAAAAATTTGTCCCGTGTGGCCCATTTGTAGTAGATGATCTCCTGGTCTCCTTTCCACTGGCGTAGAAAGCCAGGGTTTAAGGGACTGTACCAATTAATACTCAAACTATGCGTCGATTACGGTACCTAAAAATGAGTTTGTGCAGTCGATCAAAATATACCGTAAAAGACGGTCTCTGAGGGGTGCGAATATAATCAGCATCCTGTGCGGGACGTCGAGTCCAGCACGCCCCACCACTTTCACAATCCCCTTGGAGTGCGCATCGTTATGCGCTGATCGTCGTCTCCTTGGTGAAGTCTGGAAACATTTATTCTTTCGTGACGAACAAGATGCGATTTTGCCAGTGTTTCAACACCACGATGACTAGTTTTCATTACCTTTTGGAAATTTTGATGGAATAATTCGCATAGTTCAACTAGGTTTTTTTGTGTTTGTGTTCGTTTTTACTATTAATGTGGAAACTGTGACGAAACGGCTCATGCAGCTCTCAGGAATTAGAACTAGGAACTAGAAGAACGGCCTCAAATATTAGGCTACTGAAATCTGCACTACATCCGTTGTCTTGAGATGTCCACGTTTTTAGTGCATCCAGTCCGCTTAAAAACCGGTTAAAATAGAAATGTTGGGCATTTTCATTGAACATTGATTGATTTCCTCTTTGATCATCGTTAGCGATATCTGATAAGTATTCGTAGTGTTACCCAATGCTTTGATTTTCTTCGTTGTTGTCTTCCCTTGAATGGGTATCTGTCGACCTAATGCTTGAGGTTTTCCACCGACTTACCCCACAACGGTTCGATTACGAATGTTCGGCTGCACCACATCCAATGTCTTGGGATCTGTACCTTCTTAGAGAATAACGTACCCTTAAGAACTAAATAAAATAAAAATGTTGGGCATTTTTATTGAATATTGATTGATTTTTTCTCTGATCATGGCTAACTGTATCTGGTAGGTGTCCGTAGCGTTACCCTATGCGTTGACTTCGTCGTTGTTGTCTTCCATTGTATGGGTATCCGTCGACCTAATGCTTGAGGTTTTGCACCCTTCTCAACCTCAACAGTTCGATTACGAATGGTACAGTCGTCCAGGGCCCAGATTCATCATTGGTAAACCCCCGATAAACCCGAGATATAGCCCGAACGGCGCTCCTGTTTTCCTATGTTAAACGCAATCTCTCTCATCGGCTCTGCTGTCTGGTTCTGGCTGCGAAGCGGTTTCGGAGACCGCTCATCCCTTAATGAATTTGGATCCAGGATTCCGCTGTCTGTAGAGCTGTTTGCTTTCGTTTTTTGTTCTCCATAAAGACCTCCGAAGCGCTGCAGGACAGCAGGATATCGATCAATCGATAAGATTGTCACGTTCCAAGTGTCGGTGGATTGACATCGGTTACCGTTGGCCACGCTTATGGAGTCATCGATTTATCGATCAGCTGTAGGAGAAGTCGATCTTCGCGCGGTCCGTCTTTACGACCTTATGGAACAACATGCCACTGCGGGTGAGGGTTTTTGTGGTTCACCTAGAGGGACTTGGAGTTCTTGGACGACTCCTTGACCGACATTTGGCCTAGCCGCAGGGCGTATGGTATATTTCCGGGTATGTAATGGATCAGCCACAAAGTCATCTTGGTTTGCCTGCCATTAGGGTCGTACACAGTCGACGACCAATGCGACACGACAAATCGCCGCACTGTTCGCCGCGTGCGAATGAGCACACATCCCTGTACGAGACGACGCCGCAACGCGGTGTCCTACTCGCCGCATGCGGCAACTTCGGCAACGCAAATGCCGAAGTCGGACGCGACCAATACGACACCGGCCGCTATCTCTTATCATTGCCGTGTCGTATTGGTCGTCGACTGTGCACGACCCTATTGTCCGACTCTAGAAGACAAATTTAGGCATCAGTTCTGCCCTATCAAGTTATAGCCAGGCATAGCAGTAAATCCCGTAAGTATATAGTGGATCATATAATTGTATTCTTACACCTGTCGCCAACTTCCAGCTTCGTAACTAAGCCAACGTTGATTCTTCCCGGATAGGATCGATCAATCGATTGATTTTTACTCTCGTCACCTTTGCCATCAAAACACCCTCAGACGTCGATAATCGTTCAAGTTAGTCGGCGCTACCACTGGAGTCATCGATTTATTAATCAGCAAGCTTTTCCTTGTTTACCTGGTTTTTTTGACAACTTCCCTCACACCAAATTCATACTCTCTCAGAGCTAGTCGATGTCGGCGTTTCTTCTTGTTATTTCTTCCTTTTCCTGGCTTTAATGATTTACACACCCACTAAAATACATGGATGGTAGTACGAAGTAATGTGGTTGTTTCAAAACAATAGATGTAGTGCAGAAATGTACAATTTTCAAAGAACAAAGGGTTAAATAAACACCATAGTAGTTGAGGCTGTTCTTCCTCTAAAAAAAACCCTTTGGAAAGTTCAATAGATTTTGGCTCACTCTCCGATTTTCGCGTGCTCGTTTGTAGTAAATTGCCGAGGGTATCGCCCAAGGCAAATCGCCTCTGGTAAAGTTATCAAAATTCGCGAAAATTGAAGGTCCTGCCTCGGGGTCTGACCTCATTCCTGAGTACTGCATAGGCCGTTGTGTCGCCGAAATCACTCCATGACCACAGTCATCGGAAGGAAACAAAGTACACGTCAAAAATATGAAAATTTATTCCAATAATGCGATTTATTCCATTGAAGACGATCAAGAAAAGACATCTCTCGGGTGTTGAGGCCTGTCGATCGCATCTTCATCTGAAATGAACTGATTTTTCGTGACACTTCACCAAGGGGGAGATCAACGCAAACAAAGTGGGCACTTAACAAGGGGTGGTGCGAGAGGTGGAGGTGTGGGGGACTACGTCCGCAACAGATGGCTGCCCGGTCTGTGGCCGACTGCATCACCCTGGAGGAGATCAGGGGTGGGGGAGAATGGGTGGAGTCGAGCAGGAGGGGGCGGGAGAGTAGGCCAGCAGGGGGAGGAGGGCTCGCTGAAGAGAAAGGGGAGGAGACACCTCCCCCACGGATACGGGGGAGAGGGGAAATGGTCCTACTACGGGGGCACGCCCAAAATTTTCATAAATTTTCGCGAAAAAATTGGCGAGGCCCGCGTGCTACCGACGGGGGTCTCTACCCCCGTATCTGTCCTCTCACACACTCCCTCCCTTTCATTCCACACGCTCACGCCCCCCTTTCCTCACCACTGCTCTACCTCCCCCTCTCCACTCCACCCCGTTCTCCCCACCTCTCTTCTCCTCCCGGGTTGATGCGGTTGGCTACCTGCCGGCGAGCCATCTGCTGCGGACGGAGTCCCCCACACCCACACCTCTCGCACCACCCCCTTGGTGTTTACCCACCATCATGAGCTGATCTTAGTCTGACTTTGGTGAAAAGTCTCCCCTGACAATCCCTCTATTTTAGGACAAGATGCACCCACCGTCATTGGCAACGACAACACTCGAGTACGTATTCTTTCTTCTTTGATGAGAAAATTCTTTGATGTCTATTTTTGCTAATAAATATCTTCGTTGAGATAAATCTTTTTCACATGAGAAGTTTGTTATTTTTGATAATTGTGAACATGGAATATTTTCTATGGCGGAACAGCATGCGCAGTGTTCTTGAACAAGGAAGGAACAGCTTCAGTTGATGGCTTGCCCTACTTACCCTTTGGACACTTTACAAAATATGATCACACTCTCAAAGAGAAATAACAATATTTTTCGATCAAAAAAAGTGGTTAGCCGCGGAAGCCAAACGCGCAGTGTTCCCTAGGGGGATAGTTTTTGTCACCGAATAGATTCATCAACTCGGTATTTAGAGCCGGGGCTAGAAACGAAAAGCTGGGGTATTTTCAGGGTATATCGACCATTATACCATTGGCCTCTAATCAGCTACTCCGATCAATCGCAGCTACTCCCGCTCACAAACTCAAACCAAAAAATCGTCTCAGAGACGGACCACTGACAAATTAGAATCTAGACAAATTAGGTGATTAACTGAGACAGAGGAGGGCATAAGGAGTCGCCAAAAAACCGAAGAGGAAGAGCTTAAATCTATCCGAATGCGAGTGCAATGTCTATCCGGCAGACGAACGACGACAAATGATCAGTATTTCTTCTTCTTCGACTGTTGATATTCATGGTTTATCCACTTGCTATTGTGGCTGAAGTAAAATGTCCAGAGTGATCCTGAACCTCGTCTGTGAACCACGGAAACCGTGTACATATGAAGAGACTGGGGCGGGATTCGAACCCACATCTCGCGCCTGGCTCAACGACTGCACCAGTGCCACCACTGCTCATCCACGGTACCAATCATAACATTTGATTTGAACCCAAAACAGCACATATGCCATATTAGAACACAAAATCAAAAGTAATTGTATTATATGAGGACAGAGAAGGCCATCGATGTTGGACTGGAGAAGCTCAGGGCAGATACACGACTTCAGTAGTAATAAGCGACTAATTCCATGGTCGAGGACCTGGGGAGAGGTATCGTCGACTATAAATGACGGTGGCGTAACCCCGACGGAAGTTTGCAGCGAGTAGAAGAGCAGAATCGGTGTAACTATTGTCTCGTTGAACCACAAACCGATGAGGAGCCGAAACAAGAAAGAATACTCCATTAAAAAACAGATTCCTAGGGTAGCTCTTTAGAGTCGGACAGCGAGTTCTGACTTCTTTCTGGATTGCGCACTGAAATGAACAGTTGTAGCCAACCATCCAGAAGACCAAAACATAGACCGAGAAGTCGTCAGACAGACCTCCGAACCGTTTTAGGTGTACCCAAATAACAAATCGTCCGATACATCTGGTAGTGAAGATTTTCTCGTATTCATCCTCCAGTAGCCCTACAGCCCTTCAAAATCGTCTATGGAAAGTAAAGGAGTTGACGTCGTACAGCCATACAAAAGGGGAAATTGTGGTCATTTATAGTCAGACTATAGAGTGACGACGGTTACCATACCATACCCACACATGATACCCTAAAATGCTCTTACGATGATGCAACGACGATTTATCAGTTACCGTTAGCCTACGTCCTGAGGGAAAATCAATCGAGACGTGTTTCAGACACCAACTGCCTCCAAGCTACGTACGACTGGAACGCCCGGGTTAGTTAGACGAAACAAGCCAAAATCGTTGAAATGGTAAGGATCACAGCGCTTACGATGACACGGGCACAAAAACAGATGACTCGGTTTTACAGTTTACCAGTTGCCGCTAACCTACGTCCGAAGAAGAACAGGCTACCATGTTCCAAAGCTTAACGCAAGGCAAGCCAACTACCGAGTAAACCATTTTGTAACTTCCAATAATGAGACCCCTGACGAAAGTATACTGATGAAGATGGTGACGTCCCGGAGTAACTTAGCTCATTTGGTTATCCCTTCATGGGTATCTCGACACCACTATCCGCTGACACAACCTCTTCAAGGTGATTCAAAACGATACTACTCCAAACCCAGGGTCAACTATTTTCTTCAACGTGATCTTCAATACTTCGACTTTTTAGTTGAAAGAACGAGTTCATGAGCGGGAATCCAATCTAAAATTTGAAGCTGCTCTTCTCAGGCATGGTAACATGGGCAGAGTTTGACTCCAGAATCTACTATAATTTTTTGGGAATTGAAAATCCCGTTCAGCCATAGTATCCATGTTCACAGTGAAAACAAACAAACAAGCACAAACATCAATAAAAACACTTCAACTACTACCTCAACAATCAATCTGTTCTACTGTAATAATCAAAATAGACTCCAAAAAGTTGACTCGAGTGTTGAACCATTGACGAAAGTACATCTTATTCAAAAGCGAAAAAAAATCTTCAGGAGAGACTTCACCAAAGTGACAAAGATCAGCGCACGACGGTGCCGTAACCCAAGGGAGATGGTGAGAGCGGTGGCGGCGTGCTGGACTCAACGTCCACACACAGAACGCTGTTTATACTTCCACCTGACCGCAGCCGCCTTTTACAGTGTGCTACGTTCGACTGCACACAATCACCTCTTGATACCGTAATTGACGCATAGTTCAAGATTTCATGGCCAGGCCCCTTATATCCTGCCCTTCTACGCCCAAGGGGATTCTAGAAGGCAAGGAGATCATGATCTCCCTAGGGTAGGTTTCAGTCAATTCGGTGATCACTACCATTCCCTCTACCCACCTATACGGGTGCTGAAGATCTGAAAGGTATAAATTTTTGTTCCCATAGATCTATACCAGTAATGCCCTACAGGCAAAACACCTAATGGGTGATGACCTTAAAAAGGTTTCTCTTGGACGGCCCTGTACAAGGGGTCAAGGGGCATCAATCGTACCGCTAACCTTAAACCTAAGCTCCTGAACCCTGGAAAGGATAGACGGCCCAAGGACTCGGATATTTCCAAAATACACTTTCAAAAACAATTTGGCCCCTTTTTGAGGAATCTAGTGGATTCAACAATGATGGCAAAATGACGTCACTGAATCGATTTTAGATATATTTCATACGATAGGTCTTCCCACTTTCAGTGTTCGTCCAAGGGATGTGACGGTCGCAAAACCCATCGTAAACTAGCTCCTACCTGAACCTGCCAAGATTGGCTAAAACTCCAGAAACTAACACCACATTCGAGACCGTCATGAGAGGTAACTTCCCTGGATGGTATTTCAGACGAATCGATAATCCCAAAACGACCATCCTCATTAACCTGAAATTACCTGGCTCTGCCGAAACCAATGTAAAATCGGGAAATGTGTCGAGGATACCCAAGTAAACCTATAAAACGAGACTAGTTGGGTAAAACCCGGACTTAAATTATGCGCCGATTACCGTAACAAGACGTGAGCATGTTCAATCTGACGCAACACAAAAAGAGCAAAAATAAAAGAGAGACCTAAGACGTCTGCAGTTGGGTGTAAATATGAACAACACCCTAGAGCAGATGGCTGCCTATTGAGGCAAGTAGCCAACCGCATCCTCCCGTAGAGGAGAAGAGGATGGGGCAGAGGGGGTGAAGGAGGTGAGGGGTGGGAGAGAGCGAAAGGATGAGTGAGAAAGTGATAGAGAAACCTAATTACTTATGTCTGCTCTATCACTCTCACTCAACCTCTCAAGCTCAATATCCCACCCGCTCACAGGGGAAGGGAGAGAACGTTGAGGGGAAGGAGGGTGGGTAGGAGGAAGTGTAGGAAGGTCAGGGGAGTGTGAGATGGTCAATAGGGTGGCAAGAAGAGAGGGAAGGGACACGCCACAACCCCCTCTTTCCCTGCCTTACCTACGGCCATCTCACACATCCTTACTGACCCTCTCTCTCCACTCCTACCGCCACTCTCACACTCCCTCAGACTCACCTTTGCTCCTCAGCCGACGTCCTTACGGGTCCGTTCCGACGCAGAAAAATGTGCGGCAATAAAACCCTGAAAAAAATGCAGTCAAAATCACTGTCGTTTTCCAAGAGTCATGAAACTTACCTTATAGTGCCGCGTCGTTGCTACTGCCGACCTACCGCCGTTCGGAGCGGCTTAAGCACTGAAACATTAACAGCTAAAAATGGCTTTTTGTTTTTAAAAAATGTAAAACAGCCTACCACTCGAACGCGGTAGTGCCCTGGGGACCCTCGACGAGGGTCCTCCGCCTGGGAGGCAATTCGCTCGCGTGACCTGCAATACTCATATTAAACAAGTGGAAAAGTAATGTTCGGAGTTATACAGAGTCAACCAGGAAAATTAATAATGAGTAATTATTAAAAGAGCACGAAAAACTAAAAAGCAACATGATTACATGAATCCTGGAAAAAGATAGGAACTAACCCGGACTATTTTATAAGTGCTGGTTCCGTCCACTTTCTCCTCTGGGAACGATCGTGACGATGAGCACGGGAACAATTCCATTGTCCCTGCCTGAAACAGAGCAATCAGACTGCTAGCAATTTTACCAGAGAAAATTGTTACCCCAATATCAACGTCCCAAAGGTAACTACACTGGCACGAGCTACCCATCTATTCAATTATTAAAATAAGGTTACACAAGGACTTACCTTACGTTCCATGGAGACACGGAATGCGAGCGCTCTCGAGTTACCCTCGATTTCAAAGGCATGATGAAGTTCTAAACGAGTCAAATGAGGTTCAGCATAAAAATGTCAACAGCGGTGAAATATGAAGGAAGAAAACACTGAGCAGGAAAAAAACGAAAGTAACTGATGTCTAGAAAGTTACACCCGTAAACCTAAGGGACAATACCAACGAAAGCCGAGGGCAGCGAGTTGGTACTTTTTTAGACCTCCAGAAAGCTTGATTTAGCAAAATGAGGACAATTTGGACCAATAATCTAGATATTGCACACCTTCCCACTAAATCAATCATTCAATACAAGGATCGAGAAAGTTCCCTCAAAAATCGAATAATTGTCAACACTCGTAAACTTCTGATCCACGGGAGAGAAAAATTACCAGTAAAGGTACTTAAGTACAACGAAATACTCCGATGAAATCGAAAATATTGAAGAAATTAGGAGCTACTGGCCTAAGCTGATCCTATCGAATTCAAAATCCCAAATTTGCAATTTCATCGCAACGGATTACGGTATGATCATTGCTATCGGGACCCACGTAGATCTCGATCGATGTGCCAACCTGCGCCCTTTAATTTGAACCAGAAAAAAGCAAAAGCAGAATTCAACACAGAATTTCCTTAGATCTTCAGAAAGCTTCATTTAGCTAATTGAGGAGAATTGGAACCAATGATGTTGACATTGAACACCTTGCTCTTGAATCAATCAATTAATACAAGGATCGAGAAGTTCCGACGACCTTCGAATAATTCACAACCCATAGAGACTTCTGATCGACGAGAAGGAAAAAATACCAGTAAAGGCACGTAAGCATAACTAAATACTCCGATGAAATCAAAAAAAATGAAGAAACTAGGAGCAACCGGCCTTAGCTGATCCTATCGAATTCAGAATCCCAAATTTGCAATTTCATCGCAACGGATTACGGTATGACCATTACTATCGGGACCCACGTAGATCTCGATCGATGTGCCAACCTGCGCCCTTTAATTTGAACCGATAGAAACCAAAATAAATCAGAATTTATGGCACAAATTGGGTACACGAATTTCTGTACCGAGTGGCTGTCTGGTAGAAAGTTGTGTGGTCAAGTTGTCCGTACCAGTGGGTTAATTTTACAGATATAATCTCACACATCAACAGAGAGGTGCCAAGCCGGTTAAGGGCCCTAGAGGGGAAATTTTCAAAAAGATCGTATTTTCACGGAACCTGCTCAAATTGAAGGTTCGGGTACGGAGAATGTCAAAATTCAAAAGAAGGACTTTTAAGGATTCTAGTAAGACGTGAAAGTGCAACATCCCTACTGGCAGCACCTCTACAACACACAGATAAACAAGGAACGAAGTCAATGACCAAACTAAATCCTTCGATATCAAAATCGAATGCCACCTTGAACGTTTACCACGCTCTAGCGGCTCACATCGTGAAGTAGAAATTACCTAAATCGAAATCCTAAATTTTTCTCAACGCGCAAATGTCCGGCGGTAGGTACGGTTGCGTACCACACACCAATTGGGCGTGCATGGGCAAAATAGGCCATTTATTCGGTGTCTTTTGATGTTTTTGGACACATTTTTTTGTTTTTTTTTTCAGCTTGTCACCTCGAATTTACCACAGGGGTTAGCGGCGAGGTATTCGATACCGTCGCGGGGCAGTGAGCGAACTGGCCCGAGATTTCTTCGTGTATTTCCCACTTTTCATTCGCATTTGCGATGTGTGTGCAACTGCACAAACCGCCTTGAAATACCGTATCCCACATCTAGCTTAATCACGCACGGACTAGAACTAGGGTACAACTCGAATTAAGCGAGAAATAAAAAAATGAAGACGAATCTGTAGCGCACGGTACCAAGAGTCGTTAAGCCCATCGCGCCCTTCAATTGGTGAGAGAGATTGAGGGACCAGGAACTCATTATTACGGCTACATAAGTGTATGGACCTCGAATTTCTTGTCGTTTCAGAATTCAAGACTACTCGCGGGAGGATTAGGAGCGGTTAACAGAACGAAGAACCGAAAAATAGTAAAATTAGAAAGATCCAGGTCTAAAACCTGTATACACTACGATCAGGTAGATTCTCTTAAGAAGTTTTATTTCTATCATTCTACATGACTTGTACAATATATAAATCAATGAATAGTACAGCAAAGCAAATAGATAAAAAAGTTCTTGCATCAATCGATCGATCGCTTGTTCAGTTTTTCTCACTGATCAGTTGAGAAGCACGAAGACCGATCTCAGCCATACTTCCCTGAGAAAACATTCGGCTTTAAACGATGGTCACTGATGTCAAGAAAAAGGAAATACTTGTAAAAATAATTAAATACAAGCTTTTTTAGAAGTAACTCACGTTGTAAAGCCTGGCCTGTTTTCCTACCGTAGAAAGCACGAGTGTCAGTAGAGAGGCTTGAATGCCTGTGTTGCAAGCGGTGACCGTTGGTAGGGATTCGTCGAAATTGGCGTTTTTCAAAGCTGAAATTCCACGAATCAGACTTCAGTAGACACGAAAATTTTTTTTAATGATGAAAAAACACAACCATAAAGAAGAACTAACCCAGCTTGATCTCCTCGGGAGATTTGATACCTTTCTCACCGATCACCGTCGCTATCGGTACACTTTTAGCACCTTTCAGATGAGAGCCGGTTGCACCTAAATCGGTTACTGTTAAAGTACAGGAGTTGGCGGTTACAAAGTAGGAGGGGTAGTTCAAAAGCAAAGGCTGTTCGAGGTATAAAAACATAGAAATAAAGCGAGAAAATCGGTGCGCAAACAAGAACTACGAAAAATCTCAGGCTCACCAACAGCTGGTATGCCCAGCGGATCCTTTCCTGAGTACTGCCCGGCCGTTCGGGCATCTAAGTAGTTGATCTGCAACAAAAATTTCATGGAACATCAATGTTTGAAGAGGAAAAACTTTATCAAAGACGCACCGATTGGCTGCTTTTAGAGACGATATCGTAAACAGAAATAAGCAGAAATACCGGACAATTATCAGTCACAGCTTACCCGACGCCACAACCTCGACCCTTTTCTGTCTCAATTTTGTTTGTTTTTTTTTTCAAATTTACACATAGATAGGAATAGTGGCACACTCAGAAAACTACTTTAACCTATATTGGCACAATCTATGGCAGTTGACAACATCTGCGCTAGAAAGTTGCCCAAACTCATGCTCATTTTATCTAAACAGAAACGAAGGGCTAGGGGGACAAAAGGGGCCTGGCGAAGGCGGAGCCAGTCACGGTCTCCCTACTCTACAGTAGTCGAGCTATTACACTGCGAATTTCTCAGGGACCGCAAGGGTTTTCCTGCACAAAACAATATAGAAATAGAACGATGGGCTATCTACCAACTACAAAACTCAACCATACAAAAAATATATTAGCGATCAATTAGAGAAAAGGAAAAGAAGGAAATCTTAGTGCTCACTTTCCTCAAATCGTCGAAGAGTGAAACTCCGTTGTTGTTCTCTACACTGAGCTCTTCGAATGAGATCAGACGAGACGGGTCCGGCTTTTTGGCGGTCCAGTTGCCTGGCTAAATTTATTAATAGAAAATAAATATTTAAATTAAATTCGCAAATTAGATTCGTGTTTATCAGATCGAATAAAAGCCTAGATTAGGTTATCAAGAAGAATCGTAAATAAGGGAACATTTACACTCAAAAAAACTAATATAATCTCTCCTACTGGGTAGAAAAAGAAAGCCGGATCTGCGGAGCCTTATTACAGTGAGCGGCTTGTATATATATTTCTGTCGTTTCATTTCAAATCTCTATTTCCAGTCATATAAAGAATCATGAAGGTGTCAAGGTGAGAAAATTATAGATTGAGGCAAACATCTGACTTCTGTTATCGTAGCGATCATCGTCACAGTAGGTGCGCTTGATTCTAATAAAAAAAACCGACTTCGATTTTTATCAGATGGCAAACAGTGCAGGGAAAAATAAAAAACCGACTGAACGCACCTTAACGATGACCGGTTTATTGGTGACGGGATGTCCAGCATTCTTCCACGCGGCGAGGCCACCATCGAGCACAGAAACATTCTCATGTCCATAAAGCTGAAATTCTGATTACTCATTAAGCAGTATTAAACACGTGAGAAAGTGAAACAACAATGAGGGTAGAAGTAAAGGTAACGGTATCGGCGTTGATCATTCTCCTAAGGTCTCGTCGCAGCATTCGTGTTCAATTCAGAATCGAAGAGGCACGGTGAATGCGTATTACAACGACTTGCAGGGCCAGCCGCTCTGCCAAGTCAGTGTCTTTGCCTTCCCAGACAAAACTGGTAACAATTCACCCGAACCCGGAGGGATGCAAGGCTTGGTTAGCCCAGGCGGGGATGCATCGCTCGACCGTGTGGGTGTCAGTAGCACCTCCTACCACTGTACCACGAAACAACAGTACCAGTCAAGAACATAAAATAAGATCATCAGTCGTTACTAGTCTAAATATCTCGGTCATGCCCTCGTATTCCTGATTCATAAGATGACAATTTAACTCCTTTAGTTAATAGAACCCTACGAGTAAACCCTATGGTTAAAGTCACTCAACTGTCCTACCACGTATGAGGCCCGATACCCCTCCAACGATAACCGAGTCTATGGATCATTCCGGGTCGGGTAAACCTTTAGCAGAATTCAACACAGGTGTTGAACACGCTGAATTCCATTTCAAGTAGCTGTCTGGTGTAGGAATGTGTCTTAAACTATCGATACCAATGGGTTAATCGATATCTAGCCTACCAGATTTAATCCCGTACATTAATAAACTGGTGCCAAGCGGGTTAGGAGCGCAGCCAGAGAAGAAAATTTCGAAAAGCCCTATTTTCATGTAAAACAAACACTTTCAAGGATTCTTGTAAGAAGATAAAACATAAAATCTCCGCTCACAGCACCTCCACACCACACAGTAGCGATAAACAAAAACAATTACTATTAGGGTGACCCAAAAGTTTGTGTGCATTTCAGATTCTGACTTTCCTTATTCATAGCTTAAGAAAAACAAGTAAATGATCAATGAGGTAAGTTCCACGGTTTAGCACAACTCTTCGCCAGCGATCAGGTAAGGCGTCGACACCGCGTCTCCAGAAGTCTGCACTCCGTGACTCAATCCGTGCCTGCACTTGCACTTCAACATGGTCCCGCGTTTTGAATTCCTTACCAGCGCAGTAGTGCTGGTGTGACCGGAATATGTGAAAATCGCATGGAGAGATGTCTGGGCTATAAGGTGGATGTGGAAGAGTACCGATTCCAAGACTGTCCAGGGTGGCCAGGGTGACTGAAGATTTGTGAGGCTTTGCCTTGTTCTACAAAAGAAAAGGGTGGGCCAATTTTGGAGACAAGAGGGCAGCTATACGCTTCACCTCTTGCAGTTCTTTGCAAACAGTCTCGGAGGTTACCGTGGTGTTATCAGATGGGAGATTGGAGAAGACAAGGAAGTGGCGAGAGAACCAGAATGACGGCACAAGCTCCGTCCCATGGATGTTACGCTTCACGTGAGTAGGGAGAGCCGCGTCGTGGTCAACCCATAGTGGGTTACGGCTAGGGTTCGACCAGTAAACCCACTTCTCATCTTGGCATATTACTGAATCCATCAGTCTCCTCCTGTGCCCACGAGCGAGGATCGAGGCACATATGTCAACTCGCATCCGTCTCTGTTCCTGCGTGAGATCGTGAGGCACCGTTCATGGTCTTCTTGCGACCTTGCCAGCATGATGTAGAACACGCCGGACTGTTTCTCGTAAAGCACCGGTCGTCTTCTTGATTCTGCGCAACGGAGACTGGGGGTTTCGTTCTAATGCGCAGAGAATCTTGTCATCATCTGCGGAGGACGGTCGACCTGATCTTGTATTGTCTTCCAGGTTAAAGGCACCGCGGTTGAAACGGGTCCACCACTTTGCCATCTAATTTCGGGAGGGGACGCCCTAGCCAAACTGATTTTGCATCAGCGTTGTCGCCTGCCTCCTTGTTGGGCCAGAACAGAAGTGGTATAACATGGTGCGACGTGCGCGAAAACGGTCATCAAACTCCGACGGCATATTCCTTGCAACACTGCCCATCCAGCTATCAGCAAGATAGGCAGAACAGTGGAGTAAACCATACCACATCTAATCCACGTCAAAGAAATGTGGCATCAATCATACAGGTAGAACAAGAATAGTTTGAACAAATGCACACGAACTTTTGGGTCACCCTAATAAATTAACTAAGAAAATAAAACTTTCAAAATCAGTAAAAACGTCACCTTGAACGCCCACCACGCTCTGGCCGCCCACATCATACCGGCAAACGAACCGCGGCTATACACCACCACATGATCGCCGGTGTTCACGCCGAGCAGCCGGATGTACTTCTCGAACTCGTCGGCTGGGTAAAGATCGAAGCGAATAAACCTAGAACAGCCCAAAATTCTTTCAAAAAGCTAAAAAATCAGTTCAAAATCACAAAATTTTCCCTGCGCGCCAAAACCTCCACGGTTGCGTACATAACGCCAATTGGGCGTACACGAGCAGCTTTAGTTTTTTACAAGGAATTATAGAGTAGAATGGAAAACACTCAAAAAAGCGCAGGAGCAGCGCTCAACGGCAAGAAATGTAGCAGATATAAAACCTGTGAAGTTCCAGCCAAAAAAAGAAAAATAATTGATAAAGTAAAACAGAATATATGGAAAAATACTCGGCAACGATAGTTGTGTGGGGAACAACGGAAACAGTGCTATTTGGAACGCGAGGGCACAGCAGGAGAAAATATTACTCTAAAGCCTATTTTTTCAAAAGGAAACGTGTTCTAGTAGGTTGTGAAGCACTGATGGAACATTTTAAAAAATTTGCTATTTGAAGGATTCGGTAAGAAAAAAACAACAAAACTATTGGTTATAACCACAAACCACCATAGAACATGGAAGCTGTACAAAAATAGAAACAAAAATATCGAAAATGACTGGTAATAGATCACCTGATTACCTACTTTTACGATTTTTCACATCCTATTGCTAATTTTCTGTTATAATAAGCATTGTGCACGCATTAAATTGAAGCAGAATTATTATGACAACAGAGTAAGCATTGCAACTAAATGAAAACAACTCACTCGGATGGATAGAAAGCAGCGTCAAGGTTAAAATGTACAGCACCGGGAATGTGCTCAGCAAGGTAGGAAGAATTTGGCTGAAATCAGTCCATTAAAAATGAAAAGTAATTTAATGTTTGAAGTAAATTTTACAGTTTTTTTTCAATCAAAAAAAAACCTTTGCTAGCTCCCTGGACAAAGTCCTCTAGCCCTCTACTCTGCCAAAGCGCAGACTGTCGAAGTTTTAATTAAAAGAGTGCCTGAGTAATTTCCTGGGCCGGCAGCTGGTACCTCGAGGTGACAGGCGGAAATTCGGGCCGTCTGTATTTCCTCCCTATTCAAGGTTCCTTCAAACGAACCTTTTCAGCCATCAACGTCTCGAATTTTCCATAGAATTTCTTCTTGAACTCGACCGGATCCGGCTTCGCCATCATATCGTACGACGCATCGAGCAATACTACATCATCCTGAAAATACCCATGGATCTGCGATTCACATGGATACCTCAGAACCACTACGGAAAAAATAATAAAACAAATTGGTTGAATAATAGAATTAACATTCTCCTGAGACCATTTTATTTGAATTACAACAGTATATTATTGTTTAGGTCATAACCTTTCAAGTGATGTCACCTATGGCACCAGGAATTGCTAAATTGTAAAGACACGCGCGCAGATGCGATGCGTTCCGGCAACATAGAAAGGTCCTCCATTTGATTTTTAGCTCTTAGCAGGTGGACGTTCCGCAAGAACTCTGTTATTTTAGGGGTTTTCAATGGGCAGTAAAGCAGAAAGGTGGAATACAACAAAAACTGTCCCAAGAGCGACTATCTCCGAATCTCGGCATGACGTTGAATATTTAAAAGATAAAAAAAACATGCCGACAAAATAAAAATATCAAAAGTTTGGAACAAAACTGAAATTTGTGACAAAACAAATTCTGAAAACATGTGATGTATGGAATAAAAATCAAAAACAAACAAATATATTAATGAGACCATACGCAGCATATTTTATAAAAACCAGATTACATAGAATATATTTTAACTGCAATAAAAGAAGAAGCATAATTTCTGCGAACTACTCACAGTTTCACTACGGCAGGGAGATTATATAGATTGAACTCTATTAACACATCATAAAATCGCCAAAGTTGATAACATAATGAAATTATGGAACCCAGACAAAATGAAATGTAAGTTACCCCGTCATTTCAAGGAAGGTCTTCAAACCATTTTTTCGTTCGCACATTCTTCTAGAATATTCGAGTAGAAAGTCGAGCATACCTTCTGCTTGGCCAGCCATTCGACGTTAACCACATCCGGCACGGACATTCTGAAATTGAAATTCTTTCAATCATCCTGCACAGAAAAGAAAAAGGAAAGACGCTCGCATTTACTTTTCCTCACCTGACTAGGCCTGGCAGTAAAAGAGACGCAAAACTAGGTTGGCTCCTGTGGTGGCTTTTTTGGAAAATTTGATCTAATTGGAGGCATTTCTTCTCAAGAAGACATCGGCGAGAAAGCTTACAAAAAGACGACGTCAAATTTTCGAGTATTAGAGTGAGTTCGACATCAAATGATACCGACTCGACTGTGAAACTCGAGCTATTCAAATATTTGAATAACTGATCTCTCGGAAGGCTGGCGCTATCAATTAGGCGATTATATGAGGAGTTTGGTCCTCAATACTACTGTGAGCGCCATATAAGTGGGAGTTAGCGGAAAAATTCTCTCAAAACAGGTAAAAGCAGCGAGAATTCAAAGAATCAACAACAAATAAACAAGAGTGGAGCGGATGGGAACCACTCCAGATCGCCGACTGTTATTCGACGAAAGGTTCCAGCGGACGCCGTCAGATTGCCCTAATTCCGAGATTCTCTCCTCCTTCAACCTGTCTCTCTCATCAATGCTCCCCGTCAACAATTAAAACCCGGCCGGATCGCCGTAGGTTCCCTCACCGCGCCGTTACCATGAGTCCTAATGAAGGCGGAGGCCGCGTCAGAAACCGCTCCATCAGTGATCGACGTCCGGTAGCGTAACGACAACAAGCTCGCCTGAAAAGTAAACAGCAGCTGGTTCGAGTCCCAGCCCTGGACCACTTCCTTGTCAGCAGTTTGAACCCTGTTCCGAGGTCCTAATGGGGGCACGAAGTAGGGCGAGGGTGATGGTCACACCCAGCGGCAGCGCAATTAACCCCTAATTTTGAAAACCTGTAACCTAACTAATACGTTGTTGCAAAAGTCTTGCGACACTTTTGCAACATTCTTCAAATTGACAGCAATTTATTCATACAAAATCTCAGTCAACGATATAATCACTATTCAGATTTATCACTCTCCCCCATCTTTAGGGCAACTTCTCAATTCCTCTCCACCAGAATTCTGAGAGTTGTGACGAAAAAAATTGGCCGACCTCTATTGAAAGTTGGTCTCGGTTGTCGAATATCATATCTCGAAAGTGTTGCTTTAAGAACCAGAATAAGTGATAATCTGAAAGAGCAAGGTCCGGAGAATAAGGTGGATGCGGTAGAACTCCCTGTCATGCGAGAAAAACGCCCTGAGAGGGAAAACTCTACCTCTTGGATGACAACGCTCGTCCTCATGTCGCAAGAGCGACTCGTGAGAAAATTCAGGATTTAGGCTGGGGAGTTCTACCGCATCCACCTTATTCTCCGGACCTTGCTCTTTCAGATTATCACTTATTCTGGTTCTCAAAGAAGCACTTTCGAGATATGGAATTCGACAACCGAGACCAACTGGCAATAGAAGTCAGCCAATTTTTTTCGTCACAGCTCTCAGAGTTCTGGCGGAGAGGAATTGAGAAGTTGCCCTAAAGATGGGAAAGAGTCATAAATCTGAATTGTGATTATGTCGTTGACTGAGATTTTGTTTGAATAAATTGCTATCAATTTGAAGAATGTTGCAAAAGTGTCGCAAGACTTTTGCAACAACCTAATATAAAGGGGATTGTTCAACCTGGCGAGCCCTAAAGTTGTTAAGCTCAAAATTCAACCTCTAAAAGCATTCTTTGCGGCTCACTACTATACATCGTAGAAGTAGATTCTGTAATGATGATGAGAGACGAAGGTTCGAATCCCGTCTAAGCCGCGATTTTTGCGATGACCATAGCACAATCATGACATCTAGTTCTACTATCTATAGTTCAGCATCAAAACGAATGAGTAACAAAAGAAAACTAAAAAATCAAGCGAAAAGGAAACCTTAGAAAAAAAAATAAGAATGAGACAAACCCACCGGAATGTTACCAAACATCCAACTTTTTGGGTAATATTTCTGAGCAGAATTACGTGAACTAATCTAATATTACAGCTCGCAAAAAGTACCATATGCAAGGAGCTCATTTGTCTTTGGAAGACATCATTTGCAGGTGTTCATTCTTGAATTATTAATGCTAATCCAAAATGACGTGCTAATGCTTTCATGCGGGGTATTTCTACCTCGAACTCCATTTTTACCTTGATATTTTTATCGATTTTTCTAATTAAAACGAAGACCTGAAGCCTTGGTTACAGCTCACACAGCATTTCCCAGAAAAGAGACGACTACATTCACCAATCGACCAGCTGAAGCGATCTCTTCCCAAAATCTAACCAGTTCCTATAGAAACACGCTGCGACCTTGGAACCAACCACCACTTGAGGTCGAATTTCTCACGTCTTTTCCTTCATTTTACCACCAAACATCTCCATCACCCTCGAATTTTTTTTATCCAATATTCATTAATATTGATTACATGCTCCTTCAATTCTACAGGCATATATATGGGGCTACGATGTCGATTATTAGTAAGCATTCTGAGGTCAACAAAAACACATACATCATCACCAAAATACTGAAATAAACTGAAAATAACTCACGAAATACTACTTTACAGAATGAAATGCGCAGCGCAATAAGTAATCAGCACCGCTGGACACAGACACACCACTATCTGCGCCTAAGCGATCGGTGATAACGCTGGCCAAACGGGCTTTTACCACGAAATCGGGGAAAATTGCTCGAGAGGAGAAATGAACATGGAAACGAAGACAAAAGTTGAAATAAACAAGAGTATCAATCAGTATCTATTAGTCTTATGCGGTGAATACTTTGTCGAGTACGGAAAGTGTGACAAGGTCCAAATGAAGCCGGCGACAGAACGAAGATCAACAACTCACACTTGAGGCAGCATGGCGACTCGGTAGAGCGCAGGCAGAAGCACAAACATCTTCGAAGACGTCGGCACGGCGCGAACTTTTCGCAAATAGAAACTCCCAGCACTCGTCGACGAGGCACAACGTTATACTAGTTTAGAAGTCCCGCCTCATCGCTATTAAACACGTTTCACCACACCACACAGCCCCGCCTCGCCAGAACACCGCCGAGGGAGGTTGATCCCCGTTTGCCGATATTCTTTGAAAAAATGAATAAATATTCACAGAAATTTGAAAACTACTGTAACGAGTAGAACAAGTGAGGACTACGTAGGATTGTCAAAAAACTTGGCTGGCCTCCTTGGCACAGGTCTCACGACGTTGTGCGCTGTGGATCTGGTCAATGGTCCGAGCATACTTTGATCCGGGCACGGTGAAGGTGTGTACGGTGGCGCAGAGGCCTGAGCCCGGATCTCCTCGTATGGAGGGGCCGTCGCTGGAGTTCGATTCTGTCCGCTTGATCCCACGTCGCCCTGCGAATCGGTCTCCAAGAATTGCATCCAGTAGTCCTAAAAATGGCTTAGTTCAATCCTCTAGTATATAACAGAGCGTGCGTGGTGCAGCGGCAAATGGCGCCACTGACATCCGCACGGTCTAGCGATCAATGCCCTAGCCCTCCAACGCTCCGGGGTCAGATAAAATGGTACCAGACTCGTCTGGGGAGGTAAAGACACTGACATAGTATAGCGACTGACCACCGGAAGTTATAGTGCAGGCCAAATACGCGTTCGCAATAAATATGCGATTTGAATAGAAGGCAAGTGCATGGCGCATCCTTAGTGGGATGATCAATACCTACTTCTTTAATTTTTACTAACAAAGACGAGTGGCGAGGGATATAATAAAGCCTCTATCGACAACACACCAATGAACTACGCAATGTTTTGAAAATTCCACCCCATCAAAATTTCTATTTAACTATTGAAAAGGGGTGTTACGAAACAAAATAAGGTAAAGGTAAAGCGTTCGGTGTTAAACAGTCCTCTAAGAACGCGCCACGCATTCCTGTTTCATTAGCAATCGTGGAAGACTCCGTATTTTGTCCATACAACGACTTGCAGTGGCCAGCCACTTACCGAGTCAATGTCTATACCTTCCCAGACAAGTCTGGTACCGATTTACCAGAAAGATGAGAGCTTCGTTAGCCCACGCGAAGATCGACCGCTCGAGTATGCGAGAGTCAGTAGCGCCTCTAACCACTACACCGCACTACATTACAATATAAATGAATAAAAAAATAAAAATGAAAAATCAAAATAGCCTCCGAAGTTAATGATAAGCAAACATACCGACGACATCTTCAACATTTGCAGCACAGAGCGTTCCTTTTCCCGAGCATCGTTCGAAGCGACGTGAATCTCACCTCGCGGATAGACCGTCTGTCCCATAATTGACATGGCTAAGCAGCGTGCAATGTTCTCAGCGCTCATTTTGTTCACGTTCTTCAACGCTTCGACCTAAATTACCCATGTGTAATTCTAGAAGTAACATGGCAATAAATTTTCAAAGTTACCAACCCGTTGGAGATGAAGCATGAGGTACGACAGTGTATCCCTGTTAGGCTGCGGAAGGTCGCACACCGCCACGTTCAACGCGAGAATGTTGTTTGTTTGGGCAGCTCGGATGAACTCTTCTCGAGACGATTTTGGCACGAGAGGATCCTAAATTTGCTGCTATCTACCAGAATAAATAGATATAACTGAATTCGAACACGGTTCCTTACAAAAAATACGTCCTCGTAAAATCAAAAAAAAACATTTTGAAAAGAATATGGGTGATCTTTACCCGCAGATCTTTGAGGAAGGACTTGATGACGTCGACCACAACTTCTGTTTCCTGAATGCACAGCTTCGGTATGCCGCGAGAAGTGCGCAGCTCATTCAGCACACTTTGAACCTTAATGAGATGATTGATATTGAAAAATAGAAGGATATTGAACAAATTTTAGGATTTTCTTACATGATCCTTCCGTCCGGGTACGCGGTAGAGCCCTTCACGCGACAGACCGCGATTCTCCAGGTCCACAACGCAGTAGATGATTGGAAAGGCGATCATTGGTGGCGTTGCCGGACAGAACTCCTGCAATGGAGGAATTGCAATTCTTTTTAAAGATATAATTGTAAAAACAAAGCAAAAATGATGAAATTATCAAAAGATGCTTACCTGCAGATGATAAACCTGCTGTCCACGCTTGTTCGGAGTTCGTGGCATTATTGCAGTTCGAGGAACGCATGGCAGAATGAGCCGTCTAAGAGAATTGAGATAATTAGTAATTAGTCGCAGAATAAGATGTTCTATTGGAATGTGAAGGTAGAATGTAAGGGTAAAGGTGTAGACGTCGAGAAGCCCCTATGAACGCACCATGCAATCGTGTTCTATTCAGAATCGTAGAGTCATGGTGAATACGTATTTGACCTACACAATGACTTGCTGGGGTCAGCCGCTGTACAAGTCAGCGTCTTTACCTTCCCAAACGAGTCTGATACCAATTTACCCTACCACAGACGGATGGAAGGCATGATTAGCTCCGGCGAGACTCGATCACTTGATCGTGTGGGTGTCAGTAGCGCCTCTTACTGCTGTGCCACCTGTGCCCTATCGAAATGTGAGTAGCAAAAAGTGTCAGACTAACGATGAGCAAGAGACGTGAGTCAGCTGAAGACAATCGTGACACTTGTACGCCGGTTTCGCAGCAAAATTGATTCCACCATGGCACACATCGCACGAGGTTATCTGAAGGTGAAAATTATTCGTTAAAATGAGCATTAGTGAGCAATTTTGAAGGCGCACCTTGAAGTAAGTTGATAGAGGCTGGAAATGATGAGGTCGGGTAGCAATTGGCATACCACGAGTCCACGAAACAGCATTACGCTTAGGTGTTCGCCTGAAATATGTTAAAAGTCATTCAACATACTGAGAGATATATCGATCGCCTTCGGGTTTCAATAGAATTTTGACGTCTAGACGTAGTCCTAGGGACAAAAATACATATATAACATATCACGAGCCGAAGTAGGTACATGAAATTTCTGTCTCAGAAGTATTCTGCAGCATATAATGGACAGCAGAGAACAGATTGCAGGAGAACCAGGTAAAATATCCTTAGAAATAATTTAAGCTCCGGTGACCTTTGAACAATATCCAAATTCTCATCCTTTTCGCGGGGCACCGCAGATCTATTCGGGATTAATTTAGTCGCCAATTTTTGCTAGAAACAAGACAGCCACAATGAGGCATGAAGAGTAGAAACAAAATGGAACTAATTGAGAAACAGAAAGTGAGGACAAGTTCGCCTATTCTACACTATGAAAAATTAATGCTTTTCTTAAAAACATCCTCAAAAATCCTCGACGATACAACGTTAAGAAAACCACTAATTTCGAAGGACATCATAAGGATGACACAACTTGAACATCAGAAAGAACCACTTTGATCCGCATATTTTGAAATAACAAAAAATACGAGAAACTTACAATTCGAGAGTACTGGTGGTCCTCGGTACGAACCCACTGCTCGGGGTTTTCGCTTGTGCCTAAACAACAGAAGAAAATGGTTACTTTGAAAAAGCAAACAACGACCGCCAATTATTCACAAACCGTTCCCCCGTTTTGCAGAATGCTCTAGGAAACAAATTCAGCCGATGGACACAGGACTATTTCAGTGCAGCAGAAGATTAAGCTTAGAACGGACTCGAGATAGCGCTCTGAGAATATCTTCGTTTTCAAATGCTTATTCTCAGTTAATGCTTGAGAACCTTTCAAAGCATGTTTCTATAAAAGTGGAGTCTCAGAAAATATTTTCCGATTGCATCCCTTAACTTACTAAGCCGAGCAAATATTCGATCTTTCGGCCTGGCAGACGTTTTCATATACAATATCATAAGATCTAGAACAGAAACTACACCCAGCTACTTGATTTACTGCCAGCAGATGTTTTAGATGCTAATGATAGTCATGTTTTCAGACAAATGCTTCACTGGAAAAACGTTTGATCATTTGAGCTTCCCATAACTTTAAATGAGCAGTCCTATACAACACTACCTAGATCTTAATTCAGAAAACGCCATGAAGCAACTTATTTTACTTGCCTTTTTTGAGTTTTTTTTTGCGTCGCACTGCTTCATACTAACCCAGTAGGTCTTTGTACTGACTGCCAGACCCTTCCTTTAGAGCACGCAAAGCAGCAGCAAATGAATTTGTGATGTGGGGCCTGATGGTGTTGACGGACCTACTAAGCTGGTACCCGGAGTCGCCCACTCCCGCGACTTGCAGGGTTGGCCTCCCACTGCTCTTCATCATCAGGTTCCCACACTAGTGGATCTGAAGGGTTACTCTCAGCTTTATGTTTTCTTTTTTTTTGTCAATGTTTCGTTCTACGTTTGTTTTAGCCTTAATTTTGATTTTCTATATGAATTAGTTCTCAATGTCTCTCCTTTTTGGTTGTATGATTAATACATCTGACGTCATTATGTTCTTGTTAGCTTGTTTGATGTTTTTCTTTTTGCTCCCACAATTGTGCGCACTTCGGTGCATTTCAATTAAGAAAATAACTATTCGGGGGTAAGGGACAAAATTACCCACCGTGAACGAGATTACATAACATCTAAGAAAATAGCAGTCAAGCGAGTATGAAACGGCCTGACTTTCAATCGGTTACGTTTTCTAATTAGGCACAAAACCGTAAAACGCACTTGTGCAGCCAGTAAGTCGTTCGCCGACATGCTTCTGTTCATGCTTCGCCTGATGGTGACCTTAGCCTGAGATGGTTTCTTCCGGCTTGGATCAATGGTGACCGTGGTGGTGGTGGTGATCTCTTCTGCGGTCTCTCTTGAGCGTTTGGCAGGCAGAGGCGAATCACGCTAGAATTTCCAGGTAGGTGCATAGAGAAGAAGGGAAATGGTTCAACGGCAATCGGGAAATTTTCCAAATAAACGTTGAAACAGGATGATTAAGAACTTAAATGACAACATGAATCACTCACCGTTTCGTCGTTTTCGTTAATGGCAGCCGGACCAGCAGCCGCATCATACAAACGGCTGCTTCTACGCTTTGACGTCGGATGCGCATGTGCTGATACGGATCTTCGACCTCGTAAACCAACCGAACGATTCCGAACACGCCTATAAAAACGAATGACTAACAAAATTCAGACTATACGCGTCGCTCAATTCTGCAAGTTAGAGGGCGGTTAATGGTAAAAGGGTAAAGGTGCCGGAGTTGATCAGTTCTCTAGGATCGCGCCGCCACAATCGCATTCCATTCACAATCGTAGAGAATGCCAATTTGGCCTATACAACCTCTTCTGAATGTTTGTCGCTATACCAAGTCAGTCGTTACCTTCCCAAACGAGTCTGGTACCAACTTACCCAACCCCGAGGGAGTGGAAGGCTTGATTAGCCCGGGCGGGGATCGATCGCTCGACCGTGAGGGTGTCAGCAGCGGCACTTACCGCTTTGTCATGTACGCCCTAGTATCCGTCAGTTGGCAGTCTGCTTTAACAAACACCATTAAGGCTCTCACGAAGGCAAGATCGCCAAAACGTTAGCCAAAGAAAAGATTTCTAACAACCTGGGCTTTGGTTAACATGTCGGCGTTAGGAGGAGCGCCCATGTCGATGTTCATTTTTATTATTTTTAGCCCGTGAAACTCCATTTATAGCGGCCGTATAGATCAAGGGTAATGGATTCTCGGACCATCTTTCGGGCCCTTAATGACGATGGTAAGGTCGAAACGTTTTCTTTATTTACGCCATAGTAAATATACTTTAACCTACTCGTATCGTGAGGCACAGCAGCAAAAACAAGTGTACAGACGGCGCCAAGCTTTCAAGAACAAAAAATTGTATGTTTTTTTTTCGATTTTTACGTCCTTTAAGATCAGAACCAAAACTGTTTCACCGATGTACCACGTAAGTTTGCTATTTTAGGTAAATATACCCCATTCCAGCAGCTCCCAACTGTCGCTCTGTTTAACAATACAATCCAGTTCTCAATTTATCCAAACCTCACCTGTTAAGCTCGTCGTCCTCGATCTCATCAAGAGTATCCAATGTGTTACTACTTAGGTCGTAATCCATCGTTTCTTCCGTATCTCCTTCCTACAAAGCATTCTTTAAATCCGGGCATTTTTGTTCACCTATCATGCTTAACATCAAAATCGATAGGGAAACACTTCTAGGAGTTCCCGAAATCTCACCATGTACTGTTCTCTGGCAACACGTTTAGAATTGGTTCGTCCGAGATCTGGATTGCGGAGGAATGCCAGCTGCTTCCGAGTTTCCGGTGGGAGGTTTTCGAGATCAGTCTGTTGAAAAAACAGTCAAGCATCTTCGAACACTTGCTTCCAAAAAAGGGCAGAAAATTGATGAGTCAAAAGAAATTCAGAAAAAGTTGAAAGGATTGATCTATCGATACCTTGAGTAACTCCTTGACAAGCTTGAAACGCTCAATCATCTCGTCGGCGTCGGCTCGCAGCGCATGAGCCTCCGCAAGCTGAGCTCTTATCTGTGCTCGTGCATCTTTCAATTCTGCGCTGCATTTCAGAAGTTGTGTCTTTACAGTTCTAAATGAGTCCATTAAATTCATCAGCAATTTTATAAAAGAAAAACCGAGAAATTTTTGGAATGCTCTTCAACGTTGCATAAGGAGTAATCTGAACCCACTCAAGCTCTGAGGAAGCTTTCTCGTGTTGTTCCTCTTCATACTTTGCCTTCTCCTCGGCCGCTTTCCAATTCAAACGCAATCGTTCACACTGGTCTATTATGCACAACATTTCTAAACCAGAAGCGATCACAGGTTAAAATATGAAAAATCGAAGGAAAAACCGCACCTTGCAGGGACACTGTTAGATAGCCTTCTTTATCAGAGTGTAGTGCCCCATATAATTGCATGATTTTCCGTGATTCCTCGCTTGAATATGCCAACTGATTGGTTGAGTCCTCCATAATCGTTCTGAAAAGAAAAGGTTAAAATCGTCATCACTCTAAACCAAAAAGAAAGCATTTCCACTGCAAGGGCTCGGAAATAAAAGTCTATCCGATTTATAGGAAACGAAAGAAATAAAAAAGAAAAAGAAGTGGCCTTATCGCAGAAAATCACTGCTGGGAGAAATATCAGTGGAATAAACCCTTATGAAAAGAGATTAAGAAGAGATAGAGATTTTGAGCGACAGCCTCCAGAGTAGACTTGTTCTAGTAAAAAGGTGTACCATCAAGCACATAAGAAGATATAGATAGAAAAGGAAAGTAGGTTCGAGAACAATAGCGAAAAGTTATGTGGCTTTTGGGACAGTAAACCAGGTGATAAACTCCTAGCGATCTTTTTATATCCTGGAAAACCCATTCCAACTTGAGTATACTGTAAAAGCAGTGACGACTATGGGCGGAGTTAATCCAACGAGAAAAATAGTAAAGTGGGGATGAAAGTTTGGAAAGTGAAACAAACCCAGAAGAGTAAGAACTTCCCTGTGTCATTTCTAATGAAAGCGGAATGATTCGGACCACCCCTGGAGTACCTCGTCTGGAGATTCTCGACAAAAATCCTTGAAACTGCTACTTAAATAATGTTGTCTCTGGTAACATTTCTACTAATACTACTTAGCAGCAATGTTACTCTAATTCTGTTGATTTTTCGTTCGTGAGGACCAGAATGAAAAACAGCGCTCCATCTGGGATACACAAACATTTACATGTACCCTTAGCTCCACTCGAGAGGAAAATTAGGCACTATTCAACTTAACGGATTCCAGCACTCGATTTTTTTCAGCCAGAAATTACTTCCTCAGTAATGGGCTGAAACTTTGCACCGGGGGGGGGGTAATTGAGGGCGCTGATCACGAATCTGCTGTCCATTTTTCACGTGAAAAATTGACAGCATATTCGTGATCAACGCCCTCAATTACCCCCCGAAGCAAAGTTTCAGGGAACTTCGACGACTAAAAAAAGCGAGTGCTGGAGTCCGTTAAGTTGAATAGTGCCGAAAATTGGATGTTGTGTGGGTTGGGTTATAGCCATCAGAAATTTAAGGCCAAGAATGGACCAAGGGAAAGTTCTGGAACTTGTAGCCCTATGAAATTTCAAAATGTGTATTTTCGAATTTTCCATGTTCGAACACCAAGGAGAGCTGGTTCCTTCGGAGAAATAAGGCCTCAAGAAGGGTTTTTCTTTGGTTGCACCTCCTCCCCTACAACGTGGAAAATCGGTCTACATTCGCAATAAGCTATATTCACCTTACCCATATTATTGGGTATACCCAATAATATGGGTAAGGTGAATATACCTTATTGGTGACATAGAGCTAACTTGCCACATGTCGTGATCACTAAGACTGTTATAAACGAAAGACAACTTGACTATCTGCCTACCGATCAGAACGCTCAGATGCAATTCGAGCGGAAACTATTGGTCAGTAAAGTCGGAAAAGTTGGGCGGCACTCTAGAAATGACTCTGATCAACAATCAAGGTAAATAACGTAGAAAATCCAATGGAATCAAATAAATCAGCCAAAAAGCTACTAGATGAAGCAAACTGAAAGGGGATTCAACTGCAAACTGCCACCACCCGGAAAACAATCGTTCAAATAGAACAATACATTTACTAAATGCAGAGGGCTGATACTGAAAACCCCGACTGCTCACGATAACAATGATAAACTACAAAAACCATTAATAACACGGCCATCTGGCAGAGCATCAAACCACGGATTCAACGACGCCCGAAACTGAAATTTAAACGCTCGCGGTGCTACGAGGCATGGCCGCGACGCAACACGCGCCGCGCAGGCGATTGTCGCTGGAGCGCCGAATCCGACAAATTGTTGAAACTACGCAGAACCCTTGGAGCTCAACCAACCGTGAACGGATAAGTCCTGGGCCCAGATTCATCATTGGTAAACCTTCGATAAACCCCGAGATATAGCTCGAACGGCGCCCGCCTTTGTCTACTTATCCTAAACTTCCTATTTTGAACGCAATCTCTCATCGACTCAGCCGTCTGGTTCTGGCTGTGCCGCGGTTTCGTAGACCGCTCGTCCGTTCATGAATCTGGGCCCTGTAGAGTCCTAAGAACGGAATTGTTGATTTCTAGCCATTCTAGATCTGCTTTTTCCAGCGATGTTAGGAAATTGTTCGCTACGTGGGCCGTAGCTATCCAAAGAAGACCGCTTGGGTTAATGGCTCCCCACATTGTCGCTCCCGTTCAGGAACAAGCTAGTGTGACTTAGAGATATATCCCTTCCCGGAGGACCTAGATAAGTTGTATCGATGTATGATATTAAAGAGCGTGAGTGGTGCAACTGTAGGAGGCGCTACTGGCGCCACACCTTCGAGCGATCTGATCCTGGCTTGAGCTGACCAAGCCTTTGATTCCTCCGGATTCAGGTAATTTGATAGCATACTCATCTGGCGATGCCAAAATACCGACCTGAGTGGCGCCTAGCCCTCATAAGTAATTGTATAAGCTAACTCACATTCGCCAAACCACTACAATTCTGAACGGAAGACGGATGCACGGCGCGTTCCGACAGAACTGACCAGAGCCGACCACTTTACCCTAACTTCTATGATGTTAAATCTAGTTTAGAAGTATCAAATGCCGGTTTAATGACTATCAGTAGTGATCATTAAGAGGGTATCACCGGTGTTCAGATTCATCATCGACGGATCGGCCAGTACCTTGGGTAAATCATATGGTAATGTATTCCATAGTGTCACTATGGGGTATCACATACTGCGCAAGTTACGATCAGGTAGGAGTTGCTGCCAGCTATGATATTGGTTCAAACTAATTGTAAGTCCCTAGTAAGTAACCGCACTCTAGTAAGCTCATGATAACCGAAACCGCTAGCCTTATACCGTCCTCTTTTCGTTAACCTCTGGTAACTGACAAGAAAATAATGTAAAGTCTATCGGACTTACTATTCAACTAGGTCAAAGTTGACTGAAAACCCAATACCCAACCCCTAGTTTACGTTTCCAGCATAAAAGAGCCTCATCAGATAAACAACTTCATTCATACCCTTGTCATTTTATTTCACTAATTCCTCCTATACATAAAAACACTAGAGATTTGCAGCAAAACAGCCGGATTGCCGTCGTTGCTGAATCGGAGCAGAACTAGTCAGCAATGTTTATGCATATACCCCTCAGAATTTATGCACAAAACCGAAAAATCAGACTAGTTAGAGCGAATTTTTCTGTCATAACACATATAGATACAACCATATTTACTCTCAACAGAACCACAAACTGTGGCCACAAAACAACGTCGCAAGATCAATTGCGAGAGAGGAAATCGTGGTAACGCTGGTACGGCGTCTTGTCGAGGGCCTCCTCCTTCCACAGATCGGGAGTGAGGTAGGAGTAGGTGCGCTGCAGAGCCGCGTACGTGGCCTTGGCGAAGTTTCCAAGAGTGGCGGTGGATCCGGTGGCTGAGGTGTAGCAGTCTTGGATACCGGCCATTTGGAGCAGCTTCTTGGGCACAGGAGCCGACACAATACCGGTACCACGAGGTGCCGGAACGAGTCGTACCATGACCGAGGCGCACTTTCCGGTGACTTTGCAGGGTACGGTATGGGGTAGACCGATCTTGTTACCCCAGTAACCACGACGGACGGGGATGACGGCGAGTTTAGCGGCGATGATGGCACCACGGATGGCGGTAGCCACTTCTTTCGAGCACTTCACTCCGAGTCCGACGTGTCCGTTGTGGTCTCCGATAGCGACGAAAGCCTTGAAGCGGGTACGCTGACCGGCACTGAAAAGGTGTATTATATACGGTTTATTCAAAAATAACATTCATACAATGTGATTTATTAAACAACATAATCCGCCATAGTTAGTCATGACAGTGGTACTTGCACTTAATCAACACCCTTTTTCTTTCAAAACTAAGACTGGGAGCGAAGGAAACCGATGACCGTCCTTAGGGCTCGTTTAGACGTGGGGCGGCACGCGGCGCGACCTAATGCAAAAGATGCAAATCGACCATACCGAAGGAACCCATGCAATGGTCGATTTGCATCTTTTGCATTAGGTCGCGCCGCGTGCCGCCCCACGTCTAAACGAGCCCTTAGGGGACCTTGCCGGCGAAACAAATTATTGTCGCAGGAGAATGGGTCCGGGAATTGGGTTCGGTGCGAGACTGTTCAAGTTCAACCACTTTGGCGTATTTAAGATTACCTCAAGTTACCTGAGATGATTCAATCGTCATATGCAGATAGATGTGATTCACAATGGTAATATACATGCTCCAAAGAGATGCACATACGACCTTTAGTGTGAAATGATGATGTTGGCGGTTTTCGGCCCAAATAACCCACAAGGGTTAACTGGTTCCTATCCGCCCAAATAATTTCACCCTCTAACAATAAGTTAAGAAAGGCACCCGTCATCAATCAGTAAAAACAAGGGCGAGTAATGAAGAATCCCACCGGTTCAAAAAAAAGTTTAGGAACGCTTTAGAACACAGTGCTCTACTTGATAAAATTTGATGCCACAGGGTTCGAACAGGCTCTCGTAATATTGTAATTGACGTAATGAGAAATGGTCTACTATTTAATCCCGTCACATCGAAACTTCGAACATAATAAATAAGTTCGAGCCTTTTTACTCCCTCAGACTTGAAAAATGGATCTATACAGTACAAAGCATAAAACATACGTGGTCTGCTTCTGTACAGGGGTGATCTTGAGCACCTCGTCGGTGAGCTTGGAGCAGAGAGTGTCGATGATCTCGTACTCCTAAACGTCCAAATTGAGATAAACAGCAAAAAATTAACAATAAGAACCCGAGAATGATAACTAGTAACAGTGGCGACAACGGCAAGCACTCACATCTTGCTGCTATTTATCATTAATATGTAAGACACACGTTCATAAACAAGCCAAATTTCAGTCACCCAGTGAATACCAATAGAAAAAACATAGCATGAGTATTTCAGGACCAACACTAACTAGGCTACTCAGTGACTAGAAACGCTGATCAATCATCTCATTATCAGTTAACCAATCAAGATGAAGATTTAATACAGAAGAATAAGGGGCCAAATCAAAGAAGGCTTTTCACTAGTCAACTATTGAAGATAGCGTAACCCATCCTACAAATCTTTAAAACTTAAATGTCGAACGTTCTGGTGATATACATAATACACGCGGTAATACATACGACCTTGGAACATTCCATTTATATTGGCGGTTTTCGGCCCAAGCAATACAGTGATACTGCCTGGTTCCTATCCGCCACCATGTCCATACTAACCACATTTTTCACCCTCGAAAAGGAAAAGAATCGTTGAATCTCACCTTAATAGGAAGGGAGTTGAGGTAGATCTCCTCAAGGGTGGTGATCTTTCCATCCTTGACGAGACGTCCGAGCTTGGTGACTGGAACCCACTCGGATTCCTTCTCACCTCCACGGCCGGCACTGGAAATACTTAGCAATAAAATGAATAGAAAATAAGTAAATAGAAATCCGAACTCTAGAGATAAAGATAACCTCAAATCATCTAGATTTGATTCAAGCATAGTGTGTAGATAAATGTGATTCACAATGGTAATATACATGCTCCAAAGGGATGCACATACGACCTTTAGTGTGAAGTTATAATGTTGGCGGTTTTCGGCCCAAGTAACCCACAAGGGTCAACTGGTTCCTATCCGCCCAAATGGTGTCACCTTACGCATAAAGAAAATTATTCGTCGTCAATGCCAAGATGAGTTATAAAGAATCCCCTCGTTTCAAAAAAAAGGTTTAGGAATGCTTCAGGACATAGTACTCTACTTGATAGAAAAGGAAAATCACGAAAAAGAACTGACCGTCCACCGCGGCCTCCACGACCTCCACGGCCACGTCCACCTCGGCCTCGATCACCTCCAGCTCCACGGCCACCAGCGCCGCTTCCAAATCCACCACGGAAACCTCCACGACCTCGATCAGCCATCTCTTGTGTGATACCTCAAGCTGATCGGTAGTGAGAATTCAACAAAAACAGAATTTTCATAAAATTACGCGCACAACGTAAACAACGGTATTCGGCACCAATCCACAACTCCGAAATTTCGCATAATGCACGAAAAATGGAAGACTGCAAAACTTTACTGACACTGATCACAGATAAATTCACGATTGTTGATATAAAAGAGCGGGAAAAATAAAGGAACGACAATGAACTGCTGAATTACATGGGTCCGATTGAGCCCTATTTCAGGATCTAATGTACAGCAGGAAAAAATGGCACACCCAAAGTGATTCAGACCATTCCACGGAAATCCCTATCACAAGAGAAAAAGCTAGACAAGACAGCAAGAAATGAACAATGAAAGTTGTCCGAGGGACGCCCAAACTTTCTCGAATACCTGACGGTCAACCGAGACTGCAAACACCAAAATACGATACCAAACACTAAAACTGAACTATGCGTACATAAAAATATATATCCTACTAAAACTAGCAAATTCAAAAGCACAAATATCACCAAAACAAAAGCAGCGCCTCCGAATAGGAGAAATGTGAGAAATGGGGCGACGTCAGCGATACGGTAGCGCATTCCACACAGGACCAGCGCGCAGCAAACCGAGCGCGGCCTTGAATTGCAGGGGAAGCTAGTAGCTCAGCGCTCATAATTTTTGCTACTCGAGGTTGCCAAGCCCGAATTATTTCCTATTTTGTGAATTTCGAGCATAGGGAAGGTCCTGCCGTTGACACACAAGTCGTGCAAGGGTACGGGCTCGCAGGAACGGGTTAAAACTATCAAAAATGTGGTTAAAGTCAGAAAAATCGTTCGAAAAATGTTACAATGGTTAGAAATAATGAAAAACGGTAGAAATCCCATCATCAAAATTGTTCGAAATAATGAAGAACGGTAGAAATCCTCCATAAATCGACAAACAAAGAGGCGAGCGCCCTGACCGCCTTCTTATGGTAAATACTTTTAAAACAACTTGGTGCATTTCACTCTTCCACTTTTTTCTGCAATAAAAAGAAAGTTCTCAAAGCCTGCTGGATAAATGGATGCTGTATGGCTTAAGGCCCTTGTTATACGTTCGCTCACCCCCCAGCGTAACTCGTCCATACAGTATCAGACACCGTGGGGCCAGACACGTTTGTACGAGTTCACCACGCCAGCGTCACCATGATAACTCGTACAAACGTGTCTGGCTCCACGGTGTCTGATACTGAATGGACGAGTTACGCGGGGGGGGGGGTGAGCGAACGTATAACAAGGGCCTAACAGTTCAGCTCAGAGACGGCGATCTGATAAGAAAACAAATTGATTAAAACCAATGAGAATAACAATAAAAACAGTAGCCAATGTGGAAAAAAAACAGTAGCAACGATGATACTACAGCCACGGTAGAACAGCAAATTCCAAAAATGATTGTAATATTTATGCTGCCCGTAAGCAAACACATATACAGACAAATCAATAGGAATTCGCACTACTTCCTACCATTTCTATAATACTGTAGGTACGGGTCGAGGTATCTGTTGAAGTGGACTTTGTTCTGGCCATTTAGTGGCTGATTCAATGGCAGGCCGAGTTCATCGTCGACGGTTCGAGGCGGTGAGAACGCCTGCACCAGACTCACGTAGTTGGCATCATCGTCGACTTTTGTCGTGTTGTCGATGAACGGAATCGCCAACGTCGGAGTCGGCTGAACAGATTTCATCATTTTGTTGTCTCGCGTGGTTCAGAGGTAAGAGGCGCTACTGTCACCCGCACGGTCAAGCGATCGATCATCGCCTAGGCCTAGCCAAGCCTTCTATCGTTCCGGAGTCGGGTAAACTGGTATCAGACTTGTCTGGGAAGGAAAAGAAATTAACTTGGTATAGTGGCTGACCCCCGCAAGGCACTGTACACGGCAAATACGCATTCGCTATGCCTCTACGATTCCGAATGGGAAACGAGCACATGGCGCGTCCTCAAGGGACTCATCAACGCTGACGTCATTACATTTACATTTGCGGCTGAACTTATAAAACTATGAACTATGCATCATCAAAATCGAGACTGAGATTGGGTCGATAAGTGGGCGGGGCTATTATTGAATAACTATGAGTGCAGGCTCATGGTGCACAGTTAGAACGATGGAGATAAGCTACGGGAAAGTCGGTCACTTTGGCTTTTATGGATAGCCTAGAATCATCGAGAAGTTGCTCTTATTTCTAAACGGGCTCTCTTTTGCTTCAGAGCCCACCAGTGGACGAGTTAACGCTAACCGAGTCAATGTTTTAGAGCCCACCTGTGGACGAGTTAACGCTGACCGAGTCAATGTTTTAGAGCCCACCCGTGGACGAGTTAACGCTAAACGAGTCAATGTTTTAAGGGGCTTGCAGACTCGACGACGAGCAGTTTGCGCGTCGAATTCCCCGTTATAAGTGCACTTGAGTAAAATACGCTTGGACGAGCATTCTCGTCCAAGCGGTGCCGTGTACTCTACAGTCAACACACTGCATTGCACGACGGCACCGCGTTGGACGAGAATGCTCGACGTCGCGTCGTCGGGTCTGCAAGCCCCTTTAGGGCCCACCAGTGGACGAGTTATCGCTAACCGAGTCTACGTTTTAGGCCCACCAGTGGACGAGTTAACGCTTATTGAGTCAATATTTTAGAGCCCACCTGTGGACGGGTTAACGCCTACCTAGTCAAAGTTGGTGCAACCTCCGGATCAGGCAGTACGAAAATCTATTGCTACAATAAGTGAAAATGAATATAAAGCAAATATGAAAAATAAGAAAAACGAAGGAATCTCAGCAGCTCACCGTGGTTCGACTCCGGGCGAACATTCTGAGCGCGTGCAGTTGACGAAGTCGTTGATAGTTTTTGAGGAAGTACTCGTAGGTGGTGTGACGCATGTTACTTACCCACAGCTGTTCACGATAGTCGAGACCACCGTCGACGACGGTTAGGCATAGCGCTAACAGAGTAAACCCAATCCACATTGGGAGAGGTATGCCGTCGATAAGCAGACACATAGAACGATCTCATGGCGATGAGAACACACCGGGAAAACTGGTTCAGCAACGTTTATCACTGCGATGGAAAGAAATGATGTCTGAAGGACATTTGGACGAGCGCCAGCTGGCTTCGTCTTGCTTCTTTTTCTTGGTCTCTTTTAAACTGGAGCAGTTTCCGAGGGGATCTCGAACGACATATCCGACGGTACCTGTGAAGAGGCTCTTCCTACCTACTGCACTTCGAAAGGTAACATCTGGTAGAGCTCACCCGATCCACAGTTCTCCAGCGTTGTCTGGAGTAGATCATTCGGCTAACTTGTGCTTTCTGAAAGATTTTAAATTAAAAATTTCTTAGGAGTTTTTGTTTTATTTTTCGATCCAAAAGGGATAAGAATTCTCCACCTCAGGGATAACACTTGGATCCATGTCCGGATCGCGCATTATGCTGCCCATGCCGCCTTCTCGAGGCCTCTTACCGCTAAATGGCCATAAATTTTTCATAATAATTGAAAGAACAAAGCAAAAAGTGAAGCTTCTCAATAATCAATGGCTAAGCAGAGGTGAAGAGAGAGCCGGCGCCGTTGATCACTCCCCTGAAGGACGCGCCATGCACTCGTTTTCCATTCAATCGAAGAGGCATGGCGAATGCGCATTTAGCCTCTACAAAGACTTGTGCGGGCCAGGCGTTATACCAAGTCAGTGTCTTTATCTTCACAAACAAGTCTGGTAGCAATTTACCCAGCCCCGGAGCAATGGAATGCTTTGTCAGCCCGCAGAGAGATCGAACCGACGACCGTGCGGGTGCCAGTTGCGCCTCATAGCGGTGCTTGCACCTCAAAACGAGAAGAAACAGCCAAGATGAATGGGAGGAGAAACAAATAATAGGAAAAGATGGAAATAGGAAACACCCTCTAGAGGAAAAAACGATTTTTCAGTTTTTGTAGTTTTGAAGCGTATTGAGCTTACTTTGTGTCCGATCCGAAACCGGCATAGCCGCTGCCGGGAGCCTAAAGGAGAAAAAAGCGTAGAAAAATAGAAAAAATAAAAATAGCCAACGCTTCCTCGAATAATGCGCTCAAAGGTTTTATATATCTTCATTTATTTATTATTTTATTTATTTGTTTATTTATTTATTATTTTATTTACTATTAATTTTATTCTATTTATTATTTCTTTTATCGGAATGGCGTCGCTGATGAGAGATTTTTGATAACGATCAAAAGTAACAAAAATTATTTAAAAGATTGGTCTGAGAAGGAACCAGTCCTCGAAAGTCAGAACCAATAAAAAACATTAAAAACTCCAAGCCACTTCAGCGAGCCATTCCCTTAAACCTATGGGTAACTCTCTTCAACCCCGCCCCTCTACCCTACCCCATCATTTCAGCCAAAGAACAGTATGAAATGGACTCACAGTAGTTGGTTTCGGCGCTTGGGGCTTTCCTCGAGATCCTGAATATCAAACTTGATAGCAACAATCAATACTCACTTCATTATCCCTAGCTGAAGTGGCCGCACCGGCTCCTTCGCGTTTCGACAGCTCCTGCTCGCGTTTCTGCAGCTCTTCCATCTTTTTCACGGCTTTATTCTAAAAAAAAAACAACAAAAACCTTAAAAGCAGAGAACCGGAGTAAGAAGGTCCACTTACATAGGATCTCTTTGTTAACGCGAAACAGACAATAGCAATTATAAGTACAACGATTAACGGCACAAGGAGGAGCGTCCAGAAGGGAAAGTTGGAATCTGGAAATGACCCAACATTTTCTTTATTTCGTCAAAGCATCTATTCTATTTTTTCCTTTCACTTACCCAGCACTAGAACAGCTCTACCTACTCTATTAGGGCGCGCGCGGTGCAGTGGTAAGAAGCTACTTCTACCCGCACGGCAAAACGATCGATCGCCGGCCAGGTTAACCAATCCTCCCATCTCTCCGGGGTTGGGTAAACTGGTACCAGACTTGTCTAAGATGTCAAAGACACTGACTTGATAGAGCGGCTAACACCCACAAGTCGTTGTATTGACCGAATACGTACTCACCATGCCTGTACGATTCTGAATGGAACACGAATGCATGGCGCGCCCTTAGGGGATAAACATTGATACCTTCGCCTTACCTTTGGAACGCGCACCTTGTAGCGCTAAAAGAAGCTACTGTCACCCGCACGGTCGAGCGATCGATCCCGGCCAGGGTTAACGAAGCCTTCCATTCCTCTGGGGTCGGGTAAATTGGTATCAAACTTATCTGAGAAGGTAAAGGCACTGGCCTGCTATAGGCCAAATACGCAATCACCATGCCTCTACGATTCTGAATGGAAGATCGAGGCATGGCGCATCCTTAGAGGACTGTGAGATGACAACCAACCTCCTTCACGAAAAACTTTTCCAGCTCCAGTGTCGGGTACTGGTTCTAATGATGATTCTTAGGGTTCTGAGATGCGCCCTCTGCGTCCCTGCCTTTAAACTCTTCGCCGCCCAGTATGAACGAGCCCGAAGATTAGCGGATCAACAAACTTATGGATATAATAAACCTTTAAAGAACTAACTGTTGTTGTTTTTATTTTGTTCACCATCTGATGACTTATCGTCGTTTTTACCGTCGGACCGTCGATGCCTTCCTGTAAATCGACAGATCAGCAGTGATGAGGAAAAGGTTACCAAAATGATCTCTGCCTATAAAAATATGAACTAAAAACGACACAGTACGTGTATCACGAAGTTCCATTGAAGATATCTTTCTCAGCGGTACGTGTCCCTCTAGAGGGAAATAACTCATACTTCTCTCCTCCCTCAGATGATTTCTGATCCCTCGGGCATCTGAAAATGTGCCAAATCATAGGATATCATCCTAAGAGAACTTATTTTACCTATTCTCTGATTTTCTACACTGACGGAGGCGTATATAAGGACCGAACAAAACGAGCACAAGAGAACCGTACAAAGAGTGGTCATTATGTAAAATGGACTATGAACTGGAAATCAAACAGAAGACTAAGGATGATAAATAGTCGAGTGATACTCTTATCACCAATCCATTCAGTGGTTTTCGTAGCAATACACACTTCAACGATATCAGCTAACGAAAGACTTGTGTTATATTATACTTCCGTTGGTCAGTCGGCAACAGGAGTGATAACTGGCACATATCGAGCCAGAGTCGTATACTCCATTACAGGGAAGGAGCAGTTGTCGCGGCTCACCAAGCTCACTGTCAAAGAGCGACAACTGCTCTTTCCTTGTGGTGGAGAACGCGACTCTTGTTCGGCGTATGCCAGTTGTCGCTCCCGTGGCCACCGACGAACGGAGGTATGACATAGGCCTTAGCTGATATCGTTGGAGCGCTTTGTGCGGCAAAAGTCTCTGAATGATTGAGAAAATTAAGTTGTGACATAATTTGGACTTCAATTTGAAATGTTTTCCGGGAACTTTTAGGGCCAATTTCACTAGCCACAGGCCATTTTTTAACGAAAAAGAATGAGAAAGACACAAACTCATCATCTTCCACGTTTTATAACTTTTTATTGGAACTTCAAGTAAAGGTAAATGTAAACTGATCAGATCATTGATAAGCACCCTAAAAACGCGCCACGCTTTCATCTCCCATTCGAAATCGCATAGTCATGGTGAATGGCCTTAACAATGAGTTGCGGGGTACAGCCGCTATTCAAGCTAGCGTCTTCATCTTCTAACAAAATTCTGGCACCAATTTACCCGACTGCGGAAGGATGAAATGCTTGGTTAGCCCAGGCGAGGACTGATCCCAAGGCCGTGAGGGTGTCAGTTGCGCCTCCAACCACTGGACCAAAGCACCTATTTATGAAAGATGTATTGGGCTCAATAGGGTAAGCCGATCTGTACAAGGGTCCATCGTGGAAGAATGGGAAACAAAATTCGCTTCAGAACCGGCAGCTACGACCCCGCGGCGCCGTCGAGTGAGCGTCAACTTGTCGCTGCAGTTAAAAACAAGTTAGTAAAAGAAGAAATAGTCTAGTGATCGTCAATCAGCAGTGTAGTTACCGGGTTGCTACAAACTGCGCTCTTTTTCCGTGATCTCCAATATGTTGTTTTGACAGATCGCGCGCCAGCCAAGGAAGGGGACGCACCGGGTCGGAGAGTCGGGCCAGTGGACGGATAGTCGTCTTGGGCGCAGGTGTCGCCTCTCTTTCCCCCTTCTGCTAGGAATGTCCCCTTTTCGAATCACATCTTTATTTTTGGCAGCTCGCCTCATGCATTCTTCTTTCGTTTTACTCGTGTTTAAGAATAAACTTGTTGTTTCGCTAGTGTTCGTACACAAAGGTCTTAACACCTTCTGTCTTGTATGTTCCATAGCTGTTGCACACATCGTACTAGTTTCAGGGCGAACTGATTAGTTTAAAGGTATGATAAGAAAAGTAGGTGTGAGGTGAGGTTAATTTTGAAGCATCGGTGCGCCGACAATGGCGCTTTGCTTGCGGGTCTGCTTGGTGGTCTGGATGGTTTTCAAATCTGCTCGCTGTCTTGCCTGTTTCTCTAAACTGCCGGATGATTTCCAGATACCGGTAAGAATCTTACACAACCATAAGGCCCTTGTTATAGGTTCGCTCGCGATGAGCGTCTGCGACTTGCGAGCGGTGATCGCGTGCGCCGCTAACCTCAGATGCTGAGCACGCGGCGCAAGCACGCACGCGCCCGAAGCATACAGAGGAATGCGCGAGGTGATCGACCCACCCCCAGCGAAACGGTCCATCGCAGTGAAATACGCAGCGACGAGAGCGTGGAAGGTTCGCGAGCGGGTGCATAATAGCCCGTGCGCGTCATCATGATAACTCGTACAAACGTGTCTGGTTGCACGGTGTCTGATACTGAATGGACGAGTTACGCTGGGGGGTGAGCGAACGTATAACAAGGGCCTAAAACAATAAAGGAAAAGGTAAAAAGGTCGGCGTTGCTCAACTCCCTAAGGGCGCGCCACGCACTCGTTTTATCGCCGAAGTCGTCAAGGCATGGTGAAAGAAATTGGCGATAAAAGTGTTTTGTATTCATATAATAGCGCAGGACTTAGCCGAGAAGAAGCTGCCAAAATTTCAGGTCGAAAGGCGCTGCTTCACTGTGGCCATATCCACCCATCATGACCTTGGCTGTACCTATGTGAGTAACCCCCACCATGGAATGACAAATTCTGATCTGAACGTGAGTTTTTGAATCGATTTGCTCTCGGGCAACTCCTACACTCGGCCACGTCAAGTGATTAAGCAAACCGAATGCGACACTAGTAAACATGGATATATCACCTGTTTCTGTTCGGCAGCGACTAGCGCTAAGGAATGTGCTGAACACATTTTGGTGAGTAAAACGCCAAATATAAAATGAATACGGATATCTTTTAAAGCACAACATTTGACCCTATCAAAGTGCAATTTAAATCGCTGTTTGTAGGAGAATTACAAGAACTCAAAAGAAGGCGTACCAACGACAACTTGCGCTAAGGAATTCAAGGCTCTGTTAGAGCATCTTAGGGCGACGACAACCACAGCATCTACAATAGACGTTACACGAGGTCTCTATTTCTCTATCTCTCTCTACCTTTCTAACACATCCAAAAGCTCAAGGATTGGCTTCTGCCTAATTCCTTGTACGTATGCGGATGACATCAAGATTTACAGGTGCATAGGAGGACCAGGGCACTATTCAACTTAAAGGACTCCAGTCCTCTATTTTTTTTCGAAGTTCGAAATTCGCTGACACTTTGCACAGGGGGGTTATCGAAGGCGCTGGTCACGAATCTGCTGTACGTTTTTTACGTGGATGGTCTCGGACCACCCAAATCGCTCCATGGGTGGTCCAGTCAGGATCACCGATTCCGCTGAAAGTTTGTCTACGGGGTTCTGTAGTGTCCTGAGCACGATGGTGAAGTCTGTTTTCCAAATGGCTGCCGAATAAGGTAGTTATAGGTGAGCCTCACCAGGTAGGGTCGGTAGGTACTCACATATGACTACTGTATTCGGCAGCCATTTGGAAAACGGACTTCACCATCGCGTTCAGGACACCAGAGAACCCCTATAGACAAGGTTTCAGCGGAATCGGCGATTCCGACGAGACCACCCAAGTCGGCGATATGGGCGGTGGGAAACCAGCAGGTGAAAAACAGACCTCAGATTCGTGATCAACGCCATCAATTACCACCCCCCCCCTGTGCGAAGTTTCAGCGAATTTCGACGACTGAAAAAAATCTATTTCCGTTAAGTTGATAGTGCCGAGGACCAGATGACACTGCAGACTTGCAAGCCGCAATTGAGTAGTTTGACCAATGGCCCCAAAAAAAGGGAACTTCCTCTATCCGTAGCAAAGACAAACTATATGGTTATAAGTCATAGAAATACTGAACCTCCGTTTCCATACAATCTACAAGGTACTGTAATTACACCCATGGATGAAGTTCGGGACTTGGACTTTCTGACTACTCGAAATTTAGACTTCACAAACTTAAACAGATTACTTGTGAGGGAGGTGAACTCTAGCGTTTACAGCTTGTTCAGACTTTTGCGTACTAAAGACCTACGAGTGTGTCTGCAAGCATATAAATCCTATGTGCGACCAATAGTTGAATTTGGAATGTTGGCTAAGAACCCAACTAAAAAGAAAGGCATCCCATTCATAGAAAGTGTTCAAAATAGCTTCACCCGAATGCTGCTGATAAAATGTCAGGACCTAATATATACCCAGTTACCCAATGGCGTTGTAAGAACAGATATGTTTCGGCTCCCTACTTTGTACAGCAGACGAAAAAGAATGAATCTCACAATGATGTTCAAAATACTGATGACACATAAGATCTCCTTGAACCCGCTTACATTCTATGGTGTTTCCCTGAGCCGAACTACACGATTGAAGTTGCGGTTGTATATACCTGTTGCGAGGACAGTTGTGGGGGCGAACTTCTCTACAGTAAGGGGCATTCAATAGTTTAACGACATACTGAAAAGTGATAAGATGCCGCTGGGGTTGTCCGTCAAAGCCTTTCAGGGCTTCATGAAGTAACGTTGCAGCACGGTGAAAAAGAGCGTAGCTTCCACATATTGTAATCGCTACTACGGGATTTTTTATTTCAACTGTTCTAGGACATTTTAACTTGTTTGATTTTTGTCAAAATGGTTATCTGCATTATATAGCAGTCATTTGAGCTTGACTTAGTCTTTGTTGCTCTTATGCATTTGCACGTGGGGAAAGGCCCGCGTCTCAAATTAATGAATGTATAAACAAATAAATAAATTTCAGCTACGAAAAGGCCCCCCTCAGAAAAGCCGACCAAACGCGATCCTAGAATAGTCGAAATAGAGTGAGTAGTCTAGCTGATTTGAACGAAGTTACCCTTTTCTTGGGCTGCATAATCCGCGGCCGATGTCGAATGCGTGGCGCATCCTGGAGGTAAAGGGTCAAACCAAAGCTAGGCATCTGTCCATTCTCGCAAAAAAAGTAGAAATAGGGCTACGATCATCAAAAAATCGCAGCTCAGGCGAGATTCGAACCTGCGTCTTGGGCCTGTCCGGTGCATCGTGATGTTAGACCACTACACCACCGAGCCAACGGCTCTCCTCAACTGGACCGGCGTGGTACAGCGCGCGTGGTACAGTGCACAGAGGCGCCAATTCCTCTGACACGGTCGAGCGATCGATCTCCACCAGGGCTAACCAAGTCATCCTTCTCTTCGGGTCGAGTAGATCGGTACCAGACCTGTCCGGGAAGGTACAGACACTGACTTAGTGGAGCCGCTGGCTCTGCAAGTGATTGTCTGGACCAAATACGCATTCTCCACGCCTTCACGATCCTGAATGGAAGGCGGGTACGAGGCGCGTTCTTAAGGTACCACTCAACATTTGAGCTTACCATTTGTACTGATCTTTTTGCATAATAAAAATCTATGCTGATCATTCAGGCAACGGACAGCGTTTAAGCTGTTGGTTACAGCCACATGCTTGATGATCGTATTATCACTACAGCTAATTATCATAAACACGTGCCGACGAGCTCATCGCCGATCGCACGATCAAGACGAACTCGAGCGTTTGAGAGCGCTGATCGCTAGATTGACGAGGAAAACTCAGAAGAGAACTTCGTCTGCGGCGGTTGGAAAATGTTCGAGAAAAGGAACGCCAACTGGTGCTCGAAGTGCGAAACGGAGTGGTGAAAAAATCGAAGAGAAGAAGACACACGGATCACAAGAAAGCGTTAAAAAAACGAAATCGGCGGAAAATTCCCTGGAGAGTGTCGGTAGTAAGACATCAGGCAGCATGGAATGAAACGCGAACTACTGAGCCATGTCGAGCATTACGCCACAGGCAATGTATTTCTACGGCACATCTGACTTTATTGTAGTTTCATGTCAAAAATACTTCAACTGTACTCCGCTACATTCAACGAAAAGTTAAGATTCAATAAATGTTTTCAAATGAAGCCGGCCTATCGTCCGAGAGTTTTTCGAAAATTCAAAAAAAGAAACGACAGTTCAGCCCACCTCGTCAGAAAGGGTAAGTTATAGGGGTTGAGAAGGGCTAACCTAGAGATGAAAAAAGGGTACTATTGTACTTTTGGCCCCCACTTTTTTCGTTTAAAATAGGCCTATTGGGGGTAATCGGCCATGAGAAGAACGATTCTGATACTCGTTAAGTGCGGAAATGCCTTATAAACCCGTTATCTTAGGTTTTAGATGCGAGGAAACTGCGAGATGGCACGCGGCGGCGGGAGACGCGGACAGTGCACTCTCTTTCCCTGCACATTTCGAAGTGCTTCCGCTGCTGAGTCCGAGTTCAGCTCGTTCCGACTGGACAGAGAGTTTCCAGTGGCACCACGTGGAGGCTCGGACAACACAACCAAGAGTTATATCGGCAACCGCCAAGGCTCGGGCAACACCCAGACTGTACTACCATGGTACTGTCTGGGAGTCGTGGGAGACGGGGACGAATTCTACGGCAACTGCGCCGATATAACCCTTGGTGGTGTTGTCCGAGCCTCCACGTGGTATCATTGGAAACTCGCCGACCAATCGGAACGAGCTAAACACGGACTCAGCAGCGGAAGCACCTCGAAATGTGCAGGGGAAGAGAGTGCACTGTCTGCGTCTCCCGCCATCGCGTGCTATCTCGCAGGTTTCCTCGCCTCTAAAGCCTAAGATAACGGGCTTATAAGGCATTTCCGCACTTAATGAGTATCAGAATCGTTCTACCTATGGCCGATTACCCCCAATAGGCCTTTTTTAAACGAAAAAAGTGGGGGCCAAAAGTACAATAGTACCGAAAAAAGAAGCTTTTGAACACCAAACTCGCTCTAGTTTCAGTGAGCCTGAATGCCCATTCAGATTGGGTAGTAAGAGCTGAGCGGCTCTGAAGTTTACTCAAGGCTTAATTCCATGCTTTCTTAGTTAAATAACCATGAACTAAACTGACCGTCGTTAATCAGTTCCCATAGCACGCGCCATGCACTCGTCGTCCATTCAGAATCGTAGGAGTGCGATACTCGGCAAAGCCAATAGAGTAGAAAACACCCAAGGTTACGGGGCACTTGTCGATGATCTCTGAACCGCGACTATACCTTCCTATAATGATATTTTGGGTGTCCTCAAGCTGCTCTTCCACAGCACTAAAGTAGACATTGACCCCATAAAGGTAAAGGTCAAACGGTCTGCGCTGATCAGTTAGGTCGCGCCACGCTATTGACTTTCATTTAGAATCGCAGAGGCATGATGAAAGTGTATTTGGCCTGTCAATGATTTGGAGGCAATCCGCTGTCCAAGACACTACCTCCATCCCTCGGAAGTCTGGAACCAAATCTCCGATTCGAGAGGGAAGGGCCCGAGCAAGGATCGATCAAACGACCTCGCGAGCTTCAGAACCGCCTCCTACCGTGCATCACCCGCCATCCTTCTATCGTTCTAAAGTTAGACCAGTTTGATCCAGTCTGAGCTGAAGCGGGAGTCCCTGAGGCTTATTGGCCAACATACCCATGGATGAGGGTCTCCATGGAAGAATAAACCGTTGGGTAAACAAGTGTTAAGAATGATAATTTATCGATTGCACACCAATCGTGAAGTGAGGTCACTTTCAATGCTCGACCACCACGATGATGGTGGTGGTGATGGTGTCCTTGGAGCTGATGCTGATCGTCAACACGATCCACGGATCGTTTTGCGAGACCACGTGGAATTTGAAGGAAAATCCAGAGGTGTGTTTGATGCTAAGTTAACAGTAGGTAAACCAGCATGCTAGTCAAAGGGCAAACTGGAGGGATTCCGACTTGCCTCCTTCCTATAGTCCAGCCACGTCTAGAGGTATAAATCACACCCAACCGACCAGCTGTCCCGTAACACCGTAGCAAAGGAATATTTCTATGATTCAGGTCGAAAAAGGAAAAGGTTGCATCGCTGTTTGGACAGACTGGGATTGCGAAATGCATCCAGACCTCGAGTACAGATATGTAACGGATGGAGACGTCAGTGGTTTCCCATTTTGTTAACCCTTCGCTTTTTCCATTGGTAATCAGGTAAATTAAGAACACCAAGTGCGAGTTTCACCGTCCGTATATCCACTGCCCTTGTCCGGAAGCTACAAACATGAAGGATTGTGTCAACTATCTCAGTGTGAGTAATGATTAGGATTAGGAATGAACCATTTTCGATTTTATATTTTCCGACAGTTGAAGCCACGACAGGGGACATTCCTATGCTTTTTCATTCTAAGTAGTCGAAACTAGCTGGACAAAAGAGCATCTCATCCACAACAAGGCAGAAATAACTTAGACGAAATTGAGATGAATCACTCTTCTCTTTCACAGAAAACCTCTCTCTTTCAATACAGATCATTGTAGTCAGCTCTGTAACTATTTGATTTCACTCTATCGCCAATTATACCGCGAGAAGTTGCTCTGACCTTGATGGAAGACGATTACTTCACTGATTTCAGTCACCGAACAGAAATCCGAATATGGCAAAACATCTTGAATGTGAACAACAGCTCTTAAAAGCATTCCACTCGGAAAAAGTAAGACTAGCTGGGACTACGACAGTGACGACGACGATCACCACAACAACAACAACGACAACAACGACGACGACACCTACAGAAGCAACAGAAGAAATGACGAGTGGGTAAACTACCAAAACGCAAACTATAAAACAATCTACTTCTGTGACGAGAGAAACATAGCAGCCAGCGAGCACGGTAATCGAAGGTGATTTCCCAGGCAGATTCGCTTCCAGCCAATGGGGGTATCGGATACCCGATCCTTATGAATGAACACAGGTTTATTAATCTCGGAGTATATTAAACCTGGCTTTCACTCACGAATCCTGGATGCAGAACATTCTCTCGAGCTGGATGGGTAGCTAAGAAAGTAATGTAGCCAAATCAGGATTCGGTGAGCACGGAATAATCTCAATTGGTAGCCAGGGATACCTTGTATTTCAGAGCAACCACCACAGTACAGAAACCGAAAAAATATAACATGGATCAGCACCAAAAAACGTGAAATAGAGTGAGTCTCGTCGAAAGGGTTCGTTTTTTTACCCCGCTTGGGAATACCCAAATCTGCTCCACGACTACCTCTCAGCGAAGCCGTTCTCCTAAGTAGCTTCAAAAAACGGAACAAGCAGATTATAGTAAAAAGGTAAAGGCAGCAGTGGGGAGGTCGCATCGATCAGCGCCTTAACCTATTGATGACCGTGTATCCCGCCGGTGGGATACACCTTTTGCATCGTTTGGACCTGTATAATCCGCCGCCGGAGTACGCTTCTTTGTTCGTGAGATCCATTGTGGGCTAACAGTGGGCCATGAAGGCAATGTTTCTGCCCATGTAGTCCTTCGGCGGGCCACACTTTAGGGCCGCGTGGGACATGTAGCACAGAGAGAGGGTGCGCTTCCTCCCTCTTGGGAGACACTGTGGATAGGAGTGTCCATTCAGGCGAAGTTACTACCCCTTCTACATTTTCCGTTTTATCAACGCTTTAAGATATTCATCAAGTGAACGACCCTTTAACAAGCTCAAAAAACGTCTGAAAATCGTTTACTTCCGAAGATTACATAAGGAAGTTTCAAAATGAACAATATGCACAGCAAAATTATTCTTATGATCATTTTGGAAACAATGCCGCTGAGGCAGTCTCGTCACTGCACGTCCGCGCGGTCTCCTGCGCCATACACACAGGCAGCGCGAGGTCGTCAATGGGATAAGGATGCGCCGAGCATTAGTGTTCTATTCAGAATCGTAGAGGCACGGTGAATAGGTATACCTCTTCTACAGGGGCCAACTGTTCAAGTCAGCGCCTTCACCTTCCCAGACAAGTCTAGTTCCAATCTACCCGAGCCGGGAGAGATCTAACCCATTGACGACCGCGCGCTCTCTGCAGGTCTGGCGCGGGGGACCGCGCACGCGCAGTGATGAAAGTGCCTCAGCGGCATTAATTGTTTTCAAAATGATCATAAGAACAATTTTGCTGTGTATATTGTTGATTTTGAAACTTCCTTATGTAATCATTAGAAGTAGACGATTTCCAGACCCTTTTCTGAGCTTGTTGAAGGGTCGTTCAATTGATGAATATCTTGAAGCTTTGATAAAACGGAAGATATAGAATGGGTGGTAACTTCGCCTAAATGGACACTCCTGTCCACAGTGTCTCCCAAGAGGGAGCAAGCGTAGCACCTCGCTGGGCTACATGTCCCACGTGACCCTAAAGTGTGATCCGCCGACGGGCGACATGGGTAGTAACATTGCCACATGGCCCACTGCTAGTCCACAAGGGATCTCACGAACAACGAAGCGTAGACCGGTGGCGAATTATATAGGTCCAAGCGGTGCAAAAAGTGTATCCCGCCGGCCGGATACACGGCCGTCAATGGGTTAAAGCCTTGATCGCCCGTGGGCGGATCAATCTCTCGAGAACGCAGATATCAGCTGCGCCTGTTCCTACCACGCCCAAGTCACGATTTGAACTGCAGTCCCATTGTCATTGAAGCATCAGCTCCAGCACAGTTTGAGTTTTTCAGAGAAAGAACGACGCTAAAACTGTTGGTGGCAAGCTGGTGTCTGACTAGTGTGCTGGTGGCGCAGTTGGTGTTTATCCGTCTGTGCCGCAGGGCTCGTCGACAGAGGTATGAGGAGAGTCAACGAGAATGGCAACGAATAATAAAGGAACAGTACGCGACCATGCTGGCTGCAGAACAAGCAAGAAGAGGAAAGTCCAAAGAATTATGGCCTGAAGATCAGCCGAAGAGTACGATTAACATGACACCTGAACGAGAAATCGCAATGGGGAGCAGAAAGGAGAACCCGAGAACATTCTCATTAGTACGATCTCGAAGCGCTGAGCCGAAAACTTTGAAGACAGAGAAACTGTTCGAGATATTTACCGGGAAATCCTCCTCGTCCGAAAACATAAAAGGCAACCCAAAAAATCGCAAAATCAAAGAGGATGGAGAAAAAACGCTGAAGACGCAAAAGCTGCTCGAGATGTTTACCGGAAAATCCTATTCGTCCGGAAATAAAAAGGACAACCCCGATAATCCCAAACATAACGAGGAAAATGGAGAAAGAAGCTTGAAGACGGAGGAACTGCTCGAGATATTTACCGGGAAATCCTATACGTCCCGAAATAAAAAAAGCAACCCCACCAATCCCAAACATAACAAGGAGATTGGACAAAGCAGCGATGACTCCTTATCGGTCAGCATGTCGAAGGAGATCGCGAAAAAGGAAAACACGAATAAGCGTCCAGCTTCAAAGGAGTAGACGGTAGATTTTTATAGCGTGACGCAATTAATTCGTAATTAATCTAATAGTTTCCTGCCGAAATGTCTAAAATTCACTCCTAATATTGAACGCTGAATTTAAGTTTAATAAAACGTTTGAAATAGCTCTTCCAAAGTTGTTTGCAAAACTAGTCCAACTGCAACGAAGTTATCGACAAGAGACATTCGTGACCACCTATCTCGTCACACTTCAGGTGTGGAAAATCTAAAAAATTCTTCGGACAAAGAGCGCGAGAAAATCAGATCTCACCGATTTTGAAAGTAGCTTACCAATACAGAACATGGAATGACAGCATATAATTGATCGAAATTCAAATACGACAAAGTCATAATTAAGAAAAGGATTAGAAAAGGACCCAGCCATTGTAAGAAATAGTCACGTAATTGAGCAGCTTGGGGTACGTGGATTTCAAAATGACGGGCGATCAGTATGTAACGGTGGTCGACCAGTATTAGGGTGTCTCATAAATTCTTACACAATTCGTGGGAATTTTTCGTTTATTTTTTATTCATAGACAACAACAATATTATTCTATTATATAATCACCACTAATACACACAACCTTCTTCCATCTATCAGGAAGTGAATGAATGCCATTTGTCCAGAATGAAAGAGGACGAGAGCGAGTGAACTCCTCGATGGCGTTTTTAACGTCTTCCGTTTCATAGAATTTTTTTCTCTGCAGAAGAAAGCGAACGAGCGGAAAACGTGGTAATCGCAAGGGCTAATATCCGGACCATATGCTGGATCGGGAAGCCATTCAATTTCGAGCTCCTTCATCTTCTCCTTGGCGATCTTCGAGTGATGCGCTTTTGCGTTATCAGCCAGTAGAAGAATCTTGCCGTGTTTCGGGCGTTCTCGTCGCAACCTCAGCCATACGTTGAAGCTGACAGCTGAAGACTTCTCCGGTGACAGTTGTGCCATCTGGAAGGATTTCATAGAATGCAAAACCGCTCGACGAGAAGAAGAAGCTGAGCATCTCCTTCTTCCCATGAACAGGAGGCTTCGCGGATGGCTTGGGCTTTTCGCGAGCGTCAATCCATATTCTTTTGGGAGCAGAACTGTCATAAGACATCCACTTTTCATCCATTGCTACGATTTGGTCAAGCCAAGCGAATATTCTTCGACGGCAAAGGAGTTTCTCCCAGATTTGAACGCGAGCACGGAGCTGTTCAGCACTCAAATCGTGAGGAACTATTGCGGGCATCTTCGCTTTCTTACCAGCTGCGATCAGGAGACGGTGTACGGTGAATTTGGGTATAGCAGTCTGCCTTGACAACTCTCTGACACTAGAGTCCGGCTCCTGCTCTAGGGCTCCAAGAACAAGACTAGAGTTGGAGAACTTCGGTCGACCTTGGTGGCGTCCGTCTGTACAGGAAAAATCCTCATTTTTGAAACGAGCGTACCAATTATGGCAGGTATTTCCGGATGGCGCGTCATGTCCAAGAAACTGATCGATAGTCCTATACGCCCCTCCAGCGCTGTGTCCAGAACGATATTCTTGGAGAAGAATTCCTTCGTGCAAACGTTTTGTCCGACATCTTCAACCGACTGTGTCCTGCGAATGTTGAACCAGATATTGATTGTCGCTACTGCCACGTATAATGCCAGATGTCTCCGTGTTATTTCCTGCCTCAGTTTGTCGCAGCTTAGTTCTGCCCTAGAAAAAGGTCTTGAGATCATGACAGCCCCCAGTTGTGTAAGGACTTATGGGACACCCTAATAGCTAAGCGAACTGACGACGGAAACAGCACCTCAGGTCCCTTGCGGTAGACAGACTTCGAAAGCGACTACGTCGTAAGCGTCAGACAGCGAACAACTCATTGGGTGTCGAGTGGTCACAAAAGTGGGAGGAGCAACCGCACTCTGCCACATTGCACCTTTTTCCGCCCCGCTTCGTAAATGTTCCACACCATTTCGTATATTTTCCTCACCATATCGTACTTCGCCATCATATTTCGTAAACGTGTCATGATACTTCGTATTTTATCATGTTTTTCGTGAACTTTTCATATTATTTCGTAAATCGTGCGCGAATATCCTAAGACTCGTCACATATATACTCTTTTATTTTTTTGTATTCCCAACATCAAAGAAAAAAATATAGTAAACTAATGGGCGCAAAATATGCAGATATTGTGATGAACTTCAGTCAAGTTCAAAACATGCAAAAAAATATATGAATCTAGTGTAACTACGGAAAGCGACTACAGTACCTTCTACGCATTAATAATGATGACTTCTCGTTTCAAACAGCGGGTAATGTAGCTCGTCATATTTCTGAAAAAAAGCGCCACAGTCCTTGGGGGTCACAAATCTCCATGCTGCAAGTGTTCTTCGTTTTGTGGTTTTTCGCGTCGCACATAATCCTTCCACTTTGTGAATATGCTTTCGATGGGATTAAGGAAAGGCGAATAGGGTGACAGGTATAGTGGTTGGTGTCCATAGCTCTCAATTCGAGCCTGTACATTCGGAGCACGGTGAAACCTAACATTGTCCATCACAAGCACCACCTTTCCTATGCCCTGCTCCTGACGATGAACAGCCCGTCCAAGAGTTCACAGAAGCGCTCTGTGTCGAAGGCGCTGGTCCTCGATGCATAGTAATGACGGCCGAGGACTGCAGCGCTTTTTTGAGAAATATGATGAGCTGCATTACCCGCTGTTTGAAACGAGAAACCATCACTGACTACAGTACGTAGGAGGTACTGTAGTCGCTTTCCGTAGTTACAATAGGTTCATATATTTTTGCATTTTTCGAACTTGACTGAAGTTTTTCACAATATCTGCATATTTTGCGCACAATAGTTTATTATTATAATATTCTTTCTTTGATGTTGGGAATACAAAAAATTAAAAGAGTATATATGTGACGAATCATAGGATATTCGTGCACGATCTACGAAATGATATGAAACGTTTACGAAATGAAATGACAAAACACGAAATGGTGTGGAACATTTACGAACTGGGACGGAAAAAGGTGTAATCCTCACTGTCTAGTAGAAGTGACGTGAATCAGGAGTCATTGTAACACGACTATAATTACAGATCGACCCAAATTACTCACGACGAAATAGTGAGCACAGAGAGGAGTGACCGAGACCGCGTGGCTTCGCCACGCGGTCGGGCTAGGGGAGGAAATCCGGGGTGGGTGAACCAGTAGTGGTGATATGATACGTAGTGGTCACCAGTAGTTGTTTATCATATGATACGCTCAAAAAATGAAAAAAAGATGCGTAAGCGCCTAACATGACGCGCAGTGAGTAATATGGGTCGACCTGCAATTATATTCTCTGGAGCATGCTCGTCTAACCCTGGGGATGACGTGGATGATATGATCCCCAAGCCACGTCATCCCCGACGCGCAGTGAGTAATATGGGTCGACCTGCAATTATATTCCTCTGTCATTGTAACTCATAGGACGCTAGACCCATAGATGAGCGTCGCCATGGAAGAGGAATCCGCTGCGTAAACAAATGGTAAAGATAGCTGATCACTTATCGAATGCACAACGACCGTGAAGTGAGGTCACTTTCGACGCAAGACCACCCAGATGGCGGTGATGCTTATGGTATTCTTGGAGCTGCTGCTGATCGTCGACTCGGTACACTCGTGGTGCTTCCCCTTGAGTCCCGGAGACGAGGTTTGTTTGATACGATGTTCACATCAGGTACCAACTACATGGGCAAAAGGTAAAGGTGTCGGCGTTGATCAATCTCGAAGGACGCGCCATGAACTCGTCGTCCGTTCGGAATCATAGATGGGTGTTATGTGGGTTGCGGATTCGGCGTGTTGGTCTGCAACACTACGTCGACTATAACGCGTTATCATTGTCATAGCTACCATTATTTACGCTCAAATAGATCAGAGCAGACATGATTGGCATGAGAACTCTACCCAATTGTTCACACCACCGCAATGAAACAATGATAGATGTGAGAATGATAATATGGTTACCAGCATAGAGTTGACGCAATATCACAGACCAACACGCTGCATCCACCAACCCACATAGCACCCATACATATATACGTATTTGGCCTATAAAATGGCTTGCGGTGGCCAGCCACTATACCAACTCATTGATTTCACCCTCCAAGATAAGTCTGGTACCCACTTACCCGACCCCGGAGGGAAGGAGAAGTTGGTTAGCACGGGCGAGGATCGATCGCTTGATCGTGCCGGTATCAGCAGTGCCGCGTACCACTGTGCCACAGGCGTCCCTACACACAGGAAATGAGCTAGAATTCAGGTCAAACAAGGAGAACATTGCATCTATGCACAAAAAAATCAACGACAAACGCAGTGCATTGATAGAATTGAATATGGAAGAGCAGGAGGTAGAATAAGGGTGAGCTCGTTTCTCATTTGGTAGTCCTTTTGGTCGACCTGACCATGAATGATCGCGAATAATCATTATGGTTCCTCCTCTTTTCATGAAATACAGTGAATTCAGGAAGGATGTAACCCTTTCGGATCAAAAATCGAATGCTACTGTCCGAAAGCCAACAACTTCTTGGAATGCTTGGAAGAGCTTGATGCAGATATCTACGTAAGTGCAGAATTAAACGTTTCCTTTATTCATTTAGCCGGAATGTGATACGAGATTTTATCTTCTCTGACAGCATTCATAACTAGGCAGAAATAACTTGGATGAAATTGAGACAAATCATTTTCTCTTCAAGAGAATGTCTTTTTCAAACATAGACTATTGTACTTAGTTCCAAAAGCCATTGAACATACTTGATTCCTCTCTATTTTTCACCAGTTATACCGCGAGATTGAGAAAAAATGCTGAAAGCTTCTTGGTCTAATCTTTCATGGAAATTGAGTACCTCATAAATTCAGGCTGTGCAATATAAATTGCAATATGGGCTTGGTGAAAAGAATTGTGCTAGATATTTTGGCTATGCGGTGAAGAGAGCAGTGAAGGAAACACGACAGACGACAACGACGACAACAACAACGACAACAACAACGACGACAACAACAACGACAACAACAACGACGACGACAACAACAACGACGACGACAACAACAACAACAACGACAACAACAACAACAACGACCACGACGACCACGACGACGACAACGACGACGACGACAACTTCACCTATAGAAACACCAGATGTCACAGCGGAGCAAACAAGTGGAACCCAAACTACAACACCATCCACTTCTGCGGAGGGAGGAACAGAGAAGCCAACGGCGACGGTAACCGAAGGTGACTTCCAAGGCAGATTCGCTTCCAACCGATGGGGGTATCGAATATCCCGACCTTCATGAATCAGAAATCAGGCACGGGTTACTGAACTTGGGGCACACAAGGCCTCACTTCCACCCACAAATCTGGGACGCAGAGCTTTCACTCGACTCATCAACGCAGTTCCCAACTCAGCATATCTTCAGCTAAGCCGTGATTATCCACTTCTTTACTATCTAATTCTCTGAACTAAATCGCAAATGAGCCGCTGGTTTAACGTGTGGGTATCTAAAGAAGTAATATACCCAAATCAGGATTATGTGAGGCAGGAATGACTTTAAAGAGTAACAAAGGATACCTTTCACAGAACGACTCACTCAAACTCGCTGAAAACTCAACTTGCACGAACCTGCTCGACTATCCTACTCATGAATAAGCATAACAACGATGTCCTTTTGTCAACTCTAGGGTCCCGCCACGATTGCTTGATTGCCCGTTACCGTACTCCCAGCGGCATACTTCATCAGTTCCTCGTCGTCTTTTGCTGCATGCTTTTTGTTCTTCGTTTTATTTGTTATTACACATCTTTTATATATGTTTCCTACTATACATTAGTTCATTTGGTGGGCTGCAGGCCGCTGAATGGCTAGTAATAGTATATGGCGTGATGGGGGAGCTGCATACCCCACACTCTTTCTCCTCGAAGTCCTACTCACCCGGTCCTCGTGTTCAGCGCAATTGGAAGCTCAGTCGCAATATATTGAAAGCTTCAGGCCTATGACCTCCACGTGGGGCTGCCCTTTTGTTCTTCTTTCTGTGGGACTTGTTTCTCGGCCTTGGTTGTCCTTCTTGGCACCCCATTGCAGTAGTATCTTGGGCCCATGCTTTGCTTGCCTCTGCCCGCTCGTCCTCTGCTTGAATTTTCTAGGAAGGAGCAACTGGAATACGCCTCAGGTGCTCGGCTATGTTACTCCCGCCACACCTTGTATTTTCGACCTCTTGCTTTACCCTGCTCCTTCTTCGCTGTCCTCATCTTTCCACCTCTCGCCAAGGACATATCAATATATCTTCTTCCTTCTCTTGGGCAGCACAGTTCCATGGTCTCTCCCGTTTTCCTGTTTTCCGTTTTGTCCTTGTACCACTCTTCCAAATGCGTTCCGCGCGTTTCTCTATCATACACATATCATGACTGTTAACCAGATCGTAAAAGTGAATAAAGAAATTCAATTCAACCCATTTCAGGAGAAATCACCTCGTCGCCGCACACAACCAGAGCCAATGCATCATGGATCAATGCAAGATTACGGGAAATAGAGTGAGCCCCTTTTTTGTCACAAGAAAGTAAGCAGCACATTGAGAAAAAAACAGGTCTTAAGATGAATTCCAGCATAATTACACTAACACGGAAATCTTCCCAGTAATAGGGCATGAATAAAAGTAATATGAAAAACGAGACTATTTCGTATCAACTTTATACCTAAACCCCTCCAGTTATTGGTTAGAGTAGGGATGAGTAGATATGGAACTTGCCACCAAGTGTTCTATTACTGTTCAATGCTATGTATTTCCAGACAAAGAACGGCGCTAAAACTGGTGGTGACCAGCTGGGCCATGACACTTGCGCTGATTCTGCAGTTGTTGTTCATAAGCATGTGCCGCACGGCTCATCGAGATAACTTCGAACAAAGTCAACGAGAATATCAGCGAATGATGAGGGATCAGTACGGGGCGATGCTGGCTGCGGAACAGGCGAATCGGCCAACGCCTCGTAAAACGCCGCGCGAAAAAACAGTGAAGAAAAGTGTTGTAAATGTGATAGCAGGACGTGATACGGCAAAGAAGAATAAGAAAGGAAAAACGCGAGCTCGAAAAGAAAAGCTGAAAGGAGCCAAGATGAACGCGCTGCTCCAAAAATTCACCGAAAAAATGTACTCGTTCGAAGACCCAACAGACGAGCCGAAACTCAGCGACGAGTCTGCAGAAAGCGGTACCACGTCAACAGTTAGCAAGTCGAAAGAGAGCGTGGAAAAGAGAAAGAAAGGCTTGAAGCTCAAACTCCCGAAGAAGCGTCCAGATAAAAAGAAGTCCATTCAGGTGGATACAACAACAACAGGCGGCACTACAGTAGATTTTTATAATATGACGTAAACGATTTGTAGTTTCTTGCCGAAAATGTCTAAAACTCACTCCTTATATTGAACACAATATTAATGGTTAATGAAACAATTTGAAGTAGGTCTTGTGAAGCTGCATAAAAGCTAATCCAACCAGAGATATTCATGACAACAGGTCTCATTACTTTCCAGACAAAGTGTCCACTGTACTGCGAAGAATGTCATAGATCGAATTTTAAGAAGGACAAAGAGCGATTGAACGAAACTCACAATCAGTACCTCATAATGTTCTGACTTGCGATCCTGAATAGATGGAGAAAAATGCCATTAAGAGAGTACTATCAAGTTTGGATTGGTGGTCTATTTTCGCAAACTACAGGGTGGCCAATAAGTTCTTGACGCGGTATAAATGGCTATAACTAGTAGCAATAGTATTTTAGCAGTTTATAAAGTAGCAGATGTACAAACAAGGAGTCACGATTTCGTTAGAGAATGTCCTCCTTTGGCACCCTTGCAGGCCTTCGAACGTTTGACGAAATAGTCGACAATGGTCGCTAGGGTGTTCACGCTAATTCCCTCCCAGGCCTTGAGCAGGCTTTGTTTTAGATTCTCTATATGTCGGGTGCGGCACGCCTTGCTCCTCAAAATGGACGATACAGCAGAACCCATAGGATTAAGGTCTGGTGAATTCGAGGGCCAAACATCTTTGGCCCAATATCCAGGAAAGAGCTCATTGTACAGCGCCATGGTAGATTTTACAGCATGCGCAGGCGCCCACTCTTGCTGTAAATGCCAAACTTTGTCACCGAAGTGTTGAGCCCATGGTAAGAGAACTTTACGAAGAACTTGTTTTTGATAGTATTGCGCGTCGATCTTTGTCGCTTTCTCCACAAAAACGAGAGGAAGTTTTCCAGTAGCACAAATACCTGCCCAAACCATGATGGAGGCTGGATGATGGGTTCGATAGACTGCTTTTGATATTTGTGATCCCGGTTTAAGCAGAACTCTATCGTTATATCGGTTGTGGCACCTTTCCACCTTAAAAACCTTTTCATCTGTCAACAGGACTTGTTTGTGGCGACCGTTGGCGACCAGTCGGGGGAACCTCAATGTTTTTTCCATTCTACTTTCCTTAATCTCATTCGTTGACAGATGGCGTTTTTCCATTCTATGAGGACGAAGGTGTAGCTTGTTTTTAACAATCTTCTGAATGGTCGTATGCGGAATTCCCAGGCTTTTACCCACTTGTCTCATTGACAGTCGCGGATCCCGTCCAATTCTGCGCCTAATAATTTCTCGAGCCCCTGTAACTGTCTGAGAAGTTGGTCTTCCACCTCTCGGACGGTCCTTGTGTGTACCCAGCTCTTTGTATCTCTAGACGGCTACTCGAGCTGTTCTTTCAGGTATTTGAAGCTGCTGAGAAATCACCTTATTTGATACACCGCACCTATGCAATTCGACTACAGCGATCCTTTTGCTTCTGTCCCGCATAGCTTCGGAAATAGCGGAGCGGTCGTCAAGAAAGTTGGCGTGTAAAGTTGGCGTGTGCGTGGCTCGCAGAATGAAGAGGCTATCGGCGTCACGTAATCTAGAGATTCTCATGGCATTCGTTAGTGAGGTTGAAAATAAGACGTCTTTGATGCCGATTTTGGTTGATGGAGATGGTAAGAAGTATGTAGCAGATGCTGATAAAGCTAAAGCGCCTGCTGATTACTCCAGCAGTATCTTTTTGTCTGATGACCTGAAGTGTTCGGACAATCGGCTACAGACACGAGCAACTCTTGAGATCCCATTGGTCACGACTTACGAGGTTTCGAAGCAGCTTAGATCGCTGAAGCCCTCTCACTCGCTAATCTCTGACGGTGTACCGCAGTTCTTCTTCAAAAACTTTGCAGATCACCTTGCGGCACCCTTTTCAATATTCATTGATGCTTTGAAACACAGCATACATCACACCCATTCCTAAGGTGGGTGACCAGGCGGATATTTCATGCTTTGAACCTTTAAGCATTCTCCCAACCCCTGTTGAAGATTTTGAAACAGTCGTTAAGGTGTATTAGCCGGATTGGCTAAACAAGATCAAGTGTATCACTCGTGCTCAACATGGTTTCATTACCGGAGCATCGACTTGCACACAGCTTCTTGAAGGCACGCACTCGCGGATTCAGGGTATGAATTTTGGGAAGAATTTGATACAGCATATTTTGACTTCAGTAAGGCATTCGACAAAGTCTGGCACTCTCACCTTTTGATTAAGTTCCAGAGATACTACCATAGAGTCTCAGTGGGTAGCATGTAGGACCCACAATGCGATGGTCGAAAGATCGGTACCTTTGCTAGATTTTTCTTTCGCCTTCATGCGCGAGATACCAAATTTTGTCGCAGTTTCTGGAGCGCCGGACTGCGCCACTAATGCAAAGGAGCAAATTCGATCAATGACGTAACGATTGATTGCGCTTCGATTTTGCACTTTCGCTGCGCGGCGTCTAAACGAGCCCTTAGGAAAAGACCCTGTCATTGTAATAAATAGTCACATCGTATTATTGAGCAGCTTGGAGTACGTGGATTTCAAAATGATTGAAGATCAGCATTTAACTGTGATCGACAAGTAACTTAGCGAATCTGACAACGGAAACAGTATCTCAACCACCTTTGCTGTTGACAAACTTTGAAAGCGACTACGTCGGAAGCGTTAGGGCTTGTTCAGACGACGCGCGTCGAAAATGCAAAATTGAAGCTCAATCAATAATTAACGTCATTGATCGAATTTGCTCCTTTGCGTTAGTGGCGCAGTCCGGTTGCGCCTCATATAGGCAAAAAAAATTAGGAATATAATCACATAGGGAAGAAATTAAACGAAAAAAGTGAATTTTGTCAAAATTTCCATTAATAAGGAATAGCAGCCTTCTAAAAAACCCGAGCGACCAGTAAGTTAAAAAACCCGAGCGACCAGTAAGTTTGCCTATATGAGGCGCAACCGGACTGCGCCACTAATGCAAAAGAGCAAATTCGATCAAGGGCGTTAATTATCGATTGAGCTTCGATTTTGCATTTTCGACGCGCGTCGTCTGAACAAGCCCTTAGACACCGAACAACTCATTGGGTGTCGAGTGGTCACAAAAGTGGGTGGAGCAACCGCAATTGGCCACACTAATAATCCTCACTGTCTAGTGGAAGTGATCCGAATCAGGAGAGAGGAATATAATTGCAGGTCGACTCATATCAGCCACCGCGCGTCGAGGATGACGTGGCTTGGGGATCATATCATCCACGTCATCCCCAGGGTTAGACGAGCATGCTCCAGAGAATATAATTGCAGGCCGACCCATATTACTATCATATCCCGTATCATATGATCATATAATCATATGATGCGTATCATATGATAAACAACTACTGGTGACCACTACGTATCATATCACCACTACTGGTTCGCCCACCCCGGATTTCCTCCCCTAGCCCGACCGCGTGGCGAAGCCACGCGGTCTCGGTCACTCCTCTCTGTGCACACTATTTCGTCGTGGCCGATATGAGTCGCCCTGCAATTATAGTCGTGTAATCAGGAGTCTTTGCTGCTTACCGGCCAACCGAACCGGCATCACCATGGAAGAGGAATTCGCTGGGTAAACAAATGGTAAGGATAGCTGATCACTTATCGAATGCACAATGACCGTGAAGTGAGGTCACTTTCGACGCAAGACCACCCAGAAGGCGGTGATGCTAATAGTGTTCTTGGAGCTGCTGCTAATGGTCAACTCGGTCCACTCGGCGTGCAAAGTATTGGGTCCCGGAGAGAAGGTGCGTTTGATACGATGATAACATTAGGTAACCAGCTACATACGCTAGTTAATCATAATAGACACAACAGAACCGACAAGAGGGCCATCTAACGGACATTGAAATGCGGCATACTTGCTCATCTACTTTACCTGGGTGAATCCAGATAAGTTGACTTGAGCAAAGGCTCTGGCTTCAACTGCACCTAACTTTGACACATGACTCATAATCATATCATCACACTCAATGTGACCATCGTCTCGCTGCAGCCAATGGCTGATAACGATAAAGTGGAATGATTTGGGTAACGTTTTCCATTCGAAACGACCGTCATCGGACCTGCTCAGCAGGTGCGATGGACTTCACCTCGAAAACACAACAGTAATCATTCTGTTCGATTGTTGCTATAAGGACGCGCCATGAACTCGCCGTCTATTCGGAATCATAGATAGGCGCTATGTGGGTTGGTGGATGCAGCGCGTTGGTTTGGAACACTACGTCGACTACAACGTGTTATCATTGTCATAGCAACCATTATTTAAGATCAACTCAGTCGGTTCAGACATGATTGGCATGAGAACTCTACCCAATGGTTAACACCACCACAATGAAACAATGATAGATATGATAATGATAACATGTCAACCAGTACAGAGTCGACGCAAAACTGCATACCAATACCCTGCACTCCCGATCCACATAGCACCCCTAGATGTACAGAGTGCGGCAAAAGTTCTTCAACACAGATTCTTGACCGTCTATACGACAGACCTCAGGCAAATGAGAGGAAATTTATAAAATTTATTGCCTTTGATCACACACATATAGAAAAACATCTAGGTTTCGAAATGACCTCGTTTCGCACGAATGCAGGCCCTAAGTCTCCTGAGGAACGAGTCTACGGCGGCACGCAGGTTCACCGACGCGCCCAGAAAAGTCGACAGCCACAAGTCCTGGAAGACGTTTCGAAGAAACAAACGCTTCTGTGGGCTTTTCAGCACTTCCAACACCACTCGGACCTATCAGCAGGACTCTGCACCTGCCCGTAGTGCCGAAGTCGTACAGAAGTGGTGCGCCTACTATTTTACTGATTTCATCTCAGCAAAAATGAATAAATGATAAAAAATGTCTATTATGATTAAAAAAAATCTGATGGATTATTCAATCTGGTCCATAATGAGGAGCAAAGCCTGCGCAACATCCCACGCAAGCATTGATTCTCTTAAAGAAGCCTTGAAGAAAGCCTGCGAGGAAATTGATGAAGATGTCCTGCGTGCCGCCGTAAACGCGTTTCCCAGGAGAATTAAGGTCTGTATTTGCGCGGAAGGAGGTCATTTCGAGACTTAGATGTTTTGTTATATGTGTGTGGTCAAAGGCAATGAATATTATGAATTTCATCTCATTTGCCTGAGATCTGCCGTTTAGACGGCCAAGATTCTGTGTTGAAGAACTTTTGCCGCGCCCTGTATATACAGTGCGTATCAAAATTATAGGGCCACCCCAAAAACAGTAAATTCCTCTTTGTTAACGGGCATTTATGATATGAAGTTGCTTCCAATGAATTATCCACGGTCGAAAATCATACCTGGAAATGATTCAGAAAGATTTCCAAGACATGAAATTTTTCAGGAAAAAAATGACGGTTTCTCCACTGTATCAAAAGTATAGGGCCACTTATGATGTTCGTTTATTATAACTGCACGTTTGACACTCGGGCCATCCAAACGCGAAGGCATTGACTTCGTTGCTATCCACTATCGAATTAACAAAATGTCGCGTGGTACCCGACTGTCCGTCGAGGAGCAGGCCCAAGTTCGAGCACTACACCAGGCAGGTCACTCCAGGCGTCAAATCGCTGCTCAACTTCGTCGTTCCAAACACGCTGTAAACAACTACCTGAAAGACCCTGCTAAATACAGAATACGAGCAGTGCCTGGAAGGCCATCGGTGCTCTCCGGACGGGATGTTCGACATATTCAGCGACTGTTATCGAACTCAACATCATCGATCACTCGTGTTATGGCGGAATTTTCCTTGAGTGCATCGCGAATGAGCATCTGAAGAGCAGCAAAAGGAAGCGGTTCCATTGTCCGAGAGGTGATGAAAAAGGCTCCTAGGTTGACTGAACACCACGGAGCTAGACCTCTTTAATCTGCGCGTGAAAACATTACGACAGATTGGAACAAGGTGCACAATTTTCCATCTCGGAATTCTTCCACTCAAAAACGTTCGTTGCTTTACGGTAATCTTCTTGGATGAAAAGAAGTTCAATTTGGACGGACCCGATGGGTCTCACTGCTTTTGGCGCGATTTGAGGAAGGATCCGATGGTTTTCAGCAGACGCAGCTTCGGCAGCGGTTCTCAAATGGTCTGGGGAGCATTTAGTAGCTCTTCGGCTATCCTTTACTACGTGTCGAATGAAGTCGAAGGATTATCAGAATGTTCTCCAAGATAATCTGGTGCCGTTTATTCGCCAACGCCATACGAAGAATTTCACTTTCATGCAGGACAATGCATCGGTACATGCGAGTCAATCGACGATACAGTGGTTGAACTCCAGGAATATCCTTTTGTCAGACTGGTCGGCTTGTTCGCCGGACTTGAATCCGATCGAGAATATCTGGGGAATACTTGTACGTCAAATCTATAGAGATGGGAGGCAGTTCAACAATGTCGAAGAATTGAGAGAAGCGATCGCTGCGGCGTGGAACAATTTGGATCCTGGTATCTCGAAGAATTTGGTAGAAAGTATGCCGAACCGAATTTTTCAGCTTATTTCCAATCGTGGTAGACAAGTTGATTATTAATTTGTAACTGTTGGCTGTTCGATGTAATAAAGTGGAGTCAACTCTGGGGTGGCCCTATACTTTTGATACAGTGGAAAATCCATATTTTTTTCTTAAAAAAACTCATATTTTAGAAATCTTTCTGAATCATTTTCTGGTATGGTTTTTGACTACGGGGAATTCGTTTAGAGCAATCTCATATCACGAATCTCAGTTAACAAAAAAAACTACGGTTTTTGGGGTGGCCCTATACTTTTGATACGCACTGTAGTATTTGGCCTGTACAACGACTTGCGGAGACCATTCGCTGTCCAGGCTAGTGTCACATCCTCCCAAATAGGTCCAGTACCAGCTTACCCGATCCCGGAGGGGTGGACGGTTTGGTTAGCCGGGCGAAGATCGCTCGCTCGACCGCGAGAGTGTCAATAGCGGCGCTTACTCTGTGTCATGTGCGCCTTTATACAAAGAAAATGAGCTAGAATTCAGGTCGAACAAGCAAGCCATTGCGTCTATGCAAAAGTACATTTTCAAGGAAGAAATGGCTGTATTGGACGTATTGAAAACAGAATAACAAGGTATAAAACAGGGGTGAGTTGTTGAATCGTTTGATCGATCTGACCTTAAATGATCGCCTTTAATCATTATGATTCTGCCTCTTTTCACGAAGTACAGCTAAGTACCGCATATTGTTTCGTTGACTCGGTAGAAATCGAATGCTACTGCCCGTCAGCAGGAAATTTCTTGGAATGCTTGCAAAAAATTAATGCGGCTTACAGCGTAAGTTCAGAATTAAAGGTTTTCATCTCATCCATATAGCCTAAATGAAAACGAAATTTTAACTCCCCTGACAACATTAATAGTCAGACAAAAATAACTTGGATGAATCTGAGATCAGATCTCTTTTTTCTATTTCAAAGAATATCCCTTCGTTTCAATATAGATCATTGTAGTCAACTCCAGTAACGATGAATATAAGATACATCATTTTTCTCTTTCAGAGAATATCTCTCTGTTTTAATACATTTCAATGTAGTCAGCAATTGTAACTATTAGGCATATTTGATTTCACTCTATCTATCACCCACTGAGATTGTAAAAAGCTGCTGAAAGTTGAAACCGAGTACCTCATCAATTTCAGCTCGTGAGAAGGAAAATAAGAAACGGGCTTCCTAAAAGGGGATGTGATGCTGAGTTTCACGATAAATTACGGCGGGCAATAAAGGAAGAACGGAAAAAGACAACCACAACAACAACCACAACAACAACAACAACAACAACAACAACAACAACAACAACAACGACGATGACGACTACGACGATGACGACGACGACTTCACCACCCACCGAAACCACAGAAGATGTGACAGCGGAGCAAACATCTGGTATCGGATACTTGATCCTCATGAATCAGAAATCAGACACGGGTTTACTAAACTCGGGGCATACAAGACCTCTCTTTCACCTACAAATCTGGGACGCGGAACTTTCACTCGACACATCAACGCAGTTCCCAACTGAGCATATCTTTAGCTAAGCCGTGATTACCCACTTCTTTACTATCTAGTTCTCTGAACTAAATCGCAAATGTGTCGCTGGCTTAACATGTGGGTGGCAAAAGAAGTAATATACCCAAACCAGGACTCGGTGAGGCCAGAATGACCTTAAGAGATAGCAAATGATACCGTTCACTGAACGCCTCCACTGAATTCGCTGAAAACTCGGCTTGTACGAACTCATTTCAGGAGAAATCAACCCGATGCTGCACGCCAGTTTACGGGAAATAGAGTGAGCCCCTTTCTTGTCACAAGAAAGTAAGCAGCACATTGACACTGAGATTGAGATAGTAGGCAACAGGCCTTAAGATGACTTAAAGCATGATCAAACGAACATGGGAATTTCCCCAGCAACAGTGAGTGGATAAAAGTAATATGAAAAACGACACTATTTTGTCGATTTTATACCTAAACCCTTTCACTTATTAATTAGAGTGGGGATGAGTAGCTATGGAACTTGCCACCAAGTGTTCCATTACTTGCAATGCTATGGATTTTCAGACAAAGAACGGCGCGAAAACTGATGGTGACCAGCTGGGTCGTGACACTTGCGCTGGTCCTGCAGTTGTTGTAGCTAGCCAGCAAGTCGAAAGACAAGCTCCCGAAGAAGCGTCTTGATAAAAAGAAGTCCATTCAAATGCATACAACAAACATTACAGTAGATTTTTATAATATGACGTAAATGGTTAATAATTTGTTGCTGGAAATGTTTAAAACTCACTCCTAATATTGAACGTCATATAAGTGGTTAATAAAACAATTGAAAGTAGCTCTTGTGGAGCTGCATACAAGCTGATTAGTGATCACAGGTCTCATTACTTTCCAGACAAAATGTCCACTATACTACCTTTGCTTCGTGATCAATCAATACGGAGAATGTCATAGCAGCATTCGGCTGATCGAAGTTTAACACATTAACGACGAAGGGGTTTTCACGCGCAACGGGCGCGACGGCCGGCTGGCTCTTTGGCACGCGGGCGCGTGTCCACAGTGTGCGTGGTTTTTTCTCTCAGAAACATTTACATAACATATTCAGAGCCCAAAAAACTGTGCAGGATGTCATAAAAGTCTGAGCGATAGCTTGGAGAGAGATGGTGTAAAGAAAAAAGTTAGTAAGGTCGATACGCGCTGTTCGAGTTGTGAAAATATGTTTGTTTATTGTGCTTAAAGTCTACGATCCCGAAAGAACAATTAATAAAAGTCGTCGCCAAAGAAAGTTTGGGCGAAACCCGTCCGCCAAAAACGCGCCCCCCTTGCTGTCCACCCATATTGGCGTACGCCGTCGTGAATGTGTTAAGGACGACAAAATCTCGATCCATCCTTGCTGACGGAAAAGCAGCTGTTCATAGGGTAAAAGGGTACAAATTTCCAAGACTGCTCATAAAAACACCCGAAAGTGAATGAACCGTCTACCAAAAGCTCAGACAAATACCGCATAGGTCGACCGGTAACTCGCCCGTTTTGATGATTTCGAATAAAAATTGAACCTCTGCTATCCAAGATCCAACAAGACACGTCAAAACAGCTCAGTGACGGATTTTTCAATTTCCATCACGTGATGGTGCTGATCAACCTACGTAGCGGCGCGACGGTCGCGTTGGCCGAGCCGCTCGGCATCGGGGCCACCGGGAGGGCTCGTTTATCACCACTTTCAACAAGCCAAATATGTATGCAATTCGATATGTGTAAAAACGTCTAATATGCTACCTTATAGTGCAATTCTTCCTCTTTCAAACAGTATATGTTGTTTGGAAAAACTATTCCAACAAAAAGACTAACAATGCTGCGTCCAACTGGCAGCCGTTGCTGCTAAATTTTCTTTAAAATTCAGTGACGTGAAAAACTGAACAAATCTTCTAATTGAGCGAGAAATACTGACATAACACATATACGAAGACTTGCAAAAACTTCCACACAAAGAGCTAGCGTTGAGTTCAAAAATAATTAACGATTTTTGGATCACTCGACTCGAGGACCTTGAGGTTAACAAAAACCAAACGCAATAAAAAGCAATACAATGCTTTGCAGAAGAGGCTTTTCTCTTTCAAATGACGCGCAAAAGTTACAAAAAGCTTAACTTTTTCTGGAGAAAATTCCATGCCGCAAAGGGCTATTTTTGTGAAATTTCATTTTCCATTGTAAGAAAAATTTTGCAGCACTTCAAGTGTCCATCAAAACGAAATACATATTCTAAAACTACAAACAATTCTCTATCGAACAGTACACAGCTCTTTGCCAGAGCTTTCCCATTAAACTTACAGAAGGACGTTGAAAAAACGGCAAGGACTAATGAAATGACCTGATAGTCTAGCCGATTTGTTCGAAGTTACATTTTTGGGCTGTATGATCCACGGATGCGTGGCGCATCATGGGGGTCAACCCCAAGCTAAGCATCTGATCATTCTCGCAAAAAATGCTCGACGACCTCCAAGCATATTTCAAGAAATTTCTCAATTGGACCGATCGTCTGCGCTCCCTAGTACTTTCCTTTTCCTTTAGGATGGAAGCAGTTTTAGTAATATGTAATGTGCAGTTGTGAGGGCACGCGTGGTACAGTGCACAGAGGCGCTAATTCCACCGACACGGTCCTGCGATCGATCACCTCCAGAGCTAACCAAGCCATCCATCCCTTCGGGTCGGGTAGATTGGTACCAGATCTGTCCGAGAAGGTGCAAACACTGACTTAGTGGAGCCACTGGCTGGCTCTGCAAGTGATGAATGTGCCACCTGAACGAGAAATCACAAGAGGGAGCAGAAAAGAAAACCCGAGAACATTTTCAGAAGTACGATCTCGAAGCGCTGAGCCGAAAACGTTGAAGACGGAGAAACTATTCGAGATATTTACCGAGAAATCCTCCTCGTCCGAAAACATAGAAGGCAACCCCAAAAATCCCAAATATGACAAGGAAAATGGAGAAAAAAAGCTCGAAGACGAAGGAACTACTCGAAATATTTACCGGGAAATCCTATACGTTCCGAAATAAAAAAAAGCAACCCCACCAATCCCAAACTTAGCCAGGAGGTCGGACAACCGGAGCGCTGGGACGGCCGGCGATGGTCAGCGACGGGCATGGACCACTGCTGGGTTTTATGGTTTTTTTTTGTGTTTGTTTCCCACTTTTTTGTACGTTTGACTCTTCTATTGCACTTTTCTGTCTTTGTTCTTGTTTTAGGTCAGTGTTTGCTAAAATTACGTTATTTTGAAGCTTTCTTTTGCTGTTTCTTTTTCCCTCAACTTAGTTTTTGAAAATTAAGAAATAAATAGAAGATTGAATACAGTTTAAATTAAATTTTAAACATCTAATTCAAATTTAAGCTATATTCAATTTCAAATTTTCTCTAAATTTAAATTCCAAAAAAATTGCATTTAATTCAAGTTTGTAAATTTAAAATTGAATTGAAGGAGAAGATTCAGCTTAAGTGAATCTAATTACTCATTTGTTTTTTCTTCAATTTAACTGAAGAGGAAAAAAACAGAATCCCGAATCAACGAAAGAAAGCTTCAAAGTAACACTATGCTAGCGACATCGACATAAAACAGGGGAAGGTCCGAAAAATCACAACAGAAGGATCAGACATACAAATAAAATCAGAAATAAGCACAGCCTTGCGAGCTTTCTGAGGTGCAGAACACGAATTCGATATCCGTTATCTGAATTCTAACTGGAGACCACCCCTACTACTTGCAGAAACAATCTGGGTGATGCGGGTAGTATCACCGATTTGGTTGAACTTTCGTCTAAGGCCCTTGTTATACGTTCGCTCACCCCCCCCCCCCCCCCAGCGTAACTCGTTCACTCAGTATCAGACACAGTGGGGCCAGACACGTTTGTACGAGTTCACCACGCCAGCGTCACCATGATAACTCGTACAAACGTGTCTGGCCCCACGGTGTCTGATACTGAATGAATGAGTTACGCTGGGGGGTGAGCGAACGTATAACAAAGGCCTAAGGCGGTAATTGTACATAGTGATAACGATTCTGAAGGTGGTTTTCGAGTTTCGGCCAAGGATCACCCATATTCTCAAATTGGGTGGTCGGGTCCTGGCAACGGTTCGATGCGCGAAAGCGCGCCCCAATGTGAAGGATCGCCAGCCGTCGTTGGCCGTCGCTGGCCATCGCCGGTCACCGCCGGCCGTCGCGGGCCCTTGGCATACTCCCGCCGGCCATCGCCGTCGATCGCCGTCGCCGCGCAAGCGACAGACGGCGATGGCCGATGGGAGTATACCAAGGGCCTGAAATCGACAGTAAGCGTTAGACAACGACTGGATGTCGAGTCGTCACAAAAGTGGGCGGCCACATTAATCCTTACTGTCTAGTGGAAGTGACCTGGATGAGCCTTTGTAGCACATCGGCCACCAGACCCATGGATGAGCATCACCATGGAAGAAGAATCCGTTGGGTAAACAAATATTACGGATAGCTGATCACTTATCGAATGCACAGCGACCGTGAAGTGAGGTCACTTTCGATGCAAGACCACCCAGATGGCGGTGATGCTGATGGTATTCTTGAAGCTGTTGCTGATGGTCGACTCGGTCCGCTCGAAATGCGCACCCTTGCTTGACGGAGAAGAGGTGTGTTTGATACGATGTTAACATCAGATAACCAACTACATATCCTAGTTAATCATAAAAGAAACAACGGCACTATTTAAGATGTTGTACCCCACGTGTGTGTAGCTTTCGCTTCTGCACCCCACGTGTATTCTGACGCGTGTACCCCACGTTTGTTCTGACTCTACTCACGACGCACACTATCTTGTAGCCAGAGCTGCATGCAAAAGGGGAAGGGGGAGATCTGAATCGATCAGTGCCTAACCCAGCAAACCCTATACGGTTGACCTCTAACGATGGCAACTCAGCAGTGACGCTCGAATGAGCTGCATGGCTTCAAGCTGAGGGATTTGTATAAGAAGTTGGATTTACCCGACCTAGAATTCAACGAGTGGTTGCGTGGCATTACGTGGGATTATTGCCGAATTCGCCCCATTGTCGTAGGTGCGAGAAACAGACCGCTCAACTACACACACGTGGGGTACAACATGTTAAATAATGCCGAGAACTCTACCCAATTGTTCACACCACCACAATGAAACAGTGATAGATATGACAATGATAACATGTTAGGTAGCACAGGGTTGATGCAGTACTGCGGAACAACACGCTGCCTCTCCCAACCTATATAGCATCCATAGATATATACCTATTTGGCCTGTACGACTTGCTGGCCCAGCCGCTATAGCAAGTCAGTGTTTTCACCCTCCCAGTCTGGTACCAATTTACCCAACCACCGAGGGGTGGACGGCTCAGTTAGCTCGGTCGAGGATCGATTTCTAGACCGTGCGGGTGTCAGTGGAGCTGATTATCACTGTGCCGCGGTCGCCCCTATACAAGGAAACGAGCTAACATTCAGGTCGAACAAGGGAAACACTGCATCTTTGCACAAAAAGATGAGGATTCAACGGAATGTGTTGATAGCATTCAACGTGGAAGAGCAGAAGGTGAATCAACGGTGAGTTGTTGAATCGTTTCTCATTTGGTAATCCTTTTGAACTACCTGACCTTACATGATCGCCATGAATCATTATAATTCTTCCTCTTTTCACGAAATACAGTGAATTAAGGGATGTAAGTCTACCGAAGAGCACATCGAGTGCTACTGTCCGGAAGCCAAACACTTCTTGGGATGCTTGGAAGGGATCAAAATAGTATTCTATGTAAGTGCAAAATTAAAGGTTTCTATCCCACTCGGTTACCTTTAATGTGATACGAAACTCAATCTCCCATGACAACATTGATGATTAAGCGGTATTAACTTGGAAACAATTGAGACATATCATTTTTCGGTACTATTGTACTTTTGGGGTCCCACTTTTTTTCGTTTAAAATAGGCTTCGTAGGGGTAATCGGCCATGAGAAGAACGATGCTGATACTCGTTAAGTGCGGGAATGTCTTATAAGCCCGTTATCTTAGGTTTTAGAGGCGAGAAACCTGCGAAATAGCACGCGGCGGCGGGAGACGCAGACACTGCACTCTCTTCCCCTGCACATTTCGAAGTGATTCCGCTGCTGAGTCCGCGTTTAGCTCGTTCCGATTGGTCGGCGAGTTTCCAATGGCACCACGTGGAGGCTCGGACAACACCACCAAGGCTCGGACAACACCCAGACAGTGCTGCCATGGTACTGTCTGAGAGTCGTGGGGGACGGACGAATTCTACGGCTGCCGCGCCGAGAGAACCCTTGGTGGTGTTGTCCAAGCCTCCACTGGAAACTCCCCGACCAGTCGGAGCGAATTGAACGCGGACTCAGCAGTGGAAGCACTTCTAAATGTGCAGGGGAAGAGAGTGCAGTGTCTGCGTCTCCCGCCGCCGCGTGCTATTTCGCAGGTTTCTCGCCTCTAAAACCTAAGATAACGGGCTTATAAGGCATTTCCGCACTTAGCGAGTATCAGAATCGTTCTTCTCATGGCCGATTACCCCTACTAAGCCTATTTTAAACGAAAAAAAGTGGGACCCCAAAAGTACAATAGTACCCATTTTTCTCTTTCAGAGACTGTCATTTTTTCAATGTATACCTATTGAATATGCTCTAGAAACTATTAAACATATTTCATTTCACTTTATCCATCACCTAACATACCGTGAGACTGAAAAAACTGCTGAAAGCTCTTTGGTCTGATCCTTGATGGAAGCCAAGTACCCCATCAATTTCAGGCGTTGCAACGTCCATTGCTAGATGTGCTTCATAACAAGAATTGTATTATAAATTTTGAGAATGAGATAAAGAAAGCACTGCACGAAGCACAACGGCTGCCAGCGACGACGACGACGACAACGACAACAACAACGACGACGACGACGACGACGACGACGACAACAACAACAACAACAACAACAACAACAACAACAACAACAACAACAACAACAACAACAACAACAACAACGACAACAACAACAACGACAACAACAACAACAACGACGACGACGACAACAACAACCGCGACGACGACGACGACGACGACGACTTCACCACCCACAGAAACCAAAGCAGATGTGACAGCGGAGCAAACAAGTGGAACCCTAACTACAACACCAGCAGAGGGAGGAACAAAGCAGCCAACGGTTGCGGTAATCGAAGGTGATTGCCAAGACAGATACCCTTCCAACCAATGGGGGTATCGAATATCCCGACCTTCACGAATCATCAGACTTGGGTTTACTTAACTCGTAGCATACAAGACCTCGCTTTCACCCACGAATCTGGGTCGCAGAACTTTCACTCGACCCATCAACGCAGTTCCCAGCTGAGCATATCTTCAGCTAAGCCGTGATTATCCACTTCTTTACTATCTAGTTTCATCACTGAACTAAATTCCAACACTACGAATGTGTTGCTGGTTTGACATGTGGGTAGCCATAGAAGTAATATACCCAAATCAGGACAGGGTAAGGCCGGAATGACCTTAAAGGGTAGCAAATGATACCGTTCACTGAACGCCTCCACTGAATTCGCTAAAAACTCGACTTGCACGAACCCATTTCAGAAGAAATTACATCGACGCCGCACACAACCAGAGCCAATAAATCATGGATCAACGCCAGATTACGAGAGATAGAGTGAGCCCCTTTTTTGTCACAAGAAAGTAAGTATTACATTGAGTAAGTATTACATTGAGTGCAAGAAAAAGGCCTTAGGATGACTTATAGCATGATTACACGAACTTGGATGTTTTCCCAGCAATAGTGCATGGATAAAAGCAATATGAAAAACGACACTATTTTGTATCAATTCTTATTGGTAAGAGTGGGGATGAGTAGATAAAACTTGCCATCAAGTGTTCTATTACTGTGCAATGTTATGTATTTTCAGACAAAGAACGGCGCTAAAACTGGTGGTGACCAGCTGGGCCATGACACTTGCGCTGGTCCTGCAGTTGTTGTTCATCAGCATGTGCCGCACGGCTCATCGAGATAACTTCGAGCAAAGTCAACGAGAATATCAGCGAATGATGAGGGATCAGTACGGGGCGATGCTGGCCGCGGAACAGGCGAATCGGCCAACGCCTCGTAAAACGCCGCGCGAAATAACAGTGAAGAAAAGTGTTGTAAATGTGATAGCAGGACGTGATACGGCAAAGAAGAACAAGAAAGGAAAAAGGCGAGCTCGAAGAAAAAGGCTGAAAGGAGCCAAGATGAACGCGCTGCTCGGGGAATTCACCAAGAAATCTTACTCCTCCGAGGACGCAACAGACGAGCCGAAACTCAGCGACGAGTCTGCAGAAAGCGGCACCACGTCAACAGTTAGCAAGTCGAAAGAGAGCGTGGAAAAGAGAAAGAAAGGATTCAAGCTCAAACTCCCGAAGAACCGTCCAGATAAGAAAAAGTTCATTCAGATGGATACAACAACAGGCGGCACTACAGTAGATTTTTATAATATGACGTAAATGGTTTGTAGTTTCTTGCTGAAAATGTGTAAAACTCACTCCTAATATTGAACGTCATATTAATAGTTAATGAAATAATTGAAAGTGGCTCCTGTGAAGCTGCACCAAATATCATCGACGAAGATGATCCGAACTCCCACGTTGTAAATGGGCGCGGCCGGCTTCCACTTTTCTGGGCCCTGAGCCCGGATTCATGGACGCAAAAAGCGGTCTCCGATACCTCGTCGGCACTATACCCACCCGATTCTGCGGCCATTTCTCATTCGGGGTTACGGAGACCTCGACGGCTTTTGACGCAACTGCCACAATCGCACTCATTGGGGCATCTTATCTACTCCGCCGTCTGGCTCTAGCTTATCGTTAGAACCGCGGCTCAGCTAGAAGAAATGCTGCTGCGTTGCGGTTCGGGCAGAATCAGACGGCAGAGTCGATGAGAGATTGCGTCTAATATGGGAAGTTTAGGATACGTAGATTAAGGTCTCGTGTCGAGGCCTCCGAGACCCTGCCTCATCGCGAGGTGTCGTAGACCCTTCCAAAACCCCGTCTAAACCGCGGCGCGCTTTCACGAATATCGGTTTGCGCCCCGTTCGGGGTATATTTCGGGGTATATAGCGCCGATACCCGTCGTGAATCCGGGCCCAGGTGTAGAAAATCCGGCGCTATGTGGGTTGAGGGGTGTAAAGGGGTGGCTCGCAACATTACGTCGACTCTAACGTGCTATCACTTCCATTGTTAACGATCAGCTCGCTCAGTTTTAGCATGTTTGACATGTAAACCCTACACAATCGTTCACACCAAAACAATGATAGATATGACAATGATAACATATTAAACAGCACAGAGTCTATACAATATTGCAGGTCGGCACGCTGCATCCCCCAGCCCACATAGCACCGAAAATCCAAAGAACCGAACGGACCAAGAACACAAAAGATCAGATTCCACCGATTCTGAAAGTAGCACACCGATACAGAACATGGAATGACCGCATCCAGTTGATCGAAATTCAAATATGACAAAGTAGTAACTAACAAGGGAAGCTTGTGAGCGATCGGTGACGATTCATAACGAAACCCATATGGTATGGGCGTGTAGGGCTTCGCACGAGGAATGCAACGATGTATTCACAAGTTGCTTTCGCCACCTGGTTGATCTGAAAATGGCCAGCAAAGTTTTGCACTGCCGCATGTATAGCCTTATCACCAGCTGGAGTAGCGGGGGTGAGCTTATCCTCCACAGCGGCGAGGTGACCTAGTTGGTAGTATTGTAGACTCATAATCTGGTGATCGAGGATCGGTCCCTCCGGTAGCCTTCTGTTTTGCCTTCATATGCTAGATTCCAAATTAGGCTCCTTTTGTAATTCTGGCGCAGTTTCGGGATAGAATCGCGTTTGAGACGAGCATGGCCAACAGAGTACGCACAAGGGACAGTATTTACTAGCCCTCATGTATGTTACCCACACCTACCGTAACCAACCGAAATCGATCCCAAATCCAGAAATTAATGTCATATTTGTGATCAGCGCCCCCAATAACCCCCGCAGACAAAGTTTGGGCTGAATCGGTGATTTCGACCCAACCAGCCTTGCTAGTGTCAAGTGATTAGTTGTATAAAGGTCCACCTGCCGAGAATATTCTTTATTCTATTGCTCCACTTTTTCCACTTTAAAGAACAGAGACTCGATTTTGGATGAGCTCCTTCTCACATTCAACAATAGGGATTACTTGGGTAGTTGACAAATCCACAATTCACAAATCTGACATCGACTTTTCCCATTGTGCCTGATGTGCGCTTGCTAGGGTCCGTGGTAACAAAGTTGTGAAGTTGGGTCGAAATCACCGATTTAGCCCAATTTTTGTCTACGGGGGTTATTCGGGACGCTGATCACAAATATGACATTAGTTTCTGGATTTGGGATCGATTTCGGTTGGTTACGGTAGGTGTGGGTAACATACATGAGGGCTAGTAAATACTGTCCCTTGTGCGTACTCTGTTGGACATGCTCGTCTCAAACGCGATTCTATCCCGAAACTGCGCCAGAATTGCAAAAGGAGCCTAATTTGGAATCGATTGATTTCGGTTGGTTACGGTAGGTGTGGGTAACATACATGAGGGCTAGTAAATACTGTCCCTTGTGCGTACTCTGTTGGCCATGCTCGTCTCAAACGCGATTCTATCCCGAAACTGCGCCAGAATTGCAAAAGGAGCCTAATTTGGAATCTAGCATATGAAGGCAAAACAAAAGGCTACCGGAGGGACCGATCCTCGATCACCAGATTATGAGTCTACAATACTACCGACTAGGCCACCTCGCCGCTCTGGAGGATAAGCTCACCCCCGCTACTCCAGCTGGTGATAAGGCTATACATGCGGCAGTGCAAAACTTTGCTGGCCATTTTCAGATCAACCAGGTGGCGAAAGCAACTTGTGAATACATCGTTGCATTCCTCGTGCGAAGCCCTACACGCCCATATGGGTTTCGTTATGAATCGTCACCGATCGCTCACAAGCTTCCCTTGTAAGAAAAAAGATTAGAAAAGGACCCTGCCGTTGTAAGAAATAGTCACGACATATTATTGAGCAGCTTGGAGTACGTGGATTTCAAAACGACTGGTGATCAACATTCAACGATGATCGACAAGTAACTAGGCGTCTGACGACGGAAACAGCATCTCAACCACCCTTGCGGTTGGTATAGGCCTAAGCCTATGCCAAAGGTGAACAATCCCGACGCAAGAGTTGCCTCATAGCGTTTTGATACCTCAGATTTTGAAAGCGACAGAACGTCGGAAGCGTCAGACAACGAAGAGCTCATTAGGTGTTGAGTGGTCACAAAAGTGGGCGGAGCAACCGCAATTGGCCGCGCTAATCCTCACTATCTAGTGGAAATGACCTGGATGAGTCTTTGCTGCTTACTGGCCAACCGACCCATAGATGAACATCACCATGGAAGAGGAATCCGCTGCGTAAACAAATGGTAAGGATAGCTGATCACTTATCGAATGCACAACGACCGTGAAGTGAGGTCAATTTCGATGCAAGACCACCCAGATGGCGGTGATGCTGATGGTATTCTTGGAGTTGCTGCTGATCGTCGACTCGGTACACTCGAAGTGCGAACCTTTGTCTGAAGGAGAGGAGGTGCGTTTGATACGATGTTAACATCAGGGCCCACATTCATCATTGCTAAACCCCGATAAACCCGGAGATGTAGCCTGTGAACGGCGCGCACCTTTCTCTACGTACCCTAAACTTCCTATGTTAAACGCAATCTCTCATCGACTCTGCCGTCTGGCTCTGGCTGCGCCGCGGTTTCGGAGACCGCTGGTCCGTTCGTGAATTTGGGCCCAGGTAACCAACTACGTATCCTAGTTAATTATAACAGAAGCAACAGAACCGGCACGAAGGCCATCTAACAGACATTGAAATGCGGCATACTGGCCCATCTACTTTACCTGGCTGAACCCAGAAGCCTTGACTTTCACAAAGGCTCTGGCTTCAACTGCAACTACCTTTCACATCCTTACTATATAATAAGCGAAACCCTGTTGTTTACTTGGATGGATGTATGTATGTATGTATGTATGTATGTATGTATGTATGTATGTATGTATGTATGTATGTATGTATGTATGTATGTATGTATGTATGTATGTATGGATGGATGGATGGATGGATGTCAATTCATTTTGCAAATGATTGGTGGTGGTTTTATCTCTGCTTATCACTAAGTCATTTTGAAAATCACATTCTATGATAACGCACTTACACTTCGTCCAACAATAAGGGTGAAAAGGTAAAAAATTCCTATTTGGCTCAGACTTGGCCTAGTATATTCATAAGCATATCGTCACTCAACGTAACCATCGTCTTGCTGCAGCAATTGGCTGATAACGATAAAGTGGAATGATATTGGCCACGTTTTTTCACTAGAGACCACGGTCATCGGGTCTGCTCAACCGGTGCCAGAAACTAATGAAAACGGCAGCCGAATAGGTGCGATGAGCTTCACCTCGAGAACCCTACAGTAATCAGTGTATTGGATTGCTGTTATACAAAGGAAAGGTAAAGGATAAAGATAAGATGGTCGGCGTCGATAAGCCAGTAATCAGTGTATTGGATTGCTGTTATACAAAGGAAAGGTAAAGGATAAAGATAAGATGGTCGGCGTCGATAAGCCCCCCAAGGACGCGCCATGAACTCGTCGTCCAATCGGAATCAAAGATGGGCGCTATGTGGGTTGGAGGATGCAGCGTGTTGGTCTCCAACATTACGTCGGATATGATGTGTTATCATCGTCATATCTACCACTGTTTACGATTAACTAGATCGGTGCAGAAATGATTGGCATAAGAACTCTACCCAATTGTTCACACCACCGCAATGAAACAATGATGGATATGATAACGATAACATGTTAACCAGCACAGAGTCGACGGAAAATTGCAGACCAACACGCTGCATCCCCCCACCTACATAGCACTCATACACATATGCAGTGGCGGCAACATATTTACAGACGCCTGCCCTCTGCGTGGTTTTTTGGCCATAACTTTGGAATCAGAGGAGCATGAGAAATACTGAGCACACATTTAGAATCCTCGCAAAATTCTCTACAAAACGCACTAAATCGCATTCAACGTCTTCTTGAAATTGTAGAAAAAAATCGAGTGGAAATAAATTGGTCATGAGACAGTAAATGGTAAACACATTCTCAAAATCACAATAAATTACAATGGATCATTAAACATGTTTATTATAAAACAACAAGTCAATATTCATTAGGATAGCCCTTGCTCTTGATCACAGCCAAACGGTTCCGCATTGAGTCGACCAACTTCATACATCGCTCCACAGGAATAGCACTCCACGTTTCCTTGATGATTGCTTCCAACTCGTGAAGCTTCTGTGGCTTCAAACGCTTCAAAACTCTATCCACGACATTCAGGAGATGTTCGATAGGCTTCAGAATGAAAGCGCTAGAAGCCACAGAATCTTCACGAGTTGGAAGCAATCATCAAGGAAACGTGGAGTGCTATTCCTGTGGAACGCTGTATGAAGTTCGTCGACTCAATGCGAAACCGAACTGTTTCGCCGTGATCAAGAGCAAGAGCTAGCTTACTGAATATTGACTTGTTCTTCTAAAATAAACATGTTTTGATAATGCATTGTAGTTTATTGTGATTTTGAGAATGTGTTTACCATTTACTATCTCATGACCAATTTATTTCCACTCGATTTTTTTCTACAATTTCGGAGAGGCATTGAATGCAATTTAGTTTGTTTTGTAGAGAATTTTTCAAGGATTCTAAAAATATGCTCGATACTTCTCGTGCTCCTCTGGTTCCAAAGTTATGGCCAAAAAACCACGCAGAGGGCAGGCGTCTGTAAATATATTGCCGCCACTGTACGTATTTGGCCTATAAAATGGCTTGCGGGGGCCAGCCACTATACCAAGTTAAGTCTTCACCCTCCCAGATACGTCCGGTACCAACTTACTCGATCCCGAAAGGAAGGTCGGCTTGGTTAGCTCGAACGAGGATTGATCTCTCCACCGTGCGAGTGCCAGTAGCGCCGCTCAACAGTGTGCCACAGTCGCCCCTGTACAAAGAAAATGAGCTAATATTCAGGTCGAACAAGGGAAACACTGCATCTATGCACAAAAAAATAAACAAGGAATGCAGTGTATTGATAGCATTGATTACGGAAGAGCAGAAGGTACAAGGGTGAGTTGTTGAATCATTTCTCATTTGGTAGTCCTATTAATCGACCTGGCCTTAAATGATCGCCACTAATCATTATGGTTCTCTTTTCACGAAATACAGTGAATTCAGGAAGGATGTTACACTGGCAAAGATCAGATGGTATGCTACTGTCCGAGAGCCAACAACTCCTTGGAATGCTTGGAAGAGATACGTAAATATATCAAGGTGAGTGCAAAATTAAACGTTTCCATGTCATTCGACTAGACGGAATGTGATACGAAATTTTAACTTCTCCGACAGCATTCATAACCTGAATGAAATTGAGACGAACTAAGACATTTTTCTCTTTCAGAGACATCTTCTTTCAAGATAGATCACTGCAATCAGATCTACAAACCACTGAACATATTTGATTTCACTTTATCCATCTCCAATAATGCGAAAAGATGCTGAAAACTCCTTAGTGTGATCTTTGATGAAAGCCGAGTACCTCATCAATTTCAGAAGATGCTAGATGAATTAGAAGAAACGCGTCGTGAAGAGCCATGTGTTGCCCAATTAGGCGATACGGTAGCGAAAGCATATGTCGAAGCATTGCTAGCTGCGAAGACAACAACGACGACAACAACGACAACGACAGAGACAACAACAACAACAACAACAACGACGACGACAACAACAACAACAACAACCACGACAACAACAACAACGACGGCGACAACAACAACAACAACAACAACAACCACGACCACGACGACAACGACATTACCACCCACCGAAACCACAAAAAATGTGACAGCGGAGCAAACAACTGGAACCCAAACTACAACACCATCCACATCTGCTGAAGGAGTGACAGCGCATCCAACGGCGACGGTGACCGAAGGTGGTTTCCGAGACAGATTCGCTTCCAACCGAAGGGGGTATCGAATATCCCGACCTTCATGAATCAGAAATCAGACACGGGTTTACTGAACTTGGGGCACACAACACCTCACTCTCACCCACAAATCTGCGACGTAGAGCTCTTTCTCGACCCACCAACGCAGCTCCCGCTGGTCATATCTTCACCCAAGCCGTAGTTACCCACTGCTTCACCATCTAGTTCAATCTCTGAACTAAGTTCCAACATTACCAATGTGTCGCTGCTTCAACATGGGGATAGCCAAAGAAGTAATATACCAAAATCAGGACTCGGTGAATGACCTTAAAGGGTAGCAAATGATACCTTTCACTGAACACCTCCACTAAATTCGCTGAGAACTCGACTTGTAAGAATCTATTTAAGGAGAAATCACGATGTCACCCGCAACCAGAGCCAATGCAACATGGATCAACGCCAGATTACGGGAAATAGAGTGAGCTCCCTTTATGTCACAAGAAACCAAGCAGTACATTGAGATAGTGTAGGAAACAGGCCTTGAGATGACTTATAGCATGATTACACTAACTTGGAAATTTTCCCACTAATAGGGCATGGATCAAAGCAATATGAAACACTACACTATTTTGTATCAACTTCATACCTAAACCCTTTCACTTATTGATTAGAGTGGGGATGAGTAGCTATGGAACTTGCCATCAAGTGTTCTTTTACTGTTCAATGCTATGTATTTCCAGACAAAGAACGGCGCTAAAACTGGTGGTGACCAGCTGGGCCATGACACTTGCGCTGATTCTGCAGTTGTTGTTCATCAGCATGTGCCGCACGGCTCATCGAGATAACTTCGAGCAAAGTCAACGAGAATACCAGCGAATGATGAGGGATCAGTACGGGGCGATGCTGGCCGCGGAACAGGCGAATCGGCCAACGCCTCGAAAAACGCCGCGCGAAAAAACAGTGAAGAAAAGTGTTATAAATGTCATACCAGGACGTGACACGACAAAGAAGAACAAGAAAGGAAAAACGCGAGCTCGAAGAAAAAAGCTGAAAGGAGCGGAAATGAACGCGCTGCTCGGGAAATTCACCAAAAAATCTTTCTCGTCCGAAGACGCAACAGGCGAGCCGAAACTCAGCAACGAATCTGCAGAAAGCAGCACCACCTCAACGGTCAGCAAGTCGAAAGAGAGCGTGGAAAAGAGAATGAAAGGCTTCAAGCTTAAATTGCCGAAGAAGCGTCCAGATAAAAAGAGGCCCATTCAGAAGGATACAACAACAGGCGGCACTACAGTAGATTTTTATAATATGACGTAAATGGTTTGTAGTTTCTTGCTGAAAATGTCAAAAACTCACTCCTAATATTGAACGCAGTAGTAAAGGTTAATGAAACAATTGAAAGTAGCTCTTGTGAAGCTGCACAAAATATCATCGGCGACGATGATCCCAACTCCCACGTTGTAAATCTTTCGACGTAAATTGAAAAGGATTGATCTACATTCAGTTCTCAACCTCTCAGGATAGGGCACTTCTATGGGCATCATCACCACGTGGATCATTGAATCTTGGTTACGAACAAGTATTATGACGAAGGAGGTACAAACTATCAACGGCTAGCAATAGGGTGTGCATTCAGTTGAAAAAATTTTGCATAGGTGCTATGGTCTTACCTACATTACTCTGCCCTACTGAAGTATAACCACATGTCCTGGTTTAGACCTAGTTTGCTATGGTTCACAGTCCAATCCTCAGCAATATTGAACCATATAGATTCTAGCGCGTCCAAGCTGCACTCAGCTAGTGCCTCAGGGTCGCTGTCAAATTATGCCGCGTGTTATGGGTTTATCATGTCTTCAAAGCTGTCGTGCTAGCAGCACCCCGCTATTATTAGGGTGTGCCAAAAGTTTTGAGAAAATTCGACAGTTTCATTCAAGCAAAAATAACAACAAAGAAAACGACGTACATCTATTCGCAGTAGTTGCCATCTGTAGCCACAACCTTCCTCCAACGAACAGGCAAAGCAGCGATCCCATCCGTCCAGAACGAGGAGGATCGTGACGAGATCCATTGGTCCACTGCGCGCTTGACATCGTCGCGACAATCGAAGGTTTTCCCTGCGCAGAAGGCTTGGAGGCTTCTGAACGCATGGTAGTCGCAAGGACTAAGGTCGAGTGAGTAGGCTGGGTGGGGTAGCCATTCTATGCCTAGTCGCTCAAGCTCGTCCCGTGTCGCCTTGGCATAGTGAGGTCTTGCATTGTCCATGATGAGATGGATTTTTCCACGGTGCAGCAAGGAACGAGGTGCTTTCGATACCATCTCCCGGAGTTGGCTACAGAACACCTCAGAGGTCACAGTTTCTCCCTCACTCAAGAGGTCGTAATGAATACAACCATCTGAAGTGAAGAAAAACGAGAGCAGCTCCTCTTTGCAGTGTTCACGCCGCTTCGGGACTGGTTTTAGCTTCTGGTTTACTGGAACCCACTGCAGTTTTCTTTCAGGATTGTCGTATGAGATCCATTTCTCATCCTGAGCGACAACGGAGACGATCCAGGCAGTCGTTCTCTCCCGCTGAAGGAGCTTCTGGCAAGTCTCCACTCTCTTTCGACGCTGCGCCACTGTCAGAGCTCGCGGGATATTTCCAGGCCGCTTAGCTCGGTATCCTTCTCGAACAAGAATTCTACGGACAGTTGAGCTAGGAGTACGGGTCGCCTTCTCCATATCTCTCAGGCTCTGATCCGGATTACTCTGCAGGCACGCCAGAACAGCGTTGGAATTCGAAGACAGTGGTCGACCAGAGCGGGGGAGTTCTTCCAGCGAAAAGTAGCTTTGATCGAAGCGTTGGTACCACCTGTAGCAGGTAGCAAGAGAGGGGACATTATCGCCCATCGAACGCATCAACTCGTTTCGAGCCTCGGTTGCAGGACGTCCTGTGCGATGGCAGTGAAGGAGGAGGCGTCGGTAGTCGTTACGGCTCGACATTTTTCCAACAACCGTGAGAGCAATAGAGATGGCCGAAGGTGTTGATTGATGAGTATGTAGATGCGTTGAAATCCCTACTTTATATAGTGTTTGACCCACGATGCCAACCTGCCACGTTGGCGTGCCACGTCTTTTTGAAATGAAGTACTCGAATTTTCTCAAAACTTTTGGCACACCCTAATATTTACCCACACTTTGGCAACTAGGCAGTCACCTTCGTAGGTGCTGTGTGGCTAGATATGGCCTCTACTCATCGAAAATATGTCATTGACGGTAATTGTGGATTTCTATTCACAATTCTGGTTCATCTCGCTGAAGACCCTAAAGACATCGTCACGTTAATGACAATTGGATACAAGTGTTTGGTGAACCTAGCACCTCTTTTTTTCCCTTTTTTATTTATCTACTCAACCGTGGTACCCTATATTTATAGCCGTTAGCATAGTCTACACCTGTCTGCCTAGAATATGTAATTACCCATCTATGATGATTGAGTGATCTATGAAGTTAAATGTTGAGATTAACCGGTGTTTCCATAGTACTATGATGTGTGTTCCTACAAGGAGGGTCGTCGAAGTGATGGTGAGCTCTAGCGATGCAATTTCTATGGGATGTAGGGCTCCTCATCGGATATCCAGAAACATGAGAAAAATTTTCGGAATCGCACTGTATGGTACTGAAAATGGCCTGCGAAAACGAGGGAGGGCTACTCATCAAAGCGCTCATCTCGCCCCTGAAATGTGATCGGAGGCGCAATTGGTAAGCAGTTGTGCTCTCGTTCAGATGGTCATGGGTTCAGATTCTGTTGATGCAGCTTTGTTTTGCTTCAATCGCACTGATACCAAATCGTGCTCATTTTGCGACTTTGTCATGGAGATCGAAGAAAATCATGTTTGGAGCAGCGGAAAGTGCACAAATTTTGGTAAATGGCAACATTATTATGAGTAACCGTAACTTACCTTAAACGATGCAAATTCGGAAACTAGTGTTAGATTTGTGATCAGCGATCCAAATAACCCCCACAAACGAGGTTTGCACGAAATCGGGTATTTTTACCAAGGCACCTCATTTACCCACCCTTACTATAGCTAGCGCTTCCCAGCCCACACACAACTAAACCCACCATTAGATACACTCACGTGTTGCAAATCACGAAACTAGTGTTATATTCGTGACCAGCGCCTCAAATAGTCTCACTAGCAAGGTTGGGCGAAATCAGTGGCTACGACATCTCGAGCCTCATGTCAGGTGTCGGTAGAGTTGCCCAAGGTCCAGTCTCTAATGAATTACTGGTAATATTATGCCACCATTCAGACTCCAGCTGTCAGAAAATCTTCAGCATCCACTACCATCAATCCAGAAATAGCATGAGTCTCACTTGAACTGCTGATCACGAATTTTACTTTTGCTTCTGCAATTCTGACTGGTGAGCCCTTGCAATGGTAAGGGTGGGTGAGTGAGGTGCTAAGGTCAAAATAACCGATTTTTTCCAAACTTCATGAGTGGGGGTTATTTGGGGCGCTGATTACGAATCTAACATTAGTTTCTGAATTTGGGTTCGTTTAGGGTACGTTGCGGTGGATATCGGCTATCCATATTAATGTTGCCATTTACTAAAATTTGTGCGTTCTCCGCCGCTCCAAACACGACTTTCTTCAATTTCGATGACAAAATGGCAAAATGAGCACCATTTGGTAGCAATGCGATTGAAGCAAAACAAAACTGCATCAACAGGACCTGAACCCATGCCCATCTGAATGAGAGCCCAACTGCATACCCACTGCGCCTCCGATCACAATTCAGGGGTGAGATGAGCGCTTTGATGAGTAGCCTTTCGCAGGCCTTTTTCAGTACCATACAATGCGATTCCGTAAATTTTTTCATGTTTTGGATACTCGATGAGGAGCCCTACATCCCATAGAAATTGGATCGCTAGAGCTCACCATCACTTCGACGACCCTCGTTGTTAGTCCTAAAGTTTTCGTTTTCTGGTTCTACATATTTGCTGTGTAGTGTAGTTCTCTTCTTCTTTTTGTTCCTTTAGTGTCGTTACTAATTTGGTTGTATGCACATCCATGTGGATGATAAATAAATAAATGGGCGCGGCCGGTGTCACTTTTCTGGGCCACGGGTCCGGATTCATAGACACAACAAGCGGTCTCCGATACCTCGTCGACGCTATACCCACTCGATACGTATCTGCGGCCATTTCTCATTCGTGAAGAACGGGATTACGGAGACCTCGTCGACTTAGCTTATTGTTAGAACCGAAGCGAAGCTAGAAGAAATGCTCCTACGTTGCGGTTCGGCCAGAATCAGACGCCAGAGTCGATGAGAGATTGCGTCTGACATGGGAAGTTTAGGATACGTAGATTAAGGTCTCGTGTCGAGGTCTCCGAAACTCTACCTCATCGCGAGGTGTCGTAGACCCCTCCTAAACCTCGTCTAAACCACGGCGCGCTTTCACGAATACCGGTTTACGCCCCGTTCGAGGTATATTTCGGGGTATATAGCGCCGATACCCGTCGTGAATCCGGGCACAGGTGTAGAAAATCCGGCGCTATGTGGGTTGAGGTGTATAAAGGGTGGTCCGCAACATTACGTCTACTAACGTGTTATCACTGTCATATCTTCTATTGTTAACGATCAGCTCGGTCGGCTTTAACATGTTTGACATGTAAACCCTACAGAATTGTTCACACCAAAACAATGATAGATATGACAATGATAACATGTTAACCAGAGAGTTCGATGACACTATTGTAGTTGAGGTACCGCACTAAATCTCGTTCAATACATAACTATTAGGGGTATTCGGCTATGGTGTGAACGAATCTGAAGGTCGCTAAGTGCGGAAATTGCTGGTAAGCCCGTTATCTTAGGTTTTAGGGACGAGGAACCCTGCGAAATAGCACGCGACGGCGTGAGACGCAGAGAAATGCGTACTGTCTCGTAGCTCTCTGCATCAGCGTTGGGGCGCAATAACTTCACCCTGACGCTAGGCTTATGCCTGATGCTTCAGCCGCTGTTAGGACCACCACTATAGTGCTTATCTCGTGTATTCAGGCCTTAGCCTAAGCATCCTTCTCCAAGGTTCACAGCTATAGTAAAAATGCTTAGCTTTGTATTGATGATCGCATGTTATCGCCAACAAGGAAAGAAGCAAAATTGGTGGTGTCGTCCGAGCCTCCACGTGGTGCCACTGGAAACTCCCTGACCAATCAGGGTGAGCTAAACGCGGACTTCGTGTGCCTGGGACAACGAACCTAAAGCCCTTGTTATACCTTCGCTCACACCCCCAGCGTAACTCGTCCATTCAGTACCAGACACCGTAGGGCCAGACACGTTTGTACGAGTTATCACGTTGACGCTGGCGTGGTGACGCTCACGGGCGGTTATGCGGACGCTCGCGAACCTTCCACGCTCTCGTTGCTGCGCGTTGCACTGCGATTGACCCCTTCGCTGGGGGTCGGTCGATCACCTCGCGCATTGCTCTGTATGCCTCGGGCGCGTGCGTGCGTCGCGTGCTCAGCGACTGAGGTCAACGGCTGGGCGCTCACCGCTCGCAAGCAGCTGACGCTCACCAAGAGCGAAGGTATAACAAAGGCCTAACGTCAGCGTGAAGTTATTGCGCCCCAACGCTGACGCAGAGAGCTACGAGACAGTACGCATTTCTCCACCGTCTCATGCCGCCGCGTGCTATTTCGCAGGGTTCCTCGTCCCTAAAACCTATGATAACGGGCTTACCAGGAATTTCCGCACTTAGCGATCTTCAGATTTTACCATAGCCGAATACTCCTAATAGGTATGTTTTGAACGAGACTTAGTGCGGTACCTCAACTACAATAGTGCCGAGTCGATACAATATTGCAGACCAGCACGCTGCACCCCACAGCCCACATAGCACCGAAAGTCCAAAGAACCGAACGGACCAAGAACACAAGACACCGATTCTGTAAGTAGCACACCGATACAGAACATGGAATGACAGCATTCAGTTGATCGAAATTTAAATACGACAAAGTCGTAACTGAAAAATATACAACGTTTTGAATATAAGGAAACTTATACAAGAAAAATCATGTTGAAATTTGATGTGCGAAAAAACGCAATTTAGAACCCTGCCACTGTAAGAAATAGTCACGTCATATTATTCAGCAGCTTGGGGTACGAGGATTTCAAAACGACTGGCGATCAGCATTTAACGCTGATCGACAAGTAGCTAAGCGAATCTGACAACGGAAACAGCATCTCAACCACCCTTGCGGTCGTCAGATTTTGAAAGCAGCTACGTTGGAAGCGTTAGACACTGAAGAACTCATTGGGTGTCGAGTGGGCACAGACGTGGGCGGGGCAACCGCCCTCGGCTACACTAGTCCTCACAGTCTAGTGGAAGTGACCTGGATCAGGAGTTTTTGATGCTTACCGACCAACCGACCCAAAGATGAGCATCGCCATGGAGGAGCAATCCGTTGGGTAAACAAATGTTAAGGATAGCTCACTTATCGTTAGGTGTATATCAATTGTACACGTATCAATTGTACAACAACCATGAAGTGAGGTCACTTTCGATATAAGACTACCAAGGTGACAGTGATGCTGATGGTATTCTTGGAGCTGCTGCTGATCGTGAACTCGGTCCACTCGGCGTGCGAGGAATTGGGTCCCGGAGAGAAGGTGCGTTTGATACGATGATAACATTAGGTAACCAACTACATATGCTAGCTAAGTATAACAGAAGCAACAGAACCGGCACAACGGCGATCTAACAGACATTAAAATGCGGCATACCTGCCCATCTACTTTACCTGGCTGAACCCAGATAACTTGACTTGAGCAAAGGCTCTGGCTTAAACTGCACCTAACTTTGGCACATATTCACAATCATATCATCACACTCAACGTGACCATGGTCTCGCTGTAGCCATTGGCTAATAGCGATGAAGTGGAATGGTATTGGCAACGTTTTTTATCAGAAACCACCGACATCGGATCTGCTCAACCGGTGCCAGAAACTAATGAAAACGGCAGCTGAATGGGTGCGATGGGCTTCATCTCGAGAACATAGGAGCAATCCGTGTGTTTGAGAGTTGTTGTACAAAGGATAGCTAAAAGATCAAGATAAAATGGTCGGCATCGATAAGCCCCTTAAGGACGCGCCATGAACTCGTCGTCCATTTGGAATCATAGACGGGCTCAATGTGGGTTGGGGAATGCAGCGTGTTGGTCTCCATTATTACGTCAGATATAATGCGTTATCATCGTCATATCTACCACTGTTTACGACTAACTAGATCGGTGCAGAAATGATTGGCATAGAAACTCTACCGAATTGTACACACCATCGCAATGAAACAATGATAGATATAACAATGATAACATGTTAACCGGCCTAGAGTCGACACAATGTTGCACACCAACACGCCGCATCTATTTAGCGAGTACAACAACTTGTGGGGCCATCCGCTATCCAAGTTAATCTCTTCACCCTCCCAGATAAGTCCGGTACCAACTTTCCCGATCCCGAAGGGGTGGGCCGCTTAGTTAGCTCGGGCGAGGATCGATCTCTCGACCGTGCGGGTGCCAGTAGCGCCGCTTATCACCGTGCCACGGTCGCCCCTATACAAAGAAAATGAGCTAAAATTCAGGCAACGCAAGAGGAACATTGCATCTTTGCACGAAAAAATCTTCGGGCTCCAACGGAATGTGTTGATAGCATTAAACAAGGAAGAGCAGGAGGTATGAAAAGGGTGAGTTGTTGAATCGTTTCTCATTTGGTAGTCATTTTGATCGACCTGACCCTAAATGATCGTCATTGATCATTATGGTTCTTCCTCCTTTCACGAAACACAGTGAATCCAGGAAGGATGTAAGCCTCTCGGACCACAAATCGAATGCTACTGTCCGGAAGCCAACAACTTCTTGGAATGCTTGGAAACGATTAATAACAAATATGGCGACGTACGTGTAAAATTAAAGGTTTCCATCTCATTCGGTTAGCCGGAATGTGATACGAAATTTTATATTCTCTGACAACATTCATAACTCGGGCAGAAATAATTTGGAAGAAATTGAGACAAATCATTTTTTCTCCTCAAGATAATGTCTTTTTTAACACAGACAATTGTAGTTAGCTCCAGAAGCCATTAACCCATTGACGACCGTGTGTCCCGCCGGCAGGACACACCTTTTGGTCCGCGGTGGACCGCGTGTCCCGCCGGTGGGGTACACTTTTTGCACCGCGTGGTCATGTATAATCCGCCACCGGAGTTCGTTGTTTGTGAGATCCCTTATGGGCTGACAATGGGCCATGTGAGCAATGCTACTACCCATGTGGCCCTTCGGCGGGCCACACTTCAGGGTTGCGTGGGACATGCGCGCGGTCCCCGCGCCAGATACGCAGGGAGCGCGCGGTCGTCGATGGGTTAAACATATTTCACTCTATCTTTCACCAGTTATACCGCGAGATTGCAAAAAAACTGCTCAAAGCTTCTTGATCTAATCTTTCATGAAAGTCGAGTACCTCATCAATTTCAGGAGATGAACGATGCAGTGCGATTCTATAGTAGTGAACAGAAATGCGTTAACCAATTTGTCGATGAGGTAAAGAAAGCATTGGACGAAGCACGAAGGACGACAACAACAACGACAACAACGACAACAACGACAACAACAACGACAACAACGACGACAACAACGACAACGACAACGACAACAACAACAATAACAACAACGACAACAACAACAACGACAACAACGACGAAGACAACAACAACAACAACGACAACAACAACAACAACAACGACCACGGTCCCGACCACAACCACGACGACAACGACGACGACGACGACTTCATCACCCACAGGAACAGTAGAAGATGTCACAGCGGAGCAAACAACTGGAAACCAAACTACAACACCATCCACTTCTGCGGAGGGAGGAACAGAGCAGCCAATGGCAACAGTAACCGAAGGTGATTTCCAAGACAGATACGCTTCCAACCAATGGGGGGGGGTATCGAATATCCCGACTTTCATGAATCAGAAATCAGACAAGGGTTTACTAAACTCGGGGCACCCATCTCGACCCATCAACGCAGTTACCAGCTGAGCATATCTTCAGCCAAGCAGTGATTAACCACTTCTTTACCATCTATCAATCTCTGAACTAAATTCCAACACTACAAATGTGTCGCTGGTTTGACATGTGGGTAGCCATAGAAGTAACGTACCCAAATCAGGATTCGGTGACGCCGGAATGGCCTTAAAGGGTAGCGAATGATACCGTACACTCAACGCCTCCACTGAATTCACTGAAAACTCGACTTGTAAGAACCCATTTCAGGAGGAATTATATCGACGCCGTACCCAACCAGAACCAATGCAACATGGATCAACGCCAGATTACGGGAAATAGAGTGAGCTTACTGGAAATTTTCTCAGCAATACTGTATGGATATAAACAAAATGAAGAACGACACTATTTTGTATCAACTTTATACCTAAACTCCTCCAGTTATTGGTTAGAGTGGGGATGAGTAGCTATGGAACTTGCCATCAAGTGTTCTATTAACACGTTGACGACTAGGCGATTTTCGCGCGTCTGTCCCGTGGGACCGGAGATTACGCGCGCTGCCACCACACGTGGAGTAAGCTGAATAAAACGAAAGAAAAATAATACCACAAGAGAAATAGGTTACAAACCCGTTGAAATCATGGAGTGTAGTATCTCAGTAATGCAAGTGTGAGGGAAATGGAGTGCTGGCTTGGGTTTCTGAAACACTACATATGTAAAGAAAGTTCTCACCAAGGGTGCAGGGGTCAGCTAGACAGAAAATGAAATACAGATACCACCACCATGTTCGGCGTCCCCAATACCCCCAGACAAAGTTTGGGCGAAATCAATGGCCCTCACTGGACCACCCAAAAAGCAAAATGGGTGGTTGGAGACCACCCCGTGAAAAACAGACTGCAGATTCGTATTCAGCGCCCCCAACTACATATCTGTACAAAATTTGGAGAATTTTGGCCAAAAGGTGCCTGAGAAATGCCTGGCACACACCATTGTGTGCCATGGTCCACAGGGACAGACTGCCTGGCACACAGCATTGTGTGCCACCGGCGCCAACGTGTTAACGTGCAATGTTATGTATTTTCAGACAAAGAACGGCGCTGAAACTTGTGGTGACCAGCTGGGCCATGACACTTGCGCTGGTTCTGCAGCTGCTGTTCATCAGCATGTACCGCACGGCTCATCGAGATAACTTCGAGCAAAGTCAGCGAGAATATCTTCGAATGATGAGGGATCAGTACGGGGCGATGCTGGCCGCAGAACAGGCGAAACGACCAACGCCTCGTAAAACGCCGGACGAAAAAACAGTGAAGAAGAGTGTTATAAATGTCATACCAGGACGTGATACGACAAAGAAGAACAAGAAAGGAAAAAGGCGAGCTCGAAGAAAAAGGCTGAAAGGAGCCAAGATGAACGCGCTGCTACAAAATTTCACCAAAAAATTTTACTCGTTCGAAGACCCAACAGGCGAGCCGAAACTCAGCAAAGAGTCTGCAGAAAGCAGCACCACGTCGACAGTCAGCAAGTCGAAAGAGAGCGTGGAAAAGAAAAAGAAAGGCTTCAAGCTTAAATTGCCGAAGAAGCGTCCAGATAAAAAGAGGCCCATTCAGATGGATACAACAACAACAGGCGGCACTACAGTAGATTTTTATAACATGACGTAAATGATTTGTAGTTTCTTGCTGAAAATGTCAAAAACTCACTCCTAATATTGAACGCCATGTTAATGGTTAATGAAACGATTGAAAGTAGCTCTTGTGAAGCTGCACCAAATGTCATCGGCGACGATGATCCCCAACACACACATTGTACATGGGCGCAGCCGGTTTTCACTTTTCTGGGCCCTGGGCCCGGATTCATGGACGCAACAAGCGGCCTCCGATACCTCGCCGGCGCTATACCCACTCGATACCGCGAATCTGCGGCCATTTCTCATTCTTAGGCCTTCGTTATAGGTTCGCTCGAACCGAGCGAAACTCGTCCATTAAGCATGAGACGCGCGTGGGGTCAGACACGCGCGTACGAGTTAACGGGGTGACGCCGTCGCGGGGACGCGCACGGGCTATTATGGGCTTTGACCAACATGACCCAATTGCAATGAGGGTCGCTTTGTATGCTTCCGGCGCGTGCGTACGTGCGTCGCGGCCGCGCGGTCACCGCCCGCAAATCGCAGGCGCTCAGCACGAGCGAGACTATAACGAAGGCCTTAGAGAACGGAGTTTCGGAGGCCTCGACGGCTTATGGCGCAACTGCCGCAATCGCACTCACTGCGAGCATTTCATCGACTCTGCCGTTTGGCTCTAGCTTAGAACCGCGGCGCAGCTGAAATAAATGCTCCTGCGTTGCGGTTCGGGCAGGATCAGACGGCAAAGTCGATGAGAGGTTGTGTCTAACATGGGAAGTTTGGGATAAATAGACTAAGGTCTCGTGTCGAGGCCTCCGAGACCCTGCCTCATCGCGAGGTGTCGTATACCCTTCCTAAACCCCGTCTAAACCGCGGCGCGCTTTCACGAATATCGGTTTGCGCCCTGTTCGGGATATATTTCAGGGTATATAGCGCCGATACCCGTCGTGAATCCGGGCCCAGGTGTAGAAAATACGGCGCTATGTGGGTTGAGGGGTGTAAAGGGGTGGCCCGCAACATTACGTCTACTAACGTGTTATCGCTGTTATATCTCCTATTGTTAACGATCAGCTCGGTCGGCTTTAACATGTTTGACATGTAAATCCTACAGAATTGTTCACACCAAAACAATGATAGATATGACAATGATAACATGTTAACCAGCATAGAGTCGATGGCACTATTGTAGTTGAGTTACCGCACTAAATCTCGTTCAAAACACACCTATTAGGGGTATTCAGCTATGGTATGATTGAATCTGAAGGTCGCTAAATGCGGAAATTCCTGGTAAGCCCGTTATCTTAGGTTTTAAGGACGAGAAACCCTGCGAAATAGCACGCGACGGCGTGAGACGCAGAGAAATGCGTACTGTCTCGGAGCTCTCTGCATCAGCGTTGAGGCGCAATAACTTCACCCTCACGCTAGGCTTAGGCCTGATGCTTCAGCCGCTGTTAGGACCACCACTACAGTGCTTATCTCGTGTATTCAGGCCTTAGCCTAAGCATCCTTCTCCAAGGTTCACAGCTATAGTAAAAATGCTTGGGGGGGACGTTAGGTCCCCGAGTCGGCTCGGCAAAGATGGTCCGTGCGTCCTGTGGATATAATTAACGGAGACTCGCACTGAGGCCATGCTCGTCGCACGCGACGGTGCGGCGAGTGATGACCGCATCGGCCACCCATGCCTTGGTGACCCGACGACGACCCGATCGTCGTCGACGGTCCATAGCTCGACCAGATTTTCAGGTAATCAATGGCTCGTCTCCTAAAGGGGCCTGAGTGAGGGTGTCTCAGTATGCACTTCTATAGAAACCTGTATATGATTCTACTCATAATTTTGAGCTCTATCGAATGAGCTCAACCAGAAGCTTCTCAGGACAACCCTAATGGCACAATATGCTCATTTTCACTTTTTCTTGAGAAAATTAAGACATTTTTCCGGAGAACAACAGATTCTGCAACGTGTTTCCAGACTAAAATTTTGCCGCTGATCCGGCCACTTCAACCAGAAACCTTTTCGATGTTGCTCATGGTCTATATTTCGTGGAAACGAGGGAACGAATTCATTAAAAGAAGTTGAGGAGAATTTTGCTGTCGTGATTTTTTGTACAGATTTCACACCTTTGACACTTTCGGTAGCAGTAATTCAGTAATTTTAGTATGGTATGATTGAAATAATAAGTTTCATCACGCAATATTTCATATAGTTCGTCCAGTAACATGCTTTGACATCCTACCGCAGAATGTTCTTATATTTCGAGAACTCAATCCTCCTGCGTGATAGCGCCCGGCGAGCCTGCAGAAAAAAGGCGTGAAAACTGATTTTTGACTGACTTGATAATTCTCTATTTATAACATTGTCTTCTCTCCACGTCACGCCTATGGAGACGCTTCGTTTCATAAGGTTTTTGCAATCACTGAGAAACAGCTAAATACATCAAGAAGTGCTTCCAGAACCAAAAACCGGAGGAGCTTTATTAATGTGGCGAGGACGGGATGGTCGCACCCCAGAAGTCTTTTCAGCAAATTAGAATGTGCTTTTCCAAGCAAAATCATAACATCAAGTTGATACGACATGTTTCTCCTATGAAAGGCTTTTGCTAGGTTGGTGGTGTGAGGTGCTGAGATGTTCCACTTGCACCATAAATCTTTGCATTACGTGATGGATATATTTACCATTGAAAAGTAGATCATGTCTGGTATGTTAGAGAAAAGATGAAGAAATGCTCAAGGTTTTTTTAAACAAGGAATAAATTCGCCTTATCATAGCTGTTTTCTCTCCTTTCCGTAAATATATAGACCGTAAACAACGCAAAATAGGTCTATCGTTGAATTGGTTGGATCGACGGCAAAATTTTACTCTGGAAACACGTTGCAGAATCTGTTCTTTGGGAAAATGTCTTAATTTTTTCAAGAAAAAGTGAAAATGAGCATATTGTGCCCTTAGGGTTGTCTTGAGAAGTTTCTGGTTGAAGTAGCCGGATCGGAGGCAATATTTTAGTCTGGTAACACGTTCCACAATCTATTATCTAGAAATGTCTTATTTTTTTTTCAAAAGAGAGTGAAAACGAGAATATTGTGTCCTTAGGGGAGTTTTGAAAAGGTTGTGGTCTAGCTCATTTGATAGAGCTCAAAATTCTGAGTAGAAGCATATACAGGTTTCCATAGAGGTGCATACTGAGACACCTTCACTCAGGCTCCTTTATGTGACGAGCCATTGATTACCTGATAATCTGGTCGAGCTGTGGACCGTCGACGATGATCGGGTCGTCGTCGGGTCACCAAGGCATGGGTCTCCGGTGCGGTCACCACTCGCCGCACCGTCGCGTGCGACGAGCATGGCCTCAGTGCGAGTCTCCGTTAATTATATCCACAGGACGCACGGACCACCTCTGCCGAGCCGACTCGGGGACCTAACGTCCCTCACCCAAAATGCTTAGCTTTGTATTGATGATCGCATGTTATCGCCAACAAGGAAAGAAGCAAAATTGGTGGTGTCGTCCGAGCCTCCACGTGGTGCCACTGGAAACCCCCTGACCAATCAGGGTGAGCTAAACACGGACTTCGTGCCTGGGGCAACGAACCTAGCGTCAGGGTGAAGTTATTGCGCCCCAACGCTGACGCAGAGAGCTACGAGACAGTACGCATTTCGGCACTATTGTAGTTGAGGTATCGCACTAAATCTCGTTCAAAACATGTCTCTTAGGGGTATTCGGCTATGGTATGAACGAATCTGAAGGTCGCTAAGTGCAGAAATTCCTGGTAAGCCCGTTATCTCAGGTTTTAGGGACAAGTAGCTCTGCGAAATAGCATGCGGCGGCGTGAGACGCAGAGAAATGCGTCAGCGTTGGGGCGCAATAACTTCACCCTGATGCTGGGTTCGCTGATGTTATTTAGTTACAACGCCTCTCCCGACCTATTATAGTGAAACCGCGTGGCTTCGCCCCGCGGTCAGGCTAGGGAAGGAGATAGTTCCGGGTTCGGATCCTTTCCTAGTCTTCGGTTTTGCAATGCTCAGGATGACTCATCCGCCCCGGAGTTCCTCCCCTACCCTGGTTTCAATATAATAGGTCGGAAGAAGCGTTGTAACTAAATAACATCAACGAACCCAGCATCAGGGTGAAGTTATTGCGCCCCAACGCTGATGCAGAGAGCTACGAGACAGTACGCATTTCTCTACCGTCTCGTGCCGCCGCGTGCTATTTCGCAGGGTTCCTCGTCCCTAAACCTAAGATAACGGGCTTACCAGGAATTTCCGCACTTAGCGATCTTCAGATTTTACCATATCCGAATACTCCTAATAGGTGTGTTTTGAACGAGACTTGGTGCGGTACCTCAGCTACAATAGTGCCGAGTCGATACAATACTGCAGACCAGCACGCTGCACCCCCCAGCCCTAATAGCACCGAAAATCCAAAGAACCGAACGGATCAAGAACACAAAAAGATCAGATTCCACCGATTCTGAAAGTAGCACACCGATGATGACCCACCGCGGATTTCAAAATGACTGGCGATCAGCATTTAACGGTGATCGACAGTAACTAAGCGATTCTGACAACGGAAACAGCATCTCAACCACCCTTGCGGTCGTCAGATTTTGAAAGCAGCTACGTTGGAAGCGTTAGACACTGAAGAACTCATTGGGTGTCGAGTGGGCACAGACGTGGGCGGGGCAACCGCCCTCGGCTACACTAGTCCTCACAGTCTAGTGGAAGTGATCTGGGTCAGGTCTTCGATGCTTACCGACCAACCGACCCAAAGATGAGCATCGCCATGGAGGAGCAATCCGTTGGGTAAACAAATGTTAAGGATAGCTCACTTATCGTTAGGAGTATATCAATTGTACACGTATCAATCGTACAACGATCATTGAGGTGAGGTCACTTTCGATATAAGACCACCAAGGTGACAGTGATGCTGAAGGTATTCCTGGAGCTGCTACTGATCGTCAACTTGGTACACTCAGAGTGTATACCATTGGGTCGCTGGCCAAAGGTGTGTTTGATACGATGGTAACATCAGGTAATCAACTACATATGCTAGTTAACTATAACAGAAATAACCGAACTGGCACGAGGTACATCTAACAGAGATTAAAATGCGGCATACCTGCCCATCTACTTTACCTGGCTGAGCCCAGAAAACTTAACTCCCGCAAAGGCTCTGGCTCCAACTGCACCTAACTTCACACAGTTATAAGCATGTCATCACACTCAACGTGACCATCGTCTCGCTGCAGCCGTTGGCTGATAGCGATGGAGTAGATAACGATATGGGCAACGTTTTTCATTTGAAACGTCCGTCATGGAATCTGTTCAACCGGTGCTATAAACTAGTGAAAACGGCAGCTGAATAGGTGCGTTGTGCTTCACCTCGAGAACACCACAGTAATCAGTGTGTTGGATTGCTGTTATATAAAGTAAAGGTTTAAGGTAAAAATAAAATGGTCTGCGTCGATCAGTGGGCGTTATGCGGGTTGGGGTGCAGCGTGTTCGTCTGCAACATTACGTCGATTATAACGTGTTATCATTGTCATATCTACAATTACTTACGATTAACTCCGTTTGGCAAGTGAACTCTACCCAACTGTTCACACCACCACAATGAAACCATGATAGATATAACAATGATAACATGTTAACCGGCATAGGGCCGACGCAATATTGCAGACCAACGCGCTGCATCCCCCAGCCCCCATGGATACAGTAGTTCGCGAAAAGATATGTCACATTGCATTATTGGGGCAGATCGCTGAATCAAAAAGGAATATTATTCCAGTTGACAGTTCTAATAGCTCTTATGGAAAATACCCTAACATGTGCTCTTGTTAGAAACTCTAAATTTTTTAAATCTTAAACTTATTTTCATATGCATTTGTAAACGAATGTATCTTAGCAACCAAAGAGCTTCTTTTTGTCATTTAGTGATATTCTGATAGAGCATGACTAGCTAGTTCTTATAGGCAAGGATTTGTAGTTTAACCCATTGACGACCGCGTGTCCCGCCGGCGGGACACACCTTGTGGTCCGCGGTGGACCGTGTGTCCCACCAGTGGGACACACCTTTTGGGCTACGCTTCCTCCCTTTTGGGAGACACTGTGGATAGGAGTGTCCATTTGGGCAAAGTTACTACCCATTCTATATTTTCCGTTTTATCAATGCTTCAAGATATTCATCAAGTGAACGACCCTTCAACAAGCTCAAAAAGGGTCTGAAAATCGTCTACTTCTAATGATCACTTGAGGAAGTTTCAAAATCAACAATATACACAGAAAAATTAATTTTAGGGTCATTTTGAAAACAATTAACGCCGCTGAGGCACTTTCATCACTGCACGTGCGCGGTCCCCCGCGCCAGACACGCAGAGAGCGCGCGGTCGTCAATGGGTTAAAGTCATAAGTAAACCATAGATTTTTGCGTACATTTTTTCATGATCAAAAAATGGTGAAATCTTGGGACGATCCTCCATATAAAATTTCTTATATTAGTAATTAGTGAATGAAATTGCATCAAATTTGGATGTGTGATAGCATAAGATGTATTAGGTTGTTTCATAAGTTCGTGCCGTTTTTTTTCAAGCGACCCTTGTAAGCTTGTTTGTTGTAGAGAGTGCTTCAGATGTTTGTAGAACTTCGAAATTTTATATTTTTTTGGCCTATAAAGTGAAAAATGAAAACCTAGAAAATTAACCTCACCGACAGCGAATTTTTTCTGCTCTGGTGTGAAACGTTATTCAAAAGGACACTCCTAGAATGAGGAGGAAATTCTCTATGAGATGGTATACTCACTGTATTTTTTGCCCCAAATTTTGTGAACTTTAAGGCTACTAAATTGGGACCTTCAAAAACCAGCAATATTTTTTTCGATGCTGCTCTTGCTCTCATTGTGAACGGTGAAGATGCCTTTCAAGGACTATTTCGAAGAGAATTTTTAGCTCTATCAGAACATATGTTTAGTTTTACAGAATGCTCAATTTTGAGGTATTTTTGAAGGAAAAACTTCTTCGCTTTTTTTCAGGGAGGGAAATCTCCAATTTCAATCGTTTTGGTAAATATCACACAGCTTCTGGAAGAAGACGATGCGCTCTGCAAGATGATGTACGAATCGCTCTTGAAAGCCTTGCTTATCACTGATTTTCAGACCATCAAAGTGGACATAAACGAGCACTTCTGGCCGCGCCGCGGGACGAGCGCGGTGTTCGCGCGCCGCGCCGTTCCACCACTGCTACGTCGCGCTCTTCGCGCGGCGCGGCGTGGACACTGCCAATAAGTCTACTTTGATGGCCTGAAAATCAGGGATAAACAAGACTTTCAAGAGCAATTCGTACAACACGTTGTAGAGCGTATCGTCGTCTTTCAGAAGCTCTGTGAGATTCAGCAAAACGATTGAAACTGGAGTTTTCCCTCCCCGAAGAGGACGAAGATGTTTCTTCTGCAAAAAATTTTCAAAATTGAGTATTCTGTAAAACTAAACATACAGTTAGATAGAGCTGAGAATTCTCTTCGAAATAGTCCTTAAAAGGCATCTTCACCGTTCACACTGAGAGCAAGAGTAGCATCGAAAAAAATATTGCTGTTTTTGAAGGTCCCAATTTAGTAGCCTTAAAGTTCACAAAATGTGGAGCAAAAAGTACAGTGAGTAAACTATCTTATAGAGAATTTCCTCCTCTTTCTAGGAGTGTCCTAAGTTTTGAATACCGTTTCACACCAGTGCAGAAAAAATTCGCTGTCGGTGAGGTCAATTTTACAGATTTTCATTTTTCACTTTATAGGCCAAAAAATATAAAATTTCAAAATTCTACAATTTTTGACTGAAAGACAAGAAAAAGCTCAGTGGTTCCTGAGATACATTCGTTTAAAAATGCATACAAAATGAGTTTAAAATTTTTTTTAAAAATCCAGAATCTCTAACAAGAACAACCATTCGTGTATTTCCCTTATTGAAACTGTTAACTGAAATAGAAGTCCTTCTGATTTCAGCGATCTGCACCAAAAAATGCAAGATGACATATCTTTCCGCTAACTGCTGCATATACGTGCTTGACTTATAAAATGACTTGTGGGAGCCAGACGCTATACCAAGTCAAAGTATTCACCCTCCCAGATAAGTCTGGTACCCATTTACCCGACCCGGGAATGAAGGAAGGGTTGGTTAGCACGGGCGAGGACCGATCGCTTGACAGTGCCGGTGTCAGCAGCGCCGCGTACCACTGTGCCACTTACCCCTATATAGAGAAAATAGCTAGAATTCAGGTCAAACAAGGAAAACAATGCATCTATGCACAAAAGAACGATGAACAAAAAAGGCAGTGTGTTGATGGCATTAAATACGGAAGAACATTCGATATAGAAGAGGTGAGTTGTTGAATCGTTTCTCATTTGGTAGTACTTTTGATTTGACTTGACCTCAAATGATTGCCATTAATGATTATGGCTCTTCCTCTTTTCACGAAAGTGAACCTAGGAAGGATGTAAGCCTCTCGGACCACGAATCGAATGCTACTGTCCGAAAGCCAACAACTTCTTGGAATGCTTGGAAGAGATTGATGCAAATATCTACGTACGTGCAAAATTAAACGTTTCCATCTCGTTCGGTTAGCCGGAATGTGATACGAGATTTTATCTTCTCTGACAACATTCATAATTAGGCAGAAATAACTTGGATAAAATTGAGACAAATCATTTTCTCTTCAAGAGAATACCTTTTTTTTTAAATATAGATCATTGTAGTCAGCTCCAGAAACTACTAAACATATTTGATTTCACTCTATCTCCCACCAATTACACCGCGAGATTGAAAAAAAACACCGCTGAAAGCTCCTCGGTCAGGTCCTTGATGAAAACCGAGTACCTCATCAATTTCAGAGGACGATAGACACAAGGCAATTTGGGCGTCGTGAAAAGAAATGCGTTAACCAATTTGCCTATGAGGTAGGGAGAGCATTGGTCAAAGCACGGATGAGAACGCCGACAACAACAACAACAACAACAACGACAACAACAACAACAACAACAACAACAACAACAACGACAACAACAACAACAAGGACGACGACGACAACAACGACGACGACGACAACAACAACAACAACAACAACAACAACAACAAAGACAACAACAACAACGACAACGACAACAACGACAACGACAACGACAACAGCAACAACAACAACAACAACGGAGGCGACAACAACAACAACGACGACAACAACAACAGCGACAACAACAATAACGACACCACCACCACCAACAACAACAACAACAACAACAACAACGTCGACGACGACTCCACCACCCACAGAAACCACAGAAGATGTGACAGCGAAGCAAACAACTGGAACCCAAACTACAACACCATCCACCTCTGCTGAGGGAGAAACAAAGCAGCCAACGGCGACGGTAACCGAAGGTGGTTTCCAAGACAGATACACTTTCGACCAGTGGGGGTATCGAATATCCCGACCTTCATAAATCAGAAATTAGACTTGGGTTTTCTAAACTCGGGACATAAAAGACCTCGCTTTCACCTACAAGTCTGGGACCATTGTCATGCCATATCGCTAGCGTCAGCGACCGAGTTGGTACGAGCGAACTGAGCGCCAGTTGCTGCCAATACGCCGCGCGCTCGTTCCGCAAATACGTGGCTCCTACAGTGCGCTTGGGTCATCCTTTCAGCTCTCTTTGATGTGCTTAGCCTACCTAACCCACCCTATATATACAGGGTGTGCAAAAATTACCCGCACAAAGCTATCGCAGTGTAACTTCAACACAAAAGCGAATTTTAAAACGAAACTTTACACATAGCTTTCCCATCTACTTACCAATCAGACTTATTGAAATTATTCGGTGCAGTCGCCTTTCGTACGAACACAGGTCCTCAGACGAGAAGCGAACCCATTACACGTGGCACGGAGCTAGTCTTCACTATATCATTCCTTGCTTTAGCCAGGGAAGCTTCAAGTGAAGCCAAACTTGCGTGTTCAGCAGAGCAAACTTTGGTCTCAAAAACAGACCAGAACAGAAATTGAGAGGGTTTAATTCCGGTGAGTACGAAGCCCAGTCATCTTATACGGTGAAGTGTGGGACAGCAAAACTGTGAGTCGATGTTAGCTGGTCTTTCTGGATTTGGCTTTGCCATTCGAGCATTGTGAGCCCAAATGAACTCAGATTTAAAATACATTTGAGATTGGTGTATTGGTACATAATACTCCAATATGAAGTTCGGAGTCCAGTTCCGCCTGTTGTTATCAACTGTGCCACACGCATAGCTCGACGCACTTAGTCTTCATCGAAATCATTCCATGCGTTCGTTAACGGTGCTATCAGATAGGACAAACGTGCTCATCATGCAGAGCACTTCTTCTTCTTGAAAACCTACCAAACAGAGAAAACAGTTTGCTCAGAAAAATTGAGAAAAATTGAAATAAAATAGCAGTACGATGAGAAAGATGCTGGCTTTTGATGCCCGATCTTTTCGGATTTCGTATTGCCATTACCACTATTTAGGCATTCATGAGCTCAAACTTTGGAATCACTTGCATATTGTATAAGTGTATAACATATCCTATTATGGAGCTCAGAATCCAGGTTTGCTAGCAGTTATGGTCTACGTCGTACCTGTGCGGGTAATTTTTGCACACATATATGTATTCTGCCGAACGTTTTCCATCAGCTCTAAACAACCTACGAGAGAGCATTTGTTGCTCGATCAGATTGTATGCTTATTTTTTCATGCTAGCCGTTTTTTAGAACTTTTATCATGAAAGTACTTTAGAAATTCATCGACGTGCGAAACTTTTCGTTGGAAACCTTTTGCAGAATTCCAGATACCATTCGAAAGAGGAGGATGTGGGCTATGAGAAGATGCATCACACTTTTACAATTGCACCAGGTTTTGTTATTTTTTAGGTGGACAAAGTGGAGGTTCGACGGCTCGCGTGGCCGCGCTGTGCGGCCAACGCGACGGCCGCTCCGCCGCGCAATTACCGAGAGGGTGCGCGTGCGACAACTGACACAGACACGTCTGCTACCACGTGTCTGATACTGGGTAGTGTCAGTGGCGCAGCCGAGCGTCGAGCGAAATTGCTGGCATGACAATGGCCTGGGACGCGAAACTTTTACTCGACCCATCAGCGCAGTTCCCAGCTGAGCACATCTTCAGCCAAGCGGTTATTAACCACTTCTTTACCATATAGTTCAGTCTCTGAACTACACTCCAACACTACAAATGTGTCGCTGGTTTGACATGTGGGTAGTCATAGAAGTAATATACCCAAATCAGGATTCGGTGACGCCGGAATGACCTTAAAGGGTAGCGAATGATACCGTACACTCAACGCCTCCACTGAAATCACTGGAAACTCGACTTGTAAGAACCCATTTCAGGAGAAATTACATCGACGCCGTACCCAACCAGAACCAATGCAACATGGACCAACGCCAGATTACGGGAAATAGAGTGAGCTTTTTGGAAATTTTCTCAGCAATACTGTATGGACATAAGCAATATGAAAAACGACGCTATTTTGTATCAACTTTATACCTAAACTCCTCCAGTTATTGGTTAGAGTGGGGATGAGTAGCTATGGAACTTGCCACGAAGTGTTCTATTATCGTGCAATGTTATGTATTTTCAGACAAAGAACGGCGCTAAAACTGGTGGTGACCAGCTGGGCCATGACACTTGCGCTGGTTCTGCAGCTGCTGTTCATCAGCATGTGCCGCACGGCCCATCGAGATAACTTTGAGCAAAGTCAACGAGAATATCTTCGAATGATGAGGGATCAGTACGGGGCGATGCTGGCCGCAGAACAAGCGAATCGGTCAACGCCTCGTAAAACGCCGGACGAAAAAACGGTGAAGAAAAGTATTGCAAATGTGATAGCAGAACGTGACACGACGAAGAAGAACAAGAAAGGAAAAACGCAAGCTCGGAAAGAAAAGCTGAAAGGAGCCAAGATGAACACGCTGCTTCGAAAATTCACCAAAAAACTTTACTCGTTCGAAGACCCAACAGGCGAGCCGAAACTCAGCAACGAGTCTGCAGGAAGCAGCACCACGACAACCGTTAGCAAGTCGAAAGAAAGCGTGGGAAAGAAAAAGAAAGGCTTCAAGCTCAAACTCCCGAAGAAGCGTCCAGATAAAAAGAAGTCCATTCAGATGGATACAACAACAACAGGCGGCACTACAGTAGATTTTTATAATATGACGTAAATGGTTTATAGTTTGTTGCTGGAAATGTCTAAAACTCACTCCTAATACTGAACACTTTTCTAAAGGATAATGAAATAATTGAAAGTAGCTCATCTGAAGTTGCAGACAAGCTGATTCGATCAGATATTCGTGATAACAGGTCTAATTACTTTCCTCACAAAGTATCTACCATAATATTAGGTTGATGCAAAAGTTCTCGGACATTCGTGACGCTTTGCATTCAAAAAGGATTTTCCCGCCAACTTGGATTTCAGCCAGAAGACGCTATATACCAATCGATAGAGCAGGAAAAGCCCTACAAATTCGTATTAGGATTTACCTCAATACCTCTACAGCTAGAAGTTATGGCTTCGCAATTCTTGCCTTCCGATGATCACATCCGCAACGTCATTCTATTTCTCTTCTTTTCTAAGCTCAACGCCAACCAATCCTACGAGCGTTTGAAGGAAGTCTACAAGGAAGGAGCACCCTCTCGAAGCACAGTGTACCAGTGGTTTTCGAGGTTCAGGGAAGGCGACTATTCTATGAAAGACGAAGAGAGGTCGGGACGTCCAAAGGGATTGGATTTGGACGCGCTCCGGAATCAAGTGGAGGCAGATCCGTACCAGACGACACGTGAAATATCAAGCACGCTTGGAGTAAACCAATCAACTGTGGTACGTGGTTTGAAGTCCATCGGCAAAGTGAAAAAACTCGGTCGATGGATACCCCACGTGCTGACTGAGTACGACATGGTCCGCAGAGTGGATGCTGCACTCTCTCTCCTCACTCTCAGGCGCACTCACGGCTGGCTCGACAATCTCATCACTGGCGATGAGAAGTGGGTACTGTACTCTAACGTTCACCGCCGAGCCCAGTGGGTTGATAAAGAAGACGAGGCGGAAGACGTCCCGAAACCCGACATGCACGTGAAGAAGGTGATGCTGTGCGTTTGGTGGAGCGTCCGTGGAGTAGAGTATTGGGAGCTATTGGATGAAGGCAGGAAAGTGAACGCGGAAATTTACGTTAGTCAGCTGCAGAAGTTGAAAGCCCAACTTCAACTCACTCGCGGAGAGCAGGCCAATGTATACTTCCTGCATGACAACGCCACCCCACACACTGCAGGACTGACGAAGGCTGAATTACTGAAGTATGGTTGGACAATCCTTCCCCATTCCCCATACTCACCAGACCTCGCTCCATCCGACTACCATCTTTTTTCGAATCTCCAACGTCATCTGGATGGCAAGAATTTCTCGAATCGAGAAGATGTCAAAAACGAACTCGAGGCATTCTTCATGGCGCAACCCGCTACGTTCTGGAGGAAGGGCATCTACGATCTACCAACACGTTGGCAGAAGACCATTGATGTTAACGGTGCCTACTTCAAATAACTTGTTGTTGTTGTTTAGATATTGTGAAATAAAATATTTTGTGTTCCAAATGTCGGAGAACTTTTGCATCAACCTAATATCTTCGCTTCGTGACCAATCAATACGAAGAATGTAATAGCAGATCAAAATTTAAGAACGACAAAGTCTCGATAAAGAAGAAAAGGATTGCAAAACCCGTCGAAGGAGCTAGTGCCTACCATCCAGCCTTGTGGTCGGAAGAGCAACTGTTCATAGGGTAAAAGGGTACAAGTTCCCAAAACTGCTCATAAAAACACCCCGAAAGTGAATGAACCGTCTATCAACCGCTCATACCAAAAAAAGTCAACCGATAACCCGACCGTTTTGATGATTTCAAATGAAAATTGAACCTCTCCAATTCAAAACCCAGCAAGACACGTCAAAACAACTCAATGACGAATTCTTTAATTTTTTGGAAATCACTTCACAGCCACGTCAATCGTGTTGTTCCGCTAAGCCGTGCTCCGTTCTTCATCGGCACATCGCCGCCGCCATGGTAACGCTTATCACCAGGGTGGTATAAAACAGAGGCGAGAATCCTGCCCACAGCTCCGGCTAGCTGCTTCTCAACTCTTCTTACTACCGCTCTTATTCGTGTTCCTTACTCAAGCTTGGAATGTTTTTCATCACCAAATGATACAGACCTTTCTATTAGCACTTATCGATAGTGAGAACCTACAGCTAACTTACCTACCCAACTTCTTTTTACCCAAACAAACCGATGGTATACAAGTCCTCTACAGAAGAAATAGAAAAGAAAGCACAAAAATCAAGCGCAACAAATTCAAAACACAAAACAAAACCAAAACAAGTTCCAAAAACTCTAAATCGAACCGAAACCTCTAGGGACTAACCTCAACAGCTCGTTTCCCAAAAGGCAGACGGAAGGAGTGGGTGGGGCTCGACGTTGATCGGCAGCTGATCGAGCTGACTTTCGGCAAATCCTGAAAAGGACTCTCTTTATGGTACCTCAACTCGTGCCTAATAAAAGTTCCAACAAAGTTTGACTATAATTCTGTACTTCACCGGTAACCTTTAACCATACAAATTCACGTCCAATAACCAAATCAATCCACCATCATCAATCAGTTTCTTCTTCTCGCCATGTTTTCAGAAACATACGGAAGCAATTTCGGGTGATAATAATCACCGTATTGGAACAGGATCCTCTCCACATAATCCTCATCAATTACAGAATGCTATGAAGCGAATCAGATCTACTTGGGCGACTTCTCATATATCTAGATTAGAAGCCATTTGTCTGATTGACATGACAGCAGCCGCTCGGCCAGCTGAGTCAATCACAATCGCTGAACATAAATGGCTCAAGAAAGCACGACTGAATATTCTTTTGAGACAATATTATTTCTTTATATTTAACTAGCTGCAATGCCCTTTTTGAATAGCTGTTTACGGTGTTTGGGCAGATAGGGGCCGGGCCTATTCGCACCGAATAAGCACCGTTTGGCTATTCCAGTTAGCCAGTAATAGTTGAAATTCGTAATAAAAACACACAAAGAGGACTTAAACTAGGGAAGACAATAAGAGAATCAACTATATCAAAAAACGTTAAAAAATACCTCCCAACTCTTTTTAAGATTTTATGGACCGGAAATGCATTCGTCTGATGCATGCCAATCATCTGAGTGGGCGATTCCGATGCGAATTGCCGTCTATCGCTCGTTAAGTAACCCATTAGTAATGTTCCAGAACGTGCTCACCAGAAAGTTCCAAAACATACCCAAAGGGCACAAACCCAGAGGGTTAGTTCCGTAACGATCTACCAAACGCGATGAAACCTTCTCTTTCCCCTGCTCTCCAAGGACGGAACAATCTGGACCCCTTCTTCTTCTTCTTCCTCTAACCTCCGTGAACCTGAGGTGTCGGTTACCCGAGTATCGCTGTGCCTACTTACATACCCTTTACCTAGTTATTATGCAAACCCTGGCCTAAATTCATGACGGGTATCGGCAAAATATACCCGAGAATAAACCCCGATCGCCGCAATTATTGGCATTCATGAACGCGCCGCGGAGTTTATTTGGGGGATATCGCGGGCCTATTCCACTCCGCGGCGCGTTCATGAATGCGAATAATCGCGCCAACTAGGGTTTATTCAAGGGTATATTGAGCCGATACCCGTCATGAATTTAGGCCCCTAAGAGCCTACAGATAGCCCTCGCCGACGATGCTGAAATGGTTTACGGACATTGCATCGGTGCGGGTGACGGCCGAGAAGGACGACGATAGACGCGATCAGATTGAGGACAACGATGACAGCATGATGACGGACCTCATTCTGTCCGAGATCGAGGCTGCAGTGGTGGCGTTCGAGCATGAACAGGTGAGGAGGTGTCACTCTTGAGAAAGGTGAAGGTAAAGGCATAGGTATCGACGTTAACAAGCTCCCACGAACGCGCCATGCTCTCGCCTTCAATTCAGAATCGTAGAGGCATGCTGAGTGCACCGCCGCATTGAGCCAACGCCTTCACCTTCAGAAACAAGTCTGGTACCAATTTACACCACCCTGGGGAAATGGAATGCTTGGTTAACCCGAGCAAAGACCGATCGCTCGACCGTGCGCATGTCAGTTCCGCCTCTTACCACTACACCGTGCACGAACTTTGAAGATAATTAAACAATGGTCCGCAATATCAGAGCTGCCTGGGTCGATATTCGATAAAATACATTAAATACTGTATAATATCAACTCCACCTTTACCTTTACGCAAATCCTCAGAGTCTACAAAAATCCGGGTCTCAGCTTATCACTTGGTCTCTATGGTAAGGGGCTGCGTGGTATAGTGAGAAGAGGCGTCACGACATCCGCACGTTCCAGTGATCGATCCTGGGCCGAGCCGACCAAACCCTCCATCCCTCCGAGGTCGGGTAAATTGATACCAGACTTATCTGAGTGGGTAAAGACGCTGACTTGGTTCAGTGGCTGGCCCTCACAAGTCATTATATTGGTCAAATGCGCATTCACCAGGCCTCTATAATTCTGAGTGCGATGGCGCGTCTATAGGGGACTGCTACGGTCTGTGAAATAATACATAAGAAACTTAAGCCGTAGAAGTACCTACTTCCTCAATCGGGTACGAATTCTAGAGTGGGTCTGTGAACTTTTAAAAACATTCCGTAGAAACTACGGCACTTATGGGCACAATTACTACATCCATTGGCATGAAATACACGGCATGAAATAGGTGAGAACCACCTAATCTCTCAGAAATGTATTCAGAACCACTCAGAAAAAAAGAAAAACGATGAAAGCAAACTCACTTGCATTCAGGACCAGCGAAAATCGAGAGAAAACCTTCAGAAGCGCGTTCCAGACTATTCGTGGTTGATCAGCGACGTTTCGCAGAAGCCGAAGAAGTACTTGACATTAACAGTGAGTGCCATCGTTGCTGAAAGCATAAAATATTATACTTGATTAATGGTCCATAGCACACTTTGAACGTACTTAGTTCTTTTTTTGTGCAGAAAGGGACTTCCGGGTGATTTTCATTACGCCCTACTTTTCTACAACTTCAAATATTTCACCAGAAATCTAGCTGATATAAACTTTTTAAGGAACGCAGTCGTCTCACGAGAGCATGCGACCGAATTCGACCAGAGGAATGGTCGAAACTGATAAATCTGTGGAAAGCACGATCGAAGGTACAAAAAAACTTAATTTAGGTGACGAATTGAAAATGAATTTGGCAAGCCAAAATACCATATTTCATCACCATCAAAAATGAACACAATATGGGCTACCAATGTAACTATTTCAGTTCTTCAAAAACAAATGAATAAGATGTAGAGATGTATTATAATTCTCACAACGAATAATTAGAATAAATAATTATTACCACTTAATAACCATTCTCTTCCATTTCCAGAAAAACGAATTCAGGCAATTAAAAAACGAGATTGCGAGGCCTCCTTAGTAGGAAATTGAGAGAATTCACTTTACCATTCAGAAACCTGACAAAGCGAATAATTTAAACTGTTCGAATATTGAGTTCTTCCGGAAAAATCGGAAATTCGACTAATTTTCCAATAAACACGCTATGCTACTGCACTTTTTGCCGAGTGCAATATCACAGAATATGTAAAATTGAACCAATTCACCATTTCCCAGGATACGGAAAAATAATTTTCATTTCGCCTAGCTCCATGTATCTTTTTTGAATTCAAACTCTTTGAAAACCAAACTTCACTACACCGCAACAAAAAGGAACCAGTGTGTGCCTGAAATATCAGGGACCAAAACCCTACAGTAATCCTCGTTACGGCACCCACACTTTCAGACGGCTTCCTCCCGCGAGCATATCTTCGACTGTTTCGTCTCGTCCGTTCACGAGGTGATTCTGTCACGACCACGCCCACCTACTGTAACCGACGTGATGAGGAAGTACATGAGGAGTGCGAGCAGTGTGAATGCGGTGAGTAACCTTACCCAACTTACCCGACCCAAGTGGGTAACCCTCAAGCAAAAGGGACAAGACACACGCTTACCCCAGCCCGCGAGACGACACACGTCCCGCACGACGCTTCGCGTGACAGCGGCGCTGCAGATACGGAGAGGGAGCTCCTCTATATCCTTCTATTAGAATGACCCAAAAGTTCGTGTGCATTAGAAATTCTGACTTCCGTTGTTCACAATTCTATAAAAACAAATAAATGACAAATAAGAATAGCATGGTTAAGCACGGTTCTTCAACGGATCATGGCAATGAATGCTGCTTAACCGTGATATCACAACTGATTATTCGACTGCTTTTCTCGAAAAGAGAAAGTCAGAATTTGAAATGCACACGAACTTTTAGGTCAAAGTCCTAATAATTCCCCTTAGAATACCCTGGATGGAATGAGCTGGTGAAAAATTGCGGTGGAAACGTCCAAGCACATCGTACTAAAAATGAGTTTTTTCTAGTTTGTTCAACTGCTGGCAGGGCTGGATATCCTGTTTTTCAAACCATTGATTCTAAAAGAGTACATCTACAATGTATATTTTCTCGTATCCAGTTACAGAGCACAGGATTTGTCACACAAAAATCTTTTGTTAAAAAACAAGTCGATTTTCCTACTAGGACTCCACACCTAGGATCACCTTCCGTAAATATGGAAAAGACTAATGGGTTCAAGAAACTGTAACCAAAGGAAACATTGTTTATCAAACTTTTGTCTTCTTTTAGCTTTTACAGTTGAAAGCGACCCCAGTAACGGCAAAATACCTCAAAGAGAGGCTAAAAATGAGAAAAATGTTTCATTTTAGGTGGCCGATTCTCCTCGAATAGGCGCTTCAACCCGCTCGCTGGCCAACGCCTCTTTTCGTGAGCTGAGTGAGATCGTGTAGGATGATTACTTGATTCTTACTGATTAACTACTCGATTCAAGTATAATATTATCACTATTCGTATTATTCTCTAATTGATTCGCATCTTTCGCCATATAAAAATCAATTATCATCTTTTTTTTTTCGTCTGACTTCATTGAACTGGACAGAAGTAGCTGATCTGAAGCCAATTCACAGACTTCCGACGACCGATAATTGGGTAAGAAGTCCACGCAATTACCCAGATGAAATTTACCTAGCTCGTAACCCATGGGTTTGAAACGGTGCGCACCTCAGTTCCATTTTAGAGTCTCTTATTTCATGCCAATTGTTGTTCATTTTCCAAACCCAACACTCTTATCATAAACTCTTATCTCAACGGTTTTATCAGTGGGACAGACCCGAGAGTACACAAGTTTTGAACGTTGTGTGAAGATTAAACAGCAATTACATATTCAATTAAGAAAATATTTGAGAAACGCCAAAACCGAAATGCATAGCATTCGCAACAACAATAAATCTGCAAAATTAGAGAAAATTTGACGTACCGGACGTTCTGCTCCAAGATTGGTACGCGCTACATTTAAATCTCCACAACCGGCGTCCTGCGTGGAATTTGATCTAAATAAAGAACTCAATCAATCAATAATAATATATTAATGAAACCACATTGCAACCACCGCCTCCAAACAATAAACACGTGGCCTACAGGTGTCTGGTTAGCTGTCAATGTCAATATAATAAGACTGTCAATTTTGCCCTTAGCCTTATCGGGACCAGTTACCCAAGAATACAGAGTTCAATCAATCAATAACAATCTATGAATGAAACCACATTGCAAAAAGCGCCTTCAAACAATAAACACGTGGCCTACAGATGTCTGGGTGAACAAGACTGTCAATTTCGCCCTTAGCCTTATCCGGACCAGTTACCTAAGGTAAATGAACCAGTTACGAGCAGTCTAATCTGTCAAGAATCAAAAATCACTCGCGGTCACATGAGGTGAATGGACAAAGTGCAGAAAAACGTGCATATTTTGTACCGCCTGAGGCATCAAAGATCTCGATGTGCTCCAGGTATCGACAGAACCCATATTTTTACCAAGCGCTGTCAGCTTTGAGCTTTTCGCTGGGCAAAAAAAGGGTAAAGGAAAGGGTTACAACTGTCTTAAGATGAGTTTGGATAAAAAAATAGAAGTGAATAAAGGAAGAAAACAAGGAAAAATCAGAGCAGAGCCAGAGGACTGACGCCGGCGGCTGCGCTGAGATTTGAACGAAAGGGCGGGGCGCTCACATAAGGTCACACAAATCGATAACCCAAGTGGGTAACAGATGGGAATATACCGTACCTTCTCGTTAACCTTGTCCTGACTCACCCACCACTCAGTCTTTTCTTGCCGCTGAAAGGGGTAATGAGAAGAGAGTTATAAAAGATAGAAAAGATGGCTGGAGGACAAGCTGGGGTGTTCAGGGTAGAAAATTAACCTTCAGCGAATAAATACTGAAATTCCTACGCAAAAATTCTACCAGGATAATGGAACAAAAGCCTGGGTGTTTACCTAGGAACAAACATACTACCACAAACGGAATGGAGTCGCTTACAAGGGTATGAAAAAGGTAAAGGGGTCTCGTGAAGGACGCGCCACGCATCCGACGTTCATTCAGAATCGCAGATAAAATGAATTCCAATGACAGCCGCTGTTCAAATTAGCGTCTTCACACTCCCGGACAAGTCTGGTACCCATTTACCCTACCCTGGAGGGCTAGAAGGCTTCGTTGGACCGGACGAGGATAGATCGCTCGAGCGTGAGGGTGTCAGTAGCGACTCTTACCGCTGCACCACGCCCGGCCATCCACACGGCTACAGAATCGAGGTGGGGGAGATGATGAAAAGGCAGTTTTCAGTAGTTTTCTAGTTTTTTATGGGAAATTTTTAAGAATTTAAAAGAAAACTCCCACACAATAACAAAATCTAGAACTAAAAAAGATAAAATCATAAAGAAAATCAGATAAGAGATATTCTTCGTTGAAACGTACGTTCAACTAAGAATTGACGTGTTTTACTGAGGTTCGTTTTATTCTTCAGAAAGTGATAACATCGTATCAGAAACATTGCCACTAAGGTGCTCTATAAGGCGTGTAGCATCACAACATCGCAACCAGGATATGAGAGAGAGAGAGAAAACACAGCCACCCACAGCGTAGTCGTCGATCGATATAAATACACAACACATTTTAGAGTACAGCAAAAGTCTGTATAGTAATAAATAGAGAACTAATTAACACAAAAACTCTGACGTGTAGCGGCCTGAGCTCCGAGCAGCAGCGGACAACTCGTCCACAAAGCTCGGTTCGCTGTGTTAAATCAACTAAAACTGAATCCATTAAAGCAAATAAATACTCTGAAATAGAAAATGAAAAAATAGGAACGACGATGACCACATCACTACCATTGGGCCATTGTTGTACCGACGCTCACCACCCAGCGTCTGCCAGCGCAACTCGTCCCATTCAGTACCAGACACCGTGGTAGCAGACGTGCGTGTGTTAGTTGTCCCGCCAGCCGCCGGCAGGACAACTGACACACGCACGTCTGCTACTACGGTGTCTGATACTGGATGGGACGAGTTGCGCTGGCAGACGCTGGGGGTGAGCGTCGGTATAACAATGGCCTTGAGCAATGTAAGCGAATGAAAACGAAATGTCATGACGGAGAATTCTACTAAAACACACACACACACACTAAACCAACAATGAAAACATAACAAATCGCACTATACAAGTGTCTGAAGAAAAAAGGAAATAAGAGAAATGCGTATGGGAATAGGGTGGTTCCAGCGGCACTTTCATGACACCTAGGGAAACGGTGCAAAATCGTTCGAAACTAGAAAAATGATCAAATTAATCACAAACTCTACAGTTTTCTATAGGTTTACGTGACTGCACGTTAGTATTGCTTTGTGAAGGACGACATCAACGAACGGTTAGTACAGTATAAAACATCGAAATGTTGAATTAGGCAACTTTTCTGGAACAAGGAATGGAAGCAGCGACTTCACAACAGTAGTAGACTGGCTACTACCAGAGTCGACACACAACCTGGCAACATATCACTTTGACACATTTCAAAAAGAATAGCTGAGAAGTTACTGAAAATCTTCTCCAATCACGATTTTCATGGACTTGTCGTTTCTGTAGACCCGTATCCAGGAGGCGGTGGCATTGCGATAACAGCCGGCTGAAAAAGAAGGAATACACGTATACCGGAAATAAACCCAGAATTATACCGCTAATGTCGTGCCAACAGTGATACATCAACGCAGCCAGGTTTATCCAGGGTTTATTCGTGGTTTATTCAGAATTGATACAGGGTCTAGTACACCTATCTGCCACGGCTAGGGTTCGGACACTAACTGGTGACGGTAAATAAATCCAAATTCATGAATGGCACACCTGGCCCAGATTCATCATTGGTAAACCGCCGATAAACCCCGAGATATGGCCCGAATGGCGCGCATCTTTGTCTACTTATCCTAAACTTCCTATGTTAAACGCAATCTCTCATCGACTCTGCCGTCTGGCTCTGGCTGCGCGGCGGTTTCGGAGACCACTGGTCCGTTCATGAATCTGGGCCCTGAAATATACTCCGTATGGCATATAAACCATGACTCATCAACGCGTACAGACGATCTGCTCAGAGTCTATTTGAGGTTTGTATTAGATCTATACAATTCAAAAGAGCGGCGAGGGTTCGGATACCCGAAGTGAAGCACAAAATTCGACTCATCAACGCGCACTGGAGTATATACGGGGTTCTATCTAGGGGTTTCGTGGTATTCAAACTCCCGCCGCAGTAATGAGTTGTGTTATATCTCATGTAAACTCCAAGTGAACATAAGTAAACTCCAGAGCACGTTACTGAATCAAGGTTTGCGGGCAACTCCAGGCATGCCATTCATGAATTTGGGAACAGAACTCAAACAAAAAAGTATTGCAATCAATGAAGGTCTATGGATTCGCAAAATTGAAAAAAGATTGAAAACCATCAAAAAATGCTCCTACCCGAACTGGTTCCTCGCCGTTTGGTCCTCTCGGCGAGGGTGGAGATCGTGGCTGCTTTTTCGGTTCACCCGTAGGTTGTGAACTGATCACGTCATCACCCGACGGCGGAGATGATGTCGTCGGCCTGCCGTTTTCTTCCGACTCTTCCACATCTGGCACATCGAAATCCTGCAACAAGCAACAACTATACGAGTTGCGCAATGGAACGAGGCGGTACTTCCACCCTCGCGGTCGAGCGATCAATCCTCAACGGGGTCACGCAGCTTTCCATACCTTTGAGGTCAGGTAAATTGAAACCAGACTTGTCTGGGAAGGTGAAGACACTAACTTGGTACAGCGGCTGGTCCCACAAGCAGTCGAATAGGACATATCACCCTGTCTCAACGATTCTCAATGAAGGACTAATGAGCGGCGCGTTCTTAGCGGACCGACCAACGCCGATCGCTTTGCCTTTACCTCTACTTTTTACCTTAACAAGGAATGTTATAACAGCCACTGGGGTATAATATCATATCAGTGATGATAATGTGATCACTAAAATGATATACGTTGTCCGCGACCATTACAGAACACCAACACCAACCACCATAACCAGTTTTATAGAGAGTGCCTACATCCGGCAACAGTAACCGACGAATCGATGCTGGGCAGTATCAAATTAACTCTGACTGCAACACTGATACACCGATAGATACCAAACTGTCACCGAAAACAAAATTTGCTATAAAGGTAACGGTGAAGGTGTCGGCTTCGATCACTCCGCTAAAGACACGTCACGCATTCGTGTTCCATTCAGAATCGTAGAGCAATAGTGAATGCACATTTGTCCTATACAATGACTTGCGGGTGTCAGCAACTATACCAAGTCAGTGTCTTTACCTTCCAAGACTACGTCTGGCATCAATTTACCCGACCCCGAAGGGATGGCAGGCTTGGTTTCCCCGAGCGGGGATCGATCACTCGACTGTGCGGGTGCCAGAAGTTCTTCTTACCACACCATGAGTGCCCGATGAAATTTACTTTATACGATTTACTTGTGTCCTTATATTTTTATCTACTTTGAGTGAGTATAGCAAAACGTACGACGCCCCACACGCGTGACCTTAGACCCCGTCCTGATAAAGAGTGCATTTTCAATGGGCCGTAAGGGGCCTAAAGGACCATGCTGCCATCGTGAAATTGATCAGTCAGGAGAAAAATTCGAACGTTTACTACTGGGAAGCCTTTAAGAAGCAGCTAAGCAAGAGTAACTCTTATTAAAAAATTGGACGTAATTTAAGGTTTGAATAACAACAATAATAGCACGACTGGAAACGCTTAATTTGACCACAGCAGGGAATGTTTTGTCTGAGCCAGGGGTCTCTACATGGCTTACTATTTAGCCTTCTTGGTCGGCAAATTGATCATTTCCTAGAATCCGGGAAAATACGACTAGGAAGCTTCGATATAAACAAAAAAAATCTAAATGTAATATTGATCAATAAACACAGAAATCGAAGCTATTACAAGCATGCATGAAGAGCCGAATTTTTTAACCAAATTTAACCAAAAACTAACCAATAAAATCTGCTTACCTCAGTATCTTTTGGAGCATATTTACCGCAACAGAAGTTACAGCAGCATTTGCAACAGCACAGACAACCGCAGCAACAGCAGAAGAAACCGCAGGTGAGCAGACCAAATCCAAAGAACACCCACTGAAAACAGTAATTTGGAACAAAAACAAATAAATATAAAGGTCATTTCGAAGGAAAATGGTAAATCCATTTTTCTCCATATTAGTTGTTCTGTACAATATTACATCGACTACCTATCCACCAGAGCATGCCTTAATCATCAAAATACTCGAGAATAAGAAGTAAAAATAGTCAAAAATGGTGCATCATCAAGCCTTTTTTATGAAACATTTTGTGTAAATAACAAAAATCAAGATAGACAACTCTGAGATAAATTGATTAGCTCACCTTGAACCACGGTTTCAACAACCAATGCAGCACTGTCTCGTCCTCTCCAAACTGTTCTAATAATTTTAATCCAGCATCTCCCATTTCATCATAAACCTGAACAGTACATAATAATAAACATTTTAAAAGGAAAACTAGAGAATGTAACAATGTAAAAAAGACGAAGTCAGCTCTCACCTGCCGCTTTTTCGGGTTTGACAATACACCGTGGGCGTAGTTGATTTCTTTGAACTGAAACGGAACATTTTGTCATGCGCCTAAAGTACCTAAAGATACAGCATTTAAGACACATTTTTATCAATTTATAACTCCCTAAATTAGTCCCATTTACACCACAAAAAAATGTTTCCGCTTGTTTTTGGAATACTTCATAGAATACTTGTAAAGGAAAAAAATATATCCTAAGGAGAGACTTAGAAAATCCAAGTGCACGAGTAAGGTCGAAACTTCAGCAGTACAGTAGCAAGTTTCCACAAACAAAGGGTAAAGATGATGGCGTCGATCGTCGCCTAGGGACACGCCATGCATTTGTGTTCCATTCAGAATCGTAGAGACACGGTGAACGCGTATCTGGCCTATACAATGACTTGCGGGGTTCGGCCGCTCTACCTGAGTCAGCTTTCTCATCCTAACAGACGAGTTAGGCTATGATTTACCACAGAGGGATCGTAGGCATGTTTAACCCAGGTGGGAAACGATCTCTCGACCGTACCGGTCGGTAACGCCTCTTACCACTGCACCACGCGGATCCGCACAAACAAAACAACAATACTTTTCTCAGCCAAAACGAAAAAAGAGCCTTCTAAAATGAGTGCGAATCCTTGCAACACCCCTTCCGAATTCTCAGCCGGAACACAAAAAGCCCGCAACACTTCACCGATTACTCAGCGAACCACTTTGCACCATATGGTCCGCGAGATTGTAATGTGGCAATTGTAACAGAAGAGATTAGCAAAGACGAAGCTGTTTTAGCAAGAAAAGCACACGCAACTGCAGCTTTGGACTCGCGTTCCAAACCCGGCCACTCCATAATCAGACGTGAATTCGAAGGAAAAAATGTACCAGTGAAGGTAAAGGCGCCGGTACTGATTAGTCCCCTAAGGACGCGCCACGCACTCACACTCCATTCAGAATCGTATAAGCAATGGTGAACGCGTATTTGGCCTATACAATGACTTGGGGCCAGCCACCATACCAAGTCCTATCTATACCTTTTCCGACAAGTCTGATATCAATTTACCCTACCCCGGGACGGATGGCTTGGATATCCCGGGCGGTGATCGATCGCTCTACCTTGCGGGTGTCAGTAGCGCAACTTACCACTATACCATGATGAGAATGAAATGTATAAAACAATAATGCGGTAGTGAAAGCAAGACATCAATCACAACTGAAACGCACCATTTCGGTCTTCTCGGGATCGCCGTCGAGGTTCTTGTCGGGATGATATTTCAGCGCTAACCGTCGGTAAGCTCGTTTGATTTCATCCGGTGATGCCTTCTTATCGACACCTAACACCTGATAAAGATGTGCTCCTTTGGCGCTGAAACAAAGACATACATGACAAAAACGAATTTAAAATTAGGAATTTCATCATTACCCCATTATAGTGATCGAAAAGGAGTCTGTGTTTATTAGTGCTCCGCTACAAACCCAGGAACCAACGACGCGGGTGCTGACTCTGTTGCGCAACGAGAAAGGAAAAACGGCCGAACGGAACAATACAGTGTGCAATTTGAATAATCTACTTAGTCGGTGTCAGCACCATCCCACAATACAACCGGTGTTTGTCACCAAATAGGCCGCATTGCAATTTTCTCCAGCGATAACTGGCTTTAACTAGCTCTTTACCGCGAATAATATATCGGCCTAAAAAATATAAAAACCTAAATAGCCAAATACAAAAATTCAAACCTGGCGGAAAATTCATTACCGTAGCTGAACAAATTATAGTCCTACTCCCAGATCTAAGTACAAGGTAACAACAAAGCTTCACATTCCATTAAAAAAATTTCAACAAAGCCTCAAAACCCATAAAAAAATTCCAGCAAAAACAATAAAATGAGAACGAAATGAGCAGAAACGATTTTGTTTATTACCGCTTTTTGCTTTGCGGGTTATATGTAGACGATAGCTAGTTGAATGTATTTGATATTTGGAAATAGGGTCTTGTCTCGTAGTCAGCATGGCTTTACAAAAGGAAGATCTACAGTTACCCAAATGATAGAGTGCCTTAACGACTGGACTGGTATAATTGATCGCAACTCCAAGCTGGACGTTATCTACTTTGACTTCCAAAAAGCCTTTGACAAGGTCTCCCACTCGCTACTTCTCGCTAGACTTTCGCAGATAGGTATACATCCGACCATTGTCCGATGGATTAACGCTTTTCTTAATGATAGAACATTTCAAGTCAAGGTCAACGGTGCTCTTTCTACTATTAGAAAGGCACCCAGTGGTGTCCCTCAAGGAGGGGTACTGTCTCCCACTCTCTTTAACATTTATACGTTTGACTTACCTGCAGTTATTGAACGTTTCGGAGTTACATGTAAAATGTTTGCAGACGATGTTAAGGTTTACGCAGAAATTGGGGATCAAGATAATCACAAGTTGCAACTTGCAGTGGCTGAGGTGGCTAAATGGTCAGCTAAGTGGGGGCTACCGCTGTCAGTTGCTAAGACTAAAGTTATGCACCTTGGTAGATCGAATTGCAACTTTTCTTATTATGTAAATGATGAAGAGCTGGAGTCTGTGGAAATAATTAGGGACCTAGGATTCATGATTGATAACAAACTTCAATTTGAAGATCATGTGCGCCATATTGCGCATCAAGCAGGAAAAAGACTGTTTCTTTTGTTCCGATCAATTTTCTCTAAGGATCCCTACCTTTTGATCAAGGCTTATAAGATATATGTCAGACCGGTCCTAGAATATGGAACGGCGGTGTTTTTCCCACGTAAGAAGTCAATGATCAATCTACTGGAGAGAGTGCAAAATAGTTTCACAAGGAAGATTTTCGTGAGAAGCCTTGGCTTCACTTATCGTAGCATTCCACGTAGCTTAGTGAGAAGAAAAATGCTTCACCTTGACTCGTTGCTCACAAGAAGGAAGAGGAATGACCTCATCATGGTGTACAGGATCTTGTTCGGATTAGTTGGTCTCAATTGTGCTGACTTTTTCTCTCTTGCTAACTCCACTACACGTGGATGGAGGTATAAACTTAGTTTCAGATGCCCAAAAAATTCTATAGGACGCGGTTCGTTTGCTTACAGAGCGGGGATGGAATTCCTTAGATTGAGCAAATCAGTCCAGATACCTAATACACTCGGCAAATTCAAGTCTACTGTTAAGAGATACCTTTCGGGTTAAATATCAACAATTTCCTGATGCTTCTTCTCTTTCTCAGTATCCACCTATCTTTACTTTTTACATCTCTTGCCTCTCCCTCTACTGTGGTTATAACTTAATTCGCTTTTGTTAATCACGTTAGGGTTTTATTCTATTGTATAACTTACGTTTTACCACTAACAGTGTTAGTTCTGCACCATTGTCTGTTTTTTTTGTACCACTGTTTTTTTACGCACCACATGCCTTGCGCGTGTAATAAATGTCAAATGTCAAATCAGCAGAGACTATTCAACCTTTACTGATTTCTTAAACCGCTTAAATATTATATTTTTATTCATCATGACGTTTCTCAATAGCAGCTCCGACGGGAAGGAGATGTTTTCTCTCAAGTTAGAGCAATGGGTTTTCTCTTTTTTCCCTTTTCCTCTTTTCAATCTTCGCTATGAGCTCATGGGAGCCCTGAATTAGTCCCACAGCGCAGTGGCGAATTACGGTTTGCGCTGGATCCGAGGTATATTTGGGGGTTTGTTTCGGAAATATCTTCCTGGAGGCTAGAAGGAGAAATCTATCGAAAACATCGATTAAAAAACCCCGTTCTTAAGCAGCGGTGGAGTTCTTAAGTGGGTTTCGTTCAGATTACGACTAGTTTTCTTGTTTTAGGCCCTTGTTATACGTTCGCTCACTTAAGAACTCCACCGCCAGCGTAACTCGTCCATTCAGTATCAGACACCGTGGGGCCAGACACGTTTGTACGAGTTATCATGGTGACGCTGGCGTGGTGAACTCGTACAAACGTGTCTGGCCCCACGGTGTCTGATACCGAATGGACGAGTTACGCTGGGGGGGGGGGTGAGCGAACGTATAACAAGGGCCTTATGGCAGTCCAATTCGCTAAAGCGGTGATGAGAACTTTCCATCGCGATCATTAAACGTTTGAACGATAACATTGTGTTACAAGGCGAAATCTACAGAATTAAAAAGTAAAGGCCAATGTTGATCAATCCCCAGGAATAGGCCATACGTTCTTGAAATCAGAAACGTGGAGGTATGGTGAATGCGTATTTGCCTTAAAGAATGACTTGCGGGGTTAGTAGCTGATGAAGTCAGTGTCTTCACCTTCCCCGACAAGTCTGGTAGCAATTTACCCGCCCCCAGAGGGATGGAGGAGTTTGTTAGCCCGGGTGCGAATCGATCGCTCGACCGTGAGAGTGGAAGTAGCACCACTCACCACTGTATCACTTGCGCACTATCGAATCAAAAGAGGAGAAATTTGAAAAATATAAATAAAAAGATTTCTGCGATGATCCACCACAACATCTACTTCTCGTGTATTTAATAATAACCAGCAAAAACGCGGTAATAAAACTAGAAATTCAAGAAATGGAGGCAAAAGGTGCCGAACTCACTCCGAGCCGAGGATATGAGAATGACGAGCGTCCGGATCTGTGCCGGCGGCGCCTTCCTCGGCATCGCGTTCGGCGGATGACATGTCTGGAATCGGTCGTTGTGCCAAAGGCTGGCTGTCGTCGGTCATATCTGCATGCTACTGAACTCGCAGCGAACGACGCTCAAAGAAAAGCAACGGAATAGGCGTTAGGGGTAAAACTGAGGTAGTGCGGGAAAATATTGGTATGACCCAAAGGTTTGCGTGCACTTCAGATTCTGACCTTTCATACGATTAACTTGGTTAAGCACAATGCATTTTGTTGTTTATTTATTTGAAGCGCGAATCCTCGTGCACAGCACATATGTATCACTAAACGAAAGCGCCAGAGAAAATAGAAATGAGATGAAATCAAGATACAACAGACATTGTCAACGATACGGTAAAGAACAATGCTTAACCACGATAACCTTAAAGGCCAATTAAATGTTTTCTTGGATCATCAGAATCTGAAATCCATACGAACTTTCAAGTCACTCCAATAGTAAACTAAAGATTAGAAGCACCAGAAGAGTATTATAAGGGAAAGATAGCGTTTTCCAGCTTACATGCAATCGACAGTTCCGTGTTCGTGTTTTCAAAAAACACTGCACCTAGTTTCTGCATAAACTTATAACTTTCATCGCGGAACAAAGGTCCGCCGGATTTCCGTGTATCAGGCTTTCAATAATACTTGTTAACTCATGACCCGAATAAGAAAAAGGAGAAAACAGATAAAAATCACCAGATCACAAGAAATCAAGAACTTAATAGGAGACAACACAGGAAAACACTGAAACACTGCAACTACTCGAGAAGATCTAGACTCCTTGTGTTATCAGTGACCTAAGAAACAGTGAAGGTAATGGTAAAGTATCGGTGTTGGTAAGTCCCCTAAGGACGCGCCATGCATTCGAGTTCAATTCAGGATCGTAGAGACCTAGTGAACGCGTATTTTGCCTATGTTGCGGGAGAAAGACTCTATACCAAGTCTGTGTTTTACTTTCCCAGACGGTCTGGTACCAATATACCCGACCCGGAAGGATGGGAGGCTTGGATAGCCTGGCGTGGATCGATCGCTCGACCGTCCGAGTGCCGGTAGCGCCTCTTAGTACTGAACAACGCACGCCCTTAAGAAACACAGCAGTTCAACAAATTATAAATCGCAACTTACAGTTAACACGCTACCGAGGAGTCTATCTACTCCAACTAGCTAGGTATTTTGATGCTGGCTGGGGATCGGGATTAAATAGAAAACATTAAATCACTGGAACTTTCTTAAGGAAGATCCTCGCTAGTCTTATCTTTGTTCTAGAATTTTCTTGTGGGTAGATAAATATGTTCGACAAGAAAAGAGCAGCTATCGATCAAACATCGCACCCGACGCTTTTCCCCTATCAGCTCTGCCGCACAGACAGATGAGTCACCCAGACCACCGCTCTGATAGGCGATCAGGAAACGGACGCAGAAATGAAGAAAAGAAATAGAAAAAACGTAAAGAACAAAACCGTGAAAAACTCAAAAAAATTGTGGGGACCATCAAGCCAAAAAAATGAAGAAGCATAAAACCACAACATACGATAGAAAAGCAATCAGCGATTCGAAAAAAAGGCCACGTGGGTGGGGTGGTGCGTGAGGCTGGGCGGGGAAAAATTCCAATGCCTGGGGATTTTTTGGTACTTTTCCTCTTAATGCCCAATTATCATATCATGCCCAACCGTATTCGATATCATACCATTTCACATCCACCTATGGTCGTGTGCAGCCTGTTTAATCTGCCTGATGTGGAGGAAAAAGCCGTTCTTTTCTCGCAAGCATGACATGATGAGACCGCTTCAAGGATGTGCATTAAGATATGAGCAAGATATGATACGCTTGGGTGATAATTGGTCATTAAGAGGAAAAGTACCTTTTTTACAGAGATCTGTTCTATTTGGTGTTTGAGTGTGGAAGATTTCAAAATTAATTATTTCACAATGGTAAAGCGATTCTAGTGATGTAATAAGCACACCGGAACAATACGAACGAAACAATACAAATAAATTAATGTTATGTATATCTTACACAATGGGTAACTTATTTAAATCTACTCTATAATTAATAATGTAATATCATAATATAACAATGATATAAATTTATTTTAATTTACAACATAACACTTACACATAATTTTCACCGTATAGCGCAACACGGTCTGGTCAACAAATAAACAAAAAGCTAAATATCCTTTTACGCATATAATAAATAAATAAATAAATCAAACAACATAGGTCGGACCATGGAGAAAAATTGTTGGTAACCTCTTTAACGACCTAAAGAACAACGAAAAGAAAAAATAAGAAAACTGTTGCCGCAGGCGACATTTTAATTCCTTCCTCGTTTTCTCAACAACAGCATTCCAAAAATAATAGAAATTCCCCAATTTTAGTACCGCCTCCACAACATTTAGGAAAAGCAACCGTCCCATAGGACCTCCGCAGACTCGTGTGAAATCATTTCTTTGTTGAAAAACGGTAATTAAATATAATTTAATATAAATTATTCTGATAATTAACGCTTTTTCTTTAGCGGTTTATAAACGAGAACTAGTTGAATAGCATATATATTTGGAAATGCTAGGTTATTCGCAAAATTAGTATAAATTAATATAATGACATAAAATATTGGAAGAGTAGAGGAACCAATTCTTCAAGTGCATCATTTCAACGGCAGCGAGGACTGGGCGAAGAAGAACGGGAGAGAACCGGTTTAGGTGGGCGTTAAACATGGACAGATATCGTGCAACACAAAAGAGAAGAAGCGACGGGACGTGCTTGTTATTGAGAGAACGTCATTCAACAATATGTTCCTAATCGATTGAACACACATACTATGTGCGTCATCTGCTGAAAATAATCGAGAAGGCTAACAAAATTCCGGTTGAATTCTATATAAACTATAAACTATAAACGCGAATTCTTGGTGGAACAAAGTCTGAGAGTTAAAGAGAAAGTCTGCGGTTTCGAGGCTTCGGGGACGATCTGAACGGTTCGGAATCGCCTAGACGGAGCGAATCGGCCAGGAAGAAACGGCGGCGGTGGGTCAATGAAAACTCCGAACAAATCCGAAACGCAAGACCACCACCACTAATCCCTTAGCCAAAGCGAACGAACTGGATGCGCCGTCGCAAAACCGGAAACGCAACGCGTCTGCAAAAGTGCGTCGCGCCGTCCGCCGCGACGCACTTTTACAGACGCCCGCCCGCTGATTGGGCCATTGCAGGGATTTTTATTAGGGAATCTCTTTGATATTGCCAGGGAATCCCTCCGATATCTCATCAGAGAGTTCAAAGCTACTGTGTCGTCCGTTCAATCCAAAATTTCAGAGGAAATTAGTCATTTTAGAGTAGTCCTAGGCCCAGATTCATGAACAGACTAGCGGTCTCCGAAACCCCGTCGTCGAGAAACCCGCTACCGCCGACGTCTCCTAGACCCTGCCTCATCGCGAGGTGTGATAGACCAGACATAAACCCTCGATTAAACCTCGACGCAAGTTAATGAATCTCGGCTTGCACGCCGTTCGGGGTATATCTCGGGGTTTATCGGGGTTTACCAATGATGAATCTGGGCCCTAGTCCTTCTAACGTTTTCAGATCGGGCCACTCCCGCACTTTTCCCTAGTTTTCAAGAAGAGCTCCACTGAATCTTCCCATTTCCTGGATGGCTCACCCTTTTTACTAATTCATTCAAAAGATCCATTAAATAAGTAAATAAATAAATAAATATTGACAAGCCAAAAATCCATTAAATAAGTAAATAAATTAATATTGACAAGTCCCACGGGTCGTTAAAATTCTATTAGGTGAATGTGGCGTAGTGATACTATATCTTATCATTCGACCAACTATTCTATCTTATCTCATACATGCTTATCACTCTACCTGACCCTACTTCTTCCCAATGGGAACTGTAGGTAGTCGATCGATAAATTGTGTTTTCCGCCGATGAACACACTACGCACCAACGTGACGTGCAAAAATGTGACCGGTCGCGTCGCGGCGCGATCCACGAACGACTTAAGCAATAAAGGTAAACAGCTTGAACTCGACGTCGATCAGAAAATCTTCAACATAAATCTTTCCAAAAGAGAATGAATGAGGCTAAAAGGAATCATTCAAGAATTGATTGAGGCCCAATCTATCCGGGGACTTCTTCCCCCAAAAGAAAAAACCGTTAGCATTGAATAGAAGCTGATTTAAAGGCTCCTTCTCTCATGTTCTCCTCCAAGCCTCCAGATATTTCTACGAGGGGGTGGAATCCCAGAGAGGTTCCTAAATCATCCGCCGACAGGTGTTCAAAAAAGAAAAATTTTGCGAAAATAAAAACAAAACATAAAAACACAGAAAATTGCCTTGGAGTTACAGATCCCATTGATTCGTGATTGTGGTGGATTCCGGTAATACTATGGTTTTCCACTCGGAGGCGTTTACACTTCTGTCGCGCAGCAGGGCGACAAGGCGACAAGCAAACCTTGATCACTATTAGCCCATTGTGAAATATCTAGGCGTTTCACGATACGAAAACGGAAGTTCCTGATAAAAAATTGTTCAGGAACCAAAGTAAAAGGTAGAGTAAAAGCGTCGGCGAACGCGCCATGCATTCGTGTTCCATTCAGAATCGTAGAGGCACGGTGCATTCGTACTTTGCTTCAACAATGACTTGTGGGGCCAGCCGCCAAACTACGTCTGTGCCTTCACTTTCCCAGACAAGTCTGGTACCAATTTACCGGGATGGAAGGCTTGATTAGTCCGGGTGGAATCGATCGCTCGACCGTGCGGATGTCAGTAGCGCCTCTTGCCACTGCACCAAGCGCGCCCCAGGCATCAATCAATATAAAAATAGAGTAAAATTGGAATAAATCGTACCTGACGCCGGCGCGATGCGCATCCTTTTCTATGGCTTTATAGTCTTGATGAATAACCTTCGGCAGTCGAGCCACGTTGCTACTGATTTCTCAGGCTAACGTGGTGTTTTGAGCCACAGGAGGCCTGGATGACGACGATACGTAATTCTAATCCGCCAGGAAATGACTAGGAATGGGTTTTCCAGAAAAACAGGGACTCAAGGTCGAGTCACCAATCCGGATCACAATTAAAATCACAATTTATATTTCCGGAGATCTTGAAAATACCCTCGAAGCGATTAGCTGACGAAGTCATGCTCATCAAATCTTCCCACTCAACGACAGCCCACGGTTAATCGCCGTTGATCAGCCTCCAAGAACGCGCCATGCCTTGGTTTTGAATTCTGAATCGTAGGGGGCACAGTGACTATGTATTTGGCCTATACAATGATTTGCGGGGGCCAGCCGCTATATCAAGTCAGTGTCCTTACCTTACCAGGCAAGTCTGGTATCAATTTACCCCACCACGGAGGGGTGGACGGGTTAGTTAGCTCGGCCGAGGATCGATCTCTCGACAGTGCTGATGTCAGTAGCGCCTGTTACCACGTCGCCACGCACGTTCTCGAAATGGATCCTGTAAATCTCAATGAAGCTCTACAAATAAGCAAGTGAAGAAACTTGAAATCACATATTTTTATATTTTATGTCACATATTTTTATTTTTATGTTTTATATCATATATTTTTATTTTTATATTTTATGTCACACATCTTTCAATATTTATATCACATGTTTTCACCATTCCTCCATATATTTTTACAGTATTCCTATTTTTAGCCCCAATGCTGCCATAGATTTTAAAAAGAAACTAGAAAACATCACCAATTGGAAGGTGCAGCTAAAGTGATAGGCCCTATCAACCCACTCTCTCCCGATCACCACTGATCCATCCGGCCTTTTAGGTGATTTGACCAGTTTTGTTTATAGTCCCTGATGGAATCGGCGGATAAGTTAGCCATCCAGCTGTGTGGTTTATTCGCGGCTCCAAAAGCTTAGCGAAGAGATAAACAAATCTCCGGCGCGCGGATTGGTGAGCGGTTGGCCGTGAACTGCCTACTTGAAAAACTCCCAAAATTTCTAGCAATATTATTGTCATCAGAACGGCTCGCGCGGTGCAGCGGTAAGAGGCGCTACTGGCATCCGCATGGTCGAGGGATCGATCCTCGCTCGGACTAACCAAGCCCTTCATCCTTGTGAGGTCCGTTAAATTGGTACTAACTTGTCTGTGAAGGTGAGGACACTGACTTGGTACAGCAGACCAAAGACACCTTCACCGTGTCTCCAGGGCCCAGATTCATGAACGGACGAGCGGTCTCCGAAACCCCGTCGGCGATAAACCCGCTCGATACCGTCGAGGTCTCCCAAACCCTGCCTCATTGCGAAGTGGGATAGACTCGCGATAAACCCCGATTAAACCCTGGCGCGCGTTCACGAATCACGGTTTCTGCGCCGTTCGGGGTATATCTAAGGTTTATCGAGGTTTTACCAATGATGAATCTGGGTCCAGCATTCTGGATGGAAGACGAATGCACGGCGCATCCTTAGTTTCAGCGGAAAATCAGAAAAGAATGAAAGTGAATGAGTCTGCCGCACGGCTTCGATTGTTCTAAACTGTCGTGTAGATCAGACAAGAGTTTAGTAACAATCAAAAACACGCAACAGTCTGAATGATTAAGATAGAGCTGGAAATTTCGGTGGATTCGAGGTCAAGAAGAAAATGTACCACTGAAGATTTTGAGAAAAGCTGATTTTGAAACGATACTACCATGAAGACAGCTTCCTCTTCTTCCCATCCAGGATTTGGTCAATAAATGGTCACCTTTCTCGTCCTATCCCCTGGTTCCTCTTCTATGAAGTTCATTTCCTAACAAGTCCTCCATTCCTTCCGCTATTTCTAACTTAAGTAATACACCAGGGCCCAGATTCATGAACGGACGAGCGGTCTTCGAAACCTCATCCGCGATAAACCCACTCTATACCGTCGAGGTCTCCCAAACCCTGCCTCATTGCCAACTGTGATTGACCCGCGATAAACTCCGATTAAACCTCGTCGCGAGTTCACGAATCTCGGTTTGATCGCTATTCGGGGTATATCTCGGGGTTTATCGGAAAATAACCAATGATGAATCTGGGCCCAGTAGGGCTGATGCTGGGTTCCAATCGCTTCCAGAACCGCACTGAGGATCGAGCGACTATACAGTAACCTACCGTAACCTTGTAAAAGAAGAGCCCATTATACCTAAGGAACACCAGTGAAAATTAACTTACCCACACCCTACACCATACCCTACACCACCTTTAGATTCCCCTAGCCATCGATGATAAGACCCAGTGAGGGTCAGGGTAGCCTATACCCATGGCGAGGAGTCACTGGGAGTACATTACTGATAACCTAAAATCGGCGAGTAGTTCGATTTCTGGGTTTATCCGGGGGCAGCTTTACCCTTTCATCAAGTCAACTTGCATAGAGGTCACTTGGGCCAGAGCTTAGGGCCTACTGGTCGTTTTTCTACAACATTGGAAAAAGGAGGATCCCTATAGGAAGTTTATGCGATAGGGGATAAGAAGGCTTAGAGGAGTGAAACCATCTTCTTTTTTAATTTTTTTTCTCGTCATAAGCCAGACGACGGGGTGTAGTCGTGGACTTAGCAGGAGCTGTAGAAGAAAGGATGGGTATGGTAAGGTATGGTCGTAGGTATAGCGATTCAGGGACCAAAAATACTAGGGAATAGCAGTTTGAATGCAGAAATCCAGAGGAACGGCCCTACTACGACTGACATGGCCTCAGGCAAGATAGGACTGGCGGTAGGCGATCAGCAGACGAAGCAGGCGGTCAGACTGGGGTCGATCTTCAGATTTGCTCTGGGGGTGAGGGGCCGAGCGAGGCTGAGGGTGCGTGGTGCATCTGGAACAGCAGTGAGTGTATGGTTGGTGCTCTTAATGCGAACCACATGCACCATCGAATCATCCCACCCCACCAGCCCCACCATCACACCCGATGAGGCCAATCGGGACGCGCGGGCCGAGACACGATAAACACTGTGAATCGCTGCCAATCCAAGTTCTCCTCTTACATTTCGTCGAGGCCATACCAGTCCCCATAATCGTCGGGCTGTTCTTGTGGATTTCTGGATTCAAACACTTCTACCTTATCGGCAAGCAGGAATTCCCCAGTATTTCACATCCTTGAGCCCTTATATCCATGATCATACCTTTACCGTACCCATCCTTCTCCCCTCTACACCTCCTAACTCTCGGTATCGTATCCATCAATACCTGCAGCTTGAAACGAGGAGAAATGAAAGGAATTCAGGGACCAGAAATACTAGGTCATCAATACTATAACAGTTTGAAATTAGAAATCCAGAGGAACAGCCCTAGCACTGACATGGCCTCAGGCAAGATAGGACTGCCTCCAGTTTCTCTCATCTCCTCTAGTATGAACTCCCTATATTTGAGAAAGTGATCGATAGCATACCAAGTAAGAAAGTTCTGGATCAGCCGGACCCTGAATCCTCTCACCTCAGATGAACAAACAGATACAAGCTCATCAAATTTCGAAAAAGTCTCAAATTTCCCAAAATTCTCCTGTTCAGACCATATTAGCGTGACTCTTCTAGTAGAAAAAAATTGTTTGAAGGCCAAAATTCGTATGCAGAACGTAGCAGACACGGGAAGAAAAATATTGAAAATGAGAATTTTGATTGCAGTTGATAAAAAACATCTGAAAAACTACGTAAACGAAATAGATTAAAGAGCCTATTGAGTGAAATTACCACTTCTCCTCTTTGACCCTCGACATCTAAATGAAAACTCCCTAATCCCCTAAGATTCCCCTACTCAGTCCATAGTGAGGTGCACCTTCTAGCGGATAGATTTGTCTCAAAGGATACGCCACGCATTCGTATTCCATTCAGAATCGTAGAGGCATGATGAACGCGTATTTGGCCTATACAATGACTTGCGGGGTCCAGCCGCTATACCAGGTCAGTGTCTTTACCTTCCCAGACAAGTCTGGTACCAATTTACCCGACCCCGGAGGGATGGAAGGCTTAGTTAGCCCGGGCCGGGATCGATCGCTCGTGGGTGTCAGTAACGCCTCTTACCATGTGGGTGTCAGTAGCGCCTCTTACCCCTGCACCACGCGGAGCCCATAGATTTGTTTAGGAGCTAGAATCTGCACGAAAATGTAACAAACATGAGAGGAAATATGTAGGAAATGATGGCTCTTAAGGAAATCAAAGGGAAAAAAGAAAGCCATCTAAAGCAAAAACCTATCCGAAGGAAATACGTCAATATGAACGAACGGAGTGGTTTAGCTTGGGCACCATTGCTAAGATAAGATTACCGTAGGTAGGGGTCGAAGGTCGAGGGGTTGGTGTGGTCTGCGATTGGCGATTGAGTAGAGGTGTTTTTTACCCGAAAGGCACTGGTGAGACTACCGGGGAACGAGCCTAAAACAAGAAAAAGAAAACAAAAGAAAGAGAGAAAGAACGACGACTACACAGAAAGCTACAGAGGAAAGCTCTACACGCATGCATACGCATATTCCAAGAATACAAAAAAAACATGAATAACACATAGAAATAACCAGCGCATGCATAGTAAAAGTAAGGATTAAAAAAGAAAGAAAGAAAGAAAGAAAGAAAGAAAGAGAAAGAAAAAAGTAAATGTGGAAAGCGATGCAGATATTTCTAGAGGAGTTCACACATGCAACGCTATTCAAAAACCGAACTGATTCACTTCACTTTTTAATTACAAGTTATATAATATACAATTGAAATTGAAATGAAAACTACAAATTATACAATATACAATTGACATTGAAATAAAAACTGAGAGAATGACAACCCTATAATGTCCGAGGAAAGAACAGCAAACCTTGATATACTCATGACCAGGCAAATATTATCACATTAATGCGATATTTATCATTTATACTGACTTCATGCTTTGGTCCGCAATTGCGTACCGTACTAGAAAGTCGGCTCGAGTGAAAAATGACGTCGAAATAATGATGCCGTAAATAACCTTAAATTGCACAGCGAATTACAATAATTCGAATAATTGGAAAAAATATGGGTAAATTTCAGATTCTTACAGGAATTCAGAACCAGCGAACAAGAAACTCCACCGCGATGGAGACCGACCGCAACGCACGACCGCTACGCATGACAGCGAATGCAACAAAAATGAATTGTCCAATGGCAACTAACGGCACCTATTTCAGAGCAACAAAAACCATTGATATTGTAAACATCACAGATAATAAATAATGAAAAATGGAGGTTAGTTGGGTCTTTGGGACCCTTCCAAATGAATTCCCAACAGGGGTTCATCTATTAATGATGGTAGGGTACCCCCGGTCACATTTCGGTACAAATAGGGTAAACTGGATGAAAATAATGTACAGATGCGATGGATCCAGTAGAGTCGACGGATTGTCGCCCTGCCGCGCGAAATGACTATAAACACCCCTTAGTACTGCAGACCAGCGCAGTAATCAATGAACGTATCGATTTTCGCGCGCGATCAGGCGGGAACGGAATGAAAACGGTAATCGATAGAGCTAGCCATCAAAGCTTTCCATCCTCTTTCCCTCCTTTCTGACTCGTTTCCGATTCCGGTTTAGAATCGGACGTCGGGATTTCGCTGGTGGACGAGTTGCCCGCCGGGTTCGAACCGGTTTCGACAACAGGCGCTGTTGACGTCTCTTCGACTTCTGGAGCAGTTTTGGAGTCTTCGTCGGATGGTGCCGAAGTAACTCGTCCTTCTACAGACGATCCACCTGCTTCTTGGGTGAAATCGGTACGAACCATCGACCGCAAATTATCGTCGTTAGGTCGAGGCTGAGAGGTGATGAAATGTAGCTGAAAGGTGGAATTTGAGAGAATTTTTTGAATTTCTATTTTTTGATAAAAAGCTCACTTCTCTTCCCAGCCTTCGTCGTCCTCTCCTCCTCGGACACAATCGTCCACAGAAACCGTTGCAGAAGCAATCACAACAACAAAAACAACAGCAACAACAACAACCACAAAAACCACCGGTGAGCAGACCGCAGGCGAGGAAAGACCACTAAAAAACAAACAAATAAAGGTAAATTTTTGCCCAACAAAAGTACCAGTCGAATAACTGGAACGTGTTTGGGCACGCGGCGCGGCTGCGCCGCGGTTTCCAGTCTAAACACTCACCATTGCACTTGGACTAGTTATACATTCCATACAGCTGACAACTTCCGGACTGCTGTTCTCGTCACATGCGGTTCGATAGAGATACTGAGCAATGCCACATCTATCGTACACCTTAAATGAGTAAATAAATAAGTAAATAAATAAATAAAAATTCAAATGAGTAATTAAATAAATAAATAAATAAATAAATAAATAAATAGACAGATAAGTAAACAAATAAGTCAATAAATAAGTAAATAAATAAATAAGTAAATAAATAGGTAAATAAATAGGCAAATAAATAAATAAATAAATAAATAAGCGAATAAATTAATAAATAACTAGGTAAATAAATAAATAAATACAAAAATGAATAAATAAATAAATAAATAAATAAAAATAGGGGTAGGCAATGCTAAAAAAACAGAAAGACACGATAATATCAACAAAACAAAACGAATAATTTAAAGACAACCTTTCGCTTCTCCGGATCCGAAAGCACTCGATGGGCTTGTTCGATTTCTTTCAACTGAAAGTAAAACATTTACATCATCGGTCTTATTTATACACTTTTATAATGAATCAATGGAATAAAAAAATATGTATTTATTTATTCCACACGCTTACGCCAGAGAATTTGCTGGAAGAGGAAAGACAAGGAGAAAGAGAGAGTTGTTAAACCAAAAACCACCAATATATGAAAACATGGATGAATTTTAAAATCATAAAAATAAAATTCGAAACAGAAAACGTTGAAGAAGCCATAATACAGGCTAATATGCTGAATCAGGTACGGTAGATGTATCTCTTGGGATGTTTTAGCTCTCCAAAATTGTCATATTCCCTCAACTCTCGGATTGTTTCGATCCATTCGAATAATTCAAACCAGTTCCAACCATTTGAAAATTCAAAATTTAGAGTATATAGGGTGATGTATAGAACCACGAAGGTGCCCAGCCGATATGTACTACGCCCTGGAGAGCTCCATCAAGCGTAACAAACGGTTCTGAACTTCATTTTCACGCACTTTTTACCTGCCCGCGGAAGTCAGGTGGGTGAAAATTTTCTTCGAATATCACCACCTGCGGCTCACTGAGTTGAACGAATAAAAACTTGCACTTAGAATATACGGCTAATTGATGACATTTCAGCGAAAGACTGCCGAAGCGGATCACCTCAAAAGCGAGCACAGGAAAGCAAGGCTCCATAGGCCAACGTCATCGTTCCGTGGCTTATCAGACGCCGTTTTTGAAGCTGAGAACCTTCATAGTACAAGGTACGGGAAATTAGATATTAGCTTCATTATGGTTCCGTTTTTTTGCAGTAGAGACTGCTTCAGCCCCTTTGAGTTTTTTTGACAATTAAAAAATAACCTCGGGCAGGTTAAGGTAAAGATGTCGGTATAGTGAATGCGTGGTTATACGACTTGCAGGAGGGGGGACCAAGTGACTGTATTGATCTTCCCAGGAAAGTGACTGTATTGATCTTCCCAGGAAAGTCTGTTACTAATTTACCGAACCCAAGAATAATGGCAGGCTTGGTTAGCTCCAGCCGGGATCGATCGCTCGACCGTGCGGGTGTCAGTCGCGCATCGTACCACTGCGCCAAGTGAAATAACCTAGGATAAACAACAAAAATTACTTGCTCCAGATGTTCTGAAAAAAATGCCAAGACCCAAATCAATGTGTCGCCCGCGATATAGACACTTTCACGGGGGCGTACGCGTTGCGGCAGCCACAAGAGACCCCAGCTGATTAATGCCTGAGAATTCCGTGAGATAACCCGGAATCACTCGAGTCAAAAATAATTAAAATTATTAGTTAAGTGTATTTGGCGTATATTTTAAGAAGCGGGTAATATTATCCTGTTTCACCATTTCGTCCTATGCAGAATAAAATGCTTAGCAGGAAATATACCTAAGCAAGGGTTAGGTTTTTCCCTTAGGGCTCGTTTGGAAGTAACGCGGCGAAAATGCAAAATCGAAGCGCAATCAATAATTACGTCATTGATCGAATTTGCTCCTTTGCGTTAGTGGCGCAGTCCGGTGGCGCCGCGTCTAAGCAAAAAATAGGCATATAATCACATCAGGAAGAGATTAAACAAAAAAAGTGAATTCCGTCAAAATGTCCTTCAATAAGGAAAAGCAGCCTTCTAAAAAACCCGAACGACCAGTAAGTTTGCCTATATGAGGCGCCACCGGACTGCGCCACTAACGCAAAGGAGCAAATTCGACCAATGACGTTGATTATTGATTGCGCTTCGATTTTGCATTTTCGCCGCGCGGCGTCTGAACGAGCCCTTAGGATCATCAGTACGGCTAGGTTTACATGTTTGCATAGATCAACCATCGCTTCGCTTCTTATTTTGATTCATGACCTTAAAACATGGGGTAAAGGTGTCATGACTAATATTTTGGTTTTTAGTGCTCGATGTTGCAGCATCTCCTTTCCCATTGGAAAATTCTTGACCTTTCGTTGGTAAATGATTCCGTCCCTTCGATGAATTAAACGCTACAACAATTTTGCGGACGTCATACCACACAAGGGGATTGCTTGGTAAAACTTTACCCGACACCTTTCACCGAACAGGTTCTCTATCACATCCAACACGTGACAAACACCGAAAAAAGCGAATATCAGTAGCAATCAAACGAATTTGAAAGAAAATTTCGAAAAAAAAAATGGAAAAAACACGTACCATCCTTGACCTCTCTATATCCGTGCCTAAGTCCTTGGCCATTCGGTACTTGATCTCGAGATCCCTGAACTTTCTCTCAATCTCATCCGTGGTGGCGGTCTTACTCAGACCGAGCACCTGATACAGGTAACGACCATTCATACTGGAAATGACAATTTGAAAAAGGCAAAAAAATCTGGGAAAAAAGAATAGATGAAAAGAAAACGAGCAAAAGTTCTCGAGTCTATTTAACTGAGAGCTACACCCCGGTGCAAAATTATAAGTTCACCCTGCAATTGGTCCATAACTACCCGAATAAGCCATTTCCGAGGTACGTGATGTTACTATGATATTCCTCACTATCGAAAACCTACATACACAAATTCTCGGTATGTGTTATATGCCTTTGTCTAAGAGAACCACGCCGATAAAAATATCTCTCTAGGATACAAATTTTAGCTAAAATTTCATATACAACAAGAGAGCTCAAGAGAGTGGAACTCGAAAACGTTTTCAACAAAATAAAGCGAAAATCGTCGTGTTTGTGAGGTTTCCTAGACAACGCAAGAGTCCCTAACACCTTTCCAGACGTTCTCGTGGGCGATGGGAATTTTCTCGATCACAAAAAATGTAAGAACTTTTCACCTAGGTAAATAACCACGATGATTAGCTCCTTTGTAGAAGTAAAAAAAGGCTCGGTAGAGGTTTGCTTAGCCAAGGGGATCGATCCCCCGACCGTTCGGGTGTCAATAGCGCGTCATACCATTGCACCACGCGCGCAATAGAATTAGAATTCGAACAATGAATGAAAAAATACAACGATAAACGTACTCGAGCATGTTTCCAATGGAGAAAACTGCACCTGAACACTCGGCCCCGATTCCGGCCGGATTCAACGGCGGGTCGTCACCACGATCATGATCGAGGTGTTCAATGGACATGCCTGAAACCAGCGATCGATCGATCTAATCAGGAAATTTCGATACAAACTGCATTCGACAGATCTAATGTACGAAACACGGCTATTATGGCAGCTCAGGATTGCGCCATGCACACTACCAAAGCTTCCAATCGCGGCAATAATGCCTCGCATGAAACGAATACATGGAAGCACTGAGATTTTTCAAGAAATCGATTTTGCTCCCATATATTACTGTGATAGCTAGCCAGGGAACTGAGGATTGCGCCGTGCACTTCAGCAATGCTTCCAATCGCGCCAGCAACGCCTTGGATTAAATGAATACACGAATATACGAAATTTTTCAGGAATCGATTTTTCTCCACTAAATTACAATGAGCGGTTTTAACATGCGGTGATACTGTCCAAACCGGCTCAGGACGGCCAACTGTTCTATGAAATTCACCTAGACAGCGGAAGCGGATACAAGAAATGGGAGCGAGAAGGTCAAAGGGAAAAAAATTGGCAAAAATTAATTTTATAAAGTTTTGTAAAATAAATTGTTGGCTTGTGAAGACATAGATTTAAAAACGGTAGATAAGCGCCTAGAATCACTTCATGCTCCAGCTTCCCTACCTAGCACAGACGTATTAGTTATTCATTTATTTACTTATTTATGCGACATACTGTGCCAGTTGAAAGAGCCATTTATTTATTTATTTACTTACTTACTCATTTATTTATTTACTCATTTATACGCCATACTGCGCGCCAGTTGAACGAACCAAACAAAGCAACAAATAACACTAAATTCAGAACAGTAACTCATGACAAAACTTCAATTAAGCAAATAAGGCTGCCGTTAATCATAAACTCTCGATAACTACCCCATTGGGTATCTCTTAACCCTGATGCTCCCTATACCTAAGATCCTACTCTTTTCAACAGACCTAAAACCAACGGAGCTAGATTATCATGACCTACGTGGAGTTCCAGCTGATGATATGTACGGCATCACAAAAAATTGCTCGAAAGAGGAGTTTGAAAACAAAATGAAGATCGTCAAGAAGGAAGTTAATATAAATGTATATCAAATAGATTTCACTCAAAAATTCGACAAAATTGGACAGCGAAGAACACGGGACGACGTTGACAATAACAATTATGTGGCCGAGATGAGACAGTGCAACTTGCGCTCACTTCTCAATTTCTCTTACCCACACGATGCGACAAGCAATCAATCATCCAAGCAGCTGAGAAGAAAATGAAACTGGGCATGTTCACATCGATCGTGAACTTGAAATTGACAGGCGACGATGAAATGCATCGCCTTGAGGAAAAGGCGAAAAAATATAAGAGCAAAAAATGTGGGACATTAACATCGTCAGAATTGACAGAAAATGAGAAAATAATGGTAAGAAAAGAGCAGAAACGATTGGATCTAATTTGAGATAACGGCAGCTCTGGCTCCCGGCACATGGTGGCGCTGCAATCTGGCTTGAAAACATCATCGAAAGTCAACACGAAGTGCAATCGCTCGCAAAAACAACGCACGATAAACGAATTCCAATGCATCTGCCCTTCTCAGCGCTCATCCCTCACGAAAAGTATGATTAATACGCACTTTTGAACAATGCCATGTTGTTGCCCACACTTTGACTATCAAAATAGAATGGAAAAATGACGTGAAATGAATAATATCGCTAGTACATCTGCAATGCCGACAAAAAAACAAGTCATTGCATACGCCATCATCATGCCTCTACGAATCTGAACGGAAGTTGAGGGCATGGCGCGCTCTAGGGACCTGATCAACTCCGAACATTTTACCTTACCTTCTAAGATGATGAAGGATTCTATTTTGATCTCTTGGAAAAATCCAACCTAAAAATTCCGCAAAGTAGACTGGAGCCGTTTGAATTTCGCGCGCTTCCATCAGAACGCCGCTCTTACCCAAGCGCGCGAAATTCAAACGCATAATAACACTGTCGAAGTTGACCTGGGCTCAGATTCATGAACAGACGAGCGGTCTTCGAAACCGCGGCGCAGCCAGAACCAGACGGCATGGTCGGTGAGAGATGGCGTTTAACATAGGAAGTTTAGGATAAGTAGAGAAAGGTGCGCGCCGTTCGGGCTATAACTCGGGGTTTATCGGGGGTTTACCAATGATGAATCTGGGTCCTGGTGACAGGAACACCTTGACCCGATTTGTTGAAGTCTACATTAACCGCCAGAGTAGTGATTCTCCAACCCAATAGGGTAAAAGTACGAGGGATAAGATTCTGACAAAAAAACGGAAATAAACTAATCGAAAGGAGTCAAATAAATACAATTCCAGAAAAAAAAGTTGGGTGTAGTGGTAAGAGGCACCGTTGACACCCACTAGGTGAGGCGATCAATCCCCGCCCGGGCTAAGCAAGCCTTCCATCCCTCCGAGTCGGGTCACCTACCTGACTTGCCTGGAAAGGTGACTGACTTGGTATAGAGGGTGGCCCCCGCGGGTCTTTGTATAGGCCAAATACGCATTCGCTGTGCCTCTATGATTCTGACAGGAACACGAATGCATGGCGCGTCCTCAGGGAATTGATCGACTCCGCCTCATTTACCTTTACTTTTACCGTTCATTCGTATAGTTGATCAGGAACCGTTAATTGAATACTCATGGTCATAATCTCACCACCGGAATGGAAGATGAAGTAGTTAGTGTTGGATTTTCACTTGGTATGCGCCATGCATTCATCTTCTACTCAGAATCGTGGAGCACATTGAATGGGTATCTCGTCTAGATGAACCCTCAGAAAGGGGCTGTCTGACCATGGATTTGTTGAATTTTAAGGGTTGATCAATGCCTGCTCATTTACCTTTATGTATGAAATTAATATACACAATACTTTATTGGCTAAAGCGATGGACGACTGCTCAGTTCCCACGGCAAAGGCGTCAAGCACGGCTTAGCAGCTGAGGGATGAAAGTGAAGAGCAGCTCTGGCTTTTCTTTGTTTTCGACATTCTAACAAGGAGATTCCTCAAAGCGGAAGCGACATCGATTCTCAGCCCGTCGCCGTCTGATCAAAAACCAGTCGAAGGGTTGAAAGGGCCAAGCAAAAACAAGTCAAGGGCGTACTACGTCTCAAGAGCAAGTAAAAAGCAGAGAATAGAAAAGAATGAAAGAAGATGAAAAATATCTCAAATACTCCAGAAACGACTCTACAAAAAAGAACTGAAAAACGCGGTCAGCAAGGGTAGGTATCGGTTAAATTACATTGACGGGTAAGACAGGTATGTAGAGCTGTTTTCATAAGGGTAAACAGCAAATCGAATCAGACTACTGGCCGCTTTGGCGATGATACGACGAGTGAGTCACCAGAGGAATGAAAAAACAGGACGATAACAGCCGAAACAGACCAAAATATTCGTAAAATATGGAAATGGCACAAGTCAATTTCTCTCTACTAAACAAAAATAAATGAAAACAACCGAAGAACCTTGGGAGTTTATAAAATACCGTTCAATAGAAGTACTTTGATTCAGATCCCACCCGATAACTCTCTCATTCCCTACCTGGAGTGTCCAACAAGCAAAAGGAAATGTTGAAAAAGACGTTACAAAACCTGTCGCTAGCACATTCGAGCGATCGATCCCGGCCCGGGCTTACTAGGCCTTAAATCCCTCCTGGGTCGGATAAATTGGTACCAGGCTTGTCTCTGGGAAGGTAAACACACTGATTTGATAGAGCGACTGGCCTCGGCAAGTCGTTGTTTAGCCAAATACGCATCCACCATCTCTACAATTCTGAATGGAATACGAAAGCGTGGCGCGTCCTTAGGAGACCGATAAACGCCGACACTACATTTATATGTAAAATTTCAAATTGATGGACACTTTCAGCAGGCTCCCACCATCCTACTATATAACAATCGAAATCCAAGCGATCCTACTACATAATAAGCGAAACCCAAGTGATGTTTGTCTTGGGTGGCTCATATGGGTCCCGCCGCGATTGCCCGTTACCGTACTCCCAGGCACGCATTTCATCAGTTCAGCTCGCCGTCTTTTGCTGCATGCTATTTGTTCATCGTTTCATTTTAAATCTTTTTTGTTTTATTTCAAATCTTTATTTCAGTTCATGTATTTTTGTTTTTAGTATGTATTTAGCAGCCGTTTGTCGGCCGGCACGCCGCTGAATGGCTGGTATTAAACATAATGAATCAGCGAAATTCAGTCGATCTTCCAACGGCTCCCCGGAACCTGAATTTCCAATTTTTTCAGCGACATTTTCGGCCGCTGACGAGGAAAGGGGAAGGAGGAAGGTGAGGATGAAGAGATGAGGAGGAATATACCTTACTCTCATCAAAAGTTGCGAAAAGTCCATGATGACAATGACCGAAAAGGGGAATTTCACGGTGACGTGGTGACAACAGAGACTGGGACACAGAGAGAGCGGAATCGATGCCGGTGGAGAGTGCATCGATCGTCTTTTTCTTCTTCAGACGATCTCACCATCAATGGGCTCATCGGAACCAAACCAACTCGCGACCAACCCATCCACCATGGCTAATCGCCTACTTTTCCACGGAGAAAGGAAAAAAGGGAAAATGAAAAGTAAATAAAACGATAGTGGACGATCGGATGCACTCGACGGCTCAGTAACTCACTGGCGGCCGCTGTTTTCCCTTCCGAAAAGCCCATAATCGGCGAGATTACGCGGAGAGCGGCGTTCGCCCCGCCAAAGGTATCTTTTTGCCTTATTTTCGAAAAAAACAGCACTGAATAGATCGAGAAAAAGTTAAGCATAGAAGTATATGTACAATGATAGGCATTGATCAGCTCTCCAAAGACGCGACACGCATTCGTCCACGATTTAGAATCGTAGAGGACAAGCGCTATTCAAGTTTCAGTGTCTTTACCTTCCCAGACAAGTCTGGTACCAACTTACCCAACCCCAGAGGGATGGTCGACCGAGGATCGATCGCTCGACCGAGTGAGCGTCAGCAGCGCCTATTACCATTGGACGACGGGCGCTGTTTGACGTACAAGCTGACAGGCCATTACTAGTCGTAACTATTCATAATTTTCGTGCGTTCTCCAATCAATATTTTTTAGATTATATTTTTTAGATAGGCTCCTATACGCTTCGATAGAAATGTGCCAAGTTTCGTCGATGGATTTTCATTTCAATTTTATTATAACTTTCGATTGTGTTCGCTATTTCATGTTGCACCTGTCAGTCATGCCAGCCATGCTAGTTCCAATGGTCTGATGTGCTCCCTTTGGCCACTTTATCATGTTTATTCTGCTACTGAAGTCTTTATTTATTTATTTATTTATTTTTGGCATCTGCCTCATACCGTAATTAGGATGCTCACTATCCATCCCTTTTTGACTTTTTTGACTTTACCTCTCGGAAAACCTCTAGGTTACGTCAGTACGGATACGTTTGGATACGTCAGTCAAAAAGGGATGGATAGTGGGCAGCCTAATTACGGCATGAGGCAGATGCCAGAAATAAATAAATAAATAAAGACTTCAGTAGCAGAATAAACATGATAAAGTGGCCGAAGGGAGCACATCAGACCATTGGGACTAGCGTGGCTGGCACGGCTGGCATGATAGGTAGGGGTGTCATGAAATAGTGAATACAGTCGAAAATTTGTTATAAAAATTGAAATGAAAATCCATTGACGAAAACTGGCGCATTTTCATCGAAGTGTATAGGAGCCTATCTAAAAAAAATCGACCCTAAAAAATATCGATTGGAGGGCGCACAAAACATGCGAACCATAATGGGCCATGGCGCCTATAGTTCACACCGCAGGGGAGATGACTAAACGCAAAGAAAATTTAAAAAATATGTAAGAAAAATCGAAATTTTCAAATACATCAGTGTCTCGGAAAAGCCTGGGACTGAAATTTGGACTGAAATTGTCGATTTCGCGTGGATCGCCCTTTCTGGGATCAAACCATCCCATAATAGCATTAACCACAATAACTATTCGTAATTTCACACCGCATAGAATTTAAAAAAGAAAACAAAAATAAAAGGATATTATAATAATATTATAAAAATCAATAATAAAACAGTAAAAGCTCTGAAATGTGGAAGAACAGTGATCTCTAGTCCACCATACAACGGGACACCTAGTCCAGAGAGTACAATAGATGGCACTAATTGTAAGACGGAGAAAAAATAGGAAGATGGAAAAGAAAAGAAAGAAAGAGGAAAAAGAAAAAGAGAGAAATATTGAAATCGGACTGATTCTTAGCGGGAAGAATTCAGCTGCTCCGACTAACCCCTATACCCTTACCCCGTCCCGCCCAATCAACGAGGTCAAGCGCCAGTGGCAGGTAAACATCGAACAGGTCACCATCGACCGCTCCTTCGCCTTCCTGCCGCACAGTCATTTGTGTTACCTGTGTTCACCCGCCATTTTTTTGTCATATTTGGATAATTCATACACTACACCCTTACCCAACCCTGATTCTCAAAATGATTCATGCATCACTGTATTTTCGAAATCGCGTTTTTGTCGTATCCTAACTGTGCTTTTTAAATAATGTGACGATATATTAGATTTTTATTTATTTATTTATTTATTGACGCGAGAATAAGACACACGTGAGAGAGAGCTTTAAAAAACACACAATTAAGATGGCCAGCCAGCTCATAAAATTCAAATTTCCCGCGAAAATTTATACAATTTCAAAAAATTGCAAATTTTTCTAGACAAACAGGATAGAGTGCACAGGACAACCCCTTAAACTGAATTCTCCAAGAGGCTTACGCTTATGATTAAAGGTGAAGGCAAAGGGGTCGGCATAGACCAGTCATTGTGGATGCGCCATGTCTTCGTCTTCCCTTCAGTATTACGGAGACATGTAAAATGTGATTTCGGCTTTTACATTGACTTGCAGGGGGCGGGCGTTGTTCAAGTCAGTGCCCTAACCTTCCCAGGTATGTCTGGTATGTGAACTCCAGTGAATTTACCCGACCCTGGAGGGATGGAGGGCTTGGGTGAGGACCGATCGTTCGACCTTGCAGGCATCAATGGTACCGTATACCACTACACCACACAAACTCTACTTCTATCATCATAACTATTAAAGAAAATACCGCAAGGGGTATGAATCAGCTGTTCCACAACAAGGAAAATCTAAGTGAAGGAAAATGTGAGTAGGAGGACCAAGAGATAGCTCCATGACCCATAGAAATTAAAATATTTCAAGTAGAAATTTGATTAGAATGGGTAAGACCTTGCAGAGAGAATGGGTAAGGTAAAGATAGATACCCACTCACTACTTTCAGATCGGCAGGTAGTCTCCGTCGTAGATGGGAGGGGGCGTCGATGCCGATATGGATCTTCGATCACGTAGAGCAGATTCTAGAAAATCTAGATCTAAAGGAGCAATTGATGAAAATATTTTCAATTTTTCTACTAAATCTTTTCAATCTACACCCAAATCCCTCCTTTTCTACAGGGAGAACCACTCAAAGGTGAATGTTCAAGGGTAAGATTCTATTTTTGATCAATCGATAACCTCTCAGAGAAGTAAAGAGAGGTCAACCTGGGTAGGGTTTGGGGCTTCAGTTCGTCTCTACCCTTAGAAAGTTTTCCATAGTATTAACAGGTGCGCTTAAATTAACCCGACGGGGACCGCACCGGGCCCGCCGTCAGGTAAATTTAAACCCACACCACAGCGTGGACCCACCCACAGCGTGGACGACGGCGATCGATCGTGCGCCAGACAAGACGGCCCGACGTCGGCGCGTTCGAAACGGCACCGACCTCCCTGCCCGGTCAGATTTTGCTGAAAAATATAAGAAAATAAATCCAAAAGAAATCGTTTTCACTGCCAAATTTTGTAAACGACTAATATGGCCCTTATAACTTCGCTCTACCTTCCAGAAACTTCACATTTGTAGCAGAATTACTCAATTCCTCATTTTTCATTTTTCCTTCATTCCCAGACCTGCACAAATCTCTCACTTTTTGTTGAGGAAATTTCGAAAATTTTCGTGCATTTCCTTCGATTTTTTAATATTTTCTAATGTTACTTGCTCATCCTCTCCAAAACTGGTCGAAGTACGCCACTTTCGAGGACTTTCGTAACTCATCCCTTGAATTTGATTTTTTCAAGTTTATTAGCAGTTATCTTTCCTTTTTATCACCAGATTTCATTTTCTTACCAATATGGTCCTTATACCTTCGCTCTGCCTTTCATAAACTTCACATTTGTACCAGAATTACTCAGTGCCTTATTTTTCATTTTTCCTTTATTCCTAGACCTGCATAAATCTCTTTTTTTTTGTGAAATTCAGAAAAATTTCGTGCATTTCCTTCCATTTTTTGTTATTTTCTAATTATTCTCTTTTATTGCCAGGTTTCGTTTTTTTTCGATTTTATTCTCGATCTTTCGCCTCATGGACCACCTTCAGTATTTTATTTTCTGCATTCCAAATCCTCTGAGTTCCCAGCTATCTTGGATTTGAGTACAAAATTTGGAAAAATAAATAAATCATTGGATAAATCATGATAAAATTTCTGGGTACAACTAACAGCGATTTAAATGGGTTACTAAGTATACAGAGAATTCGTGCGATGATTTATGTTCCGTCTGAAACGGGGAAATTTCGTTTGCTGGAGCTCGTTTAAAGGGCTGGACCCAGTTTCTGATCAAGTTATCACTGATAAAAGCGCTATATCACTCAGTTTTTCCCTGTCTGCTGCGTTTTTCTGATCCTAGTAGTTTACGGGTACATTAAACTCCCCAACCCTCTCTTTGCCGATTTCTGGGCACAGATTCATGAACGGACGAGCGGTCTCCGAAACCGCGTCGCAGCCAGAACCAGACGGCAGAATCGATGAGAGACTGCGTTTAACATAGGGTAGAATAAGTATACAAAGGTGTGCGCCGTTCTCGGGGTTTAACGGGGGTTTACCAATGGTGAATCTGGCCCCTGGCGGTACATTAAGAGGGTATGGTATGGTGGGCAGAGTATGTTTGAACCACGGAGGTCACCACAGGGTTAAGGTTATCCCTACCTGGGTAATACTTCTATTCTACCTCTTCTATAAGGTTAAGAGGTCATCATAAGCTCCCGGATCCCATGATAGGACTCGTCCATACGTGGTGGTCATTGGTTGGCCAGAACCACGTCATCTCGCCGAAGTCACACCTCGTTCTCTCCATTTTCCCTTAAAAATTTCAATTTCATTTTATTCCTCTTAAATTTCATTTTTTTCAATTTGTTCCTCTCATTTCGAAACCTGAATTATTGCTGAACAAGACACTCATCGTCGACCAATTTATCCACTTTTTATTATAATTTCGCTCTTCTAAATCAAAATATACCATTTTGATTGACTCGGAGGTTCCTTTCTCCAAATTTAGGACACGGTCATGCTCGATACACCTTTACGAATATTTCGCTGCTACATTTGTCTCGAACACGAGGAAAAAGCTCCACTACAGGAGCTCAGTATGCTGATTGAGCATCTGGCAAAACACTACGGTAAGGAATTACAATAAAAAATGAATTTCGTATAACGTAATGATAGTCGGTATAATCTCACCCGTTTTTTTAGATTTTCATCTGTTCGAGTGTCGCGACTGCAAACTGCGATTCGTGACTCCGTTCCTGGCGAATTTCCACATCAAGGAAGGACGATGTAAAAGAGAGGAAGGCGAGCTGGCCGACGACGGAGGACCGGTGAGAGCGGTTTGTCTCAGAACATTTATTCATTAATTTAATTCGATATTGACGCTACTGACGCCCGCGAGGTCGGGTGATCGATCCCGGCCCAGGCCAATGAAGCCTTCCCTCCCTCCTCGGTCGGGTAAATTGGTACCAGACCTACCTGGGAAGGTGAGCTAGGAGGACATTGGCTTGTACGGAGGCTGGCCCATGTAATTAATCGTGTAGGCCAAACACGTGATTACCATGAATCTACAATTCTGAACAGAAGTTGAAGGCATGGCGCGCCCTAGGGAAACATCAGCACCGACCACTTCGCCTTTCCCTCTAAAGTGATGGTCGACTTTACTTTGATCCCTTGGACAACTATGAAAAAATTTCGTAGACTGAAGTCTACGGTCGTACCTATAACTGTCTGCATTACGTCGTTTGAATTTCGCGCGCTCACTCCGGCCTGATTTAAGCGCGCGAAATTCGAACGGACCATTACGGTGTCGACGTTGACCAGGGCCCGGATTCATGAACGGACGAGCGGTCTCCGATACCTCGTCGGCGATGAACCTGCTCGATACCGTCGAGGTCTCCCAAACCCTGCCTCATCGCGAGGTGCGATAGACTCGCGATAAACTCCGATTTAACCGTGGCGCGCATTCACGAATCTCGGTTTGTACGCCGTTCGGGGTATATCACGAGGTTTATCGGGGGTTTACCAATGATAAATCTGGACCCAGGTGACGGTAGCACTTCTTGACCACTTTACCATAACCCTTTACTATTCAAACAACTCTTTTTTTCCCTCAAATTTTTGAGTTTCAATGTTTGTTTAGCTTCTTCGTTGTGTGGACCTGGACACAGTGGAGTTTTCCGCGTTCTGCACTTTACAAAATGCTATCACAAAATGCATGGAGCTGATGTTGGACGAATGTAGGTCATTTATTCCTTCAACCTTTCCAGTTGCTTCAAAATTATAACAATTTGTTAAAAATCGATATTTTAGTGAGGTACGGCGAAGACGACCTCATACACTGCCTGAACTTCAACAGAGCGGTAGGATTTTTACTGGAATTTCAAATAATATAGAGAAACGGCTCATTTCTTTCCAGACAACGATGTGTCCCGTTTCTCCGGAACCGATAATCTTGAAGGAACGACAGATGCAGACTTCGCCACCTTTAGTGGGAGCTGTTCCACCTTCAGATCCAGCGCCTCCGGTCGAGAAGTCTCCGGCAACTCGAAAGGCTGAAGAATTAAATAAAGCCATGACACCTGTCCAGGTGGTGGATTTGGACGCGGAGGACGGGTTTTCTCTAATATCAGACGACGAGATGGAGGTGAGCTTGAAGTTTCCGTTACCAGGGGGTGTAACTAACTCATCTTTATCGTTCTTACTGTGCACCATGAGCCTGCCCTTGTAGTTATCCAATAGTAGTCCCCGCCCACTTAGGGACCGCACTTGTCCCCATCCCATCGTCTCGATTCTGATGATGTATAGTTCATAGTATTATACTGGTCTGGTATCAATTTACCCTTCCAGGGCCCACATTCATCATTGCAAAACCCGCGATAAACCCCTCTTAAACCCCAAACCGCGCGCAAACCAAAATTCCTGAACGCGCGTCGGGGTTTAAAGCGGGGTCTATCGCGGGTCTACCACACCCCTCGGCGAGGCAGGGTTTAGGAGACCCCGACGGCAGACCGTTGTCTGCTCATCGCACATTCCCTATGATCCCCACAATCTCTCATCGACTCTGCCGTCTGACTCTGCCCAAGACCGCAACGCAGGCGTTCCTCCTATATCTGCGCCGCGGCTCTAAGCTAGAGCCAGACGGCAGAGTCGATGAGAGATTGCGAAATGTGTGGGGCATTTGCGATGAGCAGACAAAACTGCTCTGGCAATTTGCCAATTATTCCTTGACGTGATGGGTGCGATTGCGGCGCTTGCGCAACAAGACGTCGCGGTCTCGGAAACCCCGCCCTTTTCGAATCGTAAACGGCCGCAAACCCGCGGTATCGAGCGGGTTTGCGGCCGTCGGGGTTTCGGTGACCGCGCGCCTGTTGATGAATGTGGGCCCAGGAGGGATGGGAGGCTTAGTTAGCTAGGGCAAGGATCGATCGCTCGACCGTGCGGGTGTCAGTAGCGCCTCCTAACACTTCACTAGAAAGTTGAACCTTCTAAGCAGGAGTTGCGATTTCAGCAAGAAGAATCGAACGCACCGTCGGCGAATGTGGGTATCCTAGCCGATGAGGGCTTATCTACGGTAAGCAACAGCCTCGAACGAGTCGCAGAAGTCCCACCGGAGCAAGTGGCACGAATTCCAAGTCCCGTGGAGCCGAGAATCGTTGAAGTTCTGCCGGCCGCCGTTTCGATACCGTCACTGATGAGTGTCAGATTGCACGAGTGAGTAGTTCTACCCATCGTGGGAAAAATATCCGGTAAAAGAGTAGATTTCTGGTATAGTTTCAGGATGACTGATCACGATCATCTACCACCTCGACGGGATGTCCGTCGCCCAGTGGTGCTACCGGAGCGACCTTTAGGATCTTTTGGACCAACTGGACCGCCCGCTCCAGCCGAATATGCCGAAGCGGATTCCTCGTCTTCGTCGGTCGTACCACCACCTCCTACAGCACCTCAGGCGTTCTTCTTTCAGGCTATGCCAAGACCTCAACATCCACCTCCCCAACCACATGTGGTCGATCAGCGGCAAGGTCAGGCCCGATACGATCCGGTTTACCCGGTCCCGGTGTTCGGTCCATTCTATGCGTCTGGGGTTAGAAGCAACCCACCTCGCCCTTCTAGGGATCACCGCCCTGGGCAAGTTTCTTCCTCCTTCGAAGACACGATGTCGTCCCTCATTCGGAAACAGTGTAACTCGTACTTCGGCAGGACCACTGCCCCTGAGGTCTCGTCCTCGACGAGCAGTGGGAGAATGATCCCTGCATTTCCGGACAATACGGAACCCTTTGAGGTGGGTAAAGTATAGATAAAGCTACGGTAATTTTCGGGAGTAGATCAGAAATTTCAGTAAACTTCACGATGCCTTTCAGATGGCCGGACAGCCATTACAACCTAATCTTTCCCGGGAGTATCTGGATGTCGGTACGTTAATGCTAAGACCATTTCGATCATTTTTATGAATCGGCAAGCTTGGTGCAATGCTAAGAGGCGCTACTGACACTCGTACGAAACGAGCGATCGATCCTCGTCCAAGCCAAGCATTCCATCGCTCCGGGGTTGGGTAAATGGGTACCTGGCTTGTCTTGGAAGGTGAAAACAATGACTTGAATAAAGGGTTGGCTCTCTCCAATCGTTGTTGCCAAATACACATTCACTATGCCTCTACGATTCCGAATGGATGTTGAGGGCATGGCGCATCATAAGGGAGCTGATCAACGCCGATCATTTTAAGGTAAAAGGTTAGGGTGTCGGCGTTGATAAGTCCCCTAAAGACGCGCCATGCATTCGTGTTCCATTCAGAATCGTAGAGGCATGGTAAACGCGTATTTGGCCTATACAATGACTTGCGAGAACCAGCCGCTAAACCAAGTCAGTGCCTTTACCTTCACAGACAAATCTGGGCCCATATTCATCATTGGTAAACCCCCGATAAACCCTAGATATACCCCGAACGGCGCACAAACCGAGATTCGTGAACGCGCACCAGGGCATAACCAGAGTTTATCGCGGGTTCATCACACCTCGCGACGAGGCAGGGTTTCGGAGACCTCGACGGTATCGAGCGGGTTCATCGTCGAGTGGTTTTCGGAGACCGCTCGTCCGTTCATGAATATGGGCCCTGGTACCAATTTACCCGACTCCGGAGTGAAGGAAGGCTCGGCCCGGGCGGGGATCGATCGCCCGAACGTGCGTGTGTCAGTAGCGCCCATTACCACTGCACAACACGCGCCCGACTTCTTTAGCCTTAGTTAGATATTCAGTTTCAGATATGGAAGTAGTACAGTTTCGGGACAACTTTGACGAGCGGATGAACTGTGAAACGATGCGGAGCGCTAGGAAGAGATCGTCGAGACAAATTACACCAGAGAAGCCGATATATAGTTACGGAATCAAAGTTTTGCATACATACGATCCACACGCTGATCCGACCACACCGAAGAATCTCAGAGGACGTTCGACCAGGACGAGGGGACGGAGAAAGTCGACGACTGGAGCTTCTGCCCAGAGAAGTCACCATAGGCATAGGTCGCCATCGGATCCACCGGCGAGACGTGAAAGCCTACCTGTCGCAGGTATACCCGATCTGCCAATGTCGAGGTCAAGCTCGTCCGATCGGATGGGATCTATCCTGGCCGTTGACATGCCTTCGACTAGCAGACATCAAGCTCACCGGGAAACCCGACCCCGAAGTCAAATAGAATTAGTCGGTGGAAACAGCAGCGGCGAAGATGAGATCTTAGAAAGGTAAATATTCTACAGAGCTTAATTCGGAATTGAATTTAAGGCACTATTAAACTTAGCGGACACCAGTACTCGATTTTTTCTTCAGTCGTCGAAATTCACTAAAAATTCGTCTATGAGGGTTATTTTGGGTCCAGAAGCGAATCTGCTGTCCGTTTCATACGTGGGTGGTCTCGGACCATCCAAGTCGCTACTTGTGTGGTCCAGTCAGGATCACCGATTCCGCTGAACTTTGTCTATGGGGGTTCTCTGGTGTCCTGAACACGATTCTGGAGTCCGTTCTCCAATTGGCGGCCGAACACGGTAATTATAGGTGAGTCTCACCAGGTAAGGCCGGTAGGTACTCACCTATGACTACTGTATTCGGTCGCCATTTGGAAAACGGACTTCACCATCGTGTTCGGCACACCGAAGAACCCCCATAGGCAAAGTTCCAGCGAAATCGGTGATTTTGACTGGACTGCCCAAGTAGTCGATATGGACGGTCCGAGACCACCCACGTGAAAAAAGGACCGCAGATTCGTGTTCTGGACCTCAAATAACCTCCATAGGCGAATTTTTAGCGAATTTTGACGACTGAAGTAAAAATCGAGTACTGGTGTCCGTTAGGTTCAATAGTGCCGAATTTAAAACAGGCCCTTCTCTAGTGAACACAGTTCGGACGAAGCACAACCGCCCAAGGCAAAATCTCCAGTGCTGGACGTGGGCATTCTGGACATTATCGAGAAAACAAGAGCTAGACTGAGTCGCCCACTCGGCAAAGGCAACGGCACGTCACTGTTCTCCGAGTGGAAGAAAAAGTACAGTTGGTAAATTTAACCCTAACCTCTACCCCCTTCAAGATGGTTGTTCCAGGTTTTCAAGACGATCGCGGGCCACTTCACCGCGGAGTAGGCATCATGAATAATTCTTGTGTTATTTTTGTTACTGTTTTTTGATTACGGTTTGATTATTGTGCTTTATGATGTTGGTTTATTGTTTGTATTAGCTTTATGTGCGCTATGTGGGTGCCTTTCGTCTAAGTTGAGTTACTGATTGTTGTTATAAGAAACGATTTTATCGGAGAGAGTCCATTTGTCTACCGTAACCCTTCGTCAGTTTAGTGACTTTTTCGTGAATAAGAAATTTATATCCTTGACATTTTTTACCTTTTATATACATTCTCCTCCAAGAACCATAAAATAGCCATGGTACCGTGTCGATTTTAGCCCTTATACAAACCCGCAGACGTCATTTACTAGGCGCCTGACCGAATTTGCACCGAGTTCGCGCCAAGGGCCGCACTGACGCAAAGTCGGGGCGAGGCGCCTGTCGCGTGCTCTGTAACGACGGATTACGGTAGACAAATGGACACCCTCCGATAGAATCGTACTTGTCTGTTGTTACAGTAGCCATTGAATGGAATAGTTCGATTCACTGCAAACGTATAAAGCTTTGCTTTGGGCTAATCGCCCCATCACAAGACAATTGAGCGTTTATACTCAGCGCCAAGGCGGAGCTGTAGCGGTGAAAAATTAGTTTTCCTTCAGGAAGTGAAAATCATTATCATTATCGCATTTTGAGAGGAACATTCAAGACTAATCACCTGACTAGTACGACCCATTTTTTGCTAAGGGTGAGCAAGGGTTAGTCGAGTTCCGAGGATTCAACTACCATCTGCCCAGTGTGGCACAACATGTAAGTGGTCAAATATCATACATATAAATAGGTGCACTAAAAAAATTAGCAAAATTAGCAATTCACCACTCCACACGTAGGTCCCATCAATCAATAAATTTCAAAATAAACTATAAATCATACCTCGTAAAGGTAAGGTAAAGGTGCCGGCGTTGATCAGTTCCCTGAGGACGCGCCGCCGCATTGGTGTTCCATACAAGTCGTAGAGGCATAGTGAATGCGTATTTGGCCTATACAATGACCTGCGGGGGCCAGCCGCTATACCAGGTCAGTGTCTTTACCTTCCCAGACAAGTCTGGTACCAATTTACCCGACCCCGGAGGGATGAAAGGCTTGGTTAGCCCGGGCCGGGATCGATCGCTCGACAGTGCGGGTGACAGCAGTGCCTCTTACCACTGCACCAGCGGGCCCTATGCCTCGTACAAGGGGTAATCATTGAAATAAGGCAAAATGGTAGAAATAATAAAATAAGATAGGCTGGTAGGCGGTAAACAGCCTCAGTCACTAGGCTGGACAATAGGTTGGTCAACGACCACGCACTTTCATCCTGATTTACTCATGTTCCTCGTCATCTCCAACCTTCATTTTCCTCCTACTAATTCATCAGGTGGAGCCGCGTAGTACAGTGGTAAGAGGCGCTGCTGACACCCGCACGGTTGAGCGATCGATCCCGGCCCGGGTTAACCAAGCCTTCCATCCCTCCGGTGTAAATTGGTACCAGACTTCTCTGGGAAGGTAAAAACACTGACCTGGTATAGCGACTGGCCCCGCAGGTCATTGTATAGGCCAAATACGCATTCACCGAGCCTCTACGATTGAATTGAACACGAATGCGCGGCGCGTCCTCAGGGGACTTATCAACGCCGGCACCTTTACATTTTACCTTTAATTCATCAGGACCCTGATTCATGAACAACATAGGGTCAAGATACCTCAAGGTACCTTAAACCTATGACAAAAGACGAATTTGATAAAGTATTTCGTTATAAGTCTCTTATCTTCTTATCTATCGTAGGGATCAGGACTACTTTTTGCCTCCGCCAGAACAGCCAAAGAAGCCCGCCGATGGATCACCAAGCCCAGGAAAAGGCAAGAAATTAAGAATATCTATAAATCAATTTTCAAAAAAAAAGAAAAAATCGCTGGAAATGACTCACCTTACTAATATTCGTTAGGTACGCCAAAGACGACGAAAACGACGAAATCGTCGATGGCATCGAGCCGCCCGAAGAGCAAAAGAGCTGTAAGCAATCTGTAACATTTACAAATATTCCCTCTCTATCAAAAAAGTGCAAAAGTTTTGCAGGGTGGTGGCTGTTTGCTGATCGCACTTATCGTCGTGATCCTTTTCGGTGGTGCTTCGCTGGTTTTCACCCTGGTTGTGCTTTTGCATGTCATCGGTGTACTCAATTTTGTCAAAGCTCTCAATGCCTATGAGTGCTAAAAGCACAACGTGGACGCAAAAAGTTCATCTGCTGTACTTCAACGACGCACTTGATGTACTAATTCACGTGTAATATCAATAAATGCTTGCAAAGTGTTTTCATTTTTCATTGCTTAAATTCTGTGGGACCGCGTGGTGTGGTGGAAAGTGGCGCTACTGGCACCAACACTGTTGAGCGATCGATCCCGGCCCGGACTAACCAATCCCTCCGGGTTCGGGCAAAATGGTACCCGAACTGTCCGGACTTGTAAGGTTAAGAAACGATTCTATCGAAGGGCGTCCATTTGCCTACCGTAACCCGTCGTCAGCTCAATTATTCTAGTTATTAATAACAATTTTATTCCCTTGGCATTTTTTTTACCTTTTTTATATACGTTCTCCTCCAAGAACTATTCAATAGCCATGAAATCTTGTCCATTTCAACCCTTATACAAACCCGCGGAGGTTATTTGCGGTGCACTGACCGAGTTTGCACCGAGTTCGCGCCAATGAGCGCACTGACGCAAAATCGGGCGGGCGCCGGTCGCGTGCTTCATAACGACGGGTTACGGTAGACAAATGGACGCCCTTCGATAGAATCGTGCTTGTTGGAAAAGTAAGGACATTGACTTGATATAGCGGCTGGCTTCCGCAAGTCATTATATTAGCCAAATATTAACCATTAAACATCTACGATTCTGAATGGAACACGTAATCATGGCGCATTCTTACAATGCCGATCAGCTCCGGCCACTTTACCTTAAGCTTGCATTTCGATTAAAACGAAAGAAGAAAGCTACTGCAAGGATCAGCTCAGCCTAGGCGCTCTGGTGAGTGGTCCTATGGGTATACCACTCCGAGCTGAAGGTAATAATCAACATAATAAGTTTTTATAAAACACATAATTTAAAAATTAATCTCACATAAACATATTTTTCCGCTACTGCTTGTGTTACTCACCCGATGAGTCCCCTTTCTTCTTCTCTCGTTCCAGTGTCCGTACTGGATGAACCACTAATCACCATGAATATCAAGACATCTGTGAAAAGACGAAAAATCAACAAATAATAGTCAACAAAATGGAACAATATAGTAATAATCAATAGTGATTCAGAGAGTTGCCCCGGACATTCGACTCTAGTGCAGATGAGAAGAAAAACATTCAAAGAGAGGTGCTAGGCTTTTCAACCGACATCAATCGCGAAAAAAAGAAAAAAGTGAAAAAAAAAGTGGCGAAAACGTATAGTTCACTCATAAACCTGCAACTCCGGAAGGCTGATCGATCATTATTGTTGTGTTTGTACCTACCTACAGATTCTCTGTATGCATTGGGAAGGCGTCAATGTAAAAATCGATAGAATTATCAAAAAAAAGACGAAAAGGAAAATATACACAGAGAAAGGGGTTCACACGGACACTGATAAGCAATAACCGATCATAAAAACTGCCATTCGTGTATGAGCTGGAACATAAGTTGACGCTGTAAATAATGAGAAGTCCGCACTCTCTTAAGTTCTTATAGTTAGGGTCTAAGCCCTCTTAGGGTTTAAACTGTTATGATTATCTGATAAGAATAAATGCTATATTATGATGTTATCAATCTTCACATCGTTATTTCAGAGACATGATTATTGCAAGACAATTGTCTTGATTTTTGTAACGCTAAATCTCAATGTTTTCTTGTTTCCGTGTTTGTTAACGTTAGGAGTTTCTGTTTAGTGGTTTGTGTATTTTTTTGGTTGTGCTGTTTTATACTAGGTGGTGGAATTTCCATCACATCCTAAATAAATAAATAAATCTTACCACAATTTTCAAGGAGCTTTGTATTTCATATAGAATTCTGCAACTACAAGTCTGCTGAGTAGAAACGAAATGATACTCCTGCTAGAAGCTGTCTCCGAACCAGAGCGTAGCTAAGGACAACACTCAATAAGATAGTCAGTGGTCAATTGAGATAATCATTGGCCAATAATCTTATACGATACTAATCAATACTAAAATAAGACTTACTCGTAGTTATCAAAGTTATCACTGCATCTCACTGAACGTCATCACTCATGTAAACTTCAGGCGGTGCTTTTCATTTATGGCTGTAGTTCGACTGAACACAGCTGGTTCGGATGAACCAGCAACACCACAGCTGGTCTCGCTGGACCAGGTCGGTTATAATTTATTATTTATCATGCACTTGATGTGCGCCTTCAAATAACAAGAACGATGAGCAATGAACAACGAACAACCGAGAATGGAAACTAAAACAAAAACTAAAACAAGGATATGAACCTACTACACTAGTTTTAGCAAACGTAATGATATTGAAACTCGTCCTATTTTGACATTACATTTTTTTTAGTTGTTACATTTTTACATTTTTTACACTTTTTTAGTTGTTTGAAAGCAGCGCAATATTCATCTCTGAAATACAACGATGTGAAAATTGTGTGAAATTATTTAGTCTTATCAGATAATCATAACAGTTCAGACCCTGATAGTGTTCGATGTTGATCAACGAAAAAACGCCACACAAAATCTCAAAATAACCCGACTGCCTAAAGCCGGACTTGTATCATTCAGATTTCAGGTATGTTTAAAAAGAACATTAAAACAAATTAATAAAAGTCTGAATTTGGAAAAGATTTCAGACGAACGCTCCGACACGATATATCGTCAACCCTAACTGGGGGGTAATAGCGGACGACAATCCGATTCCGGTAACACTTACCCATGCTCTGCATCAAAAACAAGACAGAAAACGCGAAATTGGTTACAATTTGAAAAAAAAGAACTCACAAATGGTAGTACCTGCTTGCTACTGCCCTTGACAAAGTTCTGACAGAAAATCGTTGGGATAGAGGAATGCATGATATTTCGTACTCCAGCAACTATCTGAAATGGATCGAAGAAACCCAATAATCAATAGTCATGAATAAAATAAAAAGACGAGAACGAAAAACAAGATGAATAAAAGATGATCAAAAAATCCTGAGGGGAAAGTACCTCCACGAACAAAATCTGGGAGGGATTCCTTTGAAGTACTGGTGGCCGTGCTATTCAAGAACGCCTGAAATGGTTAAAAAGCCACTAATCAATCGTTATTAAAAAATCGCGAATGAACGGTCAACGCCGAAAAAAATCGGAATTCCGGAAAAAATAAACAATAAGGAAAAATCACTCAATTCCAAGAACAATTCGAATTCCAGGTTAAAATCGAGCTCGTCGACAATCGCTACAATCCACAACACAAACTCATTCTCCAGGCCATTGCTATCAAGAACAAGAACGAATGGAAAACGGTAACTGTCCCACAACACAAACTAGAGAAGATAAACTGGAACTATAAAGGAATCATAAACTGATAAAAAATGATTTATAGATTAGAAAGGCCGAACTGAGAGTCCACCACATTAGGGCAACAAAAGAGGACCAGAAAAAACAAAAAAAAAACAAAAAAAGAAACCTTGTCACTTGTTTAGATATGGGACCAAGTGGAAAAGATGGACCCGCCATTGCCATATCAGAACGTTTGGATCGAAATGAGCACAACTCTGATGAACCTTGAGCATACACATAACCTCACCGAGCCGGAGGCGATAGTACGTCGAAAAAACCTTAAAATTTCAAAAAATCAAAAGGGGTAAAGCTGAAGGGTAAAATATCCCAGACTTAGCCATTTCCCAAGATCGCCATTTTGACCTCGAGGGTAGGAATCACCAAGATACGATTATTTCTACTATCACTCAGCGAAAATGGTCTTTTAGTATGAGAATTAGAATGATAGCCGACTACCTGACTACTTCACATTTACCATACCCATTACCCATCGGGACCAACCTACTTACCCAACTCGTCCCCGAGCAGGAAAGTACGCTACGTTTACCTCAGGGCTCTTTTTCAGAATGCCGAAACCGCTGTCGCACAAATACTCAACGCTAGCACGACGAAAGGAAAAGCGAGAGTAAAGGAGCTGAAAGGTAAAAAAAATAGAGCAAAAATACCTGAAAAGAACAATAAAACACAAATAATCCTGTTACCTGCTCATTCAGATCTGAAAGCGTTGTTGGACGCTGATACCAATACTATACTGATGAACATTGAACAGACCAATATTCTGAAAAAGGTTATCGAGGCGCAGCTAGCTGAAAGGTAACCTTCAACCTTTACCCCTTGTGGGCCGCTATTCATCAACGCGCGGCAGGGTATGTAAGGGGTTCATCACACAGCCCAGCTAGGCCGCGAAGTAGTAAAGCACTTCGTCGAATCAGAAATCAATGATCTAACTTTCGGTGGGTACTAGATACCCCGTCTCCATGAACAAGTTCGTCAACGTCTGGGCACCCTAAACCTCTTGTCGTAGCCCTGGGCCTAGATTCGTGAACGGAAATTGTGGTATATAGCACTCCAGGCGAAATAAACCCGATTTATTCTCCGAAAATTCGCATATCAATCGGGTTTCCGATACCCGGCGTGAAGCAGTGCAACGGTCGTGATCACGGCCGCTGCAGGCAAGCGGCCGCTAGCTTCCTAATTGAGAAGTCGAGAATTTTTTCTATATTTGATTATTGTTGTCTTCGATTTTTGTACTGCGGTTTTTATTATGCTCTCTATTACCCGATTAGCAGCATTATTTGTCCTTTAATTGTTGAAAATGATAGCTGAAAATGAAAATGGAGCCACATATCTGCTGATTTGCTGCTCAAATATGCCGACCTGGGCCCACATTCATCATTGGTAAACCACGATAAACCCCGAGATATAGCCTGTGAGCGGCGCGCACCTTTCTCTACTTATCCAAAACTTCTTATGTTAAACGCAATCTCTCATCGACTCTGCCGTCTGGCTTTGCCTGCGCCGCGGTTTCGGAGACCGCTGGTCCGTTCGTGAATTTGGGCCCTGGTTTTATTTGGGGACCTATCGATACCCGTGATGAATCTAGGTCCTGGTTTCCTCCTATTAGAGAAAATATGGTAAAAATAAGAGAATTAACTGCTGTCCTGTAATACTATGAAATATTAATGAAAGTTTTGTTTATTGCTGGTCAAAAATTTTTGTTACTAGTGCATTAATCTACAGAGCATCGCAAGCCGAAGACCTTCGTCTACGCACGGAGAAGCTGAAAGCGGAAGAGAAGGAGATTCAAGCCGACGTAAGCTCTAGTTCCATATCAAAATTCTCTTGAAATTCAATTTTTTCAAAATTTGGTTCGGTTTTCAGCTTTAAAAAATTTATTTTAAGCTCAATAAAGACGAAGCCGAGCTCAAAGTCTTCAAAGACCGACGGGCGGCAAATCCTGAAAACTGCGCAACTATGTGAAAGAGACCGAAGACGAAGAAGACGATACATATTTACTCTTATTGCAATACAAAGTACATTGTTCAATAGAAAATGCGACAGAAAACTCTAGGAATGTCATTTCAGCAGTTACGGATACCGGGACGTTAATGAATCACCTTCCTGTCAATTTATCTTCCAGGGGCTGAACTATCACATAAAAAAATTTAAAGCCAAACCACAAAGTACCGAACTTCACCACCGTTGTGTGGCCAGCCCTCTGGCAGAATCCGAGATTCGATGGGTCAGGGGTAAAATTTCACCGAAAAATTGTTTACTTGCGCTGAACGCCCGCGCTTTGATGAGGATTTCCACAACAAATCCGAAATTGGTACAATAAGCCAAAATAGCAGAGATAAATAATCACATTCTCTTATCTGCCAGCTAGACGAGGTTGTCAAACAATCACATTCAACACATACACAGACAAACATAAGAATGATGTCGGCGAGATGAAATGGGACAACTTTTCTATTTAATTTATTAATTTTTGAAATAAAGGAAATGCAGCTTCTAGCCTGCTTGCTACGCAGGGTAAGAGTGAGCAATTCGAAATTGCTCCTATTCGATCAGACAGCGTACACAAACTTCGAGATCGACACAGAATCTCCAGAAATCTCCACGAAAAAAAAAGAAACAAAATAAAAGTAACAAAATGTATCCTTAATAAGGGTGATTGGGTCTTATCACTTCATAAATGATAAAACCAAGCCATGGGCCATGCGCGTTGGCACCCGTGAGTGACGAGCTGCCAAAAATTACATAAAGTCGGGGAACCTGGGATTAACACGTTGACGACAGCGCCTTTTTCGCGTGTCTGGCGCGTGGGACCAACCGATTTTCTAGCGCGCTAAGGCTGTGGCACGATGCCGGCATACGGCGAATTTTTTTCAAAATGGAAGTGAATGGTGAATCTCGTAGGCTACATATAGAGTCCTGTAATATCGAGGATTGTGACTATTTCTTTTTGCAATGAAAATAGAAAAATAACAGCTGGAAGCTTTTAGATTATCCTTTTTCCCTATCCAGGTTAAAAGAAAATTGTTATTTGTTTGTTGTTCATTATTTGTTTATTCTAATAATCAATATTTGTTTGTATTTATGTGTTTGTTTCAGTAAACAGTATTTGTTTGCATTTATTTGTTTCTTGCAATGACCATTATTTGTTTTTACTTGTAAAGAAGAAGAAACAATCAAAAATTCCAGTAAATCAGAAGCTAAGAATCATTTTCGTGGACCATGCTTTCTATAATAATGTGCAGAGGTCTACTAAAAAGTGGCACAAAAACATCCTCCGAAACTATAATGTATCGAGAAAAATACGATACAAGACTGTGGCGCAGCATTGCGCCACACGCTCCCACGCGGCCGCTTGAGCGTGGCGCAGCACTGCGCCACACTGCCGTCAACGTGTTAATGAATACATTCCATATGAAATCGATACTTTGGCGGTCCAAATCGGCAGAAAAATTCTATATCGATGTCTATATACAACGTCTAAGGGGACAAACGTCTATGACCATTGTTTCTGAGTTTGAAGTGGTAAGAATTTTACAAGTGGATATTTTATCGTTCTTATCAGAACTACTGATCTCAAAATGACGCAAATATCGTCCTCGAGACCAAAATAGAACATTCTAGAAGTTCTTACCACATATTAGAGGTTTCGATGATCATCAACAGAAGTACTGATATCGACATGACACAAAAATCAGCTAGATTTCCTAAATTTCAATAAAAAATCGTTTATTTGCGCTGAACGCTCGGCGCTTTCATGAGGATTTCCACAACAAATCCGAAATCGGTACAATAAATCAAGATAGCAGAGATAAATAATCACATTCTCTTATCTGCCAGCTAGACGAGGTTATCAAACAATCACATTCAACACATACACAGACAAACATAAGAATGATGGCGGCGAGATGAAATAGGACAACTTTTCTATTTAATTTATTAATTTTTGAAAAAAAAAGGAAATGCACTACTCATAGACCGAATCAATCCCATTCTAGCGATCAACAACTGTATAAACCTTACAAATTGCAAAAGAAGAAGAAAAAGTGCGAATATCATGAATGTATCTGTGCTCGGACCTCCACAAATGTCGTCGACGAGCGAGGTTGAAAAAAAATTGCCTAGTAATCCAATTATCTCACCAGGATACAATAAAAAATCAATAAAAATCATATATTATGTGATATGTTATCAACGATGTTAACGAAAAATCTGTCAGCCCAAAACTCTAAAACTCTGCTTCGGATCGGTTTCCACGCGAATATCCGATACTGGAACCGAGAGCATCCGACTAACCGACCGGGGTTGATCCATAAACCCAGAATGGGTAAAGGCCAGCTGGGAAAGGTTACTTGTTTGATATGGACTTGTAGTAGTCGGCGAGAATCTGCCAAGCTGATGGTGCCATGAAGCCGTCCGGTGGAGTCGCTCCACTCCTGTAATAGGTGAACAAATTGAAAGCAAAAAAGGCAAAGTGAGCGCTAGTGGTGCAGCGGTACAAGGCGCGACTGACACTAGCACGGACGAGCGATCAATCCTCGCCTGGACTTACCAACAGCTACTTAATTTCATGAACTTTCGCGAAAAAATTCTTCACATCAAACCTTACCTCGCTAATCCTCGCATCCGTGTGCCACTGATGAAATCAAAGTCCTCCTTTCTCGAGGGGTCGAAGAACGACATCTTTCCGGCCTTAGAAATGATCGATAAATTTTCAGAAACACAAAAATAAAAATGTGGCAGAACCTTCTTGTCGTAGGCGGCCACTCGGAACGGTAGAATGTGTAGCTGGCTTAAACCTGGCGCCATCGAGAGCACCTAAAATGAGGAAATGGAAGGGACTTGAGTGGGCGGATAGCAAATTAAAATTCAAACTTCTTAGGCTACTAGCAGAAAACGGATAAAATTAAATAATAAGTGAACTATGCCATTACGCTGCGGCTGCTTAGCCTTGGATTTCAAAAAATTCATTCCAAGAGATCGATAAACACCCAAGCTCAACCAATATCACTCCAGTGCGTCCAGTAATTAGACCTCAAACTTGTCTGTTAGGAGACTAATAAAGTAAGAAAGAAGGAAAAGAAGACTAAATGAAGCATTTTATTCTACTTGTCCGCGAATCTGGAAAGATGTCGAGTGCGTGGCGCGACAAAAAGCCCAACTTATGTCCCAATTTAGTAACTTCTGATGGAACCCTGACCGGTATTGATCGACGGAAAGGCGGTACACACACGTAACGGCATACGGAAGTCAAATTCGAGATGAATTTTTACTCTACCCTTTACTCTTTATGGGAGCAATCATAGTTAATCTACCGTATTCAGGTCCGATAAACCTCAAAAAACTGATGACGGTATCGCTAGGTACCTCATGCTCGTTAAAAAATGAATTATTTTCATTCATACGCCATTATAAATACTAATAGGAGCGCGACAACTATAGGAATACTCAAATAATCGATAAGTTATCGAATATATAGAGTGATGAGGTAGTCTTGCGCTGTTTGACAAGCCTTTTTATTTTTTATTATACATACGAAGTAAGTAATTGAACAATATAGTTGAAAACTTTGAAATTTTCAAGCAAGGCGGCTACAGGCTTATGTTGTTGAATTACTTGCTCTGTATGTATAATCCTACTACATAATAACCGAAACCGCGGTGTTTGTAATGGGTGGCTCATATGGGTCCCGCCGCGATAGCCTGTTACCGTACACCGAGAGCACCCACAGGGGAGCTGATGCAATTCTTCATTTCTTTTCAACCAAAATTTCCAGAATTTCCCTTTCATTCGAGTCGGCCGTTAGGTCGCTGGAGTGCTGGTAAAAAATAGAACAAAAAGGCACGTCAAACAGCATAAGACTTCCTCACAACTCTATATATTCGATAACTTCTCGATCATTAGAGTATTCCTATAGCTTCCGTTCCTATTAGCATTTATAGTACAGTATATTTGTTTACATATCTAAAAGACTTTAAATTTTAACGGACAAAGCAAAAATCAACTCACCTTAGCTCCATGAGTGGGTTCGTAGAGGAAATCGCCCGTGTCCGGGTGCTGAATACCGGCCGGATCTCGTCCGACGATGTACGTGTGAACACCGGCCGCAATTCGCGCCCTTGAAATCGGCAAAGTTGAGGACAATTTCAAGAGATTTTCAGAGATTTTTTTTTTGAAAAATGGGTTCAATTTCTCACCTGGCATGCCATTGCACCTCCGTTGGTCCTGCGTAGAGCATTGGAGACGGGAATATCGACAGCACGGTCCATGAAGGGTCCAGAACGCCTTCGGCAATAACAGCTTCGTGCTGTCGCATTCGAACCGACAACGGTACATCGTCGTCTTTCGTCCAACCTCCTGAACTTTGAATTTTAGCCGATAAATTATCGGTTGAAAAAATATTTTTGCCACTATTTTGCTTATCAGAAAGACAGCAATAGCGATTACTATCGCAAAGCTAGAAGAAAACAAGCGAAAGAAAGTGCGCTCCTAGGAAGCAGGTACCAAAGATAAAAATGAAAAATCTTCCTCTATGTCCCAAAGGCCCTTACCGTGATAGACTCCGCCCACTTTGTGACCCCAATTTTCACGGAGCTGTCTAAAGCTGGCTATCTAACTAACGTGAGAAGCGCCAAAACCGTTAAAACATCTTAAAAAATTTCGATGATCAGTGAAATGCTCCCAAAATAGAGAAAAACGATCTCAAATTTCAACATGCACGGCTAGATGAAAGAAAAGTAGCTCAAAGCTCAAAGTCCCCTCCGGCACTTACCCAACGGATGCAGGAGAAGCATCGGGTTACGGTACTTCTTCAGAAGCTTCTCCCTCGTGTCTCTCATCAACAACGCATGTCCATTATGAATCGGATTACGCAGTTGGAACACGAACACAGCATCAGCACCTGAAAAACGACGGAATCAGGCAAAGAAAGGGTCGCGTCGCGACGCGATTTTCCCGGGCGCCAATTCGTCATTTTTCGACAAAAACCAGAAGCGAAGTAGACGGAAAAAGAACAATATTTTTGAATACTTCGACCCTGAAAACTGGAAATTAATGCAAAAACTATTACTCTAAATTGTTCGCCAATACTCTTTATCATCTACAAAAATTTTCTTCGCCAATTCGTCACTTTTTTTACGAAAAGCAGAAACTAAATATTTCCAGCAGGCAGTGTGGTGCTAAATTATGGGTCCGCCCCGAATTTTCCTGATAGCTCACCAAGAGCACCCTTTCGAAGACAAGAAATACAATCATCGTATTCCACATAACTTGCTACCATCACGGAAAAAATTTGAACAAGATATCTCGTCTCGTCGCAAGCCATGAATTTTTGAAAAATTTAAACTAGTGAAGTATTGCAAGACTAAAGGTCCGCTCAAAATTTAGTTGATAGTACACCAACAGCGCGATCTCGAGGGTGGAAAAGAAAACCGTAGTATTCTACGTGTCAGATTACCCTCACGGAAAAATTTTGAGCAGGATATCTTGTTAGCCCAGTACGCCATAAATTTTCAAAAAAAAAACAGCAAGTGGCGAGTATGACAGCTTATGGTAGCTTTCGCGAATCGCGATCTATTAAAGGGGAAACTTCGTAATCATTTTCTATTTTGCACATCGCTTGTCTGCGAACATCTTCTACAACTATTAGGTACACTACGATAGAAAAGAAAACAAAAACACCATTTGAAACAAAATTTTTTGATACTTTCACCCTAAAAGCTAGAAAATAATGCCCTGAACCTATGAAACATGAAAACTAAACCGTACTCACCCTTCTCTTCAAAGATCTTCCGCAGTTCACTTGGAGTTTTTCTAAAGTCATTGAGGCCGTCGTCGAAAGTGATTCGCTCCAGGACCTACAAGCCACTTGTCAGGGATAGGAATACGGTACATTAACAAATACGCAAAAACAATATAGCATGTTGATAATTAAAATAACATAATTAAGATAATTAGATAACATTATATCCCAGTCGGCTGTAACCCACTGGATTTCAACGTTTAGCCCACTATGGACTGGAAATAAAAAATGAAATGAAAAATTCTCTCAGGAATTCCGAGGGAATTAAATGTCGATCGAAATAGGTTTCTAAACGAAGGGGTACAGAGGTACGCAGAAAAGGAGGTATTTTTTGTTAAAGGCAACTGCTCAAATAAGTGAAATAAATGGAGTAAAGGTGGAAAACGTGAAAGAAACTACATAGAACCCAACGGTTCATGTACAAAAATCTCAGACAGTAAATCCGCACACGAAGTGATCAACAATGAACCAGTCAATGGAGGCCTCGAACAAGTTATTTTATTTGAAAAAAAATTTTAAAAAAAATTAAAATGAATACCAACCTTCAAATCTCCACCAAGGCACCATGGGCCACTGGAAAGCACCTGATCAACAGTCGGATGTCGTCGATCGGAAAGGGCGAACTGCCGGGCGACCCGCTCCTCCCGTCGATGGGCAAACACCTCACCATCGAGCAGAACAGCCAAAACCTGGCCGTTACGGGTGAGCGCCACTGATTTGGCAACCTCATCGCCTAAAATCAACCACTGACCCGTAAACTAACGATTTCTAGGTGAAAAAAGACAATGTTTCGAAAAAAGCGAAAAATTCGCGCCAGATACGTGACACTGAAGGCGCGCCAACACCACGGATTGGCGCAAATCTGGCGCGACGCCGCAGAACTCGTACACCTCATGCAAAAAACTGGAGCCCACCGTTCGTGATGCTGCTCTTCTGCTCGTCAGTGATCGGCAGGACGATCGGCACACTCTGATTGACCGGCTCGTCCATCGGCCACTGATCTTCGGCACCATCGTCCTGAAATTCGATACTTTGATAGTTTTTCCACTACGAATGTACTCTGAACGAACTCTCCCCACTAGTGAAATCCGGAAACACTCACTTTTTCTCCTGGGAATACGGTCTTCTTCTTCAAATCCAGCACTTGACCAAAATGCAGCGCCTGGAGGTACTGGCGTTCCCGCATGAAGCCGGGCAGAGGTGTCGCCCAACCTTCAGAAAGCACCTAAAGTTATATTTAAAATTTACAAGATTAAAAAACGTTAAAATATATAAATTCAATTTCTTTACCTAATTTTAAGTAGCATATGCTTTTACCTAAAACTTCATTCAAGAAAATACGCCAGGCACTGGCACATGCTTCCGCCTCCTGAGGATTCAGGGTACCAGCGGTACTACGTGCAAAAAATAAAATAATTAAACTAATAATAAAAAATATAAATTATTCATTTCTAGTTTGACTACTTCATATTCTTCCTTCATAAGAACAGAAATGTCAAGTTCCCAGGGAATTTTCACAATTTCAATGAAAATCCTACTATGTAATAAGCGAAACCCAAGCGATGTTTGTCATAGGTGGCTCATCTGGGTCCCGCCGCGATATCCTGTTACCGTACACCAAATGTACCCACAGCGACAAGGGAGCTGATGAGATTGCTTCAATCTTTTACGTTTCTTTTCGTTTTCATTTTTTTTCGTTTTTTCGGCCTCAAAATAATTTACCTAAAAAATACCTAAATCTACCTAAACGAAATTTTACTCGATCTTTGATTTTAACCTGAGAATCCAATCGGACATTGTGGACGGCCAATTAACGGCGGCCGGTAGGCCGATGAGTGGCGATTTTCAAATAATTAGGCGAACTATCCCCCAAAAGGAACAAGATTTTTAGAATGGAAAAATATTAACTAATAAAATTCACGCACAGGGAACGCTGACAAGTTCTGATTTTTCTATGAGAAACCGTGCCCCCATGTCAGGGCGATGGTAACGCTTAGAACAGAAATATGCGGATTTTTTCACACTTCCAGGAATTCAGAAATTTATTGCTATCTGGTTTTCTTTTTACAAAAATAAAATAAAATTTTGGATTTGTGATAAAAAAATCATGGAAACTAGGCCTACCTGAAGCCATTGCACCTCGACTGGGCCGAGTTCAATCGACGGCATCGTCTTCGCGGCCTCGAGAAGCGCATCGCGTTCCGTTTTACTGTCGACGAACAACTCTCTCAACGGAGGACCAGCCAGCTGTCGCATCGCCTGCAGAGAGATTACGGTATGAATGTACCCTCATGGGCCCGAAACGATCGGACACATTTTTGTGTACACCATTCTACAGGATGAACTATCAAGAAGTACCAAAAAGGGAAAACTCCGCAGAAGAAGATTATTACAGCTCAGTCGAATCATAGGTACCATTAAAGCTTTGTAATTTACTTAAAAAATAAGATTTTTGAAAAATCAAAAAATTACCTTGTCAGGGATGACACCTTTCTTGTGAAGAAACTCCAACACCGTCTCCACGCAGGTGTCCACGTTCGCACCGTCGGATTCGGTGTCGATCACCTGGAAATTTTGAAATTTTCGAACGAAAAAAACACAAAAGAAAAGTGAAGAGGGTTTGCCCTGAACGCAACATACCCTTTTTACCAATTTCATTGAAATTCTTTGAAAATAATTATCGCCACTATCATTGATTATCACTCATATATTTTACGGACCCTCTCGTTACTTACTCAAAAAAATTAATCCAAAAAAAGACTACAGTAACCCACCAGTTCAGCATCTTCTGGTGGCTCGTAGGCACTGTCAATACCGGTGAATCCGGAAATCTCACCTGCTCGTGCTTTCGAGTAGAGTTCTGAAGCGTTCTCGTTACAAATGGCAGAAAATAAGAAAGATCAAGATCAATCAATAAAACTCGAACACAAAACTCACTTTTCGGATCACGTTTCTCACACTCTTGCAACGACGTGCTCACGTAGACCTCGAAAAACTGGAGATCATCCTGAAAAAATCGGACTTTTCAACGATTTTAGATGAATTATTGATTGAATTATCGAATTTATCGATTTTCTTGAGATACCTTGTCGTGTATTCGTCGGGCTTCATCGCGATCGACACGGAACGGCGAAATGAACGACGCCAGACAGACAAGGCCCTGATCGGCGAACAGCTTTGCTACCTCAGCTACCCTTAAAGAACCCACTGTGAATTATGGAGAGAAAAATCAATATCAATATTTCTTTCTCTTATTGGGACTTGTATGATCCACACCCATTTTTATCCATAAATAAGTGGAAGGCGCTCGTGGTGCAGCGGCAAAAGGCGCTAGTGACACTGGCACAGTCGAACGATCGATCGCGGCCGAGGCCATCCTTGCCACCGAGGTTGGGTACGACTTGAGGGGGCCAGCTGTTGGTACATAGTCAGCGTCTTCACCTTCCTAAACAAGTCTGGTACCAATTTACCCAACCCCAAGGGGATGGGAGGGTTGGTTAGCCCAGGTGAGGAACGATCGCTCGACCGCGTGGGTGTCTGTGGGTTACGGTACACCTCAAAGGGGAAAACCGAGCAGAAACCATCTCTGGGTAACCTAGTCCATAAATGTGTAGTTCTTTGAATTCGTTCAGCAATATCAGCCGATTTATCATCAGAACAACCGCTGGTCATATGACATTTCTCGACGGGAGACTGTTTTCGTTCATTTTGTGGAGGTTTTTGTCCGCCGAGGTGGCGGCGGAAATAGGCGATTGATAGTGGAAGCACGGGAAATTTGCCCGATGTTCGACGATATGAACTACGCTCGGCGTTACTTTGCCGAACGAAGTCGTACAATCGGTATAGACTCTCGTTCTCCGAGAGTTTTTACCCACTGAGAGCGGTAAGGGGCGCCACTGCCACCCGCACGGTCAAGCGATCGATCCCAGCACGTACTCACCAAGTCTTCCATCCCTCCGGGGTCGGGTAAATGGGTATCAGACTTGTTTAGGAAGGTAAAGACACCGACCTCGTGCTGCGGCTGGCCCTCGCAAGTCATTTTATAGACCAAATATGCATTCTCCATGCCTCTACGATTCTGAACGGAAGCTGAGTGCACGGCGCGTTCCTAGCGGACTAATCGTCGTCGAACACCTCATGTAGGATTTTGGGACTCCAAAAATACTAAAAACTGCAAAAACAGAATAGGAGCTAATCTATCAGCTAAGATCGAGCTCCAAGTGCTCCACTTTTTTACTCCATAAAAACTTTCAAAATTCAAAAAATACTTAGTAAAGTTGGTTAACTCCAGAAAACCCCGAGATTTAGGTAAAAATCCAGATCCGACCTCACCTACGAATGTTCTCGCTGCGCTCTTCTTTCGAGAATCCAAGATTCTTACAGAGTCCATGACGTACATTGTCACCATCGAGACCACAGCATGGTATGCCTATCTGAAGAGGAGCGTTGTCGATTTTTTAATTTAAATATTCAATATTCTAGTAGACATGCTCCTTTCTATTTTCAGCCGAACTACAAAGGTAGCCAGTCCTAGTCCTCCACCTGACCCCTACAAATTACTTTCGTCCTTTTCAAAAACTATAAAACGCTACGAAACAACTCTCCCCCCCCCTCCAGAAGGTTCCAGCAATGCAAAAACTGTCATATCAGACATTTTTGTTGACTTGTTCCTGAAAAACCATATTTCCAATTTCCCAAAAACTAAGCCGCGAACTTTACCAAACAAATAACTGGGCCGCTTTCCATATAATCCCGATAATTTATGCGCATAAGTGAAACTCGTGGTTTTTCGAAAGCAGCTATGCAAATACTGGGGTGACTGCGATCTATGGTGCAACTAAATATAGCATTCTATTTGCCGCTAGAACAAAAAAAAAACTCAAAAAAGTCACCCAAAGTTTACTCAGAATCCTTTTCGATAAGAAAATTCATCTTTACCACCAAGTTTTGAAGAATACTTCTGTTACGACAGATTATTCAGCGAAGCGCGCGACTGCAGCGCGGCTACAAATAATCGATAACCCGCGCTAGACGCGACGTGGTGCCGCACCACAGCAGGTAATCGATAAATGACAACGTCAACGTCTAACTAATATCTCAACGATATTTCACCGCGATTAGTTCATTGTCCGTCGCTATCGCTGTCGTCGCGTCGCCGCGCGATCCCACAAAACTCATTTGCAGTAGTGAAAAAGGTGAATTCTTCGAATCTTACCAGTTTACTGGCCCCAGAAAATTGGTGACACGAACCTGGGTGAGAATTTTCTCGACGGCAAACGCGATGGTGGTCTTGCCGGCTCCTGAAAGTCCCGTGAACCAGATCGTACAGCCACGGAATCCTTCATGACGGCCGAGCACAGCGGCTCTCTCATCGCGACCGGTTTTGTGCTGCTGGTAGGTGACATTTGTCGCTCCGGTAGAGTAATGCTGAAATTGGGAATTATAAAAAAAATCAATAGAAGTCAAATGCACAATCGGCATTCGGTTATAGTTCGGGTGACTGGAGGATTAAGATCAGGTTTGGAGAACGGGCATCCATCACCGTGAAGGATCAACAGCTGGACCCAGATTCATGAACGGGCGAACGGTCTCCGAAACTCCGTCGGCGATAAACCCGCTCGATACCGTCGAGGTCTCCCAAACCCTGCTTCATCGTGAGGTGCGATAGACCTGCGATAAACCTCGATTAAACTCCTTCGCGCGTTCGCGAATCTCGGTTTGCACGCTGTTTAGGGTATATCCCAGGGTTTATCGGGGGTTTACCAATGATGAACGTGGGTCCTGCTTACCGGTAAGCCCTTAGCTGTGCTTACAGGTGCTTACTCAAAGCTAAATACTGGGGTATACACTATCACGTGAAGAAAATACAAATAAATCATGGCTGATTAGGGTATAATAATTTTGATTAAAAAAATATAAAACTCAATACAATTGAACATCTTCAATCTACGACATTTTTGAGTCGGAACTATTTCAATTACTGTGCTTTTGATAAATAAAGTAAATAAGTAAATAAGAAAATCCTATGGAGAGTAAGAACAAAATGGGTCAAAAGTCAGAAGGAAACGACGAACCGGAGAAGAACTTGGCATGATTCGCCCAACAGGGGTTTGGCACCGATCGCTCGATATTGCCATTGCGGCCGCCAGTATTGACCCCGGATCGACCTAGGGCCATATTAGCGAACGTTTGCCTCCGGTAAAACTTCACCAGGACGGCCAAACTTTTCGGAACAATTCTCTGAGGTATATCCTACACTACCATATCTCTACCCAAACCGAAAGTAGATAGTTTAGTCGGATATCTCCCATGTGGTTGACCTATCGGTGGCCATTCGATGATCACCAATTGGCGCCTGATCGATCGATCCCTTCTCGAAACCGAGGAAGGTGACTCGGGCAGCTTTATCGTTTATATTTATAAATATTTTCGGACAAACGCTGGTCAGAATGTGCCTATCGAGGTACTACATGGTTTCTTCTAAGCTTATATGGGATATCGATCGTACCACGACGCGATCTCCGACATGAAAATCGCGCCTCTTCTCAAAGAGTTCTGTTCCCTCGCAGTGGTGAAAGTCTCCGCTTCTCTCGATCGCGTAGCGGGGCGACCAACGTCCGAAGGCCGACCAATGCAAGGAAACGGTAAGGGCTCGTTTAGACGCCGCGCGGATTAATTTCCACATAATCAGGGTCTGCTAGCTCCTTTTCCCCTATCTTGCAGCTATAACCTTGCCTCTGGATGGACTTGGGACTGGTATTATTTGGTGATCTCTTGTTCTTCTGGCTTGGTTCACGGTATACGGGTTGTTCTAGGGCCTCAGACCTCATGTCTATCACATTTTAGTCCGCTTCGAATGATTCTTGTTCTGTTATGTCTTGAAATCCAGCTCAGCTCACAGGACTACATTTTAGGACATGCGGTTTCGTTGGCCCTCGCCGTTTACCTATCTGCAGGGGTATATTGGTTGGAGCATTATTGCATCACTTAACTAACTGTTCGGTTTGTGATTCACTAATTTATTTTTTATTTTTTCTATTTATCCTCTTTCTTTAATTTTGTTTCGGTCTAGCACATGAGTTAGCCGTGCTTCCTTGGTCTTCCGCTGTTTTCTCAGGATACCGTGTTGGTGTTCGATAATGGTTTTCCTAGTTTACTTGAAGGCGCACGTTTCTTCGTCCCACGTGAAATCCTCGGAATTTAATTGATAATGTTATGCGTCACCTAACTATCTATTAGGCCTGCACAGTCTTTCTGTACTGTTTCTCGTGTTTTGAGTTCATGTTTTTCAGTTGTTGTCTTTCTTTTACCCTCTGCTGTTTTTGTTTTAGGCACGTCTTCGGACGTATTAAATAAATAAATAAATAAAATGCAAAATTGAAGCGCAATCAATAATTAACGTCCTTGATCGAATTTGCTCCTTTGCATTAGTGGCGCAGTTCGGTGGCGCCTCATACAGGCAAACTTACTGGTCGTTCGGGTTTTTTAGAAGGCCGCTATTCCTTATTAAAGACATTTTCACGAAATTCACTTTTTTCGTTTAATTTCTTCCCTATGTGATTATATGCTTATTTCTTTGCTTAGACGCGGCGCCACCGGACCGCGCCACTAACGCAAAGGAGCATACTCGATCAGCGACGTTAATTATTGAGTAGTTATCAATTTTGCATTTCCGCCGCGCGGCGTCTAAACGAGCCCTAAGGCATTACCCTGTCGAAACCACGAGCAAAAGAAGTCAAGTAAAAGGCAATAAAGTCAACCAAGAGGAGAGTCCCAGATTTGTACCAAAACCTGGACGAAGAAGGGTATAAGATGGGTATGGATCGGGTTAAATATACCCGCCGCTCACCTGCAATCCACAGCTGACACACGTCGTTAGACGAACCTTCGGACGCATAACACGACGACGTTGAGACATTCAGAAAGCTAGTAGCTAATAGAATCCGTAAGGGACGACAATGACGCTCCGCCCACGTAAAGGCCTAATTGATGGGTAAACGCCACGGTAATTACCCACACCCAACCTGTGACCTGTGATTTACCGCTTGAAAGCGGTATTTAGAGTGTACACGTGTGTTGATACGTGATATATCCACGCAATCTTTCACGAGCTGCAGAGGCGTCGTGCCGGCCAAGTGACAGCCAGGGAGAAAAGCACAGAAAATGCCATACCCAGCCCAGAAACAACCTTTGGGTAAGCGGATACCTGGCAAATTAAACTCTCCCGGTAGCCACCACCCACGTAGATTTCTTGTCGAGCTGACGAAGTCGAGTGAAAGCCGGAATTCTAACCTTATGAACCAGATCATTAGTGACGAAAAAGTCAAAACAACCTCCTACCAAACCATTGGAGACAAAGAACTGTTCCTGCTGTCACACGCGCGCAGACGCGACGCGTGTCGAAGAGCTTGCACGAGGCTTAGAAGGCTTACAGCTAAGAAACAATAACATTTTGAGCCAATCTGTTCAATAAGGAGGTTCAGTTTTCGATGCTGACTCCACACTAAGTTCTCCCCATCCGCGGCCACGCCCATTTCTGGGTCCATACGGTACCCAAAAAGGTACGATCTTAATTGTTCCTGTGAAACTATCACTCGTGCTCTTCTGCTACGACCCAAGGATTCAAACTCAGTGATTATCTGAGAAAAGAGTAGAAGTGATAGGATTTAAAATGATTTTCACACAAACCGATCGTAATTGTAAGGTGTTCGGCGCTGATCACTACCCCAGGGACGCGCCATGCATTCGACTTCCATTCAGAATCGCAGAGGCATGGAGATGCCTATTTGGCCCTTACAGCGATTTGAGGTGGTCAACCGCTGTACCAAGTCAGCGTCTTCACCTTCCCAGACAAGTCTGGTACCAATGTACCCGACCCCGAAGAGATGGAAAGGTTGGTTAACCCGGGCGAGGATCGATCGCTCGACCGTGTGGGGGTCAGTTGCTTACGATACACCACAAAGGGGAAAACCGAGCAGAAACCACCTCTGGGTAACCTACTCCATAAGTGTTTAACTTCTTTGAATTCCTTCAGCAACATCAGCCGATCCATCATCAGAACAATTGCTGGTCGTATGACGTCTCTCTACGGGATACAATCGACTGTATTCGTTCATTCTGTGGAGGTTTTTGTCCGCCGAGGTGGCGGCGGAAATAGGCGATTGATAGTGGAAAGCACGGGAAATTTGTCCGATGTTCGACGATATGAACTACGCTCGGCGCCACTTTGCCGAACAAAGTCGTACAATCTCGTTCTCTGAAAGTTTTTACCCTCTGGAGTGGAAAGAGTTGCCGCTCCCACCCGCACGGTCAAGCGATCAATCCCGACCCGTACTAACCAAGCTTTCCATCCCTCCGGGTCGGGTAAATAGGTACCAGACTTGTCTAGGAAGGTAAAAACAGTGACATGGTGAAGCGACTGGCCCCCTGAACTCCTTGCATAGGCCAAATACACATTCACCAAGCCTCTGCGATTCTGAATGGAAGTTGAATGCATGGCGCACTTTACGTTCAAACAACAAAAGTGCGCCGACAGACCATGAATCTCACTTCCATTGTATACCGATATGGATTTGTTGACACCTATCGATCGGGAATTTCGATGAAATTCAATTGAAGCATCGCCTTCCACCAATATAACCTTCCTAGATAACCAAGAGCCACAAATTCTCCCATTTCCAACGGCTATGCCTATTTAATTAGCTGGAACTGTGCGATCAGTTAACGGTATCTATGTTCCTACTTGATAATGGCCCTATCAGACCTTTAGAAAGAGGAACAAAAATAGCCGATATTATAACACCCACAAAGTTGCGGTAAAAGCAAAATATATTCACATGGCGATGTCTTTTGTCACCAATATTGTGTATTTTCAAAAAATAAAACATAATAAATGACAGTATTATTCATCCGAGCCCACTAGACATCAATTAGCTCATGGGAAGAACCTTGCCAGGGATTTCGCCTCTTTTTAAATTATCGAAAACTATTCAGACTTTGAGCCGGTCTAAATCTCGCATAGGTCAGATCACTTGAAAGGCACCGCTATGAAAAAGGACCATCGGTGATTGGTGGCCCGGTTGGGCTAAGGCTAAATGCCCGGAGGCGATTTCTTCGCCTAACAGCCGTTGATTTATCAGAAAAGATGAAAACCACCAGAAAAAACCGGTTTATAACTGGTATTTTAGGACTGTTAGAGATGACTACAGAGTAGCTAAGACACACCAGGGGCTTGATGCGTTTAGCAAAAGGTTAAATGCCCGGAGGCCATCTTTTAACTGACACCCATTAAGTGACCAGACAAAGGTGCAAAGTCTAGGCCGAACAAAGTCAGAAAAGCTTTGAATTTGGCGCCAAAACAACCAGAAAAAAACCGGTTTATAACTGGTATTTTAGGATTGCAGGAGATGACAGCAGAGTAGCTAAGACACACCAGAGGTTTGTTTGCAAAAGGCTAAATGCCCAGAGGCGATTTTTTTTGCCTAACAGTCGTTGAGTGATCAGAGAAAGATGAAAACAACCAGAAAACCGGTTTATAATTGGTATTTTAGGCTTGTAGGAGAAGACTACAGAGTGGTTAAGACACACGAGGGGCTTGATGCGTTTAGCAAAAGGGTAAATGCCCGGAGGCTATTTTCTAACCAAGAGCCGTTAAGTGACCAAACAAAGGTGCAATGTCTAAACCGAACAAAGTCAAAAAAGCTTCAGCTTTAGCGCCAAAACAACCAGAAAAGAACCGGTTTATAACTGGTATTGGGAAAAACTAGATGGCTAGATGTGACTCACCAGAGTTTTGATCCTCTTTCGCGGATAGTCCTCGACGTTTTCGAATTCGTGAAGCGGTTGCATAGCCGTTGCGTGCTGCATCCTCTGGCTGGCTGACTGAGACTAGCCGGGGCGGCGGCGATGGGTGATGGTGGTGGACGATCCGGGTGTGGGAGGTGCACGGGGGGTATACGGGAGGGGGCGGGTTTAAGCGGCACGACGGTCTCAGGTAGATGACTGTGGAGAGCGGATGTAAGGGCGAGATCGGGACGAGGATAGCCGCCCGATGATGATGATGAATCAGAGAACACCTCCCGTCGAACCGCCACCACCTGTGTGTGCCGCCGGACGACGAAGGTGAGCGCCGCACCTGGAATACTGGATGCTGGCCGATTCAGGAACTGCTGACCGACATCACGTGAAAATATCGAATTTTCACCTCATAGATAATGTCACCGTATCGTGCTCATCTCGGAAGCCCACGCCCCTCGCCGAACTCCAATGGAGCTAGTCTCCCTTACTGTACTGTTATCTAACGGTTGTGTTCTACGCTTGTTAAACAGATTATGATAAATTATATCCAAACTCACACTCCTATTGGGACACGCATGACGCGAAGGTCCCGTGGTGCAGCGGCTAGCACTCACGACATCGAATTCTGCGACGGGAGTTCGAATCTCCCCGGGACCTCCATGTGTCATGCTTATCATAAGAGGAGTGTGAGTTTGGATATAATTTATTATAATCTATTTAACACGTTGACGACACTGTGGCGCAATGCTGCGCCACGCTCAAGCGGCCGCGTGGGACCGTGTGGCGCAATGCTGCGCCACGGTCTTGTATCGTATTTTTCTCGATACATTTCAGAATTTCGAAGGATGTTTCTGTGCCACTTTTTAGTAGACCTTTGCACATTGTTATAGGAGGCATGGTCCATGAAAATGATCCTTAGCTTCTGATTTACTGGAATTTTTGAATGTGCACTAGTTTTCTTTACAAGTGAAAACAAATACTGCTTATTGCAAGAAACAAATAAATGCAAACAAATACAGGTTACTGAAACAAATACATAAATACAAACAAGTATTAATTATTGGAATAAACAAATAATGATGAATAAACAAATAACAATTCCCTTTCAACCTGGATAGGGAAAAAGAACATTCTAAAAGCTTCCAGCTGTTTTTTTTTGATTGCAAGAAAAGGAATATTCATTATAATCTATTTAATAAACATAGAACACAACCGTTAGATAACAGTACAGTAAGGTCAGAGAGGGGCATGGCCTTCTGAGATGACCACAATACCGTGACAATAACACTAAAGAAACAAAGGAAACAGTAGAAAATGTGGAAAAAGGTAAAGGTCAACACAAGGCGTCCGCGTTGACCAGCCCCCAAGGTTGCGCCATGCACTCGTCTTCTACTCAGAATGATAAAGGCATGGGAAGTACTATTTGGCCTATAAAATGACCCCAAGGGGCCAACTGCTGTCCGAGACAATGCCTTCACTTCCCAGAAAAACTAAATTGATCAAAATTTACCCACTTTCGGATGGATGTAAGGCTTGGCCACCCCTGACACGGATTACCTTTACCTTTTACATATTTTCATGAAAAAAATGAGCCCACATGAACATATTTCCTTGAAACGCAGAAATATTCATAAAAACTTAGCATTTGAAATCACTGAGAGCCTTTATAAAGTTGAGAGTTGGCCCCAATAACTGTAGAGGACAAATACATTGCCTTTTCGATTCACAACGCAACACGAGTGCATGGCGTAACCCAAGAGAACTCCTACGCATCTCCGGTTCTTTTGGAGAACGTCGAGCTGATGACGCGCATGAAAATGAATAAGCAAATAAATAACAATGCCCACTTTTTCCCCGAGTTTCCTCAAAAAAAACGAGAAATTTATGGAAGAAAGGCTAAGGATGATAAAACTGGTAGCAGATGTCTTCGGGTCGAAGCGAATCATTCAAGTCACCGATTAGCAGAAACAAGAAATGAACCAGAAGCCGACACGCATACCATGCTGTGTGACGGGAGGGGTCGGTCTCTGTCAATCATACACTGCCGTCCTAGGTTTTCTTTACCTGGCTCCTTTTTTAGCCTCCAAAAATTATTACCAGCAGTCCGAAGACACGTCCCAAACCGGCTGGCAAAGAGGTGCGGTAGCCACGCCCCAACGGCAACCACGTCCATGGGTCCGGTAAGGAACCTTGATTCATTAAACGCCACTTAGATGCAAATAGGCAGCGAAAATCAAAAAATGTTTGACAGAAAATTCGAGAAATTTCTAGATCAAATTTAAAAACACTCGAGAAAAACAGAAAATCGTTCAATTACGAGAAAAAGAGGACAAAAAAGATAGCAATCGCTTGGAAAATACCAACACCACCCAATAACCAGCCACTCTGCACCAAAATTTATCGAAATCGTTTCAAAAAATACGAATTCACATAGAATCGACATCTAAAAAACCGTATTTCACAAAGAAAGTGAACAACATATCCAAAGCACCACAAAAGGCATATCAACAACAAGAGTGGATTCCGGCCTTATCACAACATGACAATCACATTGAAAAAAAAATCGATAGATGTTAGTGAACAAATTATTGATGTTAGATGAGAAAATAAGTGAAATTATTGATGCACAACAAGAGAAAAACCGCTAGCACCAAATCAAGCCGAGTCATTGAAGAAAAGTGAGTAGAAAAATGAAAATATCACTGCCAAATCATCTCTGTGGGTGTTCTTATTTCATGAAAATGCGAAAAATATCCGCCTGAGAGAAAAAATAGAAGGATTTTATGCTTTCTTCGGACGATCAAGAACTATAATGCCCATGTCGTGCGTTTTCGGCACAAATACTTTAAATTCGGGCATGGTGATCGTCTCGCCTGTGTCGTTGTTGCAGTAGTGTCGGATCTTAAACAAATTTTCGACAAATGGAAAGTAATTTTAGTAATTTTAGTTTTCAGCTGGACGAAGTGAACAGGAAACAATAAGAAATAAAAAAAACTTCCCAGAAATATTACAAAGAAACTGGAAATTTCCCGAAACCACTGACTGAGCCCACTTTTCGATCGCGCAGCGATGCGACCGTCAATCGATTTCACACCTACGCCATCGCGACGCGACGCGATTGGATCGCACCAACTGAAATAATGAAACCAACCTCAACGTAAGGCTCCGGCTTATTGCGAAGTCCTGGGATCCAGTCAAAATCATCGCCACAGCCGTCCAGTTGGAAACGACCGTCTTCCGTCGTGAAAGTGACACTAAAAGAGAAAATAAGGGCCCCTTCACACTCGTCTGCGGCAGAAAACCAATGAAGAGCAGCTAAAAGGGGGGACGGGTACTTCCGCAATAGCTGCGCGCTTTTGCGGTCGTCCACTGGACTGTCGTTGGTCAAAAAAACTATTTAGTGCATAATTGGCGATATGGGTGGTTTTCGCAAAGAAATTTGGAAACGGATACTGCGCCGCGCGCGCCGCCGGTCCCAATGTTCCATCATTACTATCTATTTATTTAGTTATTTATTAATTATTTATTTATTTATTTAATAAGTTAAACGACGCGCCTCAAAAACCAAACTGTAGAGGGTGAAAGAACATGTTTCATCATTACTGCAGCAGCAACGGTGTAAAGTCTGTACGCGCCTTAAAAGGTAAAGGTAAAGTGGTCGGTATTAATCAGCACCCAAGAACGCGCCACGCACTCGTCTTCCATTCAGAATCGTAGAGGTATTGTGAATGCATATTCGGCCTACGCAATGACTTGCGCGGACCGTCCGCTATACCAAGCTAGTGTCTACCTTCCCAGAGAAGTCTGGTACCAATTTACCCGAGCCCGGAGGGAGGGAAGGCTTGGTTAGCCCGGGCGGGGATCGATCGTTTAACCGTGCGAGTGAAAGTAGCGCCTTGTACCACTGCAGTACGCGCATCCGATCATTTCAGTGGAAAATGAACTGAATTTGAGACTCGATCACTCTTTTTGACTAAAAAATGAACGACTTTCACTCGCCCAGTCGGATCTTTTAAAAGCTTAACGATCTTTGCTGAACAGGTTTTCTTGAAGCTTAGCTATACGTGGATCGTTCTCTCCGCCCCGATTCAGGCATCATCTCGAAAGCATTGTCCATCGGCGGAGGCTCGTTTGTTGCCGGGTTTTATGGACAATGATGACAGAATGATGACAGAAACGACCCGATTTCGGGCGCCGACGAGAACTAGGAAAACCCGGTGAGAAACTCGAGCAGAAACACCTCGACCGCGATGTCTCGATCGAAAATGGAGCCATTGGAACGGGCAAGACAGCTGTTTCGGATTAAATTTCCAGCAAATAGACACCGAATGATTTTCAAAATCAAAATTGACCGATGTAGACCCAAAAAAGTCCTTCATAAATCAAGACTTTGAGAGAACATAAAAATGAGCTTGGATTTAACGAACAATCAGTTCGAATTCGAATTTGATGGAGGGCTTAGAATGAAGAGAGGAGAGAGAGAGAGAGAGAGAGAAAAGTGGTTCATTCTGCAAGACAACACGAACGGGGGAGCAATGATAAGAAGTCTTACTCCTCTATGGATGAAAATCTAATCGATTTTAGTTACTTAGTCAATTGTATTAGGTTGTTAACTAATTATTTGCCGTTTTTTTCAAGCTTCTGTTGTGCGCCTAGTGGAGAAGCTTCCGAAAACAACCAAACAGCATTCGATAGAGAATGATTTGCTCTTTCACGACATGTATCTGCTATTTACGAAACGTTGAAATTTCGATAACTTTTTGACCATTGAAGTTGAAATCAAAAATGAGAAAAATTGACCCCACCGACAGTGAATTTTCCCTGCTTCGTTTTGAGATTTCGTGCAAAACTGTATGTATTTTCTGAAAGTAGACGAATTTCTCTATCAAATGATTTACAGATTATTTTGGTTTTCCTTCCTTTTTGTTTTCTTACAGAGCGTCAAAACGGGGTATCTCTAAGGGGACAATAATTTTTGGATGCTTGTGCTGCCTTTCTGCCTAACGTTTTTCATGAGCTCTAAACACTTCACAAAAGAACATTTGTTGCTCTATCAGATAGTATGTTTGTTTTTTCATGCTAGCCGTTTTTTAATAATTTTATCATGAAAGTGTTTTCAAAATTCCTCGACGTGTAAAATTTTTCGTTGGGAACCTTTTGCAGAATTTCAGGCACCATTCGAAAGAGGAGGACTTGATCTATAGGGAGATGCATCACAGTTTTTCAATCGCACCAGATTTTGTTAACTTTTAGGTCGACAAAATGGAGGTTCGACGGCCCGCGTGGCCGAGCTGCGCGGCCAACGCGACGGCCGCACTCGCACCCCCTCAGTAATTGCGCGGCGGTGCGGCCGTCGCGGGCTGTCGAACCTTCACTTTGTCGACCTAAAAGTTAACAAAATCTGGTGCGATTGAAAAACTGTGATGCATCTCCCTATAGATCAAGTCCTCCTCTTTCGAATGGTGCCTGAAATTCTGCGAAAGGTTCCCAACGAAAAATTTTACACGTCGAGGAATTTTGAAAACACTTTCATGATAAAATTATTAAAAAACGGCTAGCTTGGAAAAATAAACGTACCACCTGATAGAGCAACAAATGTTCTTTTGTGACGTGTTTGAAGCTCTTGAAAAACGTCCGGCAGAAAGGCAGCACAAGCATCCAAAAATTATTGTTCTCTTTGAGATACCTCACTTTGATGCTTTATAAGTAAACAAAAACCAAAGAAAATCAAAACAAATTGTATACCGTTATATAGAGAAATTCCTCTACTTTCAAAGAGTACATACAGTTTTGCAAAAAGTCGCGAAACGAAGCAGGGAAAATTCACTGTCGGTGGTGTCAATTTTTCTCATTTTTGATTTCAACTTCAATGGTCAAAAAGTTATCGAAATTTCAATGTTTCGCAAATAGCAGATACATGTCTTGAAAGAGCAAATCATTCTCTATCGAATCTAAAATCTAATCGAAATCTAATCTAATCGAAAGCAAATCATTCTCTATCGAATGTTGTTCGGTTGTTTTCGGAAGCTTCTCTAGGCGCACAACAGAAGCTTGAAAAACACGGCAAATAATTAGTTAACAACCTAATAGTTAGTTTTAGATTTAGATTTGAGCTAAAATTACGATCAGTTGAAATCCTAGAATAGGAATTAGTTCGCATTCGTTCTGAAAGCCACGAAATTCTCTAAATAACTAAATTAACCCACCAACAGCAATACGACTAGGAAACACTCGAACTCACCCCATCAGATCATCCGGGTCGAGCAATTTGAGCGGACCAAATGAATCCCTATCCCAGACGCGAACCTGGAATGTGTATGCATTTAGAATTCGAAGGAAATCAGTACAACTTTTCATTATCAACCGTAAGGTAAAGGTAAAGATAAAGGTGTCGGCGACGATAATTCGCCTAAGGGCACGCCGTGCTCCATTAAGAATCGTAGAGGCATGGTGAATGCATATTTGGCCTACACAATGTGACTTTTGGGGACCAGCCGCTATACCAAGCAAAGTCTTTACCTTCCCAGACAAGTCTGGTGCCAATTCATCCGATCTCGGAGGGATGGAAGGGTTGAATAGCCCGGGCGGGGATCGATCGCTCGACCGTGCGGGTGTCAGCAGCGTCTCTTACCTCTGCACTAAGCGGGTCCATTATCAATCGCAGCTACCACTAATCGACATAACTGATTATGTACACTTTGTTCAGAACCAATATCTCACACTTAATCGGTCCACTAAATGGTAGCCAAGAAAAATGTTCTCAAATTATAACAAATACATGACCACACAAAATCAATAGCTTCACAGATGTCAAATTCAAATGATATATTCTATAATATTTTACTATCCCATGCAACTATAACTTTATTTCGATTTCCTCCAAAATTTGTTTTGAAACACCGCACTTTTCAAAAGTTCGATTCGATAGCACATTTAACAAGTTTTGATGCATAAATGAAGAGGCTCCCAAGGGAAAAATACATATTTATTATTATTGTAATTAAAAATTCACCTCGACATTCAAATTTTTGCTGGGGTCACGTTCGCACTGAACTCGTCCCATAATCCATACGCATTCCTTGTCCGCCGACGAAACCGCGACCAACCAACAGCAGGCAAATACCAAAATTGAGATCATTTCTGAATGAAAATATGAAGTTATAAATATTTCAATAAAAACATGCACTTTATAACGACCAGCCAACGAAGAGAGAAATGCCAACAAGGCACTATAAAGTACAACGCATAGGCAAAACCCTGTAATAAAGGGAGAGGGATAAAGGAGAAGGGAAGTGTTCGAATGAAAATGAAAGAAATGAAAAAGAAAAAGTGAAAGAATGAAAATGAAACGAAAAATGTTGAAGATTTCACCGAACACACAAATAATGCGCCTAAACTAGCTACAAAAAAGAGTGGAGCCTCGGAGGCTTCAAATAATTATGTAAAAAAGACGGTCTCTGAAACAAAAAGAAGGAAGAGAAGAAAGAATGAAGTGATGAACGGTCACAGAAGCGTCAAAGCGTCACAAAAGTTTTTTAACAAATCGATATCATTTCTGAAACCTTGTGAACAATAAAAAAGGCGCTGTAGATGCTCTCAAAAGGTGGCGTGTAGAGTAGAACCGACGGTACAGCAACAATGTTCGTAACACTCCGGACACACTTCATCGAGTGGACGAGTTTTTTGCGGTCTGCCAGGGAGAAAGTCATTTCAGTTCCACCTACGATGAATCATTAGAGCTCTAGAGAACATGATCGCACTACGGAGGCCTTCGAAAGAAAGAAATCACACCGAAATGAATGGGACAAAGGTGATTTTCCAGCAAGAAAACCAATTAGTTCCTTTTTTCAAACTAAAAGAACTATACCCAAGCCAAAGTGAAGAAAGCAGCCAATAATATGTTAAAACAAAAGCAGCAACCAATTAAATAATGACATGGAGTAAAACTACACGATCCAAATTGTCTATTCTTCGAAACTCAGCATTATGTACGCAATCGTTCTTTAAATTCTTCTGCCTTGTGTTTAGGTGGATATTTACTAAGCAAGGAGCCACAGCTCTTGAGATGGAAAAGGTGTCTGAAGACTTAGGGTTCGTTGAGACGCCGCGCGGCAAAAATGCAAAATTGATGGGCAATCAATAATTAACGTCATTGATCGAATTTGCTCCTTTGCGTTAGTGGCGCAGTCCGGTGGCGCCGCGTCTTGGCAAAAAAAATTAGGCATATAATCACGTAGGGAAGGAATTAAACGAAAAAAGTGAATTTCGTCAAAATGTCCTTAAATGAGGAATAGCAGCCTTCTAGAAAACCCGAACGACTAGTACAGGTGGAGGCGTCAAATAGGGATTTCCTCCTAACAACCTCAAAAGGCAAAGGAATAAAACAGAACGATTACCATTAAGTACTATTGAGTACAATTGCTTCTCATTGTCTTCTCGAAAAAAGGAAGCGATAGCAACACAGAAATTAAAGCTGCAGTTGAGAAAATGCCATAAAAACGGGCATGAATTGAAAAAAATGAAAATTTGAAATGGAAACAAAATCTGCTCCTTATTCTAATAGTCAAAAAAGAAATAGTCGAGTATACTAACCAAAATATGAATGAGAAGAAGTATCATCCCGTCTCACCATTTAGCCCCAAACAGGATAATTAATGGAAGGAATTTGTACCCACGGACGTGAAGCACTCCCGTAGGATCGTAAGTCAGGCACCTTAGAGCTCTACCTGCAACCAAGGAAAGGACAAGACGTCTTCACTATAAACTCGTCCGAAACGCACCAAATGTGGACGAACGGGAGCCAAACCTATTCGCTGAGTGGTTCGACCGGTAGCTGAAGCGTGAAGAGCACAAACATTAAGAAACAAGTTTAGGCTAGCGATATGGTGATGGGATACACAACAAAACCACCATAAAGTTAAAGAAATGTTGAAGAAAATTTAGTTTTCAAATTCGATTCACGCAGCAACACGGCGATTTACTCTTTTGTGCGACGAAAATTCAATTTTCAAGGAAAAAACATTAGAAAAACTAGTTTTCAATTTTAATATAGGAACCAATACGGCGATTTACTCTTTTCAAACGACGAAAATGTAATTTTCAAGAAGAAAAGGGTTAGAGAATTCAGTTTTTTTTAAAGAAAATTTGGTTTTCAGGTTTAATTTAGACACCAACACGGCGATTTACTCTTCTTACACGACTAAACCACAGCTCAACTCACCACTTCCACTATATAGCAAACATGAAACAGCATTAATTTTTCAAACAAGTGCGAGTAAAAATTGAAGGAAGAGGGCGATTTGGAGAAAATCAATAGTGATCCAACAATCCATTGTGATCAAAGCTCCGACAAAAAGCACCGCTGTGAAGCACATTCGACCTCAGCGATTCCGATCGATCGTTAATCCAACCCGCAGGGCCCATCCAGCCATCGATTGCTGTTCAGGTGCACTTTGGCCAATTGGTAAACACCCATGAGCTAGGTACAAATACAAAAAATATTCAAAACATATTTACAACAACATTCTTCCACTTACGCCAATAACAAGACTGGGCTTTAGTCCAAGTCAAACGTAGAAATTCACCAAAAAATTGCTGAAGAAAGAATCTAACACCCAGAGCCCCCTGCCTAGAGAAAAAAGTTATTTAAAAAGGTATATCAGGAGTAGATCGGGTAATGATGAGCAAATTAACATATCAACGTAAAAGTTTGAAGGTAAAGTAGAAATAGAAATAAAAACAAAAATAAAAATGTAATGATAAAAGAGGGGATGTTTGCGAGTGCTCACAGGTGATTGTAGTTGAAAGGAGTTAGTTTGGCTATACTTTGTTTAACCAGTGGTATAGCCAAACTAACTCCATGCAACTACAATTACCTGTGAGCACCCGCAGTCGTCCCCTCCTTTATCATTACATTTTCATTTTTCTTTTTATTTCCGTGGTCAGTTTCGTTAGGCCCTTGTTATACGTTCGCTCACCCGCAGCGTAACTCGTCCATTCAGTATCAGACACCGTGGGGCCAGACACGTTTGTACGAGTTCACCACGCCAGCGCCACCATGATAACTCGTACAAACGTGTCATGGCCCCACGGTGTCTGATACTGAATGGACGAGTTACGCTGGGGGTGAGCGAACGTATAACAAGGGCCTTAGGCATTATTAACACTGCTGCTGTTTTTTGACAAGTACTGACATAAAGATAAATAAAATAAATAAAGATGTTGACCAGTCCCCTAAGAATGTGCCACGAACTCGTCTTCTCTTCAAAATCGCAGAGAACAATGTCTGAATCCGCATTTATCCCATACAATCACCTGTTAGTTAGTTGGTGCAAGAATCGATCGCCCGACCACACAGATGTCAGCGGCGTCTCTTACTACTGCACCAACATGGAACATTTTGAAAATCGATAAAAGGAATAAGAAAACGAGAGCTTTTCCATCACGAGGCGGCATTGACAAACACCCTGCGGCGATCTGATTTCCCCGCCTGACAACAAACGCCCATTCGAGGAATACGCCCACTTCGGAATGTGCTAGCGTCTCAAATGTTTGTTTACTCAGTGAACTACACTCCAATTTCAACTTGAATGACTAGAAAAAGGATAAAAGAAAAAGAGAGAAGAGGAACAGAACGACTTCAGATTGCAACAACGAAATTGCGCTCTTTTAAAGTGGATCGCCTTGAAAGTGCGAAAAGAAAAGCCGACGCTTAAAGTAGGCGAGCGCTGTGCAAACGATCGTGTGACGCACCGCACGAATTCGCCGGGTAATTCGCTGATTCATCAAGTGTTTTTTCTGCGCAAGGTGAGATCCGACGTGAAGATATTCGCCAGTAACTGGTAATTGGATGAATCATTTCGAGATTATTCAAAAGAAAACGTATCGACATAACGGAACTAGCTTGGGAGGAAAAAGAAAAATGAAGCTGAACAAAGGAATAGCTTTAGAATAGAGGGAAAAGAAAATGATTCAGTCTCAGAAACATAGGAGGAAAGCGACACTCATTCACTTTTGGCGAACAGACCTTTTTCGCGCCAGCTTCGCCCAGCGCAGGTCATTTGGGTCGCCGATAGCAATTCTCGCACAGCATTTAAAGTCATTATCGAGTACGGTAGGTTACAGTATGACTAATGGAAGTTGATTTGACCGCAATTACTCATTTTGGCAAAACTTTATCACTTTCGCCTTGCAATTTTGGCGAAATCACGGCAAGTTTCATATAAAAATGAAAATTAAAACGACTAGTTTGACTCAATCAACCTAGAGTCGAACCCGACTTTTGAATTTCTCTGATACCGCTGAATTTTGGAGAAGGACAATTTGCAGGATAAAGAAATTAACCGTGTCGCCACAAATTTGAAAAACCGATACACAAACATACCACTTTGAGATAAAATTCCGCTTTGTGTTCCTAAAAGGGCAAATTGACTTGAAAGACATGGATTTGTATGAAAAGATTTTGGAATAATTCGACATTCTGGAAATTGTACAATCTATACACGAGAACAAACTAATAACTTCACTTTCGGAGTTGTAATGGGAAAAATTTACTCGAAAACCTGGTTTTGAAAATAAAAATTATCAGAGCAATCGAATTACCCGAATTTCAATTTAAACAAATTGAAAAATCGATAATCACTAATATCCAACCTGGGTAAGGCCCCCTTTGCATAGCTAGAGAAAGCAACTACAAGCTGGAACGTTGCAAACTCAAAAGCAGACAAGCTGATAAGGTGTACCCACGGCTGTGCGGAGAAAACCAGAAACTGAACGGTCTTTGGGAAATCACACAAAAACAACGATCAATCGATCATCGACGATCCAGCGCCGATGGGGCGGTTTTCGTCGATGATTCAGGCGGTGGAAAACCAGCCATCATAGAACATTCAACAGAAAGAAAATATGGGAACAAAATTGCTCACACCATGGGTAAAACGACGACTTACCCGCATTCAACAAGGACAAACTGCAAAAGTGAAACCGCACTTTCACCTGCGACGACGCCGCAGGTGGAAAAAGTGATTGAACACCTAGCAATTCATTAATGCCGAATCGATCCCTCCTTTTTGTTTCTTAATAAAAATGCAGTAAACCCACAAAAATCGATATTTGAAGAACAAGACGAACGAGAGAAATAAAGGAGAACGACGAAAAACCCCTAAAGAAAACCCGTTGGCGCTCAGTCGACCATCCGCGGACACGATCGGTCACGCTCGGACGCAGCTAAAGCACCACCGTCACCTATCGATCGCACCAAATCGATAATCGAAGTAGATCGCTGACTGGACAGACTTTTTCATTCGATCAATAGCAGCGGTTCAATGAGGCAAAACTATTTATGCTTGTACAACGCGTATAAACAGATAACACATATGCATTATGATGGAACGGAACCGTAATGTACCAGCTAAGGATCGTCACTAGACGTCAATGATATTGATCGGCCGAAAAATCAATAAATCAATAAAAGTCGTCGAGCTCTATTGGATGGTCCATGAAGTGATCCATTGTTAGCGGTACGAAGACCTTCATGTCGGGCGGGTAGACGGTCTTCTCTTCCTCCCTGGAAAACCAAAAAAGTCCCCTAAGGATGCGCCATGTACTCGACTTTACCTCAGAGTTCCAGAAACTTTAGTGCCCATGTACCTTATAATACGTCTTAAAAGCAGAAATTTCGAAAAGAAAACTCCACTCACTTGTCGCCATTACACGAATGCCTAATTTTGAAATAGAACTCAGGCGGATTTTTAAGCAGCGGTCCCAACCAATCGAAATCCGATGCACAACCTAGAATTTCACTCAAATACCAATTTTCATGAAAAAAAAAACGGATTTTAGAAACTCGAACACCTACCCTCCACCTTGAATATTCCATCCTCCCCGTCGACCATGGACATACCGGCTTTATCATCTGGGAATAACAGATCTACGAACGGCAACTGAAAGAAAATAACAAAAGAAATATATCACATAAATAAAAAATAGATAATATAAATCCTCCAAAACAGAATTTCTAAGAACCATTCTTTAACTCTACACACACTTACCTGCTCTTCAGAATTTGTGGATTTCGTTGAGAAAGTTCTCGAAGTAATAATAAATACCGACTACGCAAAGGATCAAGGACAAAAAGCAGAAAAATTGCTGGATCAGGGAAAATATATATTTGTTGAACCAAAGGTTCACCGAGAAATCACTTTAGAACCCATCAGAAGTCCGGGAATATGTGAAATCCGTCTTTAAGCTACAGACTCATTTACAGTGAATTGATTCAATGAATTTCCATACCCAATCTAAAATTAGCGGAACAGATAAGAAACTCAACTCGCTAGTTAGTGCGAAAGTGAACCAAAAAAGCTAAACATCCAGTGGTTCCCCCGCAGGATAATACTGACACAAAAGAAAAAAAAGAAAATAAACATGTTCATAAACGCTGACTCACATTCCGCGGTCCATCCTGATCCCAAACCTCTACGATGGCGTTTTTCACTCGAGTCTGATTCTTGTTGCATGCCAGTTTACCCATCGCCCAAACGCACTCCGTCGACGCTGAGGCGATGCCGACGATGCCGAGCAGTGACAGGAACAACATCGACTGAAACGGCAACTTACTGAATTTTTAACCATTCAGAAAATCACAAAATTTAAAATTACCGCACAAATATCACTACCGCACACATGACTACTACACTTGTTCATTTATTTAGCTATTTAGTACCCAAAGAATCGATAATGCAGAGGTTAGTAAACATACAGACGATGCCGTACATAAAAAAATTAATAAAAGAACCATGATTACACTTATTTACAATCCCACACCCTATAAGCGATTATTTATATTATGACTTCTATACCAAACTATTAGGCATTCTTTCCAGACCAACTTGCTCCTATTCCTTGAATTTTTCACCTGGCTTTTCTTTTTCTTCTCTTTTAGGTTCCAAATTCGCGTAAATAGACAAATACCGGTTTTTCAAAAAGCAAGGTACATTTTGGTAAGCATATACAACTCCACCATGACCTCCATAGACATACTCAGAGTTAGCTTCGAAGTTACAAACTGACCAGTTAAGCATCAAACTTATCACCGTTTCATAAACTGCTAGCTTTAATTCAAGTCCGAGCGGTGCAGTGGTATGAGGCGCAACTGGCACCCGCGCGGTCGAGCGATCGGATCTCGCCCGGGTTAACCAAGCCCTTCATAATTCAGGGGTACGGTAAATTGGAACGAGACTTGTCTGGGGAGGTGAAGACCATGACTTAAGCAGCGACTAACCCAAACAAGTCACTGTATATAGATCAAATATGCATCTACCAAGCCTCTACAATCTGAATGGAAATCGAATGTATGGCGCTACCTTAGGAGGCTGATACACACAAAGCCCTTTATCCGTTTCTTCACCCTTACAACCACAGACATGAGAACCAAGAGCTAGGTTACATCAATGTCGAGGCCCAAGGAAGAGATACCTTGAAAATGCTGCAAAATATGAACTATTTGAATCAGAAAATCGGATGTGAAATGAGAAAACGAGGGATAGCTCTGAGCAATGATAGGAAGATGATGAGCAGAGCATGTGATCGTCGAAGGGAAAAACGTCATCGGCATATCAGATATCGCATTACGAATAAATCGATGCCAAGAACGCCCTCATCGAGCAGCTGGTAGGTCCGTCGAGACAAATGCACCCTCCTCCGCCTCGATCGAAAACGCCCTTTGGCTAGGCGCTATTCCCTGACTCATTCATCAACATAAGGAATTATAAAACGCACGATGAAACGAGACTGTCGATCTTCCGGAAACAGAGCCGGAAAACATATTTCTTCATGCTTTTCTTGTTTTTCCTCTGACGTGGTTCTTAAATTCGCGTAAACAAATAAAGGTAAAGGTAAAGGTGAAGGTATCGGTGTTGATCAGCCCCGCACTTGCGTTCAATTCAGTGGTAGAGCAGTGGTGAATGAGTATTTGGCTAATACAATGACTTGCGGAGGCCAGCCGCTATACCAAGCCAGTGTATTTACCTTCCCAGATAACTCTGCTACCTAGTTATCGGGGGGTGGAAGGCTTGGATAGCCCAGGCGAGGATCGATCGTTCGACCGTGCCGGTGTCAGCAGCGTCTCTTACCACTACACCTTGCGCCTCCGCACAAATATACAACCAAAATAAATTGTTTATGTTACATATACGGATAATTATAACAGCTGGTTAGGAATGACTTGCGTTGATCCATCACGGAGACGCGCACTAATGGGTCGGACGGAATCCAAATTAGACTTCCAACTAGAACCATCATAATATTCAACTGCCAAAACGTTGGGGTATTTTACAATTGAAGTTGATGATGATATCAAATAACGGAACGCCAAATCGTGGTCAAACAAAAACAAATTCAAGCAAAATCAAAGGACAAACAAACTCACCGCTTAGGCATTCCTAGAATCGATCGGCTTGAGCATTGATACGATGGCGACTGCGATCAGCGCAGACACCTGGACCATTCAAACTTTAAGAAATCCTCTAAAATATTCCACCTATAGAAGTTTCCATTAATCAGTTTTATAGAAGAAAACACACAAGTTTTATAAATAATTGAAAATAAGATACCTTCCAGACTCTGAAAAATGCGTACATCCGAAAAGTGCTCACATATGGAACACATTATTGCGGCAGTGTTGACCTAAAACAAAGAACAAATGCAGGTTGACGAATATGGCTCAAATATTTTAATGGAGCTGCAGATACAGGTCTTCCTAAAATCGCTATTTCCTCCCAACCACATAGTCAGCGCGGAAATATCACCATCTAGAGCCTCAAAACGAAGCCACAGCAACCGTATCCTTATAATAACATTAAACATTGGAACGGAAACGAAAACGGGAAGTGAAAACATTTTCTTTTAACGGGATATGACATCATTTTCTTCAAACTAGCCAAAAATGAGGTTTAGGATCGTTGAGAAGGTGTTTTGGTTTGACGAGAACTAATTTCCGGGCGGAGAATGGGGAAGGATAAAGGAAGACCGCCTTTACCTATCTCCCCTTGATCTGGAGGAACAAAAAAAGTTTTATTTCAGCTAAAAAAACTCCTGTGAGGAAGCACAATTTCTCCATTACTACACGAAGAGAACAATTCCACAGGCTTTTACACAATACCAGTTGAAACCTGAAGAGAAAAATCTAAAGGAATAATCAGTACAACAGCTCACAGGTATCCAATAGGCAACACCCTGCAGTTTTCAGACGAACTAGTAACGCAGACACATTTTCATATGAAAACGGAAAAAGTAAGGACTAAATTCCCACTCAACAACTGGGCAGTGCCCTATGGAGCAAGCTGCCTTGCTATGTCCCTTCCCTCATATGATATACCACTCCATTACATCTGAAAAACACAATAAGAAATCGGAAGTGACCAATTTGAGAACAAAAGGCTACTACAAACTTTAAACTTTTATTTCGTCATCACAGATTCTCATAAATAAATAGACAGATAACTTGAATAATATGATGGGAGAATTTACCGTAACACCAACAATATAAAACCCTACGGCCAACAATGCATGAACAGTATTATTATTTGTCTATTTAGGCAATCGCACTGGCCAGTAGCTCCGCAACGTCAGATTGTTTGCAGCTGAAATCAGAAATTTGAAAAACGATAGCAAAAAAAAAGAGAAATAGAAAACAAAGAAAAAAGATTATGACTAGAGAAAATAGACGAAGAAAAGGAATGGGCGAATTAAAAACTGTTAATCTTAAAAAAACTGACCGAACGAGTATATTCATGTTAATCGATTTATCAGCCGGGTCGATCGCGACATTGAGCCGGGCGAGCACCTAAAATCGATAGCTGAAGCCTAATAAGATGACAAAATGAAATTTCTAAGAAATCCATGATTTTCTACCTTTGACCTAAATATTTTTAAGGATAAATAAGTAAGTACAATACCTCAAATCCTCCACGGAAAACTCCAGCCAGCATGGTCGAGTGCTGAGTTTTGCCCTCTGGCACGCGGTCACTACGCTCACAAGGAGCCAGACCGAGCAGTTCCGAGACCTGAAGCAATTTCTCAGAAAAATGGCATTCTAAAAGGGGAAATTAAACCTTAACCTTTCATGGATGAAGTTCGGTCAATCTTACCTTCTTAATCGCTTCAGCCAGCGTGTTAACAGTGGTCAAATGGAAGGTTTCATCGACCGTTGGAACACCCTCAAGGGTTTCCCACGCGGCCATGAAGTTCTGCTTCGTGATTGGCGCCACCGAGTCACCCACTGTCAGCTCTAGTTCTTCGAGCTGAATAATACAAAGAAATTGAAAAAAAAAACAAAAATACAAATACTTATGGCAGAACACAAATGTCTACTTCCTAAACAGCTTTTCATGTCTAAAATAGAAAATTTCAAAAATAAAAGAAGAAAAACACTCACAGCATAGCTATCATCATAGGTATCATCCGACTCAGCCTCACCGGTGGTCGGATCGACATCTCTCACGTTGAATTTCAGCGTCGCCGCGAATGTTCCAGTCACGGAGCCTAAAGCATGGTAAGATAAAGTTTTTTTTTTCAAAATTTGAAATCAAGAAGAATTTGAATCAAGAAGAATTTGAATTCATTCAAGATCAAGAAGAATTTGAATTCAAATCTAACCTGATTCAGGGAACTCCATCAGCACATAGACCGACTTAGTCTCATTATAGGGCAGGCTATCGATCGGAATCACATGCTCCGGGGTCCATTCTCCATCGGCGTCTTCCAGTTGAACGACAACATTTTCCAGAAGCTGATCGTTCAGCGTGTTTTTGCAGTCGAACTAGAACATAAAGTAAAAAAATAGGTAAAGGACGCAGGGATTTACAAAAAAAAATAACAAGAAATAGATGAAAACTGAATTCTATCGATCGATCAATAAGTCTCCACGATCGAAGTAGGGGGCCTTAGTAATGTTTTCATATTTATGTTTATGATGGAATTTTTAGGCAAAGTGATCGGCACTGACCTGTCCCCTAAAGACGCGCCATGCACCCGCGTCTAAATCAGAATCGTTTAGGACGAGGGAATGCATATTTGGCCAATACAATGATATGCGTGGATCGGACGCAGAACCAGGGCCTACATTCATGACGGGTATCGGCACAATATACCCGAGAATAAACCCCGGTCAGCGCGATTATTCGCATTCATGAACGCGCCGCGGAGTGGAATAGACCCGCGATATCCCCCAAATAAACTCCGCGTCGCGCTCATGAATGCGAATAATCGCGCCGACCGGGGTTTATTCTCGGGTATATTGCGCCGATACCCGTCATGAATTTAGGCCCAGGTCAGTATTTCTACCCTCCCAGACAAGCCTATTACCAATCCATCCGACTATGGAGGGGTGAACGGTTTGTTTAGCCTGGACGAGGACCGATCGCTTGACCATGCGAGTGTAAGTAGCACCCTTTGGCACTGCACCATTCTAAATAATAATTAAATAGATACCTGGATCACAACATGATTGGTGAACACATGCTTGATAGCATGGACGGTGTACTCGGTGACATCGTCGGTGAGCGCAACGCGTGCCGACGAGTGGAACAACGGCCCGAGGCTGGCGAACTCGGGCATTTGGGCCAGCTGCTCTAAAATCAAAACAAAAAATTATGAGGGACCCTAATCTTGGTTTTTACCCCTAGGTATTCAAAAGTATACCTGCGTACGGCTCCTTCTTCGGTGCAGCTGGCTTCTCCGCAGGAACGTCGGCCAGTTTACAGACCGATCGCTTGACCATGCGAGTGCGCACCCTTTCTCTAAATAATAATTAAATGGGAACACATGCTTGATAGCATGGACGGGGTGACATCGGCTGCCGGTGGAACACCGGCACCACGCCGAAATCAAAACAAAAAATCGACCCTAAACTTGGTTTTTACCCCTAGGTGTTGAACGAATCGCCACGAACATAGCTGGCTCGAAGCACCACGCGAAGATCGAACGGGGTGTTGAACGAATCGCCACGAACATAGTCGAAGAGGCAACGCTCAAGGCTCGATGGAAGTACCTTAATTCATTAAGTAATTATGTGTAATAACCTAAACGATGCGCGTGGTGCAGCGGTAAGAGGCGCTACTGACACCCGCACTGTCGAGCGGTCGATCTCCACCCGGGATAACCAATCCATTAGGGCTCGTTTAGACGCCGCGCGGCGAAAATGCAAAATTGCAGCGCAATCAATAATTAACGACATTGATCGAATTTGCTCCTTTGCATTAGTGGCGCAGTCCGGTGGCACCTCATATAGGCAAACGTACTGGTCGTTCGGGTTTTTTAGAAGGCTGCTATTCCTTATTGAAGGACATTTTGACGAAATTCATTTTTTCGTTTAATTTCTTCCCTATGTGATTGTATGCCTAATTTCAAGGATTAGCAGTCCTCTAAAAACCCGAACGACCGATAAGTTTGCCTTTACGAGGCGCCACTGGACTGAGCCACTAACGCAAAAGAGCAAATTCGATCAATAATGTTAATTGTTTAATGCGCTTCGATTTTGCATTTTCACCGCGCGACGTCTAAACCAGCCCATAGAGATGGCAGGTTGGTTATCACCGGCGAGGATTGATCTCTCAGTCGTGCGGACGTCAGCAACGCCGCTTACCACTGCACCACAAACTCCCGAAAATGTGCACAAAGGAAAAATAAGAGAAGAACTGCTCCAAACCAGCAAACTCACTTGCAGACTATCCAAGACAAAGCTGTTGATGACCGGAGCAGCGGCCTCAGCGAGCAGGGTGAGGTAGAATGTGGCGCGATCGCGAACCTGAACAATAAACTCGTCTAAAATAATTAAGAAACTTCTTTGAAAAGTCAAACCTCCAAAAACAGCATAGGAAACTAGAATTAGTGAAATTTATTTAAAAAGTGTGCTCCCACCCACCTCGTCATCGCTATCAAGGAGACATCTCTTCAGAAGCACCTGAATCGACGGACGAAGTTCAGCGCACTGAGCGCCAAACTTGGCCAAAGCCGTCACAGCTGCAGCACGGACCTTTAATTGGGTAAGAATAAACCAAAGTTGAAACACAGATCTCATTTCACAGGGTAGGATCAGTCCAACAAGTACGAGGCAAAAAATTGAATGTTAACGACTAAAACGAGTACAGAGATGGACAGTTACCAACCTAAAGCAAGAACATAGAAATGAGGTAAAATCATACCTTGGTACTTTCCAGAATCACACGATTGTAGATGAATCTAATGTAACTCGACGGATTCGGAGTCTTTGGTGCTTCTCTACCCAGCAGATGCAGCACCCTCGTAGCAAGACTATCATGCTCACAATCTTCGATGAATTCGCACAAGTGAGCCAGACCTTGAAAAAACTTTCTACTATTAAATAAGAAGAAAAAGAAAAGGGTCAAAAATAGAATTTTTCAGAAAAAAAAACAAACAAACCCGCAGTTTTCGCGTCCGGATTCTCCTCAACGATGGCGATAATTGTCTCGACAATGGCCTTCTTGTACTCAAATCCACCATCGTTTCTAAATTAATATAAAAAATATTCAAAATGATTTAAAAAATTAACAAATTCTACGCCCACCTCAGCATATTCGCAAGGAAAGGCATCATTACAGTATGTTTGCGTGGGTAGCGGCTACAGAGTGAGCGAATCGCATCAACGACGACAATCTTAATACAACAGAAAATAATAAAATGATACAACAAAATTTAAAAAAAAAACATAAATAATTGAATAATAATAAAATATTATGTCATAGAATTAGCACTAGAGCACCATTTCAACACGCCCCAACAGATACTCAGTTTTTATTGAACAAATTAGATTCAAACTTTTCTGCAACAAACCTCAGTAATCTAGCGCGAGTCTTTCACCAAAAATATAAGGTAACCCGAGGGTAAGATAGGGCTAAATATAGCCTGACTTACCTTGAACTCGTCGCTGATCTCCGACACAAACGAGCTGATCTGTTTCATGAGCCGCTCAACACTGCTCTCTGCACCGGTTTTCAACAAGGTAGTGATTGCCAATGTCGCGATGGACCTAAAAATAATAACTGAATGCTTCATCCTCCCAGAAAAAAATGAGAAAAATTCAAAAATTAAACCAAAACGCTTTACCGACCTGTTCGAATCCGTAATCAGCTTCTCCAGATCGACATTACAACTCATCACAGCGTTCGGGTGCTTCATGGAGACCTGGAAATATTTTATTCATGCTAATCCTGGGAAAAATAGATAATTAGATTAAAAAAATAGATAAGTATCACAAAAAACCGGTTACGGTACCTTATTCAGGGTTCTCACTGCAGCAAAACGGAGCGCTGCCTTCGGCGATGAGCAGAATAGCTGAAGCACAGAGATTGCTGGTGCGAGTTCAGCCCTAAATTCAGAGAATAGATCAATTTTCACTTGTATATTTAACTAGTTGATAGCAAAAAATGACAACAATGATCAATTGTCTTACGGAGTCGTGTTCGGAAGCGCTACGATTGCACTTGCGGCCTCGTAGACCACCATCTCGCTCTTGTGACGTAGGCAGGCCTCGATGAAAGAGAAGATGGATGAATCCGCTCTACAAAGGATCCATTTCAATTATATATTTTACAAAAAAAAAGAAAAAACAAGCCGGTAAGTTCATGTTGGATGAAAAATAGAAGTCAGAAAGAGGAGTCAACAGGGCGTTAAAATCTAATATTTCGGTTTTTTTATTTTAAGCATGAAATTTGGACGGTTGTACCCATTCTAATTAATAAAAGGTAAAGATGCCCGCGTAGATCAGTTCCCTGAGGATGCGCCACGCGTTCGTGTACCACTTAGAATCGTAGAGGCTTATTGAATGCGAATTTGGTCTGTACAATGACTTCTGGGACCAGCCGCTATACCAATTCAGTGTCTTCACTTTCCCAGACAAGTCTGGTACCAATTCGCCCGACCTCGGAGGGATGGAAAGCTTGATTAATCCGGGCGAGGATCGATCACTCAACCGCGCAGTTGTCAATAGCGCATTTTACCACTGCACCAGGCGTGAATAATACAACAAAGCGATTTATATTTTAAAAAACTGACTGTTCATCCTCTTCGATGAGCCGCGCGGCAATACGAATGAGGTAGCACACTGCATGAGGAGATCTGCAACGAATTAAATACATAAAAACATACCCAGGAAAAAATTTTATCAACCAAAATCTTTTCGATTCTGATAACAAAACACACCTTAGCCCTGTCTTGCTGAATTTCTGCACCAGCTTATTCACGGCCAATCGATCGTTGCTTCGAATATGGTACAGAAGCCCTAGGGCATGATACTGTACCATTTGGTTGTCCGATGACACTGCCTCCTGGACCTCGTTTGCCCAGCGGCGAACCACCTAAATAGCACTTTTTAGGGAAAATATAAATTAAAAACACATTTTTTCAAAATTTCATGTACAAACTGTCGAAAAAATAAAGTGTGAGGCCCACCTCAGCGCTCTTTTTCATCAAATGCTTCGATGAAACTAGCGCCGCCGACGATACAGCTCCATTTTTATCGACGATGGCCTAAAAATAACTTTTTTTTCACAAATTAAAGGAGGAAAAAAGTAATTTTTAAAAAAAACACCTGTTTCATGTATCTCTCAATCGTCTGCAACATTCCCGTATCAGTGATACGGCATAGAGCTCGAATAGCAGCCGCACGATAGACATCCTCGCGACCGGTCATATCCTAATTCACAGGTTCCAATAAAAAAAGAAACAAAAAATAATAATTTTTTTTACCTTGGTAAGACTACTTGTAACAATGATGACATCATCGGCGATTCCGGAGAGATCTTTCACAGCTAAGTACACAAGTCGGCGAAGATTCGCATCTTTACTCTGCCATAATTTCGTCACCGCGAAGAACGCCTCAGTAGCCTCAGTGCGGCCGATGGTTTCACCTTGAAAATGATCAATAAATAAAGGCAAAGGTGAAATGATGGCGTTGATCAGTTCCTAGGGACGCGCCATGCTTTCATCGTCTACTCAGAATTGTGGAGGTATGGTGAACATATTTAACACATTGACGACAGAGCCTTTTTCGCGTGTCTGGCGCGTGGGACCAACCGATTTTCTAGCGCGCCGAGGCTGTGGCATGATGCCGGCATACGGCGAATTTTTTTTCAAAATGGAAGTGAATAGTAAATCTCGTAGACTACATATACAGTCCTGTAATATCGGTGATTGTGACTATTCCTTTTTTGCAATGAAAATAGAAAAATAACAGCTGGAAGCTTTTAGAATGCCCCTTTTCCCTATCCAGGTTAAAAGGAAATTATTATTTGTTTATTGTTCATTATTTCTTTATTCTAATAATCAATATCTGTTTGTATTTATGTGTTTGTTTCCGTAACCAGTATTTGTTTGAATTTATTTGTTTCTTGTAATAGCTATTATTTGTTTTTACTTGTGAAGAAAACTAGTGCACAATCAAAAATTCCAGTAAATCAGAAGCTAAGAATTGTTTTTACGGACCACGAGGTTTACAATGATTTCTAATCATGAGGTATATAGTGGTCAGGGCCTAATACGTGTGACGCAGCATTGTGCCACACGGTCGTCAACGTGTTCTATACAATAACCTGCTGGGCCAGCTACTGTCAGGAACAGACTTCACCTTCACAGAAAAATCTGATGACAATTTACCCGACCGGGTGGAGGGGTTGAAACGCTTGGCTAGCTCATACGAGGATCGATCGTTCAAGCATGCGAGCGTCAGTGGCGCCTGTTACCACTGCGCTTCCAGATAGAAACGTATAAAAACGATAGTGAATCAAAAGAACTAACCCTGCTGGATCATATACAGCAGTTTGGTGAGAATAATGCTGCATTTCCTCGCATTGATCGGGGTTTCGTTGAAGGCACGGGCCTAAAAGGAAAGATGATAATGTGGACAAGAAGAAGCTCTGAAAAATTAACAGTTTTTGTGCTTTGAAAAGTACCTGAATAAGATCTGGAACATAGATCGCAAAAATCACAGGCAACAACTAACCTCCTGAAGCACGGACGTTTTATCCAAGTGTGCGAACGGGTTTCCGCCGGATTCCTCGTCCTTCTTGTCCCTCTTCATATTTCGCGATGGCAGCAGAGATGACGCAGCTTCAAGCACTAATCAAATCACTATTTAGGGTACCGAACCGCACCACAACACTCCAAGCAGACCACGAATCCCGAAGAACGACTACACAGACGGACATTCGGGGAAACACTCGCAGATAACCCTGGGTAAGGGCTCGTTTAGACGCCGCGCGGAGAAAATGCAAAATCGACGCGCAATCAATAATTAACGTCATTGATCGAATTCGCTCCTTTGCATTAGTGGCGCAGTCCGGTGGCGCCTCATATAGGCAAACTTACTGGTCGTTTGGGTTTCTTAGAAGGCTGCTATTGATTATTAAAGGGCATTTTGACGAAATTCACTTTTTTCGTTTAATTTCTTCCCTATGTGATTATATGTCTAAATTTTTTGCTTAGACGCGGGCATATAATCACATAGGGAAGAAATTAACCGAAGAAAGTGAATTTCGTCAAAATGTCCTTTAATAAGAAATAGCAGCCTTCTAGAAAACCCAAACAACCACTAAGTTTGCCTATGTGAGGTGCCACCGGACTGCGCCACTAACGCAAAGGAGCAAATTCGATCAAGGACGTTGTATATTAATTGCGCTTCGATTTTGCATTTTCGTCGCGCGGCGTCTAAACGAGCCCTACGGGTTAGGAAAACAACCAAAAATCAAAGAAAGGCCAGAAAACGAGTGTTTCCCGAGAATCTCCGTCGAATACACGAAGATATATGCAGGATGAATGCGAAGAGAAAAAAAAGAAAGAGGAAAGAGACAGGGCGAGAAAATACAAACCACAAGCCACTACTTACTGGTACGAAAACCAAACCGTACAACATGCCGTGCTCGAACACAATACACATTGAAACAAACCTCCTCTCGAGCTTTTATCTGCAGGCATCCTGCGCAAGCGCTGCTAAGCAAGAAACCGTCGGTGTTAGCACGGACAAAGATTAGAATAGGATCACGAGCATCAAATTTGAAGGGAAGATAAGGAAGAGCTATCAATCTGGCTCAGAGAAGTTTCGGGGAAGCCTGCTGTCAAGGCAGTAGTGAAGTTTTTCGCTGTTAATGATGAAAATGAGAGGTGGAAGGGAGATTTCAGGGTCCAGCGGAGATGCTTTGAGAATTTGAGTATCACTCTATTCCAGGTCTACCAAAGGCTACTTGCATCTGTTGAAAAAAAAAACGACAGTTCGCGAGCAGTGGAAGATTTTGAAATTACGACCCGACAAAATTGAATTCTGTTAAAAATGCGTGAACAAAAATATTGTCTGACGAATAGGAGAAGCTATTCATTACGGTCCCATGCTTACGAAAACCCAATTATGGTGTCGAATTTAGGAGGTTAGTTTCTATTCTTTCTTTTACTTTCACTAATTCTTTTACTTTTTTTGGTCTTACTTTTTACCTATTTCTTTTACGAGCCTCCGTAACTTAATGATAAGTCCCGGGGAGGCTCTTATTTTCCTTATTGCTCGTCTAAGTCAAGGGACGGAACGAGCAGTCCTTCTCTAACTTTTTTATCTAATCTTTTCATACTTATTATTAGAAACTTTCTGCTTGTAAGGGGACATTTCGCCGGAAAGCATAACAAAACCCCTCCAGACTAAACTGATTCATATGATAATCAGAGCTCGCAATACCCCTGGGAAACTGCACAAACCCAGCCAATCTATCACTTGAAGGAAAAATGATGAAAATTCAAACGGTAAAAAGACCCTCCTGTGTGAAAGAGACCACAAAACTTCTGCGAACTGGAAACACCTTAGAGCACAGAGCATTTCGAAGCAGTGAAAGGCGAAAAGACCCTGAGGGCATCCATGCACAGCCCGGTAGAACAAAAAATTCGCTTACACTTGGAATTCATCAACGAGGAGAGAAACAACCCAGCCGCACTGACTTTGAATTCCAAGTTCGTCGACCGACTATCGATCGAGCGACACGTGTTGCAGGACGACGCGTCACAGAACGAACAGGGAGCACGGTGGTTAGCGTAGTGTGGTGCTTCGCAGGGCAGAAAGAGGAGGCACCAAGGTGAAGAAGTGATTCAACACCGTGGTCGCTTATTGGTGGGTCAAAAGTCGCGATTTGCTCATTGGTCTTTTCTTTACTTGTTTATTAAATTTATTTGGTCGCCACACGTCAGTATGAGCAGCCCAACGGTAAAAGCAAATATTGAAATTGATGTGAAGTCATTGATGGTTCACAATTGTACCTGGCTTAAATCTCGTACCTAGTATTTTTCTATTCCTTGAGCCGTTTAAACTAAATTCATTTAAATTAAATAAAAATTCATTTTAAATTCATTTAAATTAAACAAAAATTAAATTCACCGTATTCCTTGACTTACCGTGTTTCCAGTTCGTGGGGTGAGGTGGATACCCTGCAGTAATAGTGTGGGATTGATCTAAGGAAGAGAAATTGAATAAAATAAAAAAAAAACAGCGACAACAACGAACAGAGGTTTTGGTCTCGAAGAGTTGCTAGAAAAATTTAAAAAAATCAACCAAAAGGCACGGAAAGCTCAATCCAAGGCTAGGAGGATTTCCGTACTTTTTTACAGTCATTATGGAACTAAAACCTTAGTTTTTGCTATTCATCCATTCATTCATTTATTACATGGAGGCAGCTACGTTATAACGCAACAACAAAGAACTACAACCAACAAATTCAACACCATGAACCTTACTTGGGAACACCATAAAACAACATCAGTAGCCCTAAATGATAAATCGATAACGAACCCAAAGCAGAGAATCGAAGATAAAGTAACCTTAACTCATTCCATCCTGTGAACAAGTTTATAATTTTTTAAACACACATAATTTATTGGGAATGGCAGTCTTTTTGCTCATGTTAATGAAAGTTCTGCCAGCCCTGGAAGAGAATAAATTGAACCTCGCGCGATGTCTATACCGAAGTATGGCCAGTTTGACACAGCATCCTCTGGTAATGGATCTTCTGAATGTGGAAAATTCTATCTTATTCTGTTTATTCTGTTGCATGGATTATCGTAAATAAATGATTAAAGAAATAATTAAATGAGCTTTCGTAGTATGTACAAACCGATATTCATTCTCTCTTTCTAGGCTGTTGATTAATCTCGAGCTCTTCACCCAGTGAAGATGCTCAGATCAGCTGCTTCAATAGCACTCCGTCGCCTGAGCTCCGCTGCTGATAAAGGAATTGGCAGGTGATTTTGAACGAATATTTTCTTTTGCAGATCTTCCACGATATCTATTTAGTATCCATATCAACCAATTTACGAAAAATAATTCGAAATTTCTAGAAGAATCGTCGTTTGTCCAAACGGCGCCGTCGCTGCGTGGCATCCTGAAACTCCGTTCCCTTACGAGTGTTCGAGGCCTGTCGAGATCGAGGAGGCAGAGAAGGAACAGGTAGCGAGATTCCAGTATTTTGTTATGGCTGTTATTATTTAATGTACGCGCATGGCGCACTGGTAAGAGGCGCTACTGACACCAGCATGGTCGAGGGATCGATCCTCATCGAGACCCCTATTCCCTTTACAATGAATCTGAACAATTTTTGATTTCATTTACTATTTTCAGTCACCATTATCGAGTGCCGTGAATCGCACCACCAAGTGGAAGAACGGTCCGGTGAACGCGCAACTAAAGGATATTTTCTATACGACAAAACACGAGTGGTACACGAGGTTGGTCAGAATTTTCCTTTTTTTTTTTTTTTTAAAGAGAAATTTCGAAAATTGGATCATTCATAAGACTCTTAAGGGTCTCTGTGACTGATATAGATCCGGTTTGAGGTTTTTTTGTAGAAAATCCTGCAATTTTCCGTCGTTTCATTCGAAAATTCCGTGTCCTAAGCCCACTATTCTACTTTATTCCTCGACATTTCCGCAAAATAATCTATTTTTAGGACAAGAGAAGAACGCCTGCGCAGTGTAGCGGCCCCAACACCCCGACGAAAATAATTTCCTTCCGTTTTTTATTTGATAAACTATGCGTGTCTCACAATTGTTGAATCGTTCGTTCCACGTTGTTAACCTTGGTAAACTATCCTACTCGATGGCATTGGAACAGCAGCAGAAATTTCTCGAAATCGTCAAAAAGTCGAAGAGCAGCGAGCAATCCGAGTAAGTCCTGGGTTCAATTATACCCAATTGTTACCGAGGCTATCGATTTTTCTTTTTAGAAACGTCATTCTGGCCGTGGAACATCCACCAGTGTACACTGTGGGTATCCGATCGAAATTGTACTCGAAAGAGGAAGAGACGCGATTGAAGGCGCTCGGTGCCGAGTTCTACAGGTATTTTTAGTTTTCGATTTTAGTTGCCTGAGGTAGTTTTCATCCAGACTATTTGAAGGACCTCTCGAGGCGGCCTTATCACATTTCACGGGCCCGGACAGTTGGTGATGTACCCCATTTTTGACCTCAAACGAATCGCCCCACGGCCTATAGGTGTTCGGCGATACGTTGAAATGCTGGAGCAGGTGGGTGAACCACTTCTTTCCTTGAAATTAGCAACAAATGTTACTTTTTTGCTATTCCTCAGTGGGTATATGGTATAAATATTAATGGGTTTAGGGATTAAAGTTAGCATTTTTAGGTTATCATAAACTGTGCCAGCAAAGACTATGCTATAGAAAACGTGGGCCGGACGCAGCATACTGGTAGGTTCCAGTTTGATGTGCTGTTTTTATAACTCTATTAATTTTCCAATGGCGAGCGCATGGTCAAGTGGCAAGTGGTGCCAAGTTCACTCGAATGATAAAGCGATCGATCCCCGCCTTGGTCAGCTAGGCTTTCCTACCTATGCAGTTAATTAAATTGGTACCAAAGCTACCTGGGAATGTTACTGCATACATATATGGGCCAAGTACACATTTGCTATGTCTTTACGATTCTGAATGAGAACTGGGGACATGGCGCATTCCTAGAGAAGCGATCAATTCGATCATTTTACCTCTTAACGTTACTATACTACTGAAGCTCCTCATTTTTTCGATCCCAAGCCCGGAGGTTACAATTGTTGGACAACTAACACCATATTTTCCAAAAATTATGTAATATTTTTATTCTTGAATGAATTTTTCAGGTGTATGGGTAGGTCCTGACCGCAAGCTGGCCGCCCTTGGTATCGCAGTGTCGCATGGAGTGACATACCATGGTATCGCTTTGAATTGCAACACAGATCTGACCTGGTACGATCATGTAAGTAAAAGTTTTAACACTAAAAGTTGGCCAAAATTCCTCCTGAGATGTCCTTAGATGTTCAGGTTGTCGGATGCGGTATTGAGGGCGCCGAGGCGACGTCACTAAGTCGCGAGTGCGGCAGGGATGTTACCGTTAACGAGGCGTTACCCAGGATGGTGAATCAGTTCGCCAAAGAGTTCGATTGTGAGGTTAAGTGAGCTTCTCGGTCAGATGTCGTTTTATCAGCTCAAATTGCTCAAGACCTGCTGTTGTACCACTTTTAAGAGCCTTTTAAATATTTTTTATTACCAAGTTGGTGACTTCGTGAGACATTTTTCCGCACTGCACATAATTTCCTATGTTTTCCCCCTTTTTATCATCAAATTAGGCGAATAGGTCATAGGTTAGTGTCATCATTGCATTGCTGTTACGTTGATGTTGTTCAAATTGCTCGAAAAAAAAAAGAATAAAAATAGACTTGAAATTTCTGTTTTTCTCTGTGTTTTCCCTCTTAAGAGGTTCGGCCCCCAACAATTTCCTCTTCTAAGCTGAAATCCGATACCAGAGAGCCTTGTTCTGGTCCGTTACCCTGAGCGGTACCCGACGGACCGGTTTCTTTTGAAAAGGCGGCTGGGATCAGCCGAGAATCCAGATGGTCAATCGCTCACACCAGACTGGCTTTCATGCGAGAATAATCTACTGGATCGACTAGAATGAATTCAAAAGGGCATTCATGCATTAAAAAGTAAAAGGCACGGTGTTCTAATAGTGGTCCTCCCAGGTTGCGCCATGCACTCGTCTTCCATTCAGAATCGTAGAGGCATGGTGAATGCGTATTCGGCTAATACAATAACTTGGATGGGATAGCCGCTTTACAAGGGATATTCACTTCCCCAGACAAGTCTGATACCCATTTACCCAACCCGGAAGAGACCAAGGTCTTGGTAAGCCTCGGGCAAAATCGATCGCTCGACCGAACGGGTGTCAATAGCACCCACTGCCACTGCACCAGCCAAACATTAGCTACAGAAAACGTGCAAAATTTATCGGAAGATTTTTCGCTGAAAGAGATTGTATGACTAATTTTTATCTCATTAAAAGTTGCATTTATTGTAAGTTCACACAGGCTGTTCGTATATTCAGCAGCCACTCTATTTTTTGCAAAGAAAATGAAACTAAACAGTATATTTTTCCCCTGTCGAAAGCCAAAACAACACTCGGCAAATTTCCGAATTTTCAAGGGATTTCTAAATTTAGCCCCCCGCGATTCACTACCCCCCCTCCCCCCGAAAACTGTGAGCCAAAGGTGGAAAGTCGCCGGCGTTAAAAATTCATGAGCAGCAGCGTTCGGCCGAGCTTTTTCTGACCCCATTTGAAACACACACACACACTGTGTCATGCATAGAGTGTGCTAATCTCACCGGGGAAATTGTTCTCTGACCAGTCCCCCCCAGTATGCGCCATGCGTTCGATTTCCATTCAGAATCACATAGCCATAGAGAATCAATATTTGGCGTATAGAATAAATTGTGAGAGCTATCAATCGATAAATCAGTTTTCACTTCTCTAGATTAGCCTGGGACGAAGCCAGAAAAGGTGAAAGATCGATTGATCTCAAGGTGGGGTTGATCGCTCAACTGTACCAATAGGAGTGGCGCCTCTTAGCCACTTTGAATAAGGTAAAAGGTAAATGTAAAGGTGTCGGCGTTAATCAGCCCCCTAAGAACGCGCCATGCATTCATGTTCCATTCAAAATCGTGGAGGCTTGGTGAATGCGTATTTGACCTATACAATGACCTGCGGGGGCCAGCCGCTATACCAGGTCAGTGTTTTTACCTTCCCAGACAAGTCTGGTACCAATTTGCCGACCCAGAGGGATGGAAGGCTTGGTTGCCCCGGGCGAGGATCGATCGATAGTGCTAGTGTCAGTAGCGCCTGTTACCACTGCACCACACACTCTCCTTCTCCCTTTAATATGGTCGTATTTGACATGCGCATGAACAGGCTTGACATGATGAAAGCAATGGAAATTCTCATCCGCATTTCATTGCATTTATTGGTATTGATCAGTCCCTTACAATTAGGAGTGCGCCATGCACTCAGCTCTCAGAATCATAAACATGTAAATGCATCCACTTACCTCAGCCAGTTTCAAACGAGAGATGGTCAGAAAAAGAGCTCCATCCTAGGCCGATGGTGAGGAATAACAGTTTTTCTATTCATTCCACGTAAGAATAAGACTTAGTGATCTCATCCTGGAACAAATACATTGTTACCCAACGCTGGTACTTCTCTGAAAGTGGTAACCCTGGAACCACTTTACCTTTTGACCCATTTTTATCAAGCCTTCGTTTATGAGGTAGGTACTCTATGTGGTCCTTATGATTTTGTTCCTCCATAAAATCCATTTTCAACAGGAATTCCAGTTTTTCGTCCTGGCTTAAGTGGTAACCAGGTATGATATTGACTCCACTGACCAAACACCACCTGTGAGCACCTGAAAACAGCCGATACACTTGCCGTCAGTGACTGACACGACCCCCCCCCCCCCCACCCCCGTCGACAAACACCGCCATGTCGTCCGGGTATATGGCAAAATATTTTCTTCGGTGGGTGTGAGACCTCTGCGGGAAATTTGTTTTACCCCAAGTTCTAAAGGACGCTTTCTCGCTATTTGTCATGATTGAAATGGAAGAAAAAAGAATTGGGAAAAATTAAAAAAATGAAGTAGGACGCTGAGAAGACAGGAAATGAGGACATGGAAACAAAAATAATTATGTATGTAGCCCATCGATATAATAGATAAAGGAACAGATATAAGGATATATTAACGAGAGTTGACGACAACCTGACTTCCGCGTTGCTTCCTCTGCGTCTCTACCCGCAGGTGGCGAGAGTCCACCAATGCTCAGCAGTTTTATAGTACTATATCATATATGTAAAAAGAAATAAATGGAATGCCTAAGGTTGTATGTGGCCTACGCTGCGTCCTCTGCGTCGCTACCCGCAGACGGTGAGAGTCCATCACGGCTCAGCACTGATCACACGCGACACGTACGCGTGCGCGTGACAGTTGCTCGCTCTCAATTCGATTTAGAATCGAATTTCACCCCAGATTACCATTGTTTTCAAGCGCTGGCCGTTTTCTTTGTCCCTGGTTATGTGAGCAGGCACATGTGTGTGCCGAGCAATACAGGTCTTTGATGGGTTGTTTGTCGGCGGGTAACCTGTTGAGGTGAGACGACGACGAAATCGATGGCAGACCACCTTCCTTGACGACGGCCGATTACGATAAAAATGTCCGAAAACAATTCAAAAATCTTCTCAAAGGCATTAGCAGGAGCGACAATCTCACCATACGGATTGCCATGTTATTCTGCAATATTCATTCGGAGACCCACGTGGTGCACTGTTAAGAGGCGCCACTGGCACCCGCGCAGTCGAGCGATCGATACCCTTCTGGGCTGACCAAGCCCTCCATCCCTCCAAGGTCGGGTAAAATGGTACCAGACTTGTTTGTGAAGGTGAAGACGCTGACAAGGTATAGCGGCTGGCCTCCGCAAGTCAGTGTATTAATATAAATTTTTATTTATTAATGTAATAGTGATGTAATGTAATTAATGTAATAGTAGTGTAATGTAATATTTTTTATTTATTGATATAATAGTATGTGCAAAATGCTTATTCACCATGCCTCTACGATTCTGAATGAAATGCGAGTGCATGGCGCGTCCGTAGCGGACTAATCAACGTCTAACACTTTACTTGTCCTCAGGACTTTGGGATCTCCTTAAAAAAGAGGAAAAGCCAGAAAAAGAGAATGTGAGCAAATGTACCAACCTCAAAACTCAAAATACCTAGCTGCGACCATCTAAAATATTCAAAACTCTCTAAAAATACCGAGTAAAATTGGCTGGCAGAAGTCTAATCTCCGGAAAAACCTCCAAAAGTTTGTCTAAAAGCTCCTGACCAAGGTCTGCCTACCGGACCGCCGGCATAAATCAGTCATGACGATGTCATGGTGACCCGTCCTCTTCGACGATGACAACAAGGATTCCGAGGAATTTCTAACGAAGTCAGCGGTAGCTTTACGGATCTAAGAAGGTAAAAATTATGATTTCTCCATTGTCTGACCCGAGAGGACTCTAGGGACTATAAGTAGACAAAGGTGGACGCCGTTCGGGCTACATCTCTGGGTTTATCGCGGGTTTACCAATGATGAATCTGGGCCCTGGTAACAACTTTACCGTTTTACCCGTTTTTAGTGAGCCTTCATCTATGAGTTAAGTTCTCGACGTGATCCTTAGGAGCCTGTTCCTTCATAAAATAAATTTTCAACAGAAATTCCAGTTTTTCTTGGCTTGGCTTAGGTGGTAGACAGGTATGATATTGTCTCCACCGACCAAACAGAGGACTCTCCCGGGTCAGACAATGGAGAAAATCGAAATATTCCCAGAAAACTAATACTGAAAGAAAGAATGAGGCGTTAACTGAACCTGAGCACGGTATGTTGAACAAGTAGTGAGTACTTGTCACGCGCACGCGTATGCGTTGCGTGTGGTCAACGCTGAGGCATGGTAGACTCTCGCCGTCAACCGACATGGACGCAGAGGACGCGGCCAGAGGCATCTCTTGAATTTACATTGGGAAAACCACACATCACTAGCAACATCTTCTAGTGGAGAATCGACTTGGCTCTTTTTCCTAAATGAGCACATACCCTGAGGGCGTCCAAACTGAAGAAGCTCACTTGGTTCGGATTCAAAGATGGCTGAGATGCGGAAATAAGAAGGAGTCAGGCAACACCTAGTCTGTGATTTTGTGTTTTTTAAAGCAAGGCGAGGATTGGTCATGGATTCTTCGTGATTTTTTCAAACTCTAAAGGAAACAAAAAATAAAATACAGTCAATTTTTTAAACGCAGAAATCTATTACACATTTAAAAAATTAATTGAGAAAATTTTATGAAGAACAAACACTAATAAGCGAGAGGCGATTACGTACAAGCAGTAAAGCAGGACGTAAGAACCACTAGGTCCTAAAACAAAAATTGTCAAATAGTTTATTTACAAAATCAAAAATGGCGAGAAACGGACCGAGGCTATGCGATACAACCGGAAGCGGTGAAAAAACCCCTGGACATGCAAAATTAGAGAAGAAAAACCACAAGTGTGGTGGTACCACAGAGAGGAATTCGGAGCGAGTTATACGGGTGCGGAGCGGTGCGAATAATTTTTAAAAAAATTCTAAAATATGAGTGAAGCATGCATATCAATCGACAAACGAGCAGGTAGAGGTGTACAGGTGAGTCCCAACATGGAAAATATAGATATCGATCGATTAGCGGGTGAAGGCGAGCATCAGTGGGGCGACCAAGGCGGCCACAATGGTGCAACTGGTGGCCGACTTCAGGTTGAGCAGCTTCATCACACTGTCCAAACCGCCTTTGGTGAAGATCTGATCGACCATTCCTTGCCATTTCTGCTCGTTTTCGGCAAATTTCTCTTTACCGTCCTTCGCCACCTGCAATATCAAATGGATATCATGGATTCCGTCTATCGTCATCTACAAAAATGCTTTTAAATGTTTTGAAATTGTATTTGAAGGACGAGAGAAATTCATGTGTTTTTGGTGGACGGGTTCAACAAAAATAAATGGATTTCTCGGATTCTAGAATAACTGGTTACCATGGTCTCCGTAACGAACGTGAAAGGTAAGAAGCTAGAGGGCTTTACAAAGAAAGTGTCCAAAACACCATTTTATTCGTGTGCACGGCGCATCCTGGGTCACCGGTCACAAGATAAAGGGCTTTACAAAAACGTATCCAAAAAACTGCTTTATTCGTGTGCATGGCGCATCCCAGGTAAGTAAACTTCGAATCATATTTCTCGTTTATTTGTGGAAAATTTATGCCTTTCAAAAGAGGTGCTACTACAGGGTGGCTACAAAGTATGTTCCGCAATTTCCTGATAGTCGTTCTTGAAAGCAGATCTCCGTTTCACAGAGATATTTTTAAATTTGGTAGAGCAGTACTGGCATGTGTTCGTGTACAACTCCTACATCGGTTGGATCAACGCTCAACAAGTTATGCGTCCTTCTTCCCATCGAGCTACCATCGCGCACCTTGTGGACGAAGGACTTCGACCCGCGGAAATTGCAAGAAGGCTCCACATCAACGACAGGACCTTAAGGAAAATCGTGGAGCAGTACAGGCAGCGAGGACATCATCAACCGCTTCCTAAGCCAGGTCGACCCCGGACCGTCAACGTACCTGGAATCCGCAAGAACACCAAGAAGAGGATACAGAGGAACGACCAAGTGAGCCTGAACACGATTGCTTCTGACCTGAACATCACATAACGAAGTGTTCAGAAAACTGTCCGAACTGGGATAGGACTCCGTAATTATCGCTTCTTTTGTAGACAACTATTCACTGAAACGGTGAAAAAGGATGGGGTCGAAAAATGTAGAAAAATTCTCGACTTCATTCGTGAGGGCCGCTTATCCGACATCGCTTGGACCGATGAGAAAATTTTCGCTGTGGAAGTTGCGCGCAACAGTTAAAATCACCGGCAACTTCTGTCTCCGACTGAGAGAACATACCAAAAACGCTGTGTACATACAAAGACCTTATTCCCAAAGTCCGTGATGGTTTGGGTCGGTATAACTTCGGAAGGCAAGACACCGCTTGTTTTTGTGGATAAAAATATTAAAATCAACTCTGACGCCTACCAAAAGGGTATTTTGATGAACAATTTACTTCCTTGGACTAACGAACACTTCGGAGAAAGAAAATTTGTTCTTCAGCAGGACTGGACCCCTGCACATAGGTCGAAATCAACAATTGCCTTTGGCGAGCAAAAGTGCCCTGGATTCTGGGGCGAGGATTTGTGGCCTTCTAACTCGCCAGACCTGAACCCCATGGACTACTCCGTGTGAAGATACTTACAGCAAAGGATCTCGTCAAATTGTCACCGAAGTTTAGACGGTTTAAAGACTGCCCTCTTCAGAGAATGGCAAAAGATTGATGTCGACTACTTGCGGCCCACAGTCGAAGCAGTCAGCAAGCGTCTCGAAGCTTGCATTCGTGTAGAAATAGATCATTTTGACCAGCATATGGATTAAATGATGTACGGTCATTTCGTATATCACGTATAAAAATTATATTGGAATATCTGTTGTCGATCCTTAGTTATGGTAAAAAATCCAGCGGAACATACTTTGTAGCCACCCTGTATAGGGACCCAATCGATAAAGGCGTTTAGGTGCGCGCGCGTATTTGTCGGCGCCCAATCGATAATGGCGGGAGAATGAGCGTCCTTGGTTTTCCGTTTGAATGCGATCCCAATAGTATAAACATCATTTGCGAAACGTTCAAAAGTGCAAAACCGACAAATTTACCTACCGAAAAACTGTTTACTCCAATCTTCCTCTAACCCCACTATAACCTCCTGCTCCAAATTTGTCCAGCTATCCATTCCTCGAGATATTTACCTCGTCCACGCAACAATACCTCCCCTGAGGCTGTTTCCGCACTCTGTCAGATGCATAAATGCTTCCGGCAATCTCCTAAGACACGCAGCGCAACGATCACGTCCGCACGGCTTAGCTCGGTAGTAGCAGATAATCTTCTATCCTTTCAATTCATGTGAAAGGAATGATCGCTGACTTTCTGGTCGTTGACTCCACTAGTCCGCTGGAATCAGTGGAATCAACAGCTTTCTAGTTCATTCCTTTCGCGGGATAATAAAACCCCAACCGGACTAGATCTCTGTCTGATGTCCTTGTAGGAGGTAGTTTGAGCAAGGTCGTGTCTGGGGTGGAGGGTAAAAAATTACCCGCCTGGTGCCTATCTTTTACGGCAACTACTCGCGGGGGGGGTTGAAAGGTCGAAATCGCCGTCTGGCAGCTGACAGTCGAGGTCGATAGTTGTCGTTGTTGAACATGACATTGATCAAGGCCGCACCGTCTACGAAATAAATCTTCAGGTCCATCAGCGGCAGGTGGGTAAAGGTAAAGTGGTAGTCATTGATCAGATACCGGAGTACGCGCCATGCACTCGTCTTCCTTTCAGAATCGTGGAGTCGTGGTGGATGCGTATTTGGCCTATACAATGAGCGCTTTGCCTTCACCATAAATATCCAGTCAGATCCACCCTTTCAGGGAAATTCCAATAAGCATCAACTACCAAAAAATAATCGAAAATTTTGAAATTAGTTTAATTTCAACAAGCTCCTGGCTTTGAACTAGAGCGCGCGTGGTACGTGGTAAGAGGCGCTACTGATACCCACACGACCGAGCGATCGGGCCGCGCCTGGACTAACCAAGTCTTCCATTCATCTGGGTCGGGTAAACTGGGACCAGACTTGTCTGGGAGGGTAAAGCAGTGATATAGCGGCTTGACCCCGGAAGCCATTGTATAGATCAAATTCACATTCATCAAGCTTCCACGAATGTGAATGGAAGACGGATGCATGGCACATCCTCAGAAGACTGATCAACGCCGACACCTTTACCATTTTCTTTGACCTTACATAGGTGTTGAAGAATAAATAAAAAAAAGTCGCGTCACCAAATAAAAAAATAAAAAGTCTGAAAAATCTACAGCTCACAGTGTCGCCGAATTCGGTCACTTGCTTGAGATATCCATCGACAGAGTCGAGCGTCTTCTTCTGAGCATCACTTGCTAGCGGCTTAAGGGCCTAAAAACAACGCATTCTATTTAAATACAAATAATAATTTAAAAAAAAAATAATTCTCTCCTGGCGCTCACCGTGACCCATTTAAGAGCCTTTGGCGTAGAAGTCCAACTAGAGCTTAATCTCCTTCACAAAACGGATAACAGAACGCCGAAAACCGGTATTTAATCGGCTCCACCTTGTTATCGCCAAAAATTTCTGCACCAGGGAACGCGCAAAACACCAATGTAATGAGGTTCTGCAGCAATTCAGGCATGACCTTGCACAAGACACCCACCAAATCAGCCGAAATGGTGCCGTTTTACACAAAAAAAAACTTTGAAAGAACCAATAGAAAGCCGTGGACAACCTAGGTTAAACTAATCCTTTCTGAGGTCTGATGCCATTCCACCACCGAGACACACAACTAAGGTATTGATGAGTTCAACGGCAGAATGAAAAGTGCACGGAGGTGTTGTGGGCGTGGTTACGAAAAAGGGGCGGGGTTACACAAATGTTCTCAAACGACTCACTCCAGCTTTCTCTTGGATAGCTTTTAGGAGATCCTTCACTCGGTTGATGTTATTTTGTAGTTCCTGAAAAGGGAATAAACCGTCTTCAAGATGGATAATATAACAAATTCCGGCAAAAATAGTACAAATGCCACACAAACCGACCGACTGATCCTTGGCGAACAGATCCTTGACATTGTTGAATTGTGTGGAGAAGAAATTGCCGACATCCGATGCCATTCCTATAGAAGAAACCATAAAAAAACTAATAAACTTGTATGATCGTCTAGAGATCATCTCATTTTTCAGGTCTGGTTACGATCACACTTCACTCATCAAATCACTAGTATATATTGGTGACTCATTCTTTCTTATCTTTTCGTTTTCCTCGAGTTCGAGAAAAATGCAGTTTTCACTTACTCAATCCAGCTATTCGAAGCCTTTGAACTGTCAAAACACAAAAGTGAATAAAAAATAATCGTCTAAATCAAAAAGAACTTTTAATAGAAATACCTCAACTTCAGCACTAGCAGTACTAGAAAAAAGGAGCGAGACGTGTAGAGGAGCAAGGGCGAGCAGTTTGGGAAAAGGAACGATGATGTTAAAGAAGAGTAAATGACAGATGTAGCAAAAATAAAGGTCGAAAAAATCAATAACAATCAGCTGTTGTTCTCTGAAAGTCGAAAGGTTTATCTCTTTATGTATCCTAGAATATGATGTTGTAATGGTGGTGCTAGGTTCATCGCAAAAATCGCATCTCAGGCGGGATTCGAACCCGCGTCTCCACCTATCCGGGACTGTGCACTAACCACTATGCTACTGAGACGACCATTTGCGAATCCCTAGCACCTTCCTTGAGCCTAGCACCGCCATTACAACATCATATTCTGATATACATGATAGTAACCCGCAAAAAGCGGTAGTAAAACTAGAATTTCACGTTTATCTCTTTCTTTTTCCTATCTTTTCATTCTTCTCCAGTTCGAGTAAAAAACGAGTCGACAGTGCAACGCCTTCACGCCTTTCCCCTCCCGTTCCCAAAGAAACACGACTCAGCCCAGTGAACACGACACAAAGGACCGATTCGATCGGACTGACGAGGACAAAGGTCCCAGCAAACGAGTCGCGAAAACGAGCAACACATTGCGCCTCTACCCTCGTCGAAGAGCTGCCCAAAGTTACTGTTTACATCGTCGACGGGAAACTGCCCGGTTATGGGGCTGTTTGGCTCACTTTTTTCTATTTAGGAGGTGGTTTCACTGCTTGTACTGGTTGAACACACCATTTGTAGTTGAGAAAGAGAATTTTTGAAGGGCCATAAATTTTTGCTCGAAGGAAAGGATTCGAGGAAAAGCTAAGGCGCTCCGACAAAAAGCGCCAGTCCTTCTAGAGGTTCCTCTAAACCTTCAAGAGATGGATGGCGTTTTTCAATTACAGCAGGAATTTAGACCCTATTGAACCCATCCATAACCCAAAGATTCTAAATTCTTACTGCAGTTTCAAATTTTCAACCATCTATCGAAGCTTTAAAGGTAGCTCCTAAAGGAGGACTGACGCCTTTTTAAGAAGCCCTTCAGCATTTAGTCGAATCTTTCCTTTCTATCAACATCTGTGGCTCTTTGATGCTTTCCTTCCTTAACTAGAAACGATGTGTTCAGCCATTTTTGAACAGTAAAGTCGTGTCGTAAATAGAAAAAAGTGAGCCAAAAAGTCCCATAAAATGATGATGCCTCGAGTGCACGGCGCATCCAACCATTTTATTGGGAGGTTTCATACTACAATGTACAGTGCCTCACAGACTCGGGTCCTTCAAACATTATTAATTTAAAAATTATCTTTCGGGGAAACCAAATCTTCACCAGAAAGTTCCAGAAAGGAGAGAACCAGGACCGGATCGATTACTGTTTGATCAGATGTCCCGAATTTCGGCTATTGTGAGAAAGCCTGAATAGCAGCAATGGTAGACATACCCGTGTGTACATCCTGGGTTAAAAAACGAAATTCGAACTGTTCCAGGTGAGTCAACAATCTATAGAGCCGGTTTCGTGCCTGGACAACTTCTAACCATTACTTTACCGTAACCCAGATCCTCTATCAAGAACCACGTTTACCATTGCAGCAGCCCTGCTCCTAACAAAAACTAACAGCTAGTAAAAAAATAATATTCTGGCTTCATAGAAGTATCAGATCCCCTATGATGTTATTTTCGAGTCAATTGTGGAGTTGATTAAAAAACGTCATAAAGCACTTTTGATTTACGGCATAGACGTCGCAGTGTTTTTCAAAAACACTTCGTTTTTGTACTCTAAACGATTAATTACAGTATTTTCGTCGGTTGGTACGCTCTAAATCCGTAACAATGGCTATAAGACGCTTAACGACAGCGACCGCCTAATAAAACAAAAACTTAGAAAAACAAAAAAAAAATTGCCCACTTTTGTTCCACAGTCACAAAATAATAAGCTAAACCTCTAGAAAGAAGACAAAATCGCGGTGTTAATCGACGTAACAAAATTTTCACTTCTACACACGCCAAGTTGACATTCACCATATCTACGCGATACTGAATGGAAAACGAGCGCAAGGCGCGTACTCGAGGGGCTGATCAACGACGACAATTTTACCTTTACCCTAACCTGCTTTCTACTCTAAAATTAGAAAAAAATGTTCCAGCAATAACAGGGGAGCCTTGCGCGCGAGTTATTTCCGGCGTTTTCCTAAACGACGTGCGCGTTCATGCGTGAAAACGCGAGTAACCGCCGGAGAGCAATGATCAGTCTCTTAAAAACGCGCCATGCATTCGTCTTCCATTAGGAATCGCAGAAGCATAGTGTTGATGATCGGCGTCTGTAACGGAAATTGGAAAAAAAATTAGATTGAAAGATCAATAGTTTTTCGTCTAATTTGCAAGTATTCTCATGGGATATTTAAAAAAGGAGCCCATAGACAAATAGACCTCGAAAGAGTGAAATTTTAACAAAATATTGATCGAGACATCTATTTTCAGCACCATTTTTCCCACTTGAGGAATCCTTCCATCAATAATAGAACGTTTAATGATGCTATGCTGCATAGCGATGATCTTTACTCGGCGGAGCCTATTCGATCGCGTGGGAAATGCAACAGCACCTGCATCATGGCGGACATCATCAACACGACCATAAAAAGATGATTGAGAACGATTAGGCGTTCGAGTCAACTAAGAAAGATTAATTTTATTACACTATATAAAAATATAGCCGGTAGAATCCCAACGCAGTAGGGACCGATACAAGAGTTCTAGGGTTAGAAAAAAGACTTTGCTCTCCTATAGAACAGTTCTCTCCTTGGCTTGATTACTGAGAAAGCCTCAGGCAATTTCACTCGAGTGCAGTTCCACGAGGGTGCAATCATCGCTAAGAGAACTTTTGGGGGAAAGAAGGATCCTTCTCGGCTAGGAATTGAAATCGGTTCTTCCGGACCACATCGTTAGGTCTCTCGACGACAATTTGACATGATGAAAGCTCAACTAATTGCCGAATAAAACGCGATTCGGAGGACACGCAACGAGGCGATTTTTCAATGTCTTGACTCATCGGTTGCGAAAAGCACGAAATACACCCGAATAGCGTGCAAACCATGATTCCCCAAGAGACGACAGGGTTTATCTGGGGTAAACAGGAAGTCTAATAGAGCAAAAAAGGAATGATCAGCTTTTGTAGGACGATTGGCCACATTAAAAAAACACTCACCACTGACATCATCGAAAAATCCAGCGTATGCCGATACGGCCAACAACAACACGGCAACAGTAACACGCCCGTACATCGCTGTAAGTGAAAAGTGGCCCAGGGCGTGGCCTCCGTCGGGTGTCGAAGGCCAGCCGACAAGGGCGGACCGGACGGGGGGAGGAGTCGGACGGGAAAGAGAGAGAATGGCGAGGAACGAGATGAACGGCAGCAAACGGACCAAATGAGGAGGCCAAAGAACGAGGAGGAATGAGAGGAAGGATAAAATCAAAGAAACAGTTTAGAGATGGCATCCTTTTTTCTACCTATGCCTTCCTTGCCTTCGGAGGTTGGGTCGATTAAATATCCGTATTAGAGGTATGCCAAATAGTGCAGAAATCGTGATTCACAAAGGGATTGCTGGGTATATTCACGGTTCATTCAGGGTTAACGGGTCTAGCTAGCCTAGATATCCCGATTCGGATTCCTCAAATGACGCGCAGACCCTGATTCATCAACGCGGGCTGGGTTTATTAAGAATTTATTTGGGTTTGTATGCCAATGAGGTGAATTAAGGTCCATATCAACCCAAAATTAACCCTGAATAAACCCCATGGCGCGTATATGAGTCACCGTTTGTACACCATTTGGTGTAATCGAACCATCGCCGCCCAGTGATTTGTACTAGACATCGCATAAACCCGTTGATGCGCTTTTTAGGGTATATTTCAAGGTTTACCACACGAGTTGAGGTGTCACCCGGTTCAAGTTCAGAGCCCACATTCATGAACCGTATACCCGTATAAAGGAATACAGGTACACCATTCGTGAGTCTGGGCTCTGAACATGAACCGGACGTTACCTCAACCTTTCAGGCAGAGATAAACCATGCCGCACAACGTCTAACCGCAAATAACCATGACCGACTTCGGGGTAGACAGCATAAGTAGGGCCGTCTTGAACGGCCGTCAAAAAAGGCCGATTTTCGTGGCCTTCAAAGACAGAACATGAGTATTTACAGAAATCGCTGAGGTAAAGAGCTCTTTTACTCCAAACCACCCCGGCTTATATACCATCTGAGAATCCATACTTTGACTGACTAGTAGCGCTGTTTTCCCATGCAGGTTATCGTGGCTTCGAAGGAATTCCAAATTCACAAACAACACCACGTGGGAAAACTGCAGCACGTAACGGCAACCCGTGAGGAAAGTGCCAAACATGACAGACAACTGTCGGTAAACACAAAAACATCAATCTCTAAAAAAAACTAAAACCAAAGCGATCAACAATAATCTGTCCACTAGGGACGTGCCACGCATTCGTCTCTCATTCGGAATCATGGAGGCATCACAAACGCATACTTGGCCTACACAATAAGTTGCGGAGACCAGCACCAGCAGATCATTTCAGTATTTTTACCTTTCCAGACAATCTGTTACCGATTTACCCTACCTTGGAGCAACGGAAGGCTTGTTAGACGGGGCGAGCACCGATCGCTCCACCGTACGGGTGTCAGTCGCGCCTCTTACCGTTCAATCACTTTATTGGCAGGAATCATTCCGAAACTGCCTCAATTATATGGTTTATTGTATATTTTTTTTTCAAAACAAATATTGAGATTGCACATTCAAAGACTCTATCAGACCTGATTTTTGAACCATGCCCTTAAGCGGTCGCGAATACAACCATATCAACAATTTTCAAACGCTAACGAATAACTATTACTTTTTGAGTATCAACTCATTACTAAGGGCGAGGTGTAGTGGTAACAGGCGCTACTGGCATCCGTATGGTCGAACGATCGACCCACGTCTGCGCAAACCAAGCCTTCCATCCCACTAAGGTTCGGTAATTTGATACCAGACTTGTCTGGGAAGGTAAAGACACTGAATTGGTATAGCGGCTGGCCCTCGCATGCCACTGCACATGTGAAATATGCATTCACCACGCCTCTACGGTTTTCAGTGGAAGTCGAGTGCGTGGCGCGACCTTAGTGGACTGAGTAACGGAGATCACTTCATCGTTTCCTTTGACCTTTTAGAGAAGAAAAACAGGAGTTCCATAATGGACCTTCAGGGCACATAGATGAGCAAAAATATAAATCGACTGATCGAAAAAGCCGAAATCAACCAATTTCTGTATTGGGCGCTCGGAGTGATAGCCTCCCAATTCTAGAAGACACGGAATATCTCGTGAGGTTGCATCACTCTTACAGACCATTGAATTCATTTGATTTTCCGCAACGCTAAGATTCGCGTGCTCCGAAAAATTGGTGGGAAACGCTCATATTCCTCATTGTTCTGCAGAACATTCAAACCCAATAGTCATTTCATGAGAGAGACCGTTTCCCTTGGATACATTTCGGCGACATTTCAAGGTGTAGAAGATTTCCGATCGACTATATGGAAATGTCGATGGTACACTATCAATCAGCTAAAGAACAGTGGCTTAGCTATCACTTAGCCGACCGCATACATATGCTTTGTTCGCGTAATCACACACGTAAATACTTCGACAAGCGGATCATGGCAGAGTCCCAGGGAGCGCTATCGTCTAATCTCTTCTCAAAATAATGGACTTATAGCGGTACCAAAGTTCAGTTCAAAGGTAAACAGGTCGGCGTTGATCAGTCACCTGAGGACGCGCCACGCACTGGTCTTCCATTCGAATCGTAGAGGCTTGACCTGGGTGGAGATCGATCGCTCGACCCTGTGGATGTCAGTGCAGCCTCATTCCACTGCACAACGCAGAAGTTAGAGGGAATGTGGTCCATTCAAGGAATTTTTGAAAGAATCGGAAATCGATATCGAACGAGGCTGTGCCTGAACACTCAAATAAGAATTCTCCCTCTTCTTAAGATTTCTGTTCCTTCAGAGTAGAGGTGAAGGTAACGGTGCCGGCTTTGATCATTCCCCAAAGGGCGCGCCGCCGCATTCATGATCAATTCACAATCGTAGAGGCTTTATGAATGCGTATTTGGCCTATACAATGACCTGCGGGGGCCAGCCGCTATACCAGGTCAGTGTCTTTACCTTCCCAGACAAGTCTGGTACTAATTGACCGACCCCGGAGGAATGGAAGGCTTGGTTGGCTAGGGCGACGATCGGTCGACCGTGCTGGTATCAGCAGCGCCTCTCACCACCGCACCACGGGCGTCCCATAGACCCACAGAGTAGTTGTTGATAAACTCCACGAGATTTACCACCCGCCACATCTTCTATTCCCTCGTGTGGTGCAATGGTAACAGGCGATAGTGACACCGGCACGGTAGAGCGATCGATCCTCGAGCCATGTATCTAAGCCTTCCCTCCTACCGAATTCGGGTAAATTGGTACCAGAGTTGTTTGGGAAGGTAAAGACACTGACTTGTACAGCGGCTGAGCCCCGCAAGTCATTGTATAGGCTAGATACGCATTAATCATGCCTGTACGATTCTGGATGGAAGACGCGTACGTGGCGCGTCCTCAGGAGACTGGTCAATACCGACCACTTTACCTATACCTTTAACCTTCGGGAACCTTCAATTACACGAAGTGGGTTATTTACACCCTCTTGCAGTTCTCCTGTGCCCGTGCCGGTAACGAGTTTATTCTGACTCGTTCGCTGTCGATATTGGCCCAACGACAAAAGACGAGTCATCGCGAACCTCTATCGTCATTTATGATAGTTTTTCACGGCCCATGAGAATGACGGCGTTTTCGAACGGCCTTTCAAGACTTGGTAATTATCCATGCAGGCAGGACGCAATTGGTGCATTGAGCGAGACCGGAAGCGGTGGTCTTTGACTTCAATTTCGTCGAAGAATGATCGATGAGCAACTAGACCCTGGTCGCAATCGAGCCAAGAGCGGATATCCTTCGAAACCCTTCCAACAACCATTTAAAGGCCGTTTATCTTCCCCGAAAATCCTTTATGAGTGGATAATTCGTTGGTAAATCGTAGAGAGCTGAAGTTTCCGGTGATCGGTTGTGAAATAGTGGGTTATCTTTGCTCCGCTGGCGTTCTGATCGTCTTGGCATGTCTGGTAGGGTTAGAATAAACCTCCACGGTTCGATTCTGTTGGGATTCTCCTCGACCAACGGCCACTCGATACTCTGCGGATTTGTGAACTGACACGGCGAGTGCGGTCATGCGAATCAGAGTTCCAATTTGTCGCTCACAGAGACCCTCATCAATCTTCCTCCTCCGTAGATTCTGGTTTAACGGAGCAAACTTCTACCCAGAAAGGTGATTTTCCCAAAAAAAAACACCCAGGAAAAAATGGTGGAGGAAGCTGCCACCGGAAATTCTTCCCTGGTACTGAGAGAAAAACAAAAACAAAAAACGGAAGGACTGCAGCAAGCAACTCCAGAGCATTTTCTGGACTTTTGGGACCACTTTGGCAAGGGAATGTTCACGCTGTATATATTGAAGATGTCGATGGGCATTGTGTGACACATTTCGTACATACCCTTAGACGTTATTAAAAGTAATGTGGTCGATGTTGAAGTCCCCAAAGTGCGCGCCATACACTCGTCTTCTATTCCGAAACCACGGTAAAGCGTGACTGGCTTATACAACGACTTGTCGGAGCGTCCTTCAGTGTCTCTACCTTCCCTGGCAAGTCCGGTAACAATTTACCAAGCCGATCGAAGACCCGGTTACCCTAGATGAGGATCGATCGCCGGAACTTGTGTGGTCATAAATTCAAGCCCTATATTTGGGAACATTCAAGCTATCTAATAAAATATTTAAGCTCTGAAGATATTTGAGCGGTTATTTAATCACCTCCCCCCTAAGCCAGTTTTAAAACCGGAAAACGGCGGGCATTGATCTATGCCTGTCCAAGATTAACGATTACCCAGGGTATACGATCTCCTTCGTCTTTGCCATTGAGCCTTGACGGAGAGCAGTGCATAGAAAGTAGCTACTTAGCCGCATCCGAGCGTCGAAGATGAGGCAAGAATACGCATTACGGCGAAATGATTAAGGGGTCAAAGACTGATGGTGGCGGATTCTCGGCCAGTCGAAATTCGATAGCCTGGGGGAGGGACGAGCTTTAGCTCTTTGTGACGGGGAGGCTGGTTTGAATCTATTGTCAATGAGTCTACTTTTTGTTCAATTCAAGCTTATCCTGCTTCAGGGGCCATCGTGCAGTGGCAAGAGGCGCTCATGACACCCGCACGGTCGAGAGATCGATCCTAGGGCTTCCATCCCTCACGTAAATTAATTACCAGACTTGCTTTGGAAGGTGAGAACACTGACATGCGCAGCGGCTGACCCTGCAAGTCGCCGCATAGGCCAAATACACATTCACCAATCCTGACTGACGATTCTGACTGAAAGACGAGCGCACGGCGCGCCCTCAGAGGAAAGATCAACGCTGGCCACTCCACCTTTATCTTTTACTTCCCTCAGCTATTCACTCAATGGGGAAGACGCCGACTAACAGGTCACGAATGACTCATATGTTGTTGCAAAAAATTGAAATCGAAGTGAAAATGGCATATTTTGAAAACACTCCGCAGAAGACTTATTGTTAGGAATATTCAGTGGGAAGACGCCGACTAATAGGTCACGAGTGACTCAAATGCTGTGGCAGAAAATCGAAATCGAAGTGAAAAATGGCACTTTTTGGGAACACTCCGCATAAATCTTATTTTTAGAAAGGAATCTTACTGTTCCAACAAGTCTCAAGTCTCAAGATACTCAAGACAAGAAGAAAAATCAAAAATTTTCGTTTTGACTGAAAAACAAGCAAATGAAACAGACTTCACTTTGAAGAAAAGCAGAATTTACTTACTTCCTTCGATAGATACTTAGATGCTTTAATGATCAAAGAGCAGTTTGCGTTCTATAAATAGCACATTTTCGCCTCCCCGAAGGTAGGAAAAGGGCAAAGCACTCAAGACCAAAATGTCTTCAAGGCAAACATATAGACGATTTGGCTCGTTCCATAAAGACTGTTGACTAGTTGGTCACATGTTTTTAGCAGCGACGATCCGGCTGACCTTGCCATCGTTAGAGGACGAACAACTGGTAAATCAGCTCTGAGTCATGGACGACGGTTTTCGCTTTCATGGTAATTGTTGCGTTCACAAACAACGAAAACACCTGCGCTTGGTGGTAGGGAAACCGGGGGTAATCCATCGATCCCGTTTTGCCCAGTTTTCATACCATAAAGGTAAGAGCAAAAGTGGAGATCGTTGATCAGTCCCATAAGAACACGCCATGCATTCGTCTTCCATTCAGAATCGTAGAGGCATTGCAAATGGCCCGTCGAGCGGCCAACCCCCACCCACGCTATGGTACCTCCAACCGGTCAGGTAAATTAGTACCAGACTTGTCTGGGTAGGTGAATACACTGACTTGGCTGGCTCCCGCTAACCAGTTCACCTTTATCTTTTACCACCTTTCTATTGAAGATACCAGGTGAATCATGATGCTATGGGTACATTTTTGCATAAGAAAGTCACCATTGGCGAATCTATCGGCACCAGTGGGGATTCCTAACCGACAAGATTGCGCCATGCCGACGAACTTTGTACTCATCAAAACCCACCACCATCGCTACATCCGTCCATTACCTCTCCCCTGGGAAGGCAGTTACTCGCTCGCCACTAAATGCAAACACAATTGTCTGACAATGAACTTCCCCCGTTTGTCCTTCTCTTGCAAACTGATTGGCAAAGCCGCCAGTCTGGGGTGGAACTTTTCCTTCAATTTTCAGTTTTCTTGAGGGAACGTTTCGACGGAACGATCAATCAACGCATCGGACTTCGACGAAAAAAATGGATAAAACAAAAGGTAAAAGTGGAGGTTATGCCAGCCATTATACCAAGTCAGTGTCTTTACCTCCTCAGACAAGTCTGAAAGCAATTTACCCGACCCTGTAGGGATGGAGGAATGCTTAGTAAGTCGGAGCGGGTGTCGACCGCTTAACCATGTGGGTGGTAGTAGCGCTTCTTACCACTTCACCATGAGGACCGTAACATTAGAAATAGAAAATAAAAACACAACAAGTCCGAAATATAAGAGAAAAAGAAGCATGCCAACAAACAGGAACGCACCAAATTTTTTGCACAGCTATCTTTACTCCAGTGCCTTGATAGTAGTCCAGGTGGTAGCTGAGGAACCTTTGGCGGTACCGGCATACTACTGTGAAAAAAAAATGAAAATATTTGACTTAGACGAATAAAAATAAAACGAGAAAATGAATAAACTCTTCTGCCAATTCATCTTACCTTTACGAGACCATACAAATTCGCTTTGCTCATCGATACGAACAAATAAAAGTTGAAATTAAATGAATATACAACCAATTCAACAACAACACACCTTTCTTTTCCAGTAGAGCTCGCCTTGACCATATTCTTCCTGCAGCAAAATCGCAAAATTTTCAGGAAATAAGGAGCGCAACCCTCCGTTTCAAATACAAAAGAGTAGCTTCATGTCTATTGAAAATTTGGGGATTTACAAACCACTTCTTGATAACAACAAATAATAAAATACAAAAATGACCGGATACAACTGATATTGATCCGCCAAAAGACTAAGGTACTTCACGACTCACTAGAACTACTCGTATATTTGACTGGCCTACTTCAGAAATTCTATAGAAAGAGTCAGAAGAGTGAAAAATCAAAGTAAGACATATAGTTGACGGAATGGACACAAAAAAGGAAAGTTGACGAGTTAGAGAAATTATAGAATTAAATACAGAGGCATTAAAAACAGGGCATTCACCAATTTGTTTGCAACATACACACTTATTAATGAACTCTTAAACAATGTCTACTAGAATTTTTAAGTAACACACACAGCAAAAACACAAAGTTAGCATAACCGTGGAAATTTCACCCTAACGATAAGATAAGATATTTATTCATGAAACAAAGCTACGAACTAGGGAAGGTAAATAAGATGTCTATCCTAAGATAAACGCATGGGATCCGATGAGATCATTCAAAAATGAGATCGTAGTCAGAAAGATGGCTTCAAATACTCAAAATTTCAATGTTAAGCTGTGTAGATGAAACAGAGAAAAGATTTGTCATTAAATAAATGAAAATTTGAGAGAAACAACATCTAAAAAGACATCTGAAGGGGTATCGTGAACCATAAAAGTAGGTAGTGGTACCTCCCGAAAGCACAAACCTCAACCGGCCATCTCTCACCCTTAAATATCGAGAATAAATGAGTAATTCGAAGAATACATGTGCCATCAATCTTCCATTGCTTCAGGAAAGCACACAGACCAATAGAATTAATGGTCTGAAGGAAAGATCAAGTATTAAAACGAAAAAACATATGTATATATAACGCTGAATTCCTTACACAAAAGAAAACTCACAGGTGTGCCGCTTGCTGTCTCCATCGTGGTAATCCTCACATTCTCGTTTTAGAGCACGATTTCTGAAAATAGACGCAATTGAGGCCTGAGGCGATCTGACAGATTCTAAATTCACGTTGAGGCTGATTTTAACCTTCCATACAAAAAAACCCACATAAGGTGAAAGTATCTTATGAACTAACTCAATTCCACCATAGCTTGGGTTACTGTAAAGCTCAGAAAAAAGCAGGTACCAGTCGCTGATCAAGTCAGTGTCTTCGCCTTTACGAACCTGTGTGGTAGTAATTTACCCGACCAAGGAAGGATGGAAGGGTCGCATAGCCCGGATCAATCGCTTGACCGTTTGGGTGTCAGAAGCGCTTCTCACCACTGTACTACGCACGTACCAGTTACATTAATAATTTTGAAACATTGGCTAAAAAACTTGGGAACGAACTTGGTGGTGGCGGTTTCTTCGAGCTGAGAGCTGGTCGAGCTGGCGGCTTCTCGTCGTTGCTGGTACTTCTCGTCGAGCAATCGCGACATGCGTTGGTTTCGCCAAAATCGTTTCGATGACTTCCTCCAATCCACTGCAGCTCTATCACGATGTTCAATCCGTTTCCAACGTTTTTTCCCGATTCCATTGTATTTGTACGTCCCAAACATCTCAGCTTCAAAATGAAACGGTTCTCTGCGATAGTCGACATTTTCGTGAGAAGATTCGAGGCCCTCGGCTGGCGGCATCTTTGTTGGCAGGCCAGAATAACCAGAATAAAAAGCATCGCCTTCCACTTCGGAAGTTCCAATGTTCACTGAATCGTGCTCTGACTGCGACTCTTGCTGTTGGGTTGTCTGAAAGGAAGCTTTTAGTCCAGTAGCCCTCTACAGGGTAAAGAAATGCAGAGAAGAAAGAAATTCGAAGATGGATGGAGGATTCTTACTAGCACTTTACCAAATCACCTTACCAATTCTTCAATAATACACAAAATTGGGTACAACTACACGACAAAAAAAGGATGAGTCATCTTCATCACAATAAGATGACTTTGAAAAAAGAGATTCCAGTAAAGAGACAAGAACCAAAAATCATACCTACACTTTTATTTTTCTACTACCTTCCCTTTACTTTATTGTAACGATACGTAGCTCCTTTTTATTGATCATTGTACTACACATAACTTGCTCATGTAATAAATATGAAATATAAAATTTATAAAAAATAACCGAACCTGCTCTATTTCACAACGTTCTTCCCGAAGTTTTTCTACCAAAGAATAAACACCCTCTAGTTCCTCTTCCAGCCGAGCGTTATTCTCATGCAACTCCGAAGCCGACGCCTGGAAATGACATTAGTTGCCGTGAATCATACATATGTCAGCTGCAACTGAGCTAGTGAACAAATGAGCTCTCCTCAATATAGGACAGGGATATTAAGAGCTTTCTTGATGCAAAAAAAACCACAAAATTATAAAAATTAAAAAAAAACAACAAAAACGGAATGGTAGGCTTGAAAAACTTACTAGTAGAGTGTCACGCTGCTTCTTTGCTGCTTCGAGTTTCGATTTCAATTTCGAATTTTCGTTCAGCGAGACCGCCAGGTCTCGCGTCCGTTGCACAAGAGTATTTCTCTTAATATTCATTTACTATTACACCCTGACGGCATGCTATGATGTCCTTGCTATGAGCGATTTTTTGAATTTACAAAAGATGGAGCTAAACGAACATAGTGAACACATTTCTCAAACCACTCACCAAGGTATCCAACTTATCTTCTAAATAGTTTCTGCGGTTGTCAATGGAGCTCTTCATAAACGTTGAATGCAATTCGTAAACTCAAAATAAACAACAATGAAGGAATTTTTCAAAACTTCTCAGCCGAAAGTAATTTCATAAGCAGACCCACGTTCAGCTTTCAGAGAGAAGTTTTCCTTTTCATCGCGAACTTTCTTCAATTGTTCTTGAAGATGCTTGTTCTGAAAACCACTTCATTGCAAATAATAAAAAGAAACGAAGTATGGGTAAAGTCTATCGACTGACTTCGACTTTTATTTGGGCGATTTTATTGTTGTTAGTGATCAATTTTTCTCTGTAGTTCTGCGCCACTGACTGAGTAGAGCGAAGCTCTGCCTTTAATCTGGCAACCATTGACTTCAGAGTGGCAATTCTGAAACGATTTTTGTAGCACAAAACGAGGTCCCAAATATCATAAGCCTAAGCAAAGTACCGTCAAGTCGAGAGGAAGCTCTGACAAAAAATCCAATTTGAAACAAACAAAAACAAACAAAAAATCCAATGAAAATCAACGAGAATATAGCGAACATACGACAAAAAAGCGCAAGGCATTTTTAGAGCAAGCACCAACTGTTATAAACCTAGAACCGATATAAAAGGAAATTACGCGGACACGGTATATGAACAAAAACATCAACATCAGACAAGGTTTAGCAAATTCACTCAGCGAAAAAAATGCAAATAGTTGGATGACCTCGGTTGGATGAATCCCAAGAACATCAATATCTAATCTTACAGAAGACAAACCAGGAACAACGGTTGGTCGCTGAAATAAAATAGAATGGATTCAAATTTCCCACCAGAATAACGAAATTAAAAGCAAAAGAGAAGGCTTTCACCGTTCACCGACCTCCCAATGGGGGTGGGGCTGTCAGTGGATGAGCAGCTCGGCGCCTCCAGTGGGTCATACAAATCTGGCGCCCATTTACCCACTGGGTTAATTGGCCTAGTTGCCATTGGGTGGGTATCGATCACCACATCACTATGAGGACGGTGACGCCTCACAAGAATCTATCACACCTGCAGGTACAAGTGAAAGAGACAGTGCAAAAAAAGGGTAACGCCTTCCTCTAAAAAGGAGACTTTTTAGAAATTTCCAGAGTTTTGATCGACTTACTCTCTTTCCAAGCACTTCCTTTCTGCTGCTCGCACTTCTTCGTCACATATTCGCACATCGTTCAACATCGCAATCTGTTGCTCCTTACTGCTGATACATCGCGATAGATTGAAATTGTCCGCTTGACATCGTAGAAGCTCCTCCAGAAAATCGTTGCACGTGTCCAAATCCTGGAAAAAATCCGATCTCCCTACAGCAATCTCCATGTTCTCATTTTCAATATTACTTTAATCTGCCCCACGATGCTGTTAAGTGGAAGTTGATTACACTACAGCCTAAGATTTTCACCCTACCATTTTTTTCAAGTGGGCTTGATTTTCCACCGTTGATCTCACTGGGGGTTGAATAAAATTATTAGACAATAATCCTGAGCAGTATCTCAAAGGTGGAAGATTAAGGCCTCTAAGAACGAAACGAAGGTCCAAACGTTCGGCAGAAGGAAAAGTTATTTAGAATATTATCCATTCAATGTCAATATTGCCAACAAAACAACCCAAATTAAGGTAAAAAGGCTCACCATAAATCTTCCTAATCGTTGAGGGGTTCTCATCATCACCATCGTTTCGTCGTGGTCCTCAGCATTCTCGTGTTTAAAACCATCCATGTACACCTTGCTGTTCAAAAAGCCTCTACCGTGGACCGAAACACGACAAATGTCGCTCATCACATTTAAAATTAGAAACAAAAAAAGATAAAAGGACTGCAGGCTGCTGTAGCTGACTGAAACATAAGATTAGGCACAATTCACGTCTCTTTAAGAAAATGCTGAACAATCAGCGACGACTTACGTATTGCTATCTGGCTTATTGCAAATACCTGGCAGTCATAACAACATCGAAAGTGGAAATAGAACAAATAAATGCGAATTGTAAGTTACTGTAGTTTAATCGGCTCGCACCAAAAAGTATCTTCCCTAAGCATTCTTCGAAAAAGATAATAAACTTTATAAAGCGCTCGAGGAAAAATCAAGCACTATCTAATAAGCAAAGAATCCTTTCATAACATTTTGAATTAACAATATAACGATATTTTAACAATAACAATACAGTAGATAACAAACGTAACAGAAAACGAAACAAAAACAAGCAAAAGCATCAACCACGCAACAATATATTTCTACAGTGGCTTCACATTAATAGATCTCATTTCATTAAGGGCAAAAGGAACCTTAAGAAACGACTGTGATGAAGAAAGAGAAAATTTCCCTACAAAATTTAAAATACAAGCACCACAATCACAGCAGTCATTGATAAACTAATCGCTTTCGGTTGAGGACCAGTTGTCTGAAAGCGGCGCTGTAAATTTGATTCTTTCTTCGTAAAATTCAATTCTGCCAGCGACCCCCCACCAAAAGTTGAAAATTACTCCAAATTTGTTCTTCATCTTGAACTATTTTGCATTATTTTGCCGCTTACTGTATTTCGTAGTTTGACCTGTTTTACCATTTACTAGTGTTTTCGCTTTGTACACCCCGGTGCAAAATTATAGGTTCACCCCGCGATTTGTCCATAAGTGCCTCAAATCGAAAGGAGTCTGGTACGATTCGGTAGTCCTAACGACTCTATTCAAAAATATGTCGGAACATACCATTTTTGCAAATTTTGTGTTTTTTAAAAATATTTTATAGTGATTTTCATATGCTATTTTAAAGGAAAATATTTCAAATATCGCTGAGCGAAGGATCAATCTGAGACGATATTCTGATAGAGCATAGTCTAGTTATTATAATGTTACAAACATTTGATTCACATCGCGATTAAAATATAGATTTTTGTGAGCAAACATTTTGGTGGTCAAAAAGTGGTCAAATTTTAGAACAATGTTTCAAACAAAATTCTATATCTTCTTAACTTTTTATCAAAATTGCACCAAATTGGAAAACCCTATAGAAAATGATTTTATTTTTAAGATGGTTGTTTTTGTTACGAGTATGGTTTCCTAGTTTGTGAGAAAATGTTTTTTAAAGTGGAGATTGCGTAAACTGTTATATCCAAAAAAGTTCGAGAGTAATCGACTCCATTTTCTCATGGTTCATAGTACATTTATGGTTCTTTCAATGCTACGCGTATGCTGAAATAATTCGAAGTTCTTCATAAAAATATATCGCTTTGACTAACACACGCCGCATGCGCCGTCACCACCAGTACAGTAGATGGTGGCGGGCAGAGGCGCGCACAGCGTCTGTTAGTCAAAGCGATATATTTTTATGAAGAACTTTGATTTATTCTGGCATACGTACAGTATCAAGAGTACCATAAATGTACTATGAACCGTGAGAAAATGAAGTCGATTCCTCTTGAACTTTTTTGAATATAACAGTTTACGCAATCTCAATTATAAAAGAAATTTTCTCACAAACTAAGAGAAGAGCTTAGAAACAAAAATGAGACTTTTAAAGAGAAAAGCGTTTTCTATCGCGTACTCAGATTTGGTGTAAATTCGTTGCGCAGTTAGAAAGATATAGAATTTTGTTTGAAACATTGTTCTAAAATTTGACCACTTTTTGACCACCAAAATGTTTGCTCACAAAAATCTATATTTTAATCGCGATGTGAATCAAATGTTTGTAACACATTATAATAACTAGACTATGCTCTATCAGAATATCGTCTCAGATTGATCCTTCGCTCAGCGATATTTGAAATATTTTCCTTTAAAATAGCATATGAAAATCACTATAAAATATTTTTAAAAAACACAAAATTTGCAAAAATGGTATGTTCCGACATATTTTTGAATAGAGTCGTTAGGACTACCGAATCGTACCAGACTCCTTTCGATTTGAGGCACTTATGGACAAATCGCGGGGTGAACCTATAATTTTGCACCGGGGTGTATTTTTTTATCTGTCTGAACTCTCAGGATGCTTTGTCCTTCGGCGCGATGGTGATACTGTCACAACTATCGCTTTACATGTGATTATATCGCATGTCTCAATAAATAAATAAATAAATTCAATTCGAAGTTGACTCCATAAGAACTAATCCAAAAAGCCACGAAATTGTATCTCAACATGGCATTGGTACAGAAATCCATTGAAACAAATCAAGCATACTATTTCCATAGAATCTCAAAAATCAAGCATTACCCAATAGCATTACCCAATTTTCATAGAAATTCATAGATTAATAGAAGTCAATGAAAAATCTCCCAACGTACACCATATTTGAATATGAAAACTAATTGGATAGAACCTACCTCGCTTTGGACTGTATACACTTCGACTGTTGCCAAACAGTGGATGCCTTCGAGTCGATCTTTCCATAAAAATTGGGGAGTGTTCCTTTCTGAATCAAAAATTGTACAGATTTATTGGAAAAAAAAACTTGATTGTAAACATACAAAGACAGGTTCCATGAATGACTTGGAAACTGGAAGATAAACCTTGTAGCAAGAGAAGAAGAAAACCTGTGTAGATTCTGTGGCGGTGATTCTGGTGCGATCACGTGGCGACAGTCTTGCTTATTCTCATCAATTAAGGACTCCTCATGGTAGTAGTGGGTATCAGAATTCGGTCGATCGACATTTTCATACTTATACTGTCTCGAGAAATAATTGGAGTATTCGTATGAATATTCCGCAGAATTGGTGCGAGAGGACAATATCGTGTCATACTGCTCGGCAGATATGTGGCCGTTGCGATGATCGTCTGAAACTGGACAATCTTGAGACGTTGGTTCGAGCCCCACCTAAGCCCCTAAACAATATAAGAATATTTTCATATGGAGAAATTGTATTTAATTTGCCGTTAAATTTTATGTTACAAAGACATTAGTTTTGAAAAGTGTAAAATTCAGATGACGTTTCTCGACTAGTACATAGTATTAGCCAACATCATAAACCTCCCTTGATAAAACGATTATTGCTATTATTAAATGTAACGTATTATATTTCCTAGATTTTTTCGAATTTAAGAAAATACTATCGGCGAGTCACTTTGAAAGGAGCAGCTTTTAAACCTTTCTATTAGTATTGAGAATGCAGCCATAATCTCTCAAACGCTATCTTTACAGGACGATCGACAAATGAAAAAGCTCGAGGATTTTTTTAAAGAGAAAACTAACGAAGGCAATGAGTGATCGGAAAAATTGTTTCAAAACTGCAAGATTCCGGAATTTTTTTTTGAAAAATCTGGCTGCAGATAGTTCACGCTTCAAGCTTCTCGTCATTCTCGAAGCAATGAATACAATTCAAAAACGTTTTGATCAAAATAAATGCGAAATAATCGGCGAATTGTTGCGATCATGAAAAAGAAAAAACAATACAATGATTGATAAAAAACAAACAGGTCGAACGCTAGGCATTAAAAATATTATCACCACATCCCTATTAGAAAAAGGTATTATTAATACACATTGAAATTTCGTCTCCGGTTATTTTTTCGTTGCCAAAAAATGAGGCTTCGGTCGCTTGAACCACCAGTCGCTTGAACCGGTAGGTACTATTCTATGTTTCTGCTTTACTAGTGCCCTTTCAAGTCCAAAAAAACTGTTCAAAATAAACAACAACTTATAACTCTGCTCTTTTTTCACACAAAAAATCATATATACTTACCAATTTCTAGACGACTGTAGCTCTGTTCACTTTTCACTTCCTCATCTGGCATGCTTTCATACAAATTTTCATAGTCATTTACGTAGTCGTTTTGTAAACCAGAAATTGTTATCATAAGTGAGTGCTTGGTTTTTCTAAACTTCCTCGTTGAATTCTCGGACGAGAAATCCACAGTGCATTCCTGAACTCTGAACATTTGAGGAAATCTCAAAAAAACAAAAAAAAACAAAGAAAAAGAAAAGCAAACCAATTCGCCCGGGGAACATTCAACCACCGTTCTTTTTCTTTTGAAGCCTCGACTCGATGGGTCGTTCTTCTCAAAGTTTGCCTTAAGATGGGACTCTTCTTAAGGAATCGAAAACTAAATGACAACTAGAAAAAGTTGAACAAAAATCACAAGCTCCGAACTTACCAGACGAATTATTGCAAGACGAGCTCTCCTGTGGGATTTCCTCTTCTTGGCCATGGTTCGGCCTCCAAAAAAGAAATGAAATTAGAAAATCAGAAAAAAATTATTGATGGAAAGCTACTTCAGGGGAAGGGAAGTATGAACAGCCGCTAGAGGTCCAGTGTGCAGAGAACAGCGCGCCCCTGCCGCAGGCGGCAAACCGCTCTGCGGACAGGTACTGTAGCGGTGATCGCGGCGGGACCTACCTGTCGTTCGATCAGAGCGCTGATGGTGATCAACGTTCTTTGTCATTCTGGTGACTGCTTTAACCCGTGGGCGATTCCACTTACGGAGGGCTGGGTTTAGGTATGGGTATATCTCGGGGGTAGATTCCTGTTAACCCAGCCGCTAACCCAGCCAGCTGGGCTCAGATTTATGTACGAACGAGCGGTCTCCGAAACCACGGCGCAGCCAGAACTAGACGGCAGATTCGATGAGAGATTGCTTTTAACATAAGAAGTTTAGGCTAATTAGACAAAGATGGGCGCCGTTCGGGCTATATCTCGGGGTTTGTCGGGGGTTTACCAATGACGAATCTGGGCAGTGGGCCCACATTCATTATTGGCAAACCCCTGATAAACCCCGAGATATACCCCGAATGGGGCGCAAACCGTGATTCGTAAACGCGCGCCGGGCTTTATAGCGGGTGTATCACTCCTCGCGATGAGGCAGGGTTTGGGAGACCTCGAAGATATCGAGCGAGTTTATCGCCAACGGGGTTTCGGAGACCGCTCGTACGTTCATGAATCTGGGCCCTGGAGACGCGAGCCCTTATTGTTAGGGAACTGATGAAGAGGACACCTTGACCTTCACCCTTACCTATGGACTTTGGCGCCACCTGACGACATCGATCTTCGAAAAATGGAACGCGGATATTAGCTGAGGGTGTTTCTTCGGCTCGACGACTCGTGGGGGCAGTGGCCGCTGGCAAGCAATCCCATAAAACGCCACTTAGCTCTGGGGTGCCCGAAAACAACTCGGCACGAGTGCAGTGAGGAGCGGATGAGTTTCGACACGGCACGCGCCACCGCCGGCTAATTGTATCCGCTTACCGGCCGATGACCCAAATCGGCCATCTATCAGCCGAATCAGTGGTCGGACATTGTCGGACGTCGGCTTCGGATTCATGGCGTAATCCTGCTGTTCAACAGCCGAACGCCATCGTCTGCGTCGTCCATCCGACGGCTTACGGTAACGTCGTGACCAATCAGGTCGGAGGAGAGGGGGCCTGGGGGGCGTGACCGAAGGGTGCATGGGTGTGGCGCCGGGTGCGACCAAGGGCGACCATGGGTAGCCACTCGCTTGACTAGGCACATGGATCTGTGGCGGGGCTACGGCTACCACCCACCTTCACTGACGGCTGCCGCTCCACTGCCGCCGGCTCCACCGAACGGCCATCCGCTCGCTTCCGCCGCCACTTTTGTGCCGTCACCGTTTGGCTGTTCAGCTTTTCCAATCTTTTCCTCGTGAAATTCAATTCATTCAGCGATCTTCCCACCAATAGCTCGAAATTACTCCAAATTTATTCATCATCTTTAATTCAATTCGAATCTATAAAGAATTTAAGCCAAAAAGCCACGAAATTGCATTTCCGAAACAGCGAAAAACAGCGCCGATTTCCGCTCCGGGACGGAGTTCGACCGAAGTCGTCGTGCTGCCCCAATGCACTTCGGCTCGTCGACACGCTCTGACAAGCATCGAGCGCATTTCTGGCGGCGCGTGCTGTTGACGAGTTACCCCAAATTTTGAAAAGGTACAGACAATCGGATCCGAAATGGATGGGTATCGATTGAGGACTATCACCTGAGCCCAAATTCATGAACGAAAATTTGGGGTATTGTAAGGGTTTTCTATCAATCAATATCATTTTTTCAAGTTCTGAAGAAGACAAAAAATAAAATGCAATTAAATTTTGAAATATTCAGAAGAACAAATGCTGCCGAGCGAGAGGCAATCACGTACAAGCAGTAAAGCAGGTCGTAAAAACCACTAGGTCTAAAAACAAACGTTGTCAAATGGTTTATTTACAAAATTGGAAAAAATCGGCGAAAAACGGACGGAGGCCATGCGATACAATCGGAAGCGGTGAAAAAACCCCCAGGACAGGTAAAATTAGAGAAGAAAAACCACAAATGTGATCGTTCCCCAGAGAGGAATGCGGAGCGAGTTATACGGGTGCGGAGCGGTGCGGGTAATTTAAAAAAATATTTAAAAAATGAGTGAAGCACGCATATCAATAGACAAACGAGCAGGTAGAGGTGTACAGGTGAGCGCCAATGTGGAAAATATAGATATCGATCGGTTAGCGGGTGAGGGCGAGCAGCACTGGAGCGACCAGGGCGATTACAATTGCGCAAGTGGTGGCTGAATCCTTCTTGAGCTCCTCCACCACTTTGTCCAGACCGCTATTGGTGAAGATATCGTCAAGCATTTTCTGCCATTCCTTCTCATTTTCTTCGAATTTCGCCTTACCGTCTTGCGCCACCTGCAATATCAAATGCACATCATGGATTGCGTCCATCGTCGTCTACAAAAACACTTTGAAATGTTTTGAAATTGTATATCAAGATGGACGGGTCTACCAGAAATAAATGAATTTCTAGGACTCTAAAATAACTGTTTAACATGGTCTCTGTGACGAACGTGAAACGGAGGAAGCTAGAGGGCTACTACAAAAAAGAATCCGAGACACCGTTTTATTCGTGTGCACGGCGTATCCCAGGTCTACGCACGATCCAAGCTTCGGATCATGTCTCTCTCTATAGAAACCCCCACTTCTTTGCAATAGGCGGGAAAATTTATGCTTTTCAAAAGAGGCGCCACTATAGGGACCCAATCGATAATGGCGGTAAGGCGCGCGCGTATTAGTCGGCGCCCAGTAATGAGCTCCTTCGGGTTCCCTTTTGAACGCGATCCCAATCATATAAACACCGTTTTGTAACTCTTCAAAAGGGCAAAACCTACAAAATTACCTACCGAAAACTGTTTACTCCAGTCTTCCCCTAACTTTTCTACACCCTAGTACACTAAATTCTCCAACTATCCATTCCTCGAGATATTTACCTCGTCCATGCAACAATACCTCCCCTAAGGCTGTTTCCGTACACTGTCAGATGCATAAATGCTTCCGTCAACCTCCTAAGACATACAGCGCAACGATCGCGTCCGCACGGCTTACCTCGATAGTGGCAGATAATCTTCTATCCTTTCAATTTGTGTGAAAGGAATGATCACTGACTTTATAGTCGTTGACTCCACCAATTCGTTGGAATCAGTGGGATCAGCTGCTTTCTAGCTCATTCAATTTCGCGGGGATAATAAAAGCCCAACCGGACTAGGTTGCTGATGTCCTTGGAGGAGGTAGTTTCAGCAAGGTCATGTCTGAGGTAGAGGGTAAAAAATCACCCGCCTGGTGCCTATCTTTTATGGCAACGACTCGCGGGGGGGGGGGGGAAGTTGTGTTGGAAGGTCGAAATCGCCGTCTGGCAGCTGACAGTCGAGGTCGATAGCTGTCGTTGTTGAACATGACATTGATCAAGGCCGCACCGTCTACGAAATAAATCTTCAGGTCCATCAGCGGCAGGTGGGTAAAGGTAAAGTGATCGCCATTGATCAGATACCGGAGGACGCGCCATGCACTCGTTTTCCTTTCAGAATCATGGAGCCATGGTGGATGCGTATTTGGCCTATACAATCAGCGCCTTGCCGATGCTATCTATTTGGACAGACAATTCCGTTGGCGTATATTATGGTGTGTGTTGTGTATCCACACACACATCCGCGTCGTGGTACCGTAATCCATAAATAATTGAAGTGCTCGTGACGACGCTTCATACCACACAAAAAGGGTGTTCAGATTGGTTCTATCGGCTTCTGCAGCGCACGTTCTAGATTTGAACCCACAAGGAACGTGGGGTGGCGAAAAATAGGGAAAGAATTGAGCGTAGGGTTCACTATGGTGGGATTAAATAGGTAAAGAGGAATGGCACTATTCAACTTAACGGACTTTAGTCCTCGATTTTTTTCAGTCGTCGGAATTCGCTGAAACTTTGCGCAGAAGGTAGTTGAGGGCGCTGATCACGAATCTGCTGCCCGTTTTTCACGTGGGTGGTTTCGGACCACCCAACTCGCTACAAGGGTGGTCCAGTCGGGGTCACCGATTTCGCTGAAACTTTGTCTATAGGGGTTCTCTGGTGTCGTGAACACGATGGTGAAGTCCGTTTTCCAAATGGCGGGCGAATAAGGTAGTTATAAGTGAGCCTCACCAGGTAGGCTCGGTAGGTATCCACCTATAACTACCATTTCGAAAACGGACTTCGCGATCGTGTTCAGGACACCAGAGAACCCCCATAGACAAAGTTTCAGCGAAATCGGTGATCCTGACTGGACCACCCAAGTAGCGATTTGGGTGGTCCGGGACCACTCACGTGAAAAACGGACAGCAGATTCGTGATCAGCGCCCTCAACTACCCCCCTGTGCAAAGTTTCAGCGAATTTCGACGACTGAAAAAAATCGAGGACTGGAGTCCCTTAAGTTGAATAGTGCCAGAGGAATAAGCAGAATCATGAGTCTCTATTCAGTATTTCTATGAGTACTCCTATAGTAAGGAAAGAACAGCGCACCGGATGGAGCAGTAAGAGGCTTCACTAGCTTTACTGGTCTACCATTTTACTTTTATCCTTCTACCATAAAACCGGCCAAAGAATTCAGTTTTGGAGAACAGATTCGGTGGAAAATAAGAGTTAACAATAATGACCTTACGACTACTTTCACAACCAAAACGACCCTGAAGGACACTTTCGAAGTGTACAGGACAGTTTTCTACGCGACACCTCCGCAACATAGGTCTAGGTGTTAACGACCACAGATAGTATCCTGGTGGCTCAGTCAGTAGTATGTAGGACTCACAACCTGGTGGTCAGGGAATCGATCCGTTTGTTGGGCTTTCCTTTTGCCTTCATGCGTTTGATCCCGAATTAGGCTCCCTTTGCAATTTCGTCGCAGTTGCGGGGTAGAATCGCGTTTGGGAGGAGCATGGCCAACAGAGTACCCACAAGGGATAAGGATGCGCTGATGTATTCATCTTTCACCCAGAACAGAATAGGAGTGGTTCCGCCTAAGCCATTTTACCTGCAAATATTGAATGGAAGACGATGAGTTCCAATCACAATCTGATGTATTGAACGAAATCGCAAATAAATGCCGTGGCACTCAACAACATACGTGGGCGTCGGCACGAGCACTTCTATCATTTATGGATTACGATACCATGACGTGGATGTGTGTGGGTACACAACACACCATAATATACGCCAACGGAATTGTCTGTCCAAATAGATAGCATCCGCCTTGCCTTCACCATAGGCATCCAGTTATATTTACCTCTTCCAGGGAGACTCCAATAAACGTCAACTACCGAAAAATAGGCAAAATTTTTTTGAATTAGTTCAATTTCAACAAGCCCCTGACTTTGAACCAGAGCACGCGTGGTACAGTGGTAAGAGGCACTACTGACACCAACACGGTCGAGCGATCGAACCCGGCCCGGACTAACCAAGCCTTCCATTCATCTGGGTCGAGGGTAAGGCCCTTGTTATATGTTCGCTCACCCACCAGCGTAACTCGTCCATTCAGTATCAGACACCGTGGGGCCAGACACGTCTGTACGAGTTATCATGGTGACGCTGGCGTGGTGAACTCGTACAAACGTGTCTGGCCCCACGGTGTCTGATACTGAATGGACGAGTTAGGCCTTCGTTATAGGTTCGCTCGAACCGAGCGAAACTCGTCCATTAAGCATGAGACGCGCGTGGGGTCAGACACGCGCGTACGAGTTAACGGGGTGACGCCGTCGCGGGGACGCGCACGGGCTATTATGGGCTTCGCGGCATGACCCAATCGCAATGAGGGTCGCTTTGTATGCTTCCGGCGCGTGCGTACGTGCGTTGCGGCCGCGCGGTCACCGCCCGCAAATCGCAGGCGCTCAGCACGAGCGAGCCTATAACGAAGGCCTTACGCTGGGGGGGGGGGGGGGGGTGAGCGAATGTAACAAGGGCGTAAGGCACTGGTATAGCGGCTTGCTCCCGCAAGCGATTGTATAGGTCAGATACACATTCACCAAGCCTCTACGATTTAGAACGGAAGATGAATGCATGTCACATCCTTAGAAGACTGATTAACGCCGAGATCTTTGCCTTTTTCTTTGACCTTACATAGGTCCTGAAGTCACGTTGCTAAATAATAAATAGGAATAAAATTAAAGTCTAAAAAATCGACAACTCACTTTCTGGCCGAATTCAGTCACATTGTTGAGGAATCCGTGGACGGCGTCGATCGTCTCCTTCTCGGCCTCATTTACTTCCTGCTTAATTTCCTAAAAACAACGCATTCTATTTGAATACAAAAAATTAGGAGTGAAACATTCCTCTCTTGGCGCTCACCATGACCCATTTAGGAGTTTTTGGCGTAGAAGTGCAACTAGAGCCTAATCTCCTTTACAAAACGGATAACAGAACGCCGAAAACCGGTATTTCCTTGTTGTCGTCAAAAATTCCTGCACCAGGACACGCGCAAAACACCAATGTAACTGGGTTCTGCAGCGATTCAGGCATGAACTTGAACAAAATACCCACCAAATCAGCCAAAATCGTGCCGTTTTTACACAAAAGAAAAAACGGTACTTGTAAACTATCGGGAATCAGTTCGCCGCGCCACCGCGTGCGGCCGTCGCGCTTGACGTGGCGTGAATTCATTTCATGCGGTGCTATTCTCCAAATTGGTTGCACCACTAAACTTCTGGAGTCTGTATATGCACAAATGATCGACGACTATTTATTTAATAATTTTAGCTTGGAAAATTCCTACGAAAACAATAAAAACACAGTCAACACAAGCAATACAGAGAATTTTGCACTAAAGCTTATCTATTCACTTCCGGCGTTTTTGATAACATTGAGAACGGCCAGGAATGGATCTTTTTTGAATGCTGCCATTTCGTGCGCCCAGAAATAGAGAAAGCGGATAGCGGTCACAAACGTTAAAGTTGAATTATGGAACCATGTTCCCCTTGTGATCGCAACTTTACGACACGGCCTATGTGCGCATTTCCAGAACGGTTTGCGCTTTGCAGTAAAAAATACATTCATGTCGTGGCCCAGATCGCACTTTAGCTGCGTCGGAAAGGCACCATTCTCCTGCAAGAACTTCACCGCTTCTTCCTCACTGTGGGGTAGGCTGAAGACGTCCATTAGAACAACCAACTCAATGAGCAACAGCGAACAAAATGGCTCGGAGCGCGACGGCCGCACGCGACGGCGCGGCGAACTGATTCCCGATAGTTTACAAGTACCGAAAAAACTTTCAAAAAACCAATAGAAAGCGGTGGCAAACCTAAAGTTAAACCAAACCCTTCTGAGGTCTGAAATTCCAACCGCGAAACACACAGCCGAACTATTAATGAGTTCAAAAGCAAAATGAAAAGTCCACGGAGGTGCCGTGGGCGTGGCTACGGAAAAGGGGCGGGGTTATGCAAATGTTCTCAAAGGACTCACTCCGGCTTTATCTTCGATGGCTTTCAGGAGCTCCTTCACTCGCTCGATGTTTTGTTGTAGATCCTGAAAAGGAAATCAACCATCTTCAAGATGGATAATTTAGCGAATTCCGGCGAAAATATTGGGTGGTAAGAAAGTCTTGAGCCGTTTGACGTCTACTTTTTCTTTGTTTTCTTATTCAGTGCACAGTGCATTTTACTTTACGATTTATTCACCATTGTTAGCCAAAACCATAAGGTCCCTGATAGGAAGGATAACCACCTTCTACTTGCAGATATGAGCAGGCTGGAAGCCAAAGAAGTCGATGACTGCCCGTATGACATCATCGACTTTGATGACTTTTTTCTCAGCTTAAAAGCAACGCAGAAGGAGAATAATTGGCAGCTATAGGGGACAGAATAAGATGATTGCAAAATCGTGTACCAACCGCATTTCTTTAAATTTTTACTAGACTCTTTATCAACGTAGGGTCTGCTGCATCATTGTGAGTGTACACCGAATGCACTCTCAGCCATTTTTCTCGAACTGTTTCCACGGGTTTCCAGAGCGGAACTGCTGTAACAACAGCAGAGACCATGTGCTCTTTTGTGGCCATCTTTTCGTGCATTATTCCTGTCCTGTGCCAGAAATCTTATTAGGGAACATTTTTAACATGTACTTCCGATTTCGCCTCCATAAGAGCGCTTCTGCTAAGGGTAACAAAACAACACCCAAGGTGAAGAAGAAACAAGGTACCCGCCTCTCATATATCCCACCTATGCTTTTCCAAACCTGCTTTCAAGGGAGCGGAGAAGGGAAGACTGCCCGATGAATGCCCAGGTGAACCACGTGCTGTTGGTCGGGACACCCGAGCTCAATCCGCTCGGCATTTCTCAGTAGCGAGGGAATGGAGCCAACTGGTAACTGTAGTGTGAGTGTGTTATAGTCTCCTTGCAAGAGTGCAAGTGCTTTTTTCTGGATCCGATGCGGCTGCTTCGAGAAAGGTAGAATTTTCTAACATAGGAAGCCGTCCCAACCTAGGCTTGGTTTCGAAGTCGGAGTCTCGAGCTGTAAAACGAGATAACCAGAGCTCGACGGTGCTGAGGGTCGTGGTGTCTTCTACGAATGCAGCACTGATGTTGCGAATGGTTTCCATCGTTCCAGTGCTGTGTCATCGTCCGTAAAAGATGAGGGCTCAAATATGCTCTTGTGGAAATGACATCGTATTTGAAGTTAAAGAAGAGGGTTTGACTATTTATAACCATCATAACGTTGCTTCATGAATTACTGACAACTAACACTGTTAGGTTATGGATAAAATTCAGAAGTCGTAAGTTCTGAAACATTCAAGCAAAGTGGCTCAATACTTTCTTACCACCACCCTATAGTACGATTGCCAAACAAACCGACCTCCTGACTATTGGCCCACAAATCCTTGGCATTGTGGTATTGTTTGGAGAAGAAATTGCCGACATCCGATGCCACTTCTATAGAAGAGACCATAAAAAACTATAACTTGTATGATCGTTTAGAGAACATCTCATTTCTCACGTCTGGTTACGATCACGTTTCACGCAGCTAATTACTAGTTTATATTGGTGACTTATAAGAACAGTTTTCACTAATTCAATTTAACTATTCTGGGCCTTTTAACTGTGAAAACATAAAAATTTGAATAATCATCGAAACAACAAAAAGAACTCCTAATAGAAATACCTTAATTTCAGCACTAGCAGTGCTAGAAAAAAGGAACAAGACGGGCAGAGAAGCAAGGGCGAGAAGTGCGGAAAAGGCAACGACGATGTCAAGGAAAAGTAAAGAACGGAATGAGCATAAATCAAGAAAGAAGAAATCAACAACAATCAGCTCTTGCTCTCTGGATAGAAATTTCGAAAGGTTTATCTCTTTCTTTTTCTTATCTTTTCGTTTTTACGGGGCTAGAACCCTTAATCTAGTATTTTGGAGTCAGTTGTGGAGTCATAAATCAATTGTAATTTATGGTATAAACGTCGCAATGCCTCACAAAAACACTTCATTTTTGTACTCTTACGGTATAAGTCATGCAGTACGAACATGTCTCAGAAAGGCTGATCTGCATGAGTTAGTAAGGGTGGTAGAAATACCACCAAGAAACCTCAAAAGCCAGCTTGTTCGTAATCGCTTGTATGACCGCATATGCACCACACCGGGTTGCACCATATGCCCCTTTGGGAAACCGGGAGATTGCATGGTTGCCGGAACCGTTTATCTCATCAAGTGTTTGTCATGCGAGCAGGAGTATGTGGGGGAAACATCTAGGCCGCTTTGTGTAAGGGTAAGGGAACATCTTGATGGGCTGCGAAAGTCCAATCCGGCAACCCCTCTGGGCGAGCACAGGGTGCGCGCGCACGCAAACAGCTGCTTTAGCGTCGCAGTCTCCATCCTAGCGCGTGAAACCGAAATTGCGGCGCGACGTACGCTAGAAGCGCTTTGGATTGCGGCCAGGTCTCCTAGAATCAATAGGAAGGACGAGTGTGTGGCGGTGACCCAGGAGCTGGCACCGTTCGTCGACATGTGTGGTCTTGACCTACCAGGTCATGCCCCAGAAGTCCTCTAGGCGGGTGGTCCCTAGGCGTGAACCCTTAGTCACCCACGTATCCTACCAGCTACGGGTGTGTAGTGGACCTCACTAGTCCACTTCTAAAAAGCTTAGCCTTTTCTGACCCCCTTTTACATTTGCTCGATGGTCATTCAGTTTTCTCCTATTTTTTCTGAGAATTTGATGCGGCGTTGAGTGGGTATTTTCTCAGGTTGAACTCGACTTGTTCCAGGCTCTGAAGAAGGCGAGGACGCCGAAACGTTAGCCCGAATAAACTGTTATATCAATCTTGGTTTCGGCTTCAAGTACCGGACTTTTCACACTAACCACAATGCCAAGATTCATCGAGAGCCGGACGTGGAATGTGATTAATTACACTATTTTCATCGGTTGCTACTATCTCAGTCCGTAACAATGTGGTATAAGACGCTTAACGACAGCGACGGCCTGATGGAATAAAAACTTTAAAAAACAAAAAGGAAGATCTGTCCGCTTGTCCCACAATTACGAAATAATAATAAAGTTCTAAAAAAGGCAAAATAGCCGCACGCCAAGTACACAATCACCATGCCACCGCCATTCTGAATGGAAAACGAGCGCAAGGCGCGTCTTCAGGGGACTGGTCAACGACGACAACTCTACCTTTACCTCAACCTGCTGGAGCTGATTCCGGCGTTTTCCTAAACGACGAGCGCGTTCACTCGTGAAAACGCGAGTAACCGCCGGCATCACAAAAAGCAATGACCAGTCCCCTAAGAACGCGCCATGCACTCGTCTTCCATTCGGAGAGGCAAAGTGATGTGCTCAGCGTCCGTAGCAGAAATTTGAAAAAAAAAAATGTAGAGTGAAGGATCATCAGTTCTTTGCCTCCTGCAATAATTCTCACGGGATGCTTGAAAAAGAGCCCCGTACACAAATGGGCGATGAAAAAGTGAGATTTCAACCAAAATTTGCTCAAATTATTTTTTCTGCCCCATCTTCACCCTTTCCAAAAATCCTTGGCTCAATAATAAGTACTCTAATGACGCTATATATAGCGGTGTTCTTTGCTCTGCTGAGCCAGTTCGATGGTAGAACAGCACCTGCTTCATGGCCGATATCAATACAACCATAAAAATATGATTGAAAAAGCTAGGCCTTCGATTCAATTGGGAAATATTTTTTTATTACATGCTACATAGCCGGGGAGGAAACCAATGCAGTCACGAACCGCAAGAAGCGTTCAAGAATCCGAAAAATTGTCTTCCCATGGAAGTGCTTACTCTTTTGCTCGATTACTGAGAAGGCCCTGGAGCAATTTTGCTCCAATTAAGTGTTGTTCTATGGGAGCAAATCAGGAGAACTTCATGCAAAGCAAGGAAGTCTTCTCAGAAATTAGAATCGGTTCTCTCACGCAACGAGGCAATATTTCAGTGTCTTGACTCATCTGTTGCGAAAAGCACGAAGTACACCCAAATAGCGTGCAAACCGTGATTCACCGAAGGGCGGCAGGGGGTTTATCCAGGATTTATCTGGAGTAAACAGGAAAGGAGCAGAAAAGTGATGCACAAAATGATAGGCTTTTGAAGGTCGATTGGCTACATTAAAAAACACTTACTATTGAGGTCATCGAAAAATCCAGCGTATGTTGAGACGGTCAACAACAACAACACGGCAACAGTAACACGCTCGTACATCTCTGTAAGTGAAAAGTAACACGGGGCGTGGCCTCCAATTGGTGATTCACCAGGGGATTTCGGGGTTTATTCAGGGTTTATCCAAGGTTTACGGGTCTAGGTGGGCTAAATAGTCCGATTCGGATACCTCGAATGACGCGCAAACCCTGACTTATCGAAGCGCCGTGGATTTATTCGTGATTTATTTGGATTTATCCGCCACCGCCAGCGGGAGTAGCGGAGGTGAACTCATCCTCTGGAGCGACAAGGGGGCCTAGAGGATAGTGGCGTGGACTCAGAACCTAATGGTCGGGTATCGGTCCCTCTGGTAGACTTTTCTTTTGTCTTCATGCGCTAGATTCCGAATTACGCTCCTTCCGCAATTTTGCCGCAGTTTCGGGATAGAATCGCGTCTGGGACGAGTATGGCCTACACAGTATGCACTAGGGGCAATATCTACTAGTGTAAGTGATGTGAAATGATGGTTCTAAGAGCGCGCTGATCCGTATGCTTGCAGATCAGCGAGGCGTGGCAAAGCATGATTCGAAGGGATCGAGGAGACACGAGCAGTCAGTGACGACGACCGGCGGCGGCAACGAGAGATGCGACCTCGGAGAGCTGGTCTCGAAGGAGTGATTCGCCTTCCTCTGTGGTTCTGATACTTGTGGATAAACCTAATATTCACCAGTGTTATTCCGCATCCTATCATGGCATGTCCACATCTATTACTCTAGCACTCATGTATGTGCTCTATACCTACCGTAACCAACCCAAATCGATCCCAAATTCAGAAACTAATGTCAGATTCGTGATCAGCGTCCCGAATAACCCCGTAGACAAAGTTTGGGCAAATCAGTGATTTCGACTCAACCAGGCTTACTAGTGTCGAGTGAGTAATTGTGTGAAGGTCCAGTTGCCGAGAACATCTTTATTCTTTTGTTCCACCTTCTCGACTCTAAAGAACATAGACTTCATCTTGGATGAGTTTCTTTTGATATTCAACGAGAAAGATCACTTGGGCTGCCGACAAATCCACAATTCACAAACCTAACATCGGCTTTTCCCACTGTGTCCAGCATGCCCTTGGCGTCCCACCAGCAGCACAACATGAACTTGAGCGAGTGCAGGTCGCCTTTCGGTGTCGTCGGCGACTCTTCTCCGTGTTGGATCCAGACGGCACGGCGAGCGACGTTGTCGCAGGGAATCCAGCTCTCATCCACAGTGACCAGGTTCTCGAGAAATTCCTGCGAAGTGGACGAAGGAGGAGGGACTGGTAGACGGCCACCCGGGTCTGCTTGTTGGCGTCCGTCAGACGGTGGGTATCCAACGGGCTAGACCTTTGCGGTAGCCGAGTAAATTTAGCCAATTGTGGATAGTGGATTTGTTGCAGCCGATAGTCGTCGCCATGTCACGGGTGGTGGCTTCCGGCTTCTCCTTGATACAGCAACTCGTACTACACGTACGTACGGATTCGACCTTGGTCCATTTTAGCTTGTACTGGTAGCTAGACGTGACGACTGCGCCTTACGTACCGCTGACGTGGAACTCTGGAGAACCTTCTAGAGGGTCCTTACACTTGCCTGATATTATAACACGTTCAAGGAAAATTATAGAATTTCGAAAATTTTCGGACAGGAATTATTGGACAGCCCTATACATTGCCCCCTGTGCTCTGTTGGCCATACTCGTCCCAAACGCGATTCTATCCCGAAACTGCGACAAAATTGCAGAAGGAGCGTAATTCGGAATCTAGCGCATGAAGGCAAAAGAAAAGTCTACCAAAGGGACCAATTCCCGACCATTAGGTTGTGAGTCTACGGAACTACCCACTAGGCCACCTCGTCGCTCTGGAGTATGAGCTCACCCTCGCTATTCCCGCTGGCGGTTAGCCTACGCATGCGGCAGTGCAAAACTTTGCCGGCCATTTTCAGATCAACCAGGTGGCGAAAGCACCTGGTGAACACATCGTTGCATTCTTCGTGCGAATTCCTACACGCCTATGTAGAATTCGTTACGAATCGTCACCGATCGTTCACAAGTTTCCCTTGTTAGATGCTTTTTTATGTGGTCAAAGGCAATAAATGTTATAAATTCCATCTCATTTGCCTGAGATCTGCCGTTAAAACGGTCAATATCTGTGCTCAAGAACTTCTGCCGCACCGTGTACTTTTCGCTCAATTCAAGCTGAGCTGCTGATCCAGGGGTCATCGTGCAAGAGGCGTTCTTGAAACCCGCACGGTCGAGGGATCTATTCCCGCCGTGGTTAACCAAAACTTCTAACCCTCAGGTTAATTGGTACCAGACTTGTTTGGGAAGGTGAGAACACTGACATGCACAGCAGCTGGTTCTGCAAGGCCAAATTCACATTCACCAAGCCTCCACGACTCCGGCTGAAATCCTGGACCGAAAACGAGTAACTCACTTACTCGAGAGGCGAAAACAATGCGACTAATGCGGCGAGGAAACAACACGAAATGAACAACCGTTCACTCTCGTCGCTTATATAGTCTTTACGAGATAAGGGTCGGTAAGATGCGTTAACAAGATCGCTATGATGTGGTAACATCGTAAACAAGATTAATACCACGTGTTAACATCGATGGCAAGATTACTATCATGTGTTAACACGAGCGCACGGCGCGCCCTCAGGGGAAGACGCCAACGCCGATCATTTTACCTTTATATTTGATTCCTTCAGCTGTTTATTCAATGAGGAAGACGCCGACTAATAGGTCACGAATGACTCATATGTTATGGTGGAAAAGTGAAGTCGAAGTGAAAAATGGCACGTTTTAGAAACACTCCGCAGAAGTCTTATTGTTAGAAATATTCAGAGGGGGAGACGCCGACTAATAGGTCTCGAATGACTCACATGTTGTGGTTAAAAAGCGAAATCGAAGTGAAAAAATGGCGTCTTTTGGCAATACCCTGCAGAAGTTTTACTGTCACAAACAATTCCAGCAAGTCCCAAGTCTCAAGACACTCAAGACATATGCATTAAAAATCATCGAAAAATTTCGTGTCGACTAAAAAAACGTATGAAACAGACTTCATCTTGAAGAAACGCAGACATTACTTACTTACCTCCATAGATACTTAGATGCTCTAACTATGAAAGAGCAGTTTACGATCCATAAATAGCACAGAATCGTAGAGGCATTGCGAATGGCCCAACGAGCGACCAGTCCTCACCCACGATTACCTTCAACCAGTCGGGTAAATTAGTACCAGACTTTCTAGGTAGGTGAATGTACTGACTTCTATCTTATACCGCTTTTCTATAGAAGATACCAAGTGAATCATAATGCTATGGATACATTTTTGCATAAGAAAGTCACCATTGGTGAATCTATCAGCACCAGTGGGGATTTCCAACCGAGTTCGCGCCATGCCGACGAACTTTGTACTCATCAAAACCCACCACCGTCGCTGCATCCGTCCATAACCTCTCCCCTGGGAAGGCAGTTACCCGCTCACCACTAAATGCAAACACAATTGTACGACAATGAACTTCCCCCGTTTGTCCTTCTCTTGCATTCTGATTGCGATAGAAGGCAAAGCCACCAGTCTGGGGTACAACTTTTCCCTCAATTTTCAGTTTTCCAAAGGAACATTTCGACGAGAATACCAATCAACGCATCAGACTTCGACGTAAAATTATGGGTAAAGGGAAAGGTTAAAAAAAGAAGATAATGACAGCCGTTACACCAAGTCAGTGTTCTTACCTCCTCAGACAAGTCCAATAACAATTCACCCGACCCTAGAGAGATGGAGGAAGACTTGGTTAATGTGAGCGGGCATCGATCGCTCAACCGTGTATGTAGGAGCGCCTCTTACCACTGCAGCATCAGTACCGTAACATTGGAGATAGAAAATAAAACCACACGACGTCCCAAATACAAGAGAAAAAGAAGCATGCCAACATAAAGCAACGAACCAAAACTTCTGCGTAGCCGTCTTTACTCCATCTTGATAGAAGTCCAGTTGGTAAGTGAAGAACCTTTGGCGGCACTGGCGTATCACTGTAAAAAGATGAACATATTTCTGACTCAAACGAATAAAAATAGAGCAAGACAATAAGGTTTCATTGTACTTGTACGCCCCAAACATCTCAGCTGCGAAATCTAACGGTTCTCTGGGATAGTCAATATTTTCGTGAGAAGATTCGAGGCCCTCGGCTGGCGGCATCTTTGTTGACAGGTCAGAATAACCAGAATACAAAGGTTCGCGTTCCACTTCAGAGGTTCCAAGGTCTACTGGATCGTTCCCTGACTGCGACTCTTGTTGCTGGGTCGTCTGAAAGGAAATTTTTACTTCAGTAATCTTCTAAAGGGTATAGAAATGCAGAGAAGAAAGAAATTCAAATATTGATAAAGCATTCCTACAAGCATTTTTAGATATCTAATTGATTACATGTCCCAGGCATGCAAAAAAAAGATTAGATGGAATCAGTAGCACTGTGGTGCTTTCTAAGCTAACATTTTCTCAACATTCAAAACGGCAAAACTAAAAATGAACTGAACACATTCGAGAATAAGTCTATTCACGTCAGGTAAAGTACAGCAGGTGAAAGCCCTCGAAATTTCTACCAGAATGACGGAATTAAAAGCAAAAGAGAAGACTTGCACCGTTCACCGACCTCTCATTGGGGGTGGGGCTGTCAGTAGATGAGCAGCACGGCGCCTCCAGTGGGTCATACAAATTTGGCGCCCATTTACCCACTGGGTTAACAGCCCTAGTTGCCATTGGCTGGGTATCGATCATCACATCACTATGAGGCCGGTGGCACCTCACAAGAATCCACCACGACTGCAGCTACAAGTGAAAGAGACAGTGCAAAGACAGGCTAACACCTTCCATTAAAAAGGAGACTTTGAGATTTTTTTCCATTGTATTCCCACCTCTAGATCTCCTAAGAAATCTAGAAGATTCTTCCGAGATTTGGAAGAGTTTCTAGAAATTTTAGAGTTTTGATAGACTTACTCTTTTTCCAAGCGCCTCTTTTCTGCTGTTCGCACTTCTTCGTCACACATTCGCACATCGTTCAACATCGCAATCTGTCGTTCCTCACTGCTGATACACCGTGATAGATTGAAATTGTCAGCTTGACACCGTAGTAGCTCCTCCAGAAAATCCTTGCACGTGTCCAAATCCTGGAAAAAATCCGACTCCTTTTCGACAGTCTCCATGTTCTCTCATCTTTAGACCTAGGTATTGCTGGTAACATTTTCACTAAGGTTTTTACCCTACCATCATCTTCAGTGAGCTCAATCTTCCACCGTTGATTTCACTGGGGGTTGGGTCAAATTATCAGACAATAATCGTGAACAGTAAGCTCAACGGTGGAATATTAAGGCCTATGAAAACGAAGGTTTCGGCAGAAGGAAGAGATATTGCGAATATTACCCATTCCTTTCTAATATTGCCGACAAAACAAACGAAATTAAGGTAAAGAAAGCTCACCATAAATCTTCCTAATCGTTGAAGGGTTCTCGTCATCATCATTTCGTCGCGGTCTTCAGCATTCTCGTGCTTACAATTAGAACCAGCCATGTACGCCTTGCTGTTCAAAAAGTCTCCAACGGGGATAAAAACACGACAAATGTCGCTCGTCACATTTAAAATTAAAAGGTAAAGGTAAAGGTGCCGGCGTTAATCAGTCCCCTGAGGACGCGCCTCCGCATTCGTGTTCAATTCAGAATCGTAGAGGATTGGTGAATGCGTATTTGGCCTATACAATGACCTGCGGGGGCCAGCCGCTATACCAGGTCAGTGTCTTTACCTTCCCAGACAAGTCTGGTACCAATTTACCCGACCCTGGAGGGATGGAAGGGTTGGTTAGCCCGGGCCGGGATCGATCGCTCGACCGTGCGGGTGTCAGCAGCGCCTCTTACCTGTACCACGCGGGCCCTGTACATTTAAAATTAGAAACAAAAAAGAAAAAAAGGACTACAGGCTGCTGTAGCTGACTGAAACATAAGATTAGGCACAATTCACGTCTCTTTAAGAAAATGCTGAACAATTAACGACCACTTACGTATTGCTATCTGGCTCACTGCGGATACCTGACAGTCATAACAACATCGAACGTTGAAATAGAACAAATAAGTGGGAATTGTAAGTTACTGTAGCTTAATCGGTTCGCACCACAAAACAACTTCATCGCCTGAGCATTATTTTAAAAAAGTGAATAAACTTTATAAAGTACTGAAGAACAAATCAAGCATTACCCCTTATACAAAGAATCCTTCCGTAACATCTTACAATACCAATATTTTAACAATAACAATATATTATACAACCAACGTAACAGAAAGCGAAATCAAACCAAAACAAGCAAAAAACCAAAATATAGAACTCTTGGAGGAAATGACATCAACCAGGCAACAATTTATTTCTATAGCGGCTTCACATTAATAGACCTCATTTCATTAAGTGCAACAGGAACAATTGAAAAAAAACTTAAGAAACGACGGTGATGAAGGAAGAGGAAACTTCCCAACAAAATTCGAAATACAAGCACCACAATCACAGCAGTCATTGATGAACTAATCACTTTCGGTTGAGGACCAGTTGTCTGAATGCGGTGCTGAAAATTTGATTCTTTCCTCGTAAAATTCAACTCAGTTAGCGATCTTCCCCCCCCTCCAAAAAAAGATCAAAATTACTTCAAATTTATTTTTCATATTTAATTCAATTCGAAATTGACTCCATAAAGAAACTAAGCCAAAAAGCCACGAAATTGCATTTCAACATGGCATTGGTACAAGAAGCCATTCAGACAAATCCAAGCATATTATTTGTCGATTCGTAGAAGGCAATAAAAATCTCAATATTCACTATATTTAAATATGGAAACTAATTTGGTAGAGCCTACCTCGCGTTGGACTGTATACACTTCGACTGCTGCCAAACGGTGGATGCCTTCGAGTCGATCTTTCCATAAAAATGGGGAAGTGTTTATCTCTGAATCAATAATCGTACAGCTATATTGAAAAAAACTTGATTGAAAACATTTTAACACAAACAAGGTTTCATGAATAAATTGGAAATTGGAAGACAAACCTCGCAGCAAGAGGAAAAGAAATCCTGTATAGATTCTGTGGCGGTGATTCTGCTGCGATCACATGTCGACAGTCCTGGTTATGCTCATCAATGAACGACTCCTCATGGTAGTAGTGGGTATCAGAATTCGGTCGATCGACAATTTCACACTTAAACTGTCTCGAGTAATAATTAGGGTATTCGTATGAATATTCCGCAGAATTGGTGCGAGAGGACAATATCGTGTCATACTGCTCGGCAGATATGTGGTCGTTGCGATGATCTGAAACTGGACAATCTTGAGACGTTGGTTCGAGCCTCATCTAAGCCCCTAAACAATACTATAATTTCGAGTAGAAAAATTGTTTTAAATTCAACGTTAAATTTAAGTAGTATTTGTCAGTATCATAAACTCCATTGATAAAACTATTATCACTAGTAATAGAGAAAAAAATAGAATAAATCAAGAAAGTACTCCTAGCAGCGAGTCAATTTGAAAGGAGCCGCTTTTGTTTGATATTTATTACACGCGCAAGGCATGTGGTGCATAAAAAACACAGTGGTACAAAGAAACACACACAAGATGGTGCAGAACCAACACTGTTAGTGCTACAATGTAAGTGATGCGATAGAATAGAACCCTGACGGGATTTATGAAAAAGTATTAGGTTATAGCTACAGTAGAGGAAGAGGCAAGAGATGTAAAAAAGTAAAGATAGGAGGATAGATGTAAAGATAGTTGATAATTAGCCTGAATGGTATCTCTTAACAGTAGACTTGAATTTGCCTAGTGTATCAGGTATTTGGACCTTTTAAACCTTTTTATTAATATTGAAAATACACGCATAAGTTCTCGAAAGCTATCTCTAGAGGACGATCGACAACTGAAAAAGCCTGAAGTTTTTTTTTTTCAAACAGAAAACTAACAAAGGCAATGAGGGACGGGAACATTTGCTTCAAAAGTTCAATATTCCAGAGATTTTTTCTTGAAAAAAATTCCCTGCAGATAGTTCACGCTTCAAGCTTCTCGTCATTATCAAAGCCATGAATACAATTCAAAAAGGCTATGATCGACAAGAATGTGATTTTTACTTTGATGTTTTTATGGTGATCAACGGTGTTACTTTCTAACGTTTGTCTTATACAACGTAATAAATTGAATTGAATGCGAGATAACCCGCGAATTGGTTCGGTCCTGAAATGGAAACACCACACATTGATTGAAAGCAAAAACAAACAGGACGAACGCTAATCATTAAAAAATTATCACAAACATCACTAATAGCAGAAGATAACACGGCAACACATAGAAATTTCGCCTCTGGCTATTTTATCGTTGCCAAAAAAATGAAGCTTCGATCGCTTGAACCACCGGTGGGTACTACTCTATTTTTCTGCTTTACTAGTGCCCTTTCAAGTCCAAAAAACTGTTCAAAATAAACAACAACTTATAACTCTGCTCTTTTTTTCACACAAAAAAATCATATATACTTACCAATTTCTAGACGACTGTAGCTCTGTTCACTTTTTACTTCCTCATCTGGCATGTTTTCATACAAATTTTCATAGTCGTTTACGTAATCTTTTTGTAATCCAGAAATTGTTATCATAAGTGAGTGATTGGTTTTCTTCAACTTCCTCGTTGAATTCTCAGATGAAAAGTCCACAGTGCACTCCTGAACTTCGAGCTTGTAAGGGCATCTCAAAAAAAAACAAAAAAAAACAAAGGATAAGAAAAGCAAACCAATTCGCCTGGGGAACATTCAACCACCGTTCTTTTTCTTTTGAAACCTCGTCTTGATGTGTTGTTATTCTCAAAGTTTTCCTTAAGATACAACTCTTCTTAAAGAATTGAAAACTAAACGACAACTAGAAAAATCGAACAAAAATTACGAGCCTCGAACTTACCAGACGAATCATTGCAAGACAAGCTCTCCTGTAAGATTTCCTCTTCTTGGCCATGATTTGGCCTCCAAAAAAGAAATGAAATTAGAAAATCAGAAAAAAATTATTGATGGAAAGCTTCTTCAGGCGAAGAGAAGTATGAACAGCCGCCAGAGGCCCTGTGTGCAGAGAACAGATGCTATCTATTTGTACATACAACTCTGCGGCGTATATTATAGTGTGTGTTGTGTACCCACACACATCCACGTCATGGTACCGTAACCCATAAATGATTCTCGTGCTCGTGACGACTCGTGTGCTAGTGACGACTGAACAAACTCAAAGTTCATCGAAAAGGAACTTCTTGACCAGGATGAGAGTTGATGGAGTGGGAACCTCCACTTAGTGCCTGAGAAACCGTCAGTTATTCAATTTCTAGCTTTACACATTTGTCTATTAATTTCACATAATTTCCGGAAAGGCGTATAGAACTGACTAGGAACGATGTCAACTCAAAGATTGCCTCTTAGTTCCTTCATTCTTTATCATTATTAATCAATCCTTGACGGAAATGCGGCTTCCTTCCAAGTTCCGCGTTGATGTAAATGACAAAAGACATTCTGAGCGTTCTCTAAAATTCTGTATCTTTGCATGAAACAGTTTTCTCTTCTGCTCTGTCGGTGTTTAAACGCCGGTATTCTCAAGCGAAGCTGAAAAGTGTGAACGAAGGCCGTAATAAGTCGTCAGCATTATCCTGGGTTTTTCCGCCCATGTCAATCAGTTGCGTAGTTGCCCCTGTATTCGAGATCAATGTCTTGTCGCCTCGGACCGCAGCTGCCGTAGTGGAATTGTTTCGCGAGATAAAAAGTCTCGTCCCTGAGTTCCCTTGAAACATAAGGTTAACAGTTCTATGATGATGCGATTTGTTGTTGTGGATTACGGTGCGATGTGTGTGGGTACACAACACACACCATAATATACGCCGCAGAGTTGTATGTACAAATAGATAGCATCCAGAGAACAACGCATCCTTGCCGCAGGCGGCAAACCGCTCTGCGGACAGGTACTGTAGCGGTGATCGTGGCGGGACCTACCTGTCGCTTGATCAGTGCGCTGATGGTGATCAACGTCCAGTCGTCATTCTGGCGACTGCTTTTCCCCGTGGGCGATTCCGCCTATGGAGGGCTGGGTAAAGGCATGGGTATACCTCGGGTGTAGATTCCTATTAACCCAGCCGCTAACCCACCCAGCTGGAGACGTTCTTCGCACGAAACGAACAGCTGCACCGCTTTTTTTCAAAAAAATAAGGTTAAAAAGTGGATTTTCCATTTTACCATGGTCCAGTTCACCTACCGTACCTTTCATGTCGATATTTTGAAAACCGAGCTTAGAAGCTTTTCTTTCTCAGAAAACACTACCTTTGTGGTGTGAAGGTCAGATATTGCATTTTCTTCTCCGACTCTATAATCACGAGGTTTTTCTTATTTATAACCTTTATTGAAAGTTCATAAATTAAGAAAAATCAATACCATGTTAAAATCATGCTCAGACACAAAAGCATATTAAATCCCCTCAGGTGTCGCTAATAATTTGAATATTGAGAAAATGACATGGCGAGGTTCATAGAAAGTCGATCCTGGAGTGTAAATCATACACCTTTTCTTCTCGAGAAATTGCCACCAGCGTCGACATCCCTTCATTGATAATAGTCCGTTTTTTTCTTCTCTTTTTCCTTTTTTTCTTTCTTCCTCGGTTCTCCGTTATTCCATTCTTCCGATAGAATGATGGCGTTGTGTTTCTTCTTCAGAATAGGGAACAATACCGTGCTCATTAGAGCTGTCAAATTGTATGAACTTATTGGACACCAATCGCATAGCGACGCGATTACCTCATCGCGTCGCGGCGGTCGAGGTCAGCATGAGGCTCCATGGGCGCGGCAGCCTCCAAATAGCCAAAGTCGGTAATTTGTCATTTATTAACGGTTGACAAAAACTTGTTGGTTCAATCACCAGTACACTTTAGATAAATAAATGAGGATCACACCAATTTATTCATCGTCCTTTTCACTTTTTCTCACTCACTTTTCACTCACTTTCCTCACACTTTCACTTCATTTTTTTGACTTTCCAGACTTTGAGAAAGGCCACATCATCCAAATGATAACTGAATTATGAGGAGTCGCATTAATCACACACTTATTTCACATCTTAGTCGGTTTGAAACCGTACACGTCCTGAAGTTGACTGAAGATGTGAAAAAAAGTTTATTCAGTACAGTGTCAGTATCACTTCAGAGTTCTCTTATCCGGTTTTGAGGTTGGATAAATATAATAAATATAAATAGTAGCTGGATTTGCATACTTTTCGAATATCTACCACAATAAGAACACACCAATATCCTGTACTGGGCGAGAAGATTAGCCACTCACCTGCTACCTGTTGCTCCACCGGGCGCTACTAAGGCCCTTGTTATACGTTCGCTCACCCCCCAGCGTAACTCGTCCATTCAGTATCAGACACCGTGGGGCCAGACACGTTTGTACGAGTTCACCACGCCAGCGTCACCATGATAACTCGTGTACAAACGTGTCTGGCCCCAGGGTGTCTGATACTGAATGGACGAGTTACGCTGGGGGGTGAGCGAATGTATAACAAGGGCCTAACACCGGCACAGTCGAGCGATCGATTCCCGCACAGGCCAAACAAAACATTCATACATCCGGGATCTGGTAACTTGTTGCTATACCTGTCTGGCACGGCGAAGGCACCGGCTCGCCCCGCAAGTCACTGTATTCGCATTCAGCAGGTCTCTACGATTCTGAACGGAAGAAGAGCGCATGGCGCGTACTCGAGAGACTTATTGACATCGATACTTTTACCTTTTACTTCACAGCTGGGCTACTAAAAATTCCCCTGATTAAATTACTTGGAAAATTAAAAAGTATAAAGCAAACTACTCCTAAATATTTGTTTTTAGCATGATTTTGTCTCTTCTTAACTATTAATTTTGTTCAGCTACGCACAACTTCTTTTCGGTATCCTTGAGATAGCAGGAAAGGAACGGAAATAAAGAGGAATTCCAGCTTCTCTCCCTCAGGGCTCGTTTAGACGCCGCGCGGCCAAAAGGGAAAATCGAAGCGCAATCGATAATTAACGTCATTGATCGAATTTTCTCCTTCGCATTAGTGGCCCAGTCCGAGGGAGCCTCGTCTAAGAAAAAAAATGAGGCATATAGTCACATAGGGAAGAAAGTAAACGAAAAAGTGAATTTCGTCAAAATGTCCTTTAATAATGAATAGCAGCCTTTTAAAAAACCCGAACGACCAGTAAGTTTGCTTATATGATGCGCCACCGGTCTGCGCCGCTAATGCAAAGGAGCAAATTCGATCAAGGACGTTAATTATTGATTGCGCTTCAATTTTGCATTTTCGCCACGCGGCGTCTAAACGAACCCTTACCTATGGGCTGTGGCGCCACCTGACGACATCGATCTTCGAGAAATGGAACGCGGATATCAGCTGAGGGTGTTTCTTCGGCTCGACGACTCCTGGGGGCAGTGGCCGCTGGCAAGCAATCCCATAAAACGCCACTTAGTTCTGGGGTGCCCGAAAACAACTCGGCACGAGTGCAGTGAGGAGCGGATGAGTTTCGACACGGCACGCGCCACCGCCGGCTAATTGTATCCGCTTACCGGCCGATGACCCAAATCGGCCATCTATCAGCCGAATCAGCTGTCGGACATTGTCGGACCCTCGACTACGGATTCATGGCGTAATCCTGGCGTTCAACACCCGAACAGCGTCGTCTACGTCGTCCATCCGACGGCCTACGGTAACGTCGTGGCCAATCAGGTCGGAGGAGAGGGGGCCTTGGGGGCGTGACCGAAGGGTGCATGGGTGTGGCGCCGGGTGCGACCAAGGGCGACCATGGGTAGCCACTCGCTTGACTAGGCACATGGATCTGTGGCGGGGCTACGGCTACTACCCACCGTCACTGACGGCTGCCGCTCCACTGCCACCGGCTCCACCGAACGGCCATCCGCTCGCTTCCGCCGCCACTTTTGTGCCGTCACCGTTCGGCTGTTCAGCTTTTCCCATCGACAACGGACATACGGGCGTAAATCAGCTCGGTGGCGTGTTCGTCAATGGCCGACCGTTACCCGATCATATTCGTGGACGAATCGTCGAGATGGCACATCAGGGCGTGCGGCCCTGTGACATTTCTCGACAGCTCAGGTGAGCTCTGGGACACCTTTATAGCCGCCAAGCTTTTACCGTATCCCATCGCCTTTATGGTTTTCTTATGAACTGTTTATTACTACAATGAGCAGACGTCGTATGAGACAGATCACAGTGACGGTTCGGAAAAGGCAAGCTTAAAAGGCTGCTGTGCCTAGGCACTACACAATTACAAATGTCCTATATTTGAAAGCTGCTCCGTTTTTCATTGTCTACAATTCACTCTGTAAATAAATTCACTGTAAACCGTAAATCACAGACTCATACGCTTCCTGAATAAGTGCAGAAAAATACCTTGAAAAGCCTTTACATCGGTTAAGAGCAAACGAAATCTATTTTGTTAACAATGAATTCGCTTCTATTGGACTTCCACTGGAAAATATTGCCCATATTCGGCCATGTGACATCTCCAAGTAGCTCTGATGAGCGCTGTTGGGTAACTTTAACCCTTCATAGTCGTAGCTCTTACCGTATCCCTTGATAGCACAAAATTGGTTGAAGAAAATAATTTACCACCATATTCGGAACCCTACTTTACGCTTTAGATACTAAAAATAGATTTTTGCCTTAGAAAAGCTACTAGACCACCATGATTGTGTTTTATTTGCCTAACCCGGAAGAAAACCCTCACGAAATTCCTTTGTTCAGGGTGAGCCACGGTTGTGTGTCGAAAATTCTGGGCAGATTCTATGAGACAGGATCGGTGAAACCGGGTGAGTTGCTTTCCCTTCCATTTTTCACATTCTTTCAATTTTACCTTTTGTCGTCTTTGTCAATTCTTCTCTTCCATATTTTTGTTTTCATCGAAATCATTTTGGGCGCCCAGCTAGAATAACTTGAGGGCAGCTAGGAAAGGTTACAAAGTCCAAGTCTACCTTCCCGGACAAGTCTGATACCATTTACCCGACCCCGGAGGGATGAAAGGATTAGTTGACCCAGGCGAGGATTGATATCCGACCGTGCTGGTGGAAGTAGCACCTCTCACCGCTAAATTAAATTTTTGATGTCTTTCCTTTTTGAGGGAGGGGTATAAGTAGGCCAGCTCCGGAAAATTTTCCACCAAAAAAGTTCAAATGATGCTTCGGACACGTCTTGAGAAACTAATCTCAAGTGCAACCTGCAATGCGGCAGTTCCGCTCATAATCACCCGGGCCCAAGGAGGCGTCCAATTTGTCCAAGAAGCCAGCTGCTCAGTGTTCCCGGATTCTTGCCGCTTCTCGGACATTGCCCAGTCCTTTCTTGGCAATTTCTGGCTCGTTTTTCGAATTTTCCTTTATTTTTCTTTCCATTATGGACCGCAAACTGTCGCATTAAATCAGTGAAGGCTTAAACTCCATGTGATTTCACGTGCTTGTCCGTTCAGTTGCTCATCATCTTGTCTCTCATATTTTACCCTTTGCCGCTCCCGAAAAGGGTGCACCCGGTAAAAGGCGCTTCTGACATCTGCACGGTCAAGGGTTCTATCCTTGCCCAGGCTAACCAAGCCTTCTATCCATCGGGGGTCGGGTCAATTGATACCAGACCTGTCTGAGAAGGTAAAGACACTGACTCGGTGTATTGGCTGGTCCCCACAAGTCATGGTATCGGCCACATACGCATTCACCACATCCTCAGGGGACTGGTCTACGGTCCAAATTTTAGCTACCCGGCGGCTTTCAATGAAAAAAAAAACAAAATATCAGATTTTCAACGTATTGTTGACCTCTCTTTCTCAATTCTATTTTTCTTCCAATGTGAACTTACCGACTTGCTTTCTCCTCTGTTTTGACTCGCGTTGTGCACCGATAAGACGCACTATTGACACTGGCACGGTCGAGCGATTGATCCCCGCCTGAGCTGACCAAGCCCTCCATCCCTCCAAAGTCTTATGCGTACTAGGCTTGTCTGGGAAGGTGAAGACTTTGACTTGGTATACCGGTTGGCCCCGCAAGTCATTGTATAGGCCAAAGACGCATTGATCACGCCTCTACGATCCTAAATGGAACAGGAATGCATGGCGCGTCCATAGGGGACTGATCAACGCCGGCACCTTTGCATTCTTTCGGTATACTGGTGATTCAGGTGATGCTGGTGATAAAACAACAGACCAGCGGTGATCACAGCTGTTGCATTGCTTCATGTCGGGTATCGCAAATCCGACCGTCATGACTGCCAATATTGGGGGATGGACCGGGTTTATCTCGCCCGGAGTATCATATACCCCAGATTTTCGTTCATGAATTTGGTCTCAGGTGGTAGTCCTCAATCGAAGCCCATCCATTTCGAGTCCGATTGTCTGTACCTTTTCGAAATTTGGGGTAAATTGTCAACAGCACGCGCCGCCAGAAATGCGCTCGATGCTTGTCAGAGCGTGTCGACGAACCGAAGTGCATTGGGGCAGCACGACGACTTCGGCCGAACTCCGCCCCGGAGCGGAAATCGACGCTGTTTGTCGTCAAACGCTTACAAAAGAGTCCCCGATCAGCGAGGACATATGCGTCCGTCGGATCTGATTACGGTACCGGCGGCCGTGTGTCATCACCTCAATTGGAACTCGTCCTCGACCGTCGAAATCGCCTCCCTCACACTTGTTTGAGCAGAATGCTGATGGTGGTGGTACGGGTTGGGCGAATTGGGCACGAGTCATACTCGTTTTCAGCCATCACTCAGGCGCTCGTCTACCGCGCAGGAATCAATAAAAGTCGGTTCTGGTGACGAATGATGATCGATGGGTAACAACGTTTCAAACACATGGAAATTGTGAGCACTTGAAAGTTGGCCACTCATAAAGGGCAGAGTCGTTTAGATGGCCTGGGCTCGACTTGTAGTTCTCCTGAACAAACCGTTTTCTCGTCGGATACAAAAGGAGATTTCTTCAGGGTATCCATCAGAGAGGGTACAGTGCTAAGAGGCGCTACTGATACCCGCACGGTCGAGCGATCGATCCCGGCTCGGACTAACCAAGCCTTTCATCCCTTCGGGGTCGGGTAAATTGGTACGACTTGTCTGGGAAGGTAAAGACACTGACCTGGTATAGCGGCTGGCCCCCGCAGGTGATTGTATAGGCCAAATACGCATTCATCAAGCCTCTACGACTTGAATGGAACACGAATGCGGCGGCGTGCCCTCAGGGAACTGATCAACGCCGGCAGCTTTACCTTTACCTTTACCTTATCCATCAGAGAATTCCTACCTCTTAATCTGCCTCTCCTAAAAATCCAAAAAAAATCCTTGATGATGAAAAGATGACTCGGAAAAGAGCGCCTGCCGCCGCGCTCACTGCCTTCATAAATATCAGCGAAAAGCTAATCTCTCACGACAAGAACAGGTAAAAAATAAGGCAAAGAGTTTTGTCGCTGAAACAGGCTAATGCCTCTACCTTCCCAGACAAATCTGGTAACAATTTACCAGCACCCGGAGAGATAAACGCTTGATCAGCTTGAGTTAGGATCGATAACTTGACCAAGTAGGTGCCAGAAGCACCTCGCCACTACACCACACCGACACAATACTCGCGAGAAACTCCTTTCAATTCTCTCCCTTCTTAATTATTTCTGGCGTGGAACAGAAGTGCTTCGCTAGATTTTTGAGTCGTAACTGCTACTAAATTTGGTCCAAATCGCGACGCGACGCGATCGTCCTCTCCTGTTTGCCTCTAATTTTCCGTCGTTGCTTTCTCGTTGGACTTCTTGCCTTCCATTGTTCCTGGTAGAAATCGAGTCTTGTCTCTGAGCCAGCTCATCTTCCTTGAATCAACCAATTGATCAATAAAATCAATAAATCATACCCTAATAGCATTCAATTCCAGGTGTAATCGGTGGATCGAAGCCAAAAGTGGCAACTCCGAGAGTGGTCGGATGTATCGCTGCCTACAAGCGAGCGAACCCCACGATGTTCGCATGGGAAATCCGTGAGAAATTGCTTCAGGTTCGTCCTCGTTTACCTTGGGTATGGATTTTACTAATTTCCAGTCTTCGAAGAGTTCCGGTTACAGGAAAGGGTATGCGATCCAGACAACGTGCCTTCCGTTTCGTCTATCAATCGGATCGTACGGAATAAGGTAAGTAGCAGAATCGTGAGTATAGTGGGTATAATTTAACCAGAGCTCACTCCTTCAGGCATCTATGGCATCAAGTCCGACGAACCTCACGCCATCCGCACCGCTGGTCACTCCGTCGAGGAATCACCAGCACTATCAGCCCAATGGTAAGGAGTGATTTTCCAAGATTTTTCCACTTGGTGCAGTGTTAAGAGGCGCCGCTGACACCAGCACGGTCGAGCGATCGAGCCTTCGGCGTACAGTGAAATCTCTGCCTTGGTGGACGACGTTCAGGATGAAATCATCCAATCATATTCCGTCTTTTCAGCCGCCTACTCAATAAACGACATCTTGGGCTTCGAGCAGAAGCAGAAGGAATGGCTTCGGGGTAAAGACGATTACCCAATGGACTGGATGCGACCGATACCCACCACGTTGGCAAGTTACGGCACTACCGATGTCGGCCATACAACCACAATCGTCGACAAGTCTCAGCAGCAGCAACAGCAGCAGTCGAACTCGTTCTCCTTACCGTAATCGCTACCGTATTACGGTATGAGGAGATGACATGACCATGAGACGAACCCGTTTCGATTGAATACGTGGTACATGTCATATTGTCGTTGTTGAGAATTTCCGATCCGCCAACAATCTCTTGTCGCGCAAATCGCTCGCGCAGTGGCAGGCTCTGGCGACCTGTTCCTGCTGGGAAAACGGTTACCCAGAAAAACCCGTCTCGGGTTTAAACATACCCAGACGACCTGACACTGCTCGAGCCGTCTCACTACCTTCGAAGCCTTTCCCAGTCGATTATGTAGGTATGCACTTGTGTCGTGTGTCTCGTTTTATGTGCAATCTCTCGTAGAGATAGCCGATATTGCCGTGTTTGCATTGTGATGGTATATAGTATATAGTAAATATGAATGCTCAAAATTACGAATAAACCAGTATGGTCTATCGCTGGAGCCCACCTCAATCAAACAGATCTGGACGAGTTGTCCTACTGGGCTTCCGCTACCAACAAGTCCGCTTGCAGCAGTAAGTAACACCACAAAATGAATAGTACAAAGTCAGAGGAGCCCAACTCAGCGAGACTGACTTAGACGAGTTGTCCCGGTGAACCTGCGAACTCGTACTCAACGGGGACCCAAGAAGGCTAGTATTCGAAGGGAACGACAAAGCTTCCAAATGGAACATTTTCAAAGCTACCACCAATCGCACGCGCATTCACACCAGCAAAACGAACAGTACAGAGTCAGAAGAGCCCAACTCAGCGTAACTGACTTGGACGAGTTGCCCTGCCGAGCCTGTGAACTCGTCCTCAACAAGGACCCAAGAAGGCTAGTATTCAGAAGGAACGATAAAGCTTTTAATTGGAACATTTTCAAAGCTACCACCACTCCGATGCGCATTCACACTAGCAAAATGAACAGTACAGAGTCAGAGGAGCCCACCCAGCGAGACTGATCTGGACGAGTTGTCCTGCAGAACCTGAGAACTCGTCCTCAACAAGGACCCAAAAGGGATAGTATTCAAAAAGAACGACAAAGCTTCCAATTGGAACCTTTTTAAAGCTATCACTATTCCACTACGAATTTGCTATTCACTAGGCAGAAATGACCAAAAAAGCGAAAACTACCCCTATAAAATGTCTCCTCCTAATTGGTCGTCTCAAAATCATTGAGTTATTTACGATACCACCGCAGGAACCTTTTCATAGAAAGTTGACGTCCATTTAGCCGGAGGGCACTTAATGAGCCGCGCTTTTCATTTACGGCGCAGCTGGTCTTTTTAGTGCCGCTTTCATTCGTCAATCATTTTTCAACCTCCCAAATATTGGCCGCCGCAAGGACCTTTCTCTAGTCTCAATAGCTGGCATTTCTTCAAATTTCACATATATTTCATATTCATTACATCAACAACAACGTCAACAAAGGGATAATAACAACTTACGACGTCTGAACACAGAACGAACTGTCCACAACGTCAAATTCCGACACCGATCGACTCGGACAGGTCGAAATCAACCGACAGGCCAGGCAGCGTTGACGGCTCGATCAGATCCAGAGCGATGCGACGTCGTTGCACGTTCGACTCGTCGAGACGCACGCGTACTGTCACGCGATCTGCAATCGATACACTAATCGATAATCGATCTAGGGAAAAGATACCGTCAACGACTGCAATCAACTCTTCGAAGGATCCTCTGGCATCGGCTTTCTACATCACACTTCATAGGCTGCACACACTACTCTACGAGACATTGACAACAATCAAATCGCGCAGCGACGCGACTGCTAAAAAGGAAGGGTGTCTAAAAACCCACTGAAGGGTTAGGTTAATGCTACAATGTAGTGTTCCTATCGTGTAGGAATATGCACCCAAAAGTACCAGTTTAGCTAAAGAAACAACGAAAGCAAAAATAGATTAAAAAGAATTGGAATTATTCCACTAATAAATAAGCGAAACCAAGATGTCTGTTTGTCAGCTCTAGGGTCCCGCCGCGATTGCCCGTTACCGTACTCCCAGTGACGTATTTCACCAGTTCCTCGCCGTCTTCTGCTGCGTGCTTTTTGTTCTTCGTTCTATTTGTGATAATGAATGTTTCATATATGTATCCAACTATTCATTAGTTCATTTGGCGGCCTGCAGGTCGCTAAATGGCTGGTTCTAAATATTCAGGAAAACAGACATGTAGAAAGCTGTAGGAAAGCCCTATTTTTTCATTTTAAAAGGCAGTCATTGCTAGAGAAACACCACAAAGCCGTATAGAAAGATGATTTTTTTGACTTTTTCTTCAAAAACTGAAAACTTTGAAAAAACTCACCAAGTTCTCTAACTACAATATCCCCATGTCGAACACAGGACTCGTCGATGTCAATCGTAGTGCCTTTTCCTTGCTGGAGAACAATCACCGACTCCAAACCGTACTTCGGTACAAACACCTGAAATAATTGATAAATAATCAAATTATGTGCCCTTGAGGAAGTTTATCCTTTCAAAAACACAAAATTTAAGTCTGAAGAAGAGCAGCTAGTGATCGACATCGTGGAATGCGCCATGCATTCGGCAATTTCAGAGAAAAAAGTCGCTACCAATTTCTGCCGCTCAGGGAGCAAGGGAGGCTCGGCCACGACAGAACCACGATCGCATGGGTGACAGCTGAGCCTATCCTCATTCTTTCTACAAAGAGGCGGCTATATACAGGGTGTCCCAAAAAAATTAACCCACTGTTCGGAATGCCATTTATTTATTTATTTATTTATTTATTTATTTATTACGTCAAACGACGCACCTGAAACAAAAAATAACACAGGGTAAGAAGAAAGACAATAAATGATCTTGAACCATAACTTTGGAAAAAGTGAACCAATCGGAGCGAATCTTAGCTTGGATGAAAGCTAAGTAAAATGAAAACTTTCTGGTGTGTGTTTGGTGAGGATTGCGCCATGAACTCAACCGAGGCCTCGGATTTAGATTTAATTGTTGATCGATATTGATGTGATATTGAGGTAGAGCAAGCCCATAACCCAAGCACTATCAATCAAGTCCGAAATCCGAGGCCTCGGCCGAGTCCATGGAGCAACCCTCACCAAACACATACCAGAAAATTTTCTTTTTCTTAGCTTTCATCCAAGCTATGAATCGGTTCGATTGGTTCACTTTTGCCAATGTTATGGCATTTCAAACAGTGGGTACATTTTTGGGACCCTGTATTTATAAGAATGAAGGAAAACCCCAATAAAGAGACCGGAGCCCCTCGAATTTCCACAGTAGAATCAGCGAAAAAAGGTGTGGTATACAGGAAGGTCACTTTCGTTCGTATCGGACAACTCGTGCACTTTTTCCACGCGCGTCGCCATATTTGAGGTAAATCGAGCGTGTCACACACGGAATACACACACACGATGGCGATCACAAAGCAGCGCTTCGGCTACTTAAAAAGCATTGAGAAAAAGCCGTCGAGGTCGTACAGGCGACAACGTAAATGAGCCTCGAAGCGCTCGGAGCAGCGAAAACGCTTTCGTTCTCTCATCTGAATTAGTCTTAGAACACAAAATTTTTTCGTAAGTAACCAAAATGCTCCTTGAGAATCGCCTGAGGCTAATAAAAGTAAGGCAAAATGGTTAATCGCTCCCTAATCTGAAATAATCTAATAATCTTGAGTCGACAATATCGCTGGTCGTTGCCAGTTTCGAATTATATGTGCCCTCAATTTACCATACAAATATGTTTTTTTTCCGGAATACTGATTCTATTTCACTGCATTTCACCGGTATCCGATGGATGTCGCAAAGACGCCGACGGTTTTTAGGCAATGGGCCGAGTGCATGGCTCATTCCACCCCAATCGATTAATATTGCCTTCGCTGTTTCTTTATGAAAATGAAGAACCGAATCAGGGTGATACAGGAGGTGTTTTCGTCACCAGGTCAACTTGGTCCCGAAATTGCCCGTTTGAATTTCGCGCGCCCGAATTGCGGCGGAGCCTTGATCCGAGCGCGCCAAATTCAAACGGGCAATTTCGGCAACCAAGTTGACCTGGTGACGAAAACACCACCTGTCTCACCTTGATTTGGTTCTTTATTCCTATTGTGAGTGCGACCGTCTGCGATACGGAAACATGCCTTAGGAATAGATTTTATACTCGTTTTATTATTTTTTTTGATTTCGAAGGGTACTACTTCTGCTCGTTCTAGTCAAATCTCAATTCAACTAAAGCCCAAAGGGCACAAAACCCCTGAAAATCGGTCGTTCTACCTCACCAGACTAATGAGGCGCTAAGCTTTTTCGTACTCCTAATTTGGGGTTCTTCAAAAGTATACGATAGGTCTATTCCGCCAAAACCCCTCAGGGATCTCTTCCCCAGTCGCGAGTTTTCAAATTTTTACAGCAGTCTTGAAATACAACCTTTTTCACGGGGGTTATTCACTCAACACTTACCAAAAGCACAGCTCTCTACCGAAAAAAAAACGAACGAAAAGCATTATAAATGAAAAAATCATTGAAAAGAGAAGTAAAAAGCACAAAATCCTATGTCAACAAGGCAATTCGCATACCTGTATGCCATTGGTGCGCACTCCCATGACAAATCCTTCGCACGTCTCCTCTCGTCCTTGAAAGTACGTCAGCACATTCAACTGCACCGATGCTCGACCGGCATATTGTGCGTTCTTGTGCCTGCAACAACGGGGGTTCGATACCTCCATGGGGACCTTCGGAGGCTATCGATCAGATCTATTAAAGCATCGATAATAAAAAGTATTGGAACATATCGTTGATACAAACGCTTTTGTAAGTAAAAAATAACTACAAAAATAAAAATAAATGAAATAAATAAAAATAAATAAATTAAAAATAAATACAGTTAAAAACTTCAACCTGGGTACCTGAAGCCGAAACATCAGGCTTCCTATCCTGTCCACCTTTTTCGACTTTCTTGTTCTGCTTTTTCTGTCTTATTCTATAGTTTTATCAATATTCGTTTTATATGTCACCATCGTTTGTTGAACTAGTAACTCTTACAGCTGTGTGAACACGAACTGAGCAATTTTGACATGTTTGTATTCAAACCATTCTCCACATGTGGTCTTCACATGTAATAAATGTTAAATGTTAAATGTTTAAAAAAATAAAGTAAAAAAAACATAATCTTCCATAATCTAAGGGAAAGCAGCAGCTGTTAAACCAACAAAAAAGCCCACTATGTGGTATTGATAGCAAAGCATATTTCAAGGTTAAGATATAATAGCATTCATTGGTCAGTCACCAAAGGACGCGCCATGTACTTGCCGTCTACTCAGAATCGTAGAGGCAGTGAGAATGGGAGTGGGCCCTCTACAAAAGGTCGGCCGGTATGGATGATTCTCCAGCTGTGCCTGCACTCCAGAAGACCAGAAACCCTCTCGAGAATTTCACATCGAGAAAATTTAACGGTAAACGAATAAACAATATTAAACCTCCCGGGAGAAAGTCCAACCAATCAGAAGAAGCAAAACCCAACGACAGATCTCTTTAAATGTCTTTGAAAAACAAATAAAGTATCTTTGAAAGGGAAGAAGAAAAAGCAGGAGAAAAAAAACCGACCTATAGTTGATATTCTGTGAAATCTTCTGCACATTTGCCTGACTAAGAAGTCCGACTCCGATGTCATCGGCTCCTATACAGGCGGCGAGTAGCCGATGGACCACAACGTCGGCATATCGACGGATCGGTGATGTGAAATGGGTGTAGATCGGACAGGCCAGGCCAAAATGCTGATACTGCGGCACTGGGATCGTACCTGAATCATACATTTTCATCATAAATTTTCAAAAAATAAAAAAATGAGAAAATACTTAGGGCAGGCCTCTAACAGTTTCTATTGAAGCAGAAAAAGGCTCAATACTATTTGGAATATTCCCTTTATTTTTTATTTCAGAAGCCAAAAAGAAGCTAATCTTAGTATTCACAATAAATCTCACCCTATATAAAACCTCAATCTTTCGCAGGCAGAGACGCAGAGGACGCGGCACAAACTGCAAACTGAAAACTCACCAGCACTGAAGTACACCGCCTGTGTCATACACCTTGTCGTCAGCATTCGAAGAAGTCGATTCAGCATCGGATTCTTCTCGTCCACGGCTCGATTCAGACTGTCCGCCAACGCCTTGCCGCTGCTCACGTTTATACTTATACCGCGCTGTTTTGCTGCCTAGAAAATCAAGAATTAATCATGATCAACTTTCACTGAACTCTTGAACAATCGACAGCAAGTGGCAGGGCGTAAAAATCTTTAAGGAAAATAATGGACATATTGGCCGGCTGTCACACGCAGCGTCGCTAGATCGCGCGACAGATTCATCTCTCACTGCACTATTTATTCATTTATTTACATATTTATTTACTTATTTATTTATTTATTTTGATTTATTCAGTTATTTGTTTATTTAACTACGTCCACGGACGCGCCAACGAAAAATAAAACTTGGAAAATCGAAAAAAATTGAAAACTATTGAACATTTTCTTCCGCAAACTTTAATTTTTCCCCAATTTTTTCGAGAAAATTCTACCATAGGACCTAAAATAGGCTGATCACTCGTCCGTATCCAAACTCATCTGGTAGCAACAATGATTACCGACCGATGAGGGTATAATTGCAGATGCGCCGGCGACATCGCAACACGCCAGCGAGCGCCTCCCAGTGGTCGACAATTATGATCGAATGCCTGTCATCGCCGTCATTCAGCGCTTACCGTGTTCCCCATTGAATTATTCGTCACTAACCACTGTCATTAATTACAACCCCACTCGTACACTGTCATAACATTGCTCAACTTATTCTGAGCGGCCTCCAGCCAGTCACTAGCTCTGGGTAACGCGAAAACATAGGAGTAACCCACATGGGCACCTAGGCCGTTCATGAATGATCCTTGGAATAAGATTTAATTATCGACGACCAGACCGGAAAGTGAAGATTTTCTTCTGGTTAACTACCAAGTTTCCATGATTTTCGGTGGTTCAAAGAGGTAAAGGTAAAGTGCTCGATATTGATCAATCCCCTGAGGACGCGCCGTGCACTCGTGTTCGAACTAAAATCGAAGAGGCGAATAATCTACGGGGGGCAGCCGTTGTACCGCGTTAGTGTCTTCACCTTGCCAGACGAGTTTGACACCAATTTACCCGACCCCCGGAGGAGTAAAAGAGTTGATTAGCTATGCCGGGGATCGATCGCTCGACCGCGTGGGTGTCAATAGCGCCTCCCACCACTGTACCACTTCACTATCTACATAAAACACTTTGAAATGGTTACTTAAACTATACGAAATTCAGGCCCGACCGAGAACCGACCGGTTCGGTAGGATTTCCGCAAATAAGGCGAATCATCGATAACATATTCACTAGTTAAGGATAAGAGCTAAGCACGTCTAGCAAAAATATTGATTTTCTTTTCGAGAAAAATTTGTAATATCGTTCCTTACCAATCCAGGAGAACTACGTTCTCGAATATTTCACAAGAAAATTTTAAAAAAATATCCTTAAAATCTCAATTGGTAAAGTCGATAATTGGCACGGTACGAGTCTAATACACAGAATACTATACGAAATTCAGAAAACCGACCACTTCGGTTAAAACCGACCTCTTCGGTAAGGACTACAAGACAAGAAGAGTTAAAACCAACCGCTTCGGTAAGGATTCCGCAAATAAGGCGAACCATCAAAAACATATTAGGTTGGTAAGAAAGTTCCCGCCGTTTTTTTCAAACGACTGTTGTAAGTTCAGTACGAAAGCTCTTGCAGAGTGTGACACAGCATTCGAAAGAGAACTATTTGCTCTTTCGAGCCGTGTACTTCTAATTTGTTATAATTCTGAATGTCATCGTTTTTTTGGCTAGCAAAGTGAGAAGCGAAAAAGTGAAAAAATAACCTTATCGACAGTGATTTTTTTCTGCTCAATTTCAAAGGCATAAATAAAATTTGATAGCCCGCTCGAAAGATGATGATTTTCTCTATTACACGGTATATCATTTGTTTTTATTTGTGTCGAAAATTACAAAATTTTAAACCACTGAAGTTCGACCTTCGGGAGGCAAGAATAATTTTCCGATGGCGCTCCTGGTTTTCTTGTGTGTGCTTAAGTTGACTTCTGTGGAGTTTTCCATACAGAATTTTTCGCTCTATCAGATGATATGTTTATTTTCAAACAATGATTGATTTTAAAAGATTTTCACGAGAAGGGCGTCTTGAAGTTTCTCGGCAGAGCAAGCCTCCAGTTTCAATATTTTCACCAGATCTCATACAGCATTCGAAAGAGGACGATACTCTCTACAAGATGGTTTATGAAGCGTTACAAGCCTTCCTGGTTTTCATCGTTTTTTAGGCCGTCAAAGTGGACCTAAACCGCAGGCGCGGCGCGTGGGGCTAGTGCGGCGCGACGTCGAATCGTCCAGGAGTGCGGATTTAGGTCCACTTTGACGGCCTAAAAAAACAATGAAAACCAGGGAGGTTTGGAACGCTATATAAACCATCTTGTAGAACGTATCGCCCTCTTTCGAATGCTATACGAGATTCGGTGAAAAGATTGAAACTGGAGGTTTGCTCTGCCGAGAAACTTCAAGACGCCTTTCTCGTGAAAATCTTTTAAAATCGATCATTGTTTGGAAATAAACATATCATCTGATAGAGCGAAAAATTCTGTACAGAAAACTCCACAGAAGTCAATTTGAGCGCACATCACAAAACCAGGAGCGTCATCGGAAAATTATTCTTTCCTTCCGAAGGTCGAACTTCAGTGGTTTAAAATTTTGTAATTTTCGACACGAATAAAAACAAATGATATACCGTGTAATAGAGAAAATCATCATCTTTCGAACGGGCTATCAAATTTTATTTATGCCTTTGAAATTGAGCAGAAAAAAATCACTGTCGATAAGGTTATTTTTTCACTTTTTCGCTTCTCACTTTACTAGCCAAAAAAAAAACGATGACATTCAGAATTATAACAAATTAGAAGTACACGGCTCGAAAGAGCAAATAGTTCTCTTTCGAATGCTGTGTCAAACTCTGCAAAAGCTTTCGAACTATACTTACAACAGTCGTTTGAAAAAAACGGCGGGAACTTTCTTACCAACCTAATAGCCACTAGTTAGGGATAAGAGGGGCAGTCAACTATTCTTAATTAAACTAACCCCTAAAAACTACAAGATACAATCTTTAACTTTGTTTTCAAAACAAAGAAATAATAGTTCATTATTAGATTAAGGTTCCCCTAAATCTACTTTACTACAACTTACTCCCCTATAGGCTAAACTTTAAAACGACTAGCAAAAATACTGACTGGTTCAAGGAAAATATGTAATATCGTTCCTTACCAATCCAGGAGAACTACCTTCTCTAATGTTTTACAAGAAATTTTTAAAAAATTAACCTTCAAATCTTAATCGATAGAGTCGGTAATTGGCACAAAACGAGTCAGACACCCAGACAAGAGCCACTTACCTACTTTAGACGAAACCCAACGGAACCTCGTTACCAGCATACGGTATATACAGTAATTAGGCGACCGGAAACAAACAAAGTGAGCCGCCGTCGTCGGGCCACTTTGGCCGGCCGAAATCTCGTTAGCCGCGATAAAAACGCGCGCCACGAATTAGCGCGGACGGCGAGAAACCGAGACGGGAATGAGATTTCTTCGAATTCCACCATCAATGGGTAAATTTCTCAGGTTAACCTAGTTGGGTAGGTTTGGAAACCAAATACAGAAATATCCTCCAAGTAGAGATATGGGTCCCAGGGCTCTTCGTCTAAAGAGGGAAAGAAGTCAACGATTAAATTCGTCGCCGTGAAAGATGTTGGCAATGAGAATGGACAATTTTGTAAAAATTCTGCTGGGTTTAACCATGGGTAAAGTTCTGAATGGCAGAGCCGGGTATCTTGCGTAGATCGTTACAACTGCAACTATATACTCAGAGACCGAGGGTTAAAAAGATAGGATATTTCCACAACAAACCCAGCGCTATTGGAACATGCTGCGCATCATCTGGAAACTGTATATCCCCCCGTTTGGATAACCGGCTGCCAACAAAGAAAGGTAAGGTAAAGGTAAAGGTAATTGCGTTGACAAGTCCCTTAAGGGTGCGCCATGCACTCGTTTTCCATTCAGAATCGTAGAGGCATGGTGCATGCGTATTTGCTCTGTATAATGACTTGCGGGGCTGCCGTTATACCAGGTCAGTGTATTTACCTTCCCAGACAAGTCTGGTACCAATTCACCCAACCCCGGAGGGACTGCGATAGAAGACAAAGCCACCAGTCTGGAGTACAGCTTTTCCCTCAATTTTCAGTTTTCTAGAAAAACATTTCGACGGAATTACCAATCAATGCACGGAACTTCGACGTAAAATTATGGGTAAAAGAAAAGGGTCGGTTATACCAAGTCAGCGTCTTCACTTCATCAGACAAATCCGATAGCAATTTACTCGACTCTGGAGGGGTGCAGGAAGGCTTGGTAAGCCGGGGCGGGAATCGATCCCTCGACCGTGCGGTGACATTAGCGCCTCTTTCCACTAAACCATGCGCTATCAAAGTAAGCTGAGTCCACTAAATACGCTACTTCACTCCTTTGAAAAATAGTGTGATTTGATGATCATTCCACTGGATTTAAACGTATCAGAAGAACCAAATCAGCCCCTTCCGACTTCTAGGATCTCTTCTGGCCGAACTCAAACCGATGATAGGCCTATTCGCGCAGATTCCCATGCTCACGGAACCATATTTCCGGCCGTAAACCAGCAGAGCAACAATGATAATCGCCTTCTCAACGCGGCGGCCGCCGTACGAGAATCAGTGATGAATTCTGTTGTGCACGGCATTCAACCTCTAACACCTCCGCTGGAGGTCGACCGGATGCTGCCGGTGAATAGCGCATGGGACCGCGAGCCCGCAGACACCGGGCGGTCACATGAAATCTGGGACCCGAGAGGAGGGGGTGACTCGTTGAGAACTCTGACCAATCTCAAGAAGTCGCCCTACCCACTGACCAAGAGGGACCATTGAAACTTTAATTCCTTGGCGTTCCACGAGAATGTAGGAGACTGCTACCTACTCAAGCCAAAAATCTTTACGCAAAAGAAATATTTCCTGTAAATTCTGCTTCTTCTAACCCTCCGATGACCTTCTCGGCTCCTGAGTGTTCGGTTAAATGGGATCAGTTGCAGGACGAGCCTAGGGCGTTTATTTCATTCCATCGGAAAGTTTTTCCTCAAATCTTATCTGTGTAGCGTTCTCTGTTAGGTTTCTGAGCTGTTTTGTGTTGGAGTTTTTTTTAAGCGATGTTTCTGTTTGTTTTTGGCGCGTCCTTGAACGTAGTTAGATGAATAAATAAATAAATAAATAAAATAAATAAATAAATAAATAAATAAATAAACTAAAAATGGTCCTCTCTCGTCAAATAATCGACAACTTTTAAAGAGACCAATCACTGTGCCACTGAAAAAGGTAAAATAGCCAACGTCGATCAGCCCTCGTGGGATGAGACATGCATTCGTTTTCCATTCAAAAATGTAGAGGCAGTTGAACTCTACAAAGACTTGCGGGGGCCAGTCGCTGTACAAGTCAGTGTCTTTACCTTCCCAGACAGGTTTGGTCCCAATTCACCCGATCTCGTAGAAATGGAAGGCTAGGTTAGCATGCGGGTATCGATCGCATGACTGTGCGGGTGGAAGTGGCGATTCTTACCTCTGCACCAGGGGTGCCTATTCCATTTTTCGTTTGAAAATTCGTTTACATATCATCGTCACATGAACCTCCCACAGTTCTTCACGCAGTTCTTCTACGAGGGATTCAATTGACAGTTGTATTTTTTTGTATTTTTTCTTTTTCTCACGACTGCCTTAATAAATAAATAAATTCGATAATTTACTTTTATATATAAATTTCTTCGAAACATTGCGACCTTTGACCCTTTTTTCATCCTAAAAGATGTCGAGATGAAAAACCGAGACAAAACCCTGGCAAAACGATGTTTCAGTCAAAAGCGATCGATACAATGGTGGTAATCGAGCGGTAGAAGAGGGGGGGGGAACGATGACCAGTCAGTCTCTTAGCTTCACATTACGACCTAATCCACTTAGGTAATGAGAGACCGGCGCCGGCTCCCTAAGGCACATTACGACCGCCAGCGAGTCGTATTAGTCGGACAATCTCGTCACGATAAAACACCGCCACCCGGCCCTTCGTCACAAAACAGTTTTAGCGCCACCACCACCACCACCACCACAATGAAATTAGGAAATCAATTAAGGGACGCATTTTCTGTAGACACCGCCGGGATGAAGCAAAATCTTAAGCATTGAAAAACATTATATATATCCTACTATATAATAAGCGAAACCCAGGCGATGTTTGTCATGGGTGGCTCATATGGGTCCCGCCGCGATAGTCTGTTACCGTGCACCAAATGCACCCACAGCGACAAGGGAGCAGATGAAATTGCTTCAATCTTTTACGTTTCCTTTCGTTTTCATTCTCTACCCTTCGTTTTCATCCCTTTACTTTAATGTCGTGTTTTTATCCTTACGGCTTAAAATTCCAATCGACCGAAGTATGGCTTAACTCGGCACGCAGTATAGATTGTTTTATGTATTTATCTACTTGACGAAGCTGGCGAACAGACGTTTGGCGGCCGATAGCCCGATGAAAGGCTGGTATACGCATACAGGGCGCGTGTGGTACAGTGGCAAGAGGCGCCACTGGCAACCGCACAGTCGAGCGATCGATCCCTGCCCGCGCTAACCAGTCTCCCATCCTTACCGGTCAATTGGTACCAGACTTGTTTGGGGAGATAATGAAACTGACATGGTATAGCGATTGGCCCCCGCAAGTCACTGTAAAGGCCAAACATGCATTCACCATGAGTCTACGATTCTGAATGGAACACGAATGCGTGGCGCGAAAAAGTGAAGTGACCAACACCTACACCTTTACCTTTACCTTTTCACATACAACAATTCGCAGAAAGATATATCACCTTGCATTTTTCGGTGCAGATCGCTGAAACCGAGGGAAATTTTATTCCACTTGACAGTTTTAATAACTCTTATTGAACCCAAGATTTCACAAGATTTCACCATTTTTTGACCACAAAAAAATCATACAAAAAACTATGGTTTACTAACGACTTGAAACTAAAATTCATAGCCTAAAAGAACAAGCTAATCATGCTCTATCAGAATATCACCACTATACAAGCAGAAGCTCAATGGTTTCTAAGATACATTCGTTTAAAAATGTATATGAAAATGAGATTAAAATTTAAAAAATCTACAATTTCCAACAAGAGCACGTATTAGTGTATTTTCAATAAGAGCTGTTAAAAAGCTGTTAAAACTGTCAAGTGGAATGAAATTACCTTTGGTATCAGCGATCTGCACCCAAAAATGCAAGGTATCTTTTCGCGAACTACTGTATATGCAGCATCAGACATTCAATAATGATGAAATTGAAACAAAAAACCCGAAATCTAATTCAATGAAAAAAATCTCACCTCAACTAACGGCTTGTAACTCGCTTCGGTCGGTACCGGGTGCCGTCTCAACATAGCGCAGTCGGGATATTCGGCCAAAATCTAGAAGTTCGAACTATGAATCGAACAAATAGGCCTATGAAAGAAGGGTTTTCTTAAAAATAAAAATGGGGACATTTAGACCCCTATTTTCGATCTACCGGAAATAAAATCCACGTTCTTGGCTGGAACATCGGAGATATTCGGTAGATTTTCTCGATGAAATATATTACTCACTAAATCAAAAAAAAATTGTTTTGGACTATGACAAACCTTTAAGGATAGATGAGCAACTTCCTATGAAATTGAATGCTTGTCGAGGTCAATCAACCCTCAACCCATCCTGTCAGCTAGCTGAATCACCGTTAACTAACCCTACAGTAATTGTTTACCTCCGCAACTCCGTGATGACGGCGGCAACACTTTTCTTCTCATTTCAATTACGACATCAGAAACAATCGGCTTTTTCTAAGAGCGACGCTACCAGTTTTTCGGGACGAATCAAAGGTCGCGCGTATGCGAAATCAGCGCTACTTTGGGGACGATGGGTCGGAAATTGGGGATGAATGAAACCGCCACATGCGATTCTAGCCAGCGAAATAAATGTAAGTGAAAATTAAAATAAAATAAGTAGAATCAAAATAAACGTAAATTCTACCTTTTCCGCAACGGCGATATTTGCCAATAACATGAACTCTTCCACCATCGAGTGCGTGTCCAAATGCTTCTTCTCTTGAACCGCTTTTGGCGTGCGGGTTTCCCAGTCCATATCGAACCGCACCTGGAGATTGGCTGAGTTATATTCATTTATTTACCTTTTTATTTATTTTTTATCATGCTCACAGACGTGCAAATTCACTTTGGTTAGTTAGAACTTTGGTGAGAACACGAATTAACAGGAAATAGAAACTAAATAATTATGAGGTTGGTAAAATAGCTCCGATTTTCGACTCATTACAATTTTATATTTTTTATATTTATTTTATTTTATATTTTTTACATATTTTTTTAATTTTATAATTTATTTTTTAATTTCGATTTCGACTCATCTGGAAAACCTTGCCGGATTCTGGTACAGAGCAGATTTTCAAAATTAAGAGTCCCTTGAACTCTCAAAGCTACGCCAGGCTATAAAACAGATTTCTATCGAATACAGTAAAATTTAGTCAAATATGTTGCAGAAGTAAATCGTAAAAAAAGCGGACCTTACTATATCGATACATTGGGAAGAGATTTTCAACCTAACGATTACTGACTTATAATTACTCGGAATGATAAAAAATGCCTTTCACAAAAACTCCAAGATATAAACGAATCCATAAACCCACCTCCGACGAGGCCAGCGTTAACGCTCCATTAGCTGTTCTTCTCTTGTTCAGTATCTTCGACAATCTCATCAAGCCACGAAGTCCAATGGTCACGTCGTCATTCTGAAAATCAGACAAAATCAATAGAATAAAAAATTTAAAAAATTACAAAATTACAAAAGTAGGTCTGTAGACTTACAAGTTCAGGGTTATCGATGAACTCTTGGGCTTGTTCGTAAGTCAGCGCAGCTTTTGAACGGATTAATGACTTGTGGTACTTCGTGTCAAGGATATCTGCGTCTTTCGTCATCGTCCAAATCACAGAAAACGTATAGCTTCAATGAAAAATCAATAAATCGATGGATCAATTAAATTACCATTTTAACACATTTTCATAAGGAGCACAGGACCCAGTTTCCGTAAAATTGGCAGAAGAAAGTTCTTAAAATTGTGCACAAAATGTTAAGAACGTTATTCTGATGATAGCAGGTCCACTGCAAAAACCGTTATTCAGACCGGAGAGCTTCTCATTAACTACCGGTAAAATTGAGGATTGAAAAAATGCCCACCGCTCTTCACCTCCCCTCAGGGAACAAAGATTGCTACTCAACAACGCTGGCAACATATCAATTCGGCGATCACATAAATATACGGTAGTCGCTCGACTGGCGGCCTCTTCATCAATTGCAGTTCCAGCTCGAACAAAATGCGTCACATCGGCTATATGAACACCGACCTACAACAAGAAAAAGGTTTAAAAACGCGTGTTCTGCCCACAAATGGATTACTTTTTACCTCTAAAAGTCCGTTGTCGAGTTCACGACAATGAAGCGCATCGTCAATGTCCGTACAACCCAGCGGATCCACCTGGAATTTCAGCACCATTTTTCAACATACCATTCAAGGTAACCCCTGAGCAACATAAAAATAAATAGGAGCTGTTGAGAATACCTAGGGTAACGTTAACCCACCGAGCATATGGTAAGGTGACGCAAATCCACTCTGGGAGGTTTCAGATCCGGTTTCCAATTCTCACTCGGCAGACAGTCCATCACACCGTCGGAGAATGGCGCGTGAGGTATGTCGTGCTCGAGCAGCAGCACCTATAATTTCATTTACAAAATTGAAAAAATGTAAAAATCAACATTAAGACTGCAGAACATGTACTACAACAATCGAATGTCAAGCGATTTTTTTTTCAAAATCTGAATAAAATTTCAAGACTACATATACAGTCCTGTAATATCCTCATAGAAAAATTTCAATGTCCTTTTTTCCTATCTAACCTTATCGCCGATCTTCCCAAGGGCTCGTACGTAATGCCCGAGGGGATAGGCACTGTCTCGCGGCCACTGATCGATACTCACCACAATGCGCTGATTTTCGAGGATGTCAGCCTATGAATGTATTAAATAAAAATCCCTTTGTAACATATTTTGTTATACACGAATCTACCGATCTCAAAATCTCCTTCACTAAACAAAAAGAGGAACGAATAACTCTATCTTCATCAGAACCGTCAAACGACTAGTGGTTTTAAACGGCCAACAAATAAATTACAAAAAAATGAAATTAAAAAAAAACTCCTGAAACCCTGCTACCTGCTCAGTTTCGATTCTAATTCGAGGAATAAGCCGATCACTCGGGCAGAACAAGTGTCGACGAGCACCTTTCAACTGGCTGCGCATAAGGATACCACAGTAGGGACGCCAGTTGCGTTTCATAATCCCCACCACCTGAAAAAGGGTGAAATCTGGAGGTTGGTAAGGTAAAGGTAAAGATCGTTGGGTTACATTTCCTGAAGAAGTACTCAAAGGTAAAAGGTTGAATGATAAACTTTTGAAAATGCATAAATATAGAATAAATCGAAATTCAACGATCGAACGCTCGAACGAACCTTAGCCGTAGGAATCGGTGCCAACTTTGTCCTCTTCGGTTTTGGCACCTCATCAGAATCGTCCTCCTCTTGCACCTCATCATCAGCTTTGATTTCCAAGTCTTCCACATCACGTAGGCGCATTTTCTGCAGAGGGGTTTAGTGATGACCATTGCTACCAGGATTTACCCAAGGGTTTACCTTCTCCGGTAACGTCCATTCCTCTTCGGGCAGCAGCTGGACGGCTACGATGTCGCCGTCAATTGCTCGGTTACAGTGCACACCTTTGATGAACCACGAGGTCATGGTGCCAGGGTCCACAAGTACGTACGCTTCGCGATAATTCTCACGAGATACCTGAAATAATGAAATTTAGTAAAAAAATAAGGAGATTATAAGGAAGGTATGGAATAGGAAAATGAAAAAATAGAGAATAAGAGAGCGCTCAGCTACAGGAAGAACCAAGGCAAAACTTCTACTTGGCGGCGGAAGTTCGCAAAAATTCTAAGCTTCTGGGCCTAAATTCATGACATCTCTGCTAAATTTATTGTACTTGTCCGATTTTAAATATTTTTTTATCAGTGGAGATTTGATTACCAATATTTGGATACCATGATAGTTTTTCAAGCGGCCGGTTAGTTCAGGGCCTAAATTCATGACGGGTATCGGCACAATATACCTGAGAATAAACCCGGTCGACGCGATTATTCGCATTCATGAACGCGCCGCGGAGTTTATTTGGGGGATATCACAGGTCTATTCCACTACTCGGCGCGTTCATGAATGCGAATAATCGCGCCGACCGGGGTTTATTCTCGGGTATATTGTGCCGATACCCGTCATGAATTTAGGCCCTGAACTAACCGGCCGCTTGAAAAACTATCGTGGCATCCAAATATTGGTAATCAAATCTTCACTGATAAAAAATATTTAAAATCAGACAAGTACAATAAATTTAGCATAGATATCTCTAGAAGTCTCAGAAAAAAGCTGTTTAATTCGAACAAAGGCACGATAAATGTAAAACAACCAAAAATGAGAGCAAAGATAACTCACGGCGAACGAGCCCTTCTTGATTGTTCCTTGGGCAACACCTTTGGTGATCTCATCATGAGATAGATAATTCTCGTAGATAATTTTACCACCAGACGAGGACGAATCATAGGCGGCCATGGTGTCGAGCAGTTGACGTTTCTTCGGGTCTTTTATACCTGACATTCAGGGGTTAACTATGATCAGGATTTTTTCAAGCGATTATTCCAGTCCAAGGCGAGCTTTTGAATGCACATTCGTATTGAAAGGGAATTCAAAGATGGAAAATGAGATTGCTAAAAATTAGATCAATAAAACTTACCTTCAACATATTCCTTGATAGAATAGGAATGTCCGTAGTTACTCTTCAGCCTTGCCAACACGTCATTTTCTGCGCATAAAATTACAGGGATGATCCCTTTTCCTGCCCAGTGCTCACTCAAATAATTGGCACAAACGTAAAGAACCTTTTCATGCCTGGAACAAATCGATTGATTGGAGTATTTGTGATCGATCAATAAACGAGACTCACCTGAGACTGTCTGTAAGGCCAGGTTCAAGTTTTACAAAAGTTTTGTGGTGAAACTCGCTCATGAACACCGAGAATCGTGGGTCCTTGTCCTCGTAGACGAATTTGTTGAGTTTCTTATAGACTTTGATCGCTTTTTGTTTCACAAATTCCCATACATTTTGCGTAATGATAACATTTCTAAAAAAATAGAAGGTAAGAAAAAGAATGCAGAAAAGATAAAGCAAAACTAACTGTAGCAACTCAGAGTCGAAAATATCGATGAAACGCATGAATACTTCCGAATCGACGATAATAGCATGGTTTCCTGGGACCAAGGAATTCTGATCCTTATTGGGTTTCTTACCCATTACGTTCAACGCTAACGGGGAACACGGTTCACAACTGTGGAGTCCACAGGAGAGGTCATTCCGGAGGTACCTCTCCACGGTACGCTGAAATACAAAGAAAAAATGAATCGAAATAAAAAAGGAGAGAGGAAAAAGAAACAAAAAACGATTCGCCTGCAAGGCAGCGACTTCGAAAAGAAAATAATTTTGCTAGATTTTTAAAGTTGAAGAAACTGAACTCACCCGCATACATCTGTTACGAATCTTGAAATTCGTCGAGAACACCAACCGGTCGACAATTCCACTCTGTTTCACGTTCAACTCCATGGTTTAACCCAGAGCTGCAACAAATCGCTCTATTAAAATAATCTAAAAAACGATAAAAAACGATGATAAAAGCGCCTAGAGCACCGGAGATGACTTTGAATACAGAATATTCTAGAAAATAATGACAATCAATGAAATCACACGATATTTGTAGGCTAGTTTTACCCATGACGGAAGGGAGCTCTAACTGAACAGCACTTTTTATTATCGTAGCAATCTATTGAACCTATTAACAACATATACAAAGTTTTCCAATGTAACAAGAAATAAAAACAACTGCAAAAATTATTCTAGTCGATTGAAAACCCTCGGTCCTCCCTTCCTGAATCGCCGCATCTCCTTCGTAACGACTTTTTCATGGGTTTCGATGTCTTTCCTAAAAAATATTTATGAAATGCGGAAGCTCATAAAAATTTGCATAACATCAAGAAACTAAAAAACTGAGAAAACTCTGCTTTTGAGAGCTCCTACCTGTCTCTATCCTTCATGAACTCCTTTTCGGCCCACAATTTCTGCATCATATAGGCATCGTCGTCCAGATAGGGAACTTCGTACTCCTTTCGATCCTCCGTGGGCGGTTCCAGATGCTCTTCGGCCGGTTTTCTGAAATAACACAGTCTTTACAAGATCAAAAAGCTGGCTAGAATAATTCTTGGTGTCATGGGAATAGTTTGAGAAAAGGAAAAGCTTCTGAATTGAATCTTCGTTTTGGACCTTTTTTGGATGGAGTGTTTCTATAGTAATCAGCGCTTGATAATTACCGCGTCTTTATGTGACTTAGTAAATAAATAAACAAATAAATAAATATTCACTCACTTATAGGTGAAGCCCATGAAAGAAGTGACCGTGCGCATAGGTGGGCTTGCACCATCACCAGTCTCCAGTCGATAGTACGCCTCGTTTCGCTCGTGCACAACCGACTGAATGTTGCGCATCGTCTAAAAGATGAATAAATAAATAAATAAATAAATAAGAATTAAATAAAATGAGGCACAATACCAATGAATGGATTATGATCAGAGAGCTTATTTATTATTTCGCTTATTCATTTAACGACCACACGTCATTATTTTTTGATCAGGAGGCTCCCCACTTCAAATATTTATCTGCTCTGTTATGCTGACGTTTGAAGTTTCTGCATGCTGCTAAATAGCAATCTCTTCCAAAAAAGACGTCTAAAAATGAACAAATAAATAAATAAATAAGAATTTTAAAAAATGAGGACAATACCGGTGAATGGATAATGATCAGAAGGCTTATTTGTTATTTCGCTTATTCATTTAACAATCAGACTTCATAATTTTTTTATCAGGAGGCTCGCCATTTTAGATATTTATCTGTTTTGCTGTGCTAAAGTTTAAAGTTTTTGCATGCTGCTAAATAAGCATCTCCTTTGCAATGGAACGATGTAAAAGATAGAAATCAGTAGAGTGGGTATACGTAAACAAAAGTACGGTATATACTTATGAAATTGCATATTTGTTTCATTTTATTTCATTTCATTCACACTGTTAGGTGCGCCAATTAAAACACATGAATAATACTTAACAATAATACCGTGCCCAATCCCAACTAAAAAAAAGCTAAAATAAAGTCAAGGTATGTATACATACGAAAAAATATACTACAAATTAAAAATTCACCCACCTCATTGACTCGGTCGATGCGCTCCGGGTTAGGCATTGACCGAGCGTGGGAGACGTATGCAGCTTGCATAGTCAGCAGCATATTACGCTCCTTTAAGCACACATACCTAAGAGGAAACAAAATTGATTTCAAAAATAAAACACCCAGAGAAACGTAGCTGATGCTATCATATATCTATCACTATCATCACGTTTCTCTAAAATGTTAGACTACCATCTGAACACACCTCAATCCACTAATCTTGTTCACTGAAAACTTATGTTCCAAATTATGAAATGGAATTAATGTTGATGTTGACTGCCTATCGTTTTCTTTATCATATCACCATTGCACATGGCTTGTTCATGTAAATAAATAAATAAATATAGTAGTAGGCCAAAGCTAGAAACTATTTAGAAGGCCCGACACCAAGTCACGACTTTTTGTTCTTAAATTTAAACTGTTATTTTAGAACTCACCAGAGCTTATGCAGATCAGAGTTGCTCTTCAGTCGAAGCTCATCCTCCGTCCACGACCGTCCCGGTCGTTTCTTCGGTCGAAGTTCGTTCTTGCCAAAGTTGGCCTCATCGTCGAAAAACATTCGGAACAAATCCTTCCCAGTAGCTGCTGTGCGCACATATTGTTGAGCTGGTTTTCTGCTGAAAGTCACAAATTCTTAGCACCTGGTCTGAAAACTAAAAGAGAAATTGGGAACTGAAAAAAACAAAGAAAAACAAGGAGAAACGAAAACCACAAACCTTATGAGGAAAGCTGCCTTGGTAAGAGTCGACACCAACATCTGGAGGATCTAATGAGTCGACAGATTCTTTTGGAAGTAGAAATATCAACTAGAAACCTTCAAACTAGAATAGAACTTGTCTAGAACGCCTCCAGCAAGACGCCCGCAGCTTCGGCGGGAATCCAGCGACCTTTTGTCATACGGTAGTGAGGTCAGTTGTGCATTTACACAAATGGTCACCAATAGGCGTAGATATTACCGCGTCAGTTGGTACACTTCGATTAAAGTCGAATTAAATTCAATTTCCGCTCTGGCTAATCTTCTATATATTTTCGATTGTATCTCTTATACCTTTACCTGTCATGATATTCCCGGTTCTAGCATTTTGATGAGGTTTTGGGTTTACGAAACCTTTAGGTTTTAACCCATCTCGTTCTCGTCACAATTTCTCGTTGCTCACACGTGTCTTATTGTTCTTTATTTAAATTTTTTTTTGCTTACCGCCGATTTTTCAGGTAAGTTCGCTCCTTGGGGAGTTTGCGCGGGTCAAACTGGTAGGTTTTTAAGGATCATTTAATATCCGATCCTTTTTTATTTCATTTTTCATTTTATTCAGCCGCAATTTTTCAGTCGGCCATATTCAATTTCCAAAGTCTCATCTCCGTTCTTCTACTGCTAATTTGCACCTGTGCCTATATCAGATCGTTTGCGCCGAAGTTGATCGACAGGAACAAGGAGGGGTAAGTTTTCCGGGTCTCTCCTCACATTTTTGAAAGAATTTTTTTTTAAATTTCAGCTTGCTGGGCGTTTTCTGGAAGTTAGCTCGTATAGGCGAACGTCTTAGTCCTTGGGTGTCGGCTAGCTGTTTTTGTATGGCCTTTGTGGTTCTATTTCTATAAAAAATTCACTGTTCAATCACGATGGGTCCAATGCGGTCGGGTCGAGTGGACGAGTCCACGTATGAGATCAAGAAAAGGCATCCTCAAAAGCCGACCGGAGTGCGTAATGAGCGGAATCATTTCTATGTTACTAAGTAAGTTCTTTCTTATAGCTTTTGTTTATTTATTTATTTATCCATTTATTTCTATGACGCACACGCCAGTGCGCGTAGAAGTAACAACAAATCAACGACAACAAAACAAATCAGAAAAACACAAAAAAACAAAAACAATTCTTCTTTGCAAAGTAACTCAAACATTCTGAGAAAGCATGGTTTTTGTTTTTCATTGTTCTTGTTCAGTCCTTTTTCTAGAAAATTGCTCACTGGATCTCACTGGTTACCCTGTTGTTGAATAATTCTCTATTATTATGCACTTCTTTTTCTTTTCTTTCTTTTCTTTACATTCTCAATTCCTGTTCCTCTCTTTTGTCTTAGTCCAGTCAGCGCCCTTACATCGTTTTTCTCAATATTTATGCCATATTTCATATATACGACGACTTCGATTGCCACGAGGGCTAAATGTGTTTTTTTTTATTTTTTATAAAAACTTATTTTGCAGAAAACTTCTACTGAAACGAATAATTGTCTTTGTTATTTACCCAAATTCGTTTTTTATTGAAAAAAAGACTGGCATTTTAACCATTTAGGAAAGTTTTTGTTATTGATTCGTTTATTGCCATGAGGTTTCTTTCTACTAAGACATAAAAACTTATTTTGCAGAAAGACTTCTATATCCAGCACGCTGAAACGAATCGAAGAAATGCTCCACAACAAAGAAAACGAGGTGGGTATACAGAAACCCTTTGCTTTACGTCTTTTATACCTTGATGTATCTTAACACCTTTACCTGCAGCGTTCTCTTATCACTGAAAAGTCCATTGAGACCTCGACGGTCTTCGTAAGACAGTAAACCGGTTCTAGTAATGTATAACCAATTAGGAAAGTTTTTGTTATTGTTACAGTAGAACATGAAATTCTCTGACTCTATCTATATAGATCGTTAATAAAGTCCAGTCTCTGTTTTCTACCAGTTCCACCCATTGCAGACACTTTTGTTGAGAAATTTCTAGAATTTTAGATTTACATCCACGGCCTTGGCGCATCGCTGAATCGAGCTATGGTTCTTGCGCTAGAAGTGCAAAAAACCTTCACCGACGCCATATCTCTAAACGTTACTACTTCCACGGTCAATGTAAGTCCTAAACATCTTTAATTTGTTGTAATATTCAAAATAAACCCACATTTTTGAAGGTGACCGACGATTTGTTTCCGCTGAGTGACGAGTACGAGATGGGTATTCGAAATCGACCTCTATCCGCCATACAGATCCATATCTGCCGCCTTCAAGTCTAACTGGTCTTTTTGGAAAAATTTAATGTCTTCTGTTATCTTATCACTATGAAAGTTATTATTGTTGAAGTTCTTCTACTGGGGACGGTGTTATTTGATAAACTTTTCTATTTTATTCGTTGTACTGATTGTTGTTTCAACAGTGAATTGCTGATTGTACTTCCGTTTTTTCATACATGGTCGGGTATAACTTAACCTCGATGCTGGGTATGTTTTTTCGGCTGATGGTAAAATGGCTCTGACGACTTGGAGAGTTCTGATTGTGAGGAGTGTGCGAGAGCTGTCTCGAAATGCTCGCCACTTTAGCAGTGGGAATGAGTCGGCCAGGATTGCCATCGTAGGAAGCGGACCGGCTGGTGAGTTAATTATATTATTTATACAATTTATAAATTTATGCCGCTATTTTCACATTTTTAATTGTTTACAGTAACTGGTAATTGATATTTAGTCAGCAATTACCTCCTCTACCTTTGTTACCTTTCCCAGCGAAAGGGAAAGTTGCTAGAAATCCTCCTGGGAGTTTATGAGTAATGGTGTAATTCTTCTAGTATGTAAAGTCGATTTTGGTTTTAATTATCCATTTTTAATAAAAATTGATACCTCAAGGTTTATTCACATGCACATCATTGTTGCGACGGCTCCCGGAAAGCAGAATTGATGTGTTCGACGCCTCTCCGGTACCGTACGGCTTGGTTCGATACGGTGTAGCTCCGGATCATCAAGACGTACGTTTGTAGTTTATTTATTTGGAATTATTTTCAATTTTATAGTCCAAACTACTTTTTCTTGAGCCACTGCCCATTTTCCATTTGATAATTTTCAGGTGAAAAACTGCATAAACATATTTGATCGTATGTTCGAATCGAACAGAGATCGTCTGTCGCTGTTCTGCAATGTCCGGTAGGTGCCCGTTCCTTACCATTTTTTCTATTTTTTTGTTTATTTTTATTTCATTTTTTTATTTTTACAACAGAATAGGATCCGATATTGGTATGAACGAACTGACGAAGCACTACGATGCGATATTGCTTGCCTATGGTGCCCATCGACCCCGTCAGTTGGAAATTCCCGGCTCCAGGTCTAGGAATGTCGTTTCGGGATCTGACTTTGTTTCCTGGTATAATGGTGTTCCGAACGCCAAAGTAAGAGTTTACCATCTTGGCTTATTGTTAGGACTCACTTATCATTATTATTTTTGTAGTTTTTTTGCCTTCTAGGCCCCAAGTCTCGATGACCCCAACGTGGTTATTGTCGGTAATGGTAATGTTGCCCTCGACTGCGCCCGAATTTTGTCAAATGTCGATTCCCTTCGGACCACCGACGTCCCATCGGATGTCCTCGCTGCTCTTGAGAAGTCCGCTGTCACAAATATCAAAATCATCGGCAGAAGAGGACCCAAGGACGTAGGTTTATTGATTTATTGATTTATTCTTTTAGTAAATTACTTGTCTGCCTGCTCCAGGTGTCCTTCACAATCAAAGAGCTACGTGAACAGTTTAAAGTGCCAAAATGGGATACAACGGTTGAAATGGATGAGGAAGAACTCGCCGGGTTAAAAGATACCCTGGCAACGATGGAGAGGCGAAAGCAGAGGTTGATGAAGGTGGGCCGACTTGGTGATAGACATTGAATTGTTACAGTAATTACTCTACCTGTCTTTGTGTCCCTTGTAATTTATACATTTCGTTTATCGATAGTTTTTATCGTTATCAACCTGCTGAAATCTCTTTCTAATCCGATGAAAGCCTGGCGTAAGACGGTTAAACCCTTCATAATCCCAAGCATTTACCTTGCAGGTAATTATCGACGGTGTAAGACCCCCTCAAGGAGACAAGCAGTGCCGATTCATGAACTATCGAGTCCCGGAAGAAGTTCTGACCTCATCCAGTGGACGGGTTCAGGCCGTTAGGTTGGTCAAGGCTAGCTATTCTTAGAACTCCTAACCTTCTTGTTCCCCATGCCTCTACAATTCTGAATGGAGGACATGTGCATGGCGCATCCTCGGGGGACCGATCAATGGCTACCACCTTTACTTTTATTCTTACTTTTATTTTCAGAGTTTTGAACAAGCGCAGTGGAAAGCGAGAGGAAGTCCCGTGTGGATTGTTAATCTACAGTATTGGGTATCAGACGGTGGTGCTGGATGGGGTGCCGAAGAACGACAAGGTTATTCTAGAGCATGTAAAATCAATTTTTTATTGTTTTTATGATTCCTTGCCTACATGGTTCAGTGGTAAAAGGCGCTTCTGACACTCGCTAGCTAGAGCGATCGATTTTTCTTCGGTTAACCAGGGCCCAGATTCATGAACGGACGAGCGGTCTCCGAAACCGCGGCGCAGCCAGGACCAGACGGCAAAGTCGATGAGAGATTGCGTTTATCATAGGAAGTGTAAGATAAGTAGACAAAGGTGGGCGCGGTTCGGACTATATCTCGGGGTTTATCGGGGGTTTACCATTGATGAATCTTGGCCTAGGTTTTCGATCCCCTTAGGGTCGGGAAAATTGGTATTAGACTTGCATGGGAAGCATCGCGCCTCTATGACTCTGAATGTCAAACATATGCATGGCACGTGCTTACGGGACTGGTTAACCTCAAGCATTTTACCTTTACCTTTACCTTTTACCCGAAAAAAAGAGTACGTCGCTCTAGGGTATGATAGCGATGAAAGACAGCTGCCGTGTTGACATGCCCTGTGGTTCCTCTGTCTATGCGGCCGGATGGTGTGCCCATGGTCCTCGAGGGGTTATTGTCGATACCCAGCGCGATGCTGTTGCTGTTGCCGATCAGATAGTGAAGGATATCAAATCAAAGGATAGTATTACCGGTGGGTTTGATATTTTCTTACCCAAGTTATTCTGACGAGCTCCGTTTACCCATTTCTAGGCTCCCCCCCAGGTGTACGGTCCGTCCTCGACGCCAGACGGGTAAAGTATGTTACATGGGACGAATGGAAGAAGATCGATGATGTGGAGGTTAAGCAGGGCGCCGAAAAGGGTAAAGTCCGCGAAAAGTTAACCAGGTTTAACGGATTCCTAAAGAGCCGCTCCGATGGAACACCTTAGCTTCTGTGGAATGTGAAATTGTAGTTGCGATAGCGTTTGTAGTTGTTTATCCTATAATTGTTGTTTATTATAGATGTTGTTACTTAAGTGACCTCTTTTCTAATCAGGTCTAAAAAACCTTGATCGTATTCTGTTATCGATGACATCAGTAGGTGCTGTGATAATTCTATTTGCGAATTTTGATTCAAAAAATTAATTTCATAGACTCACTTGCCTCGTGTGTAACTATATAAATTTGTAAATTGTCGGTGTTGTATTTCATTTGACCTGCTTCTATTCAGCACGAAATGTACCTTGACCGTTTTTCGTCTGATTTTTCAGGGATTTAATTGAAATGCCTAATTTCTCCATAGGGAATGGCATCGTTGGAGTCAAAATTGCTCGACGGAAAGAGCGCCGGTTACTGTAGCAGTTCGGATGAGGAAGAGGGTGGATGGAAGGTGGCGCGGGATGAGGATCAGCATCAAGTAAGTCTTTTTGGGTTTCTGGTTTTTGTTATTTTTGTCATCGTTTTCTTGACCGTAATTGAGCTTAAAGCCTCGCATATGTGCCCAAACGTCGGAGGTGACAACTTTACTCTTACCCTTACCCTTACCTTTTGCCGTTCCAGGCCAATGTCATGCGTAAGATGGGACCAAGCACCAATACTGGAGCGAAAGGAGTGCTCAACGAGTATGCCGCATACCAGGAACGGGCCTCAAGAGCTCGTGAAGCTAAGGATCGGGAAGTGTTGCGGCAAGCTCGTCGAGGAATGCTACAAGGATCGAAAGCGGATCGAGAGGAGGTGAGTAGCTTAGGTTAAAGGTTAACGTACTATCTCCATTTCCTCTCGTCTGTAAACCTGATTTCTCAATATGATTTACTTCTGCCGCACGAGGTTGTTAGGTGGATATACTTTATTTACGGCCTAATATTTCGACCTTCCCGTCGTCTTCGAAGGCCTGAACACACATCGAAGTAAGTGAATTACCAGACTGGCCCATCAAAAGCCGTTCCATCCTCGCATTTTTTTACCAGATGTAGAAAGAATGCAAAGAAAAGTCAATTGAAATAAACAAACGCACATCAATCGTCCACTTTTGAGCTTAATTCTCAAAGATACTTAATGTTGTTGTTTGTTTTTACTAACATTGTTACTAACATTGAGCCTCTGAGCTCAAAAGTGGACGATTGAGGTGCGTTTGTTTATTTCAAGTGACTTTTCTTTGCATTCTTTCTACATCTGGTAAAAAATGCGAGCATGGAACGGCTTTTGGTGGACCAGTCTGCTAAGTCACTAACTTCGACGTGTGTTCAGGCCTCCGAAGACGACGGTCGAAACGTTAGGCCGTAAATAAAGTATATCCACCTAACAACCTCTGGCGGCAGAAGTGAATCGTATTGAGCTAACGTACTATATTTTTTGTCAGCAAACGTACTTTTGGTTTTTTGGAGACATCTTCCCTATCTTAGTTGAAGTATGGCGTTTTATCAACAATTTATATATTTGAGAGTCACGTGTCAGTCAGTGAGAGAGACACGATATTTGAGAGTAGGTCAAATTCACCATGCCTCAACGATTCCGAATGAAAGACGAATGCGTGGCGCGTCCTCAGGAAATTGATCACTTTACTCTTTACCTAATATATAAGGCTCAAAAGTCGGACCACAACGAAGAGGAGAGCTTGGAAAGCCTACGTCAACGACGTCTTATGGAGTTGCGCAAGGCTGCCGCTGGAAGGATGCTCGAGGTGACTGAGAAGGTAGGTCCCCACGTAAAAATATTTAGAATTTTGCTTTGTTTGGTAAATGCCCTTAGAAACTTGGGTATCCTCAAACCCAAACACTTTCCGACCAAAAATCTCGATTTTGTCTTTAACTGAGATGATATAATTTTAGGACCAGTTCACCAAGGCGATCGATACCTGCGAAGGCTTACTCTGCGTCCTAATCTATGAGCCAGATGATGAAATGTGCGATAAAATGACTCATGTCTGCAAGGTAAGATCGATATTTGATCTCTGATCGATATTTTATTGATTTTTAGGTTTTAAAGTCACCGATGACTTTATTAAAGTAATATTTAGGTAATGGCCGCAGACTATCCCCGGGTCCGATTCATGCGAGCGAGAAGCACTCTTCTAGAAATGAGCAAAGCATTTGTTAGTTTTGTTACTATTGATTTATTTTGTAATATTTTTTTGTGAATAACTATAATTTTGCTTGCTTTAGACCCAGCAAGCACTGCCGACCTTGCAAGTTTACCTGAATGGCAACCTTGTTGGAAATTTCATACAAGTGCCTTCCTTATTGGGAGGTGAGATCGAGGTCGCCGCGCTGAGGAAGTTCCTAAGGAGGTAAGGGTTATTTACCCTGATTTTGTATTTTTTAATGAATTTCGCGTTTGAGGCAACACATTGACTTGGTCTATGGCAACTATACGACCGATTCGGAATGCTCCACGGATGAAGATATTGATTGATTGGATTATATGATTGGACTATTCGATCTACATCTCATTGATTTAAGCTTTTGGAACTTTTTTTTTTGAAAAATGTAAAAATCTTTGTCATCTGACTACAGGGCGTAGTGGGTGTGAGATTCTCAGTCAGTGATTCTCGCTTTCTTTCTCGATCTACTCAATGTTTTATCGATTTTCATATTGTTAGCCACTTTTAGTTTCTAGTCTTTTCATGTTTTACCATGCTCGTCATCCTTACCTAAACCTTTGATGGGTTACTGTAAATTTGAAACTCAAGCCCTTTCAATGATTTTGTTTCAAAATAAACTTGCTTTCGTGTCTGTTGTTGTTTGTTGGATGATTTGTAAAGATTTCAGTGATTTACCTATCGAGTTCTTCCCTTTGAGGTATTTTCAAGGAGTTTTCTATTGGGGTGTCTCTTTGTTGGGTTAATAGTTAACAAGTTTCCCTGAGGGGTTTTATTGATTTTGGCGGCCTACTGACCCGTCCTGCTCTGCCATCCTCCTCCGTACCCACAGAAACGCGGTTACCCATAGGGTTTGTGGGTCGTTGGAGTCACCTCTATAGGAGTGCGTGTAGTTTTACCACTAGACTGGTTTTCAGGTATATAGGAGGTTTGCAGATGGCAACTGAAGGCGAAGAAACCCAGCAGGCCATACCCATGGGTGTACTGTTGGCCACGAAGGGCACGGCCGGCGATCGATTGCTGTTCCTATACCCGCCATCGCCTTCAAATGCGAATGGTAAGTCTGGGCGGTAACGTTTCGCTTCTTTACCTTGTACCCTTGTTCTGATTACCCATACCTTTTCTTTTCCGCTAATCCATTTGGGTACCTATACCCAAGCACTTCCTTACTCCTACTACTATAGGTTATTATTTACCCAGACCCTATTTTTCCTATTTTCCAGCCAAATCTGATGAATCCCTGTCTTCGGGTAAGCTGGTCGATTCGATCCTGAAGACCGATCGCGATTCCAGGCTCAAGTCATCATGGTGTTGTACGTTTTACGGCCATAATTATTATTTTTTCCAAAAAATTGCAATTTTTTGTTTTTTAGCACCTACGGCATCGTCACAGTTACCCGTGCTCATGACAATGCAGTGGGTTTCACTTATTTTCTCTTGATCAGGGTTTACTTTACCCCATTTATTGATTTTCGCTTCGAATGGTACCCTCTTACTTTTAGAAACATGAAAAAAGACGTGTCTGGAGAAATGTCCTTTCCTACGCAGTTTATGTGAGTTTTTGAGAATACCATTCAACTGTTAGACATCGTTGGGTTTATTTTAACCCTGCAGACTTTCTACGTGTATGCTGGCGAATATTCTGAGCGTAAAGGACTCGGCTGTAGATTCGCCGTTCGAGTTGAAGGTCGACAATGTTCGCTTTGCTGGCTATCCAAAAAAGGTTGGTCAACTCTTTTATGAAGTTTTTTTCTTCAAACTTTAAAATCATAATTTCTTTTCTTTTTGGAAACCCTTCGGTGAAAATATCCCGGGTCTTTTTTTTCAGCTCACAAATGCCTCCGAGGGTTCTTCAACAATTTTTTCAATCGTTTTCGTGCTCCCGGGAAGTGTGGACTCTCACATGGTGGAGTCTTTTCAGGTTTGTTGCAACCAAAAATTTTACAAATTCCAACCAGAAAATTCGGAGTTATTGTTGCTTTTTAGTTGCTCAGTAAAAAGCTCGCCCTGGCGATCGATTCGCTTCAGACTCAACGAGGATACTTTGCTGAGCAGGTAAGCACATTTTTGAGCTATTAAATATCATAAAGCTATGTGAAATTTTACAGAATTGCAAGCTTTCCACACGGGACTTAATTCCGAAAATTTCTAGGAAAGGGTGATGCGAGCCGCGTTGGACGAATTTGAGGCCGAGGTTTCTAGTCGACCAGAAAGCGACCAGCAGCTGGTCGATATACCCTGGGAATCGGTTAGTCATACTTTTGGTTGTTCTCGATCGATTTTAGAGCCCTTTTTCTTCATAGGGGCCACTAATTATATTGAAAATGTTTCAAATTTTATGAGTATATAAATTTACGTTGTATAGATTCGAAAGAAAAGCGCGCTGGCTGAGCTACTCACAAAAGTTTTTCTGGATGTGGGACGAACCGGTGTGGTTCAGGTGAGATCGGGTACACTTTTTCTCTACCGTAATTTTTGAAAAAAATATTTTCTATCAGATTTTTGTCGACAATTTCATCGAAGTCGGCTTTTGTGTGCAATCCCGAGCATTCTCCCATGCTCATCTGACGCCGAAAAACCGCGCAGAAATCGACCGAATTGTCAAGAGGATACGGTAGGTTACGGTAGGTTTTCTTTCTTCTCAGACTTGTAGATATACCTACCACGTCCTAGACCATACCATGGAATCCTACTGCTGGAGGACGTCTGGCCCAGTCCGGACGCGAACCCGTCGGTCACCTTGCTTCTCAAACACTGTGAGCCGGATCGATCCATTCTTGACATGTCCACCGCCTCTGGCATACCCCTCTTACAGGTACTAGCTTCTCCTGGGTAATTTTATACCCTAAGGCGTGATTCGATTTAGGTGTTTCTCATCGTTCGTCACCTACTTCTGTGGGCTCGAGCAGTCGTTATATACCCGCTCTGCAATACAAATGTCTACTCCTCCGCGACTTACCCAAAACCATTGAAGAGGTCGGTTAATCAGGCCCAAAGTTGTATGTTTGGTGTTTTTGTCACCTTTTTTTTTACTTTTTTTCCTATTTTCGTGTTTTCTACTTCGTGCTTTTTCGGTGATTTTGGTAATACTTGTTTTTTTTTCGTTTCCCCAACCTCTAAAAGCCTCTTCTCCTTATTCAAATCAGTGTTTCGCACGCAAAGCAGGGGTAAGAGGCGCTACTGACATCTGCACGGTCGAGCGATCGATCCCCGCCCGAACTAACCAGGGCTCAGATTCATAAACGGACAAGCAGTCTCCGAAACCGCGGCGCAGTCGGAACCAGACGGCAGAGTCGATGAGAGATTGCGTTTAACATAGGTGGCTCAGGAAAAATAGACAAAAGTGCGCGCCGTTAGGGGCATATCTCGGGGTTTATCGGGGGTTTACCAGTGATGAATCTGGGCCCAGATTGTCCATCCCATCGTGGTCAAGTAGGCTACCAGACTAGTCTGGGAAGGTAAGGATACTGACTTCGTATAGCGGCTGGCTACCCCTTTTTTAGCTATACCTTACGGTATTGGGCCCGTGTGGTACCGTGGTAAGAGGCGCTACTGACACCCACACTGTTGAGCGATCGATCCCAGCCCGGGGTAACCAAGCCTTCCATCCCTCTGGGACGGGTAAGTTGGTATCAGACTTGACTGGGAAGGTAAGGGCACTGACATGGTATAGCGCTTGCCCCCGCAGGTCTTTGGGTACTTTTCCTCTTAATGCCCAATCATCATATCACATCCAAGCGTATCATATCTTAATGCACATCCTTGAAGCGGTCTTATCATATCATGCTCGAGCCATAATCAATTTATTATCAAGCTGTTAATCAAAATCAACGACTTATCTAGGCTAGAGAACAGCTTCATACGATAACCTCTGAAACATCCTCTTTTGGAAAAACTTCTCATTCTTGCGAGAAAATAACGGCTTTTTCTTCCATATCAGGCAGATCAAACAGGCTGCACACGAACATAGGTGGATGCGAAATGGTATGATATCGAATAGCACGATATGATAAGACCGCTCCAAGGTTATGCATTAAGATACGAACATGATATGATACGGTTGGGCATGATATGATAATTGGGCTCCAAGAGGAAAAGTAACGGTCATTGTATAGGCCAAATACGCTTTCACCGAGCCTCTACGACTTGAATGGAACACGGATGCGGCGGCGCGTACTCGGGTGACTGATCAGCGCCGGCACCTTTACCTTCACCTTATGATATTGTCGACTCTTTCGAGTCAGCTCAAAAATTGGCAGGGAGACTGAAGGCGTTGGGGCTGAAGAGCCCGCGCCTTGTTTACTTGCTCTTGCTCTTGCCCTGCGCTTGTGAGTGCTCACATACGCAGAGAGGACTCCACCTGACGCCCTCATCGTTCCCTGGGGAGGCAGGCGGCTCATCCACCTCGGTACAGTTGCCCGATTGCCGAGCGCCGAAGCTCGCACGTAGTATCCGTCTTGTCTTCTTTGTACCGTACGCAGGAATTCGTCGTGCACTTGCTGGTCAATTAGCTCTTGGACATTCTTCTCCGGTTGAATAAACTCTTCTTGGCCTTCATCTTGCATCTTCCAGTACCTTTCCCAAGCCGATTGCTCTGCTTGCAGTAATTCTGGATCGGCCATCGATACCGAGTTTATTGCTTTCCTTGCTCTGGATGTCCCTGACGACTGGACTTGTAATTGACCCGTCAACAAGTGTCCTAAGCGTGTTGGTAGAAGATAGAGTCCCGACGGTAGTCGTACATGCGGTTTGTCCGCATGTATCAGGTGCCACAGCTGATCGCTGCCTAGCAGGATCTGGGGCTTTGCTTTGCGTTTGCTAACCACATGGACTTGGAGCTGGTTCTGCCTGATAAATGTTGCGTCTTCTTCGAGAATTGGTGGAGTTCGCAACGAGCTTGTTAGGATATTGTGCGTAAGGAGTTGCAATTGGCATGGCTCTCCTTCGCTATCCCAAACATCCAAGGAGACTTTCCTTGTTTGGCATTCGAGGTCGTTGGGTGCCCCGAATGTTCGTACACGCAATGTGGTCTTGCTCATTTCCGGAAGATTGAGTTCATCGGCTAGCTTTTGATCGATGAACGAGCATTCAGCTCCAGAGTCGAGTAGAGCTGAAATCTTCCTTAGCTTGCGTGTGCTGGGATCCATAATTGTTAGCTCTCCTATGGGTAAGAATGTTTCTCCGATCCCCAGGAGTTTCTTGCTGGCGTGGAATTCCGCTATAGATCCCACTTCGTCCTCTTCGTTTTCTTGCTCACTACTCTCTTCTTCGTGATATTGGGTAGTGAACTGTTTGACTTGTCTCTGTTGTCTAGGATTGTTATTCCTAGCTTTCGGTTTTGCTGTCGTCGAAGGTTGCTTCTCATTCTGCTGTGTAGGATTTGCTTCAGGAGCTACCTTCTGTCTGAAACAGCATGACGTGTGGTGCCGTCCCTGGCACGTAAAACAGTTTCTTCTCTTGCATTCCTCCGTGGAATGCTGCGGTGATGCACAAATCATGCATAATTTGTGCTGTCTGAGGTAGTTTGCCCGCTCCTGGGGTGTCGAGTACCTCGTGCAACTCGCGGCCTTATGTGGCTGGTTGCAATACATACATGGTTGGATTTGACGTAGAGATTGTCCCTTTGCAGGTCTCTCCTCACGTGCTGGTTGCTTACCCTTGTCATTTGGGATCAGTGTTGCAATCTTCTCTTCGCAGGAGATGTACTTGTCGAGTGTGTCCAGAAGCCACTGCATTGAGAAGGGTTCCTCCATGGAACACTTCCTCCTCAATATTTCTCTCTGGACTTGCTGCGGGAATTTTGCTAGTACTTGCTTCACTAGCCATTGCCCGTCGACTTGCTCTCCTTTGCTTCGCAGTTGTGCTATAACCACATGAAGATGGTCGAGTAGTATTCGTTGGTCTTTCAGCGACGTTGATTGTAGTGATGTTGCTTCGAGTCGCTGGATTAAGTTGTCCAAGATGGTTTCTTTATCGGAGTACTTTGCCTTGAGGAAATCTATTGCTCGTGTATAGTTTTCTTCTGAAACTTGGAACCTCAATATTGCTTGACGTGGTTCCCCTTTCAAGGCGTTTAATAGGTGGTTGAATTTGAATAAGTCTGGGATGGGTTGGGAGTGGACGTTTGCATTAAATAACGTCCAAAAATTGTCCCATTCCCACGTGTTTCCGGTGAAAGACGGGATTGGTATAGCTGGTAGCACGTTCCTTGGCGTATTCACTATTGCTTCGGACTGTCCTGACACCGAGGATGACGATGGCGTTGTGCTCCCGTGCTCACTCGATGTGCTGGACGACGACCGCAATAGAGCTCGTAGCTGGACCGCAACCTCGTACGCCGCTAACAATGTCATCTCCGACATTGCTAGGTATTGCTCGTAGTCCACCGCCTCTTGGGCTGACGGTGTTCTCTCCGAATTGTCCAACGCTGCGGCGTATTCTTTTTGCGCTTCTTCTACTTTCTTGGTGAACGTCTCTATTGCTGTTAGCTTTTCCTGCGCCAATTTCTGGTTCTCGAAGTTGCTAACCACTTCTCTTGCCTCCGCTAACGTCGAGTCTAGCTTCTTGCAAAATAGGGTCATCCTTCTTTTGCTCGTGCTAAGCTGGAAACCTTGTCCTGGGTCCATCATATACTCCTAATTGCTTACGGAATCAATATTTACTTGGATCAATAACCTAGGACACAGCCCTTGCCCTTGACTTACACCGGATTGCTTTTGCCTAGTGATTGCTTTAATTCTGAAATGTAGTTGATGGGGACGCTGAAACAACTTGCTTGCTCAACGTACTTGCTCGAACCAATTGCAAAAAAAAATCAATCACTTGACAAAGGAGAAAACAAGAAAGAAAAAAAATCTTTTTTAACCTAAATGATTTAACCACCAACTAAAAAAAATAGCTCCCAGTTTTCGTACCTTTCCTCCGGTCCTTGATGTCGAAACCACTTGCTCAGCTTCTATTTTGCCGATGCACCAATTGTTGATCGTAACGGTCGCCTCAAACTTGGATATTAGCCTGCCACGCGGAATTAATTCTTGCGAATAAAGTGGAGATAGATCGTCGGCCCTTGACCGTTGTCAACAACGTCTCACAGGATAACAGCACTGTTTATACCTCAAACTTGGGTAATTAAACCTCGAATAAACTTGCTATCAGTAACGAAACATAATTCAACGTAACAATAACACTGATGAGTATCGTATAAATGGGGGACACCTGAGAACTACGAGATTATTGTAGAAAGACATAACTAAAGCCAAAAAATACAACACTTCACTTTGATAGCATAAAAAGGGCGAGTGAGTTCTTGCTACTAAAAGAACACAACAACTATTTTAAGTTCAACTTCACGTCGATAAGATAGAGTGCTTGCTACCAGAATTAGGGCGAGTGCAGAGTTTCCTAAGCCTAGGTGAGATGAGAGACCGGCTTGCAAAACGACCATAGGCGAGGAGTACAAATTTAAGACCGACACGGGGAGGTAATTGCTAACCACACAAAAAGGATAAGGACCGCCGACCGCCGGCACGTTGCAGAGACTGTTCTCGAACTGTTGTTGCGGCCGCCCGATCCGTTCGTTGCCGCTCGACGTCCTTTAATATTGACTGGGCGTGTTTGCTAGTTAATAGATCGAACCGCCTTTGATCTTGCTCACCTGCTCGTCCGGCTTGCTGGCTTGGTTTGGCTTGTTATTGTCGATCATCTTGCTCTCCGTAACCATTGCTCGTTTGCCTAAACATTCTTGCAAGTTGACCCCCGTACTTATTTGGGGTTTAAGGACGCATCGACGCATCGACCGCGGGCAGCCAGAGGAATGTCTCTCGTCGCGGAGACGCAGGAGAAACCCCCCTCGCAGCACAGGTGAATTTGTTCAGATAGGGAGAACGCGTTGATGGAGGGGGATCTTTGAGTACCAAGGTAGGGGAAAAGGTCGACAAAAACGATGTTGAAGGAAAAAACTCGGAAAAAAATAAGGAACTGTACAAAAAAACGGACGCAACGCCTCGCAGGACAGGTGAATTTGTTCAGATAAGGAAAGATTGAGGAGTATCTGTTGGAGCCAAGATAGTGAAAATGTCTGAAAAGCAGTGTTGAAGGAAAAACTCAAAAAAAACAAGGAACTGTACAAAAAACGCCTCAGGCGCTTTCACAGCATAGGAGAAAGTGAAATTGGTTCGAAACTATTAAGACTACCTCACAAAATCTCCCGCGTGGCGTAGAAAGTTTTTAATTAAAATCGAATCTTATAATGGTCTCCCTAGGCGCCCTTCCTTTTGTTTCTGTTGGGTTAAACAAAGGTAAAGGTAAAGGTGCCAGCGTTGATCAGCCCTCCAAGGACGCGCCATGCACTTGACTTCCACTAGGAATCGTAGAGGCATGGTGAATGCATATTTGGCCTAGAAAATGGTTTGCGTGGGGCCAGCCGCTATACAAACTCATAGCCTTTACCTTCCCAAACTAGTGTGGTACCAATTTACCCGACCCCGGAGGGATGGAGGGATTAGATAGCTCTTCCTGTCGGTCATTCTTTGTTTCTCCTGGGTATAAAGTAGCAAAAAGCAAAGTTTCGAGTCTGATCTCTCCCACATGAAACAAGAAACTTCTCCTGCCATCGGAAGGTCCAATTTTCTCAATTTTCTCGATTACTTTTGTAATAACTATAAAATAGAGTTCTTCTGAAAAAGCAAACATAGAAAAATCACCTGCACGATTAGTTAAAGCAGTATTTATAACCCTCGAGCTACTATCTCAATTATTATTAAATAACACGAAAAAAACTTGAAATTCCCAACAAATCTCACCTTAAATATAAGGGAGCGACTTCTAAGCAAACCCATATTTTTCACCTAGGAATATGAAAAGAATCCACTACCGAATCCCTTTAATGCCCGACTTCTTCCTGGTTTTCCACTCATTTTTTCTTTCATCGTATCGATTCCCTGCCCGAGTCCACTGGTCTTCTCCATCTGCTTCTCCGGACGCAGAGTGAATAACAACTACCCCGGCAGCAATACGTCGCCCCGTTGCCTGCCATCGAACCGGTCGACTGCTCCATTGGCTTCCGACTGCGTTCACGGGGAGAGGTGTGAGCGCAGGCCGGCGCCTGTCCGTCCTATGGGGCAGACTGCAAGTTACTCAAGTTAATCAAGTGACAAGTGTAACGCGTAATCTGCAACACGCTGGGATCCCACGATATCCCCTCAAGTGACGCCGACGTCGGGCTATTCAGCTCCTCGACCTTCCCTGCCAATTTTTGCCAATGACTCGAAAGAGTCGACAATACCGTACCCCGAAGAGACTCAATGGAATGCAAGGCAGTTTTACTCCAGTAGCCATATACCTAGGTCATATTCATCAACAACAATTGTCCTGAGGTCACTAGAAACAATTTTCTGGGAATTCCTTTAAAAAGGCTTCAACACCGCCGCCAATCTCAGATCAAGGCGAGACTGATCTTTGGAACCATCCACAGATCAAATCGGATCCAAGTTAGGGGACGAGTGGGTAACTGAGAAGGTTTATGCATTCCAAGGTAAAAGACAAACATAAATTGGAAATGTTATACGTTACCTACCTATTTAAGAGGCCTGCGTAGTCTTTCTGGAGCTTTTCTTGTGTTTTGAGTCCAGGTTTTTCATTTTTTGTCTTTCTTTTTACCCTCTGCTATTTTTGTTTTAGGCGCGTCATTGGACGTATTAAATAAATAAATGAATAAATAAGTAAATAAATTGGTGGACAAAGATCAGTCCTCCGAGGACGCGCCATGTACTCGTGTTCCACTCAGAATAGCGGAGGCAAAGTGGATGCCTAATTGGTCTATACAATGACCTGCAGGGTTCAGCCGCTACACCAAACCAGGGTATTTACCTTCTCAGACAGCTCTGGAACCATTTAATCTGGTCCCGGACTTGGTTAGCTCGCGTGTGGATCGATCCCCTAACCTTACCGATACCTGCAGCGCCCGTTACTACTGCGTTTTCAAACAATTGCCGACTCTTTCGAGTCTTTTCCAAAAATTGGCAGGGAGAGGGCCGGGCCGGAGGGTGGGCCGGTCCGTCATCGGCTGGGAGGCCTCCGACCGGAAGCCCAGGAGGTGGCGGGGGTTCGCCCCGATGGTTGCGATTAGAGTTGTGTATCTGTCACTACGTGACACTTTATACAACCACCCTCCACAGAGCCCTTTGACCATTCCCTGGAAAATGAGCCGAAGCTGGCGGGTAGGCTCGACCTCGGCAGACCCGAAAAAGGGCGTCGTATTCTCGACGGGAGTGTCCGGGAAAGGCTCTCATTTGAGAGAAAGGAACGATCAGACGCAGCGAGAAGCTTGGCATTTCCCTTGTGGTGAGTCATTCCTCCGATAGTTTCTTTCTTTCGTGGACATCGATCGATCAGTTCGTTTCCCCTTCAATCGACTAGAGGAGATTTCCATCTGGGGTTCGTGGAAACAGTGTAAGAGACGCTACTGAAACCTGCACGGTCGAGCGATCGATCCCCGCCAGGACTAGCCAAGCCTTCCATCCCTCGGGTAAATTGGTACCCGACTTGTCTGAGAAGGTAAGAACCCTGACTTGGTATAGTGGTTGGCTTCTGCAAGTCATTGAATAGACCAAATACACACCATGTCTCCACAATTCTGAATAAAAGACGAATGTGTCGTCGCGTCCTTAGGGCACTGATTAATGCCCGCTCCTTCTTTACCTTTACCCTTGCGCTTAAGAATCGATGCAGGCCATTTTGGTTAACTGCCTTAAGGGTTTCCTCCATTGGTGAAGGGAGGCGAAACAGCCGAAGGCGTCGCCGGCCGGTCGACGCAACATGGCCAGTGCGAGAACTCGCCTTCTGGATACGCGATTGAGGCGGCCCACACCAGGACACCCTCCTTCGAATCACTGGTGCGTGGGTGCTCCCCTTGCAATGTCCCTCGGCCGCTCCCTGGGTGTCCGTGCAAGCCACCGCCTCGACGGGTGATTTCGCTGCCCAGCTGACGACTACGACGTATCGTTAGCGGGTTGAAATGAAATTCTCTCTCGCCTGAGAGAGAAAGGGAGAAAAACAGAAAGGAGAGACGGTTTTCTACGTGAGAAATCCAGTGAGAGCACTAGACGAGATACAGTGTGCGGATTGGATAGCATCTCCCGTCGCAGGTCCTCGAGGCGAAGTATAAAGAAGGCCTCGATCTATTCCAGCGGGTGCTAATCGATATGAATTTGACACCTGCTCTAGAATATTAATTTTCCGACTGTTTTCCTTTTTATTTGGGTGGAACTTCATTGAGCTGCCCAAATTAAGAAACATATTGTCTTCCGAATTTTCGAGAATTTTGGCAGATTCCGGCAGGTACAGGTGGGTAAGATATGGAACCTTCTGTACTTCAAAAATGATTAAAAATTACTATATCAGGGGTTGCCTTCCTCTGTTTCTCAGCACTACCGGCACTTGCACGGTCGACAGCAGGGGTGTGCGGAATTTCCGTTTCCGTGTTCCGAATTCCGGTTTCCGGCCGTTTTTGGCCCTTCCGTTCCGTATTCCGCTCTTTTTTTGGGCGGAACGCGGGAGCGGAAATAGAAAGTGAAAAGCTCCACTGTGAAGGCTAATAAAAGGGAGACTGAAGGTATTGTGCTGACGTCGATATGATCCCTTCGCATTCTGGTAGAATGAAACTAATGCAGCGAAGTTCACCCACCTAACGAGGGAGGTCAGTGAGCTTCCCCCAAAGATTCTCGTCGAGACCTATACGGTTCAGTAGAGCATCGAGTGACGATTACAACAGTATAATTTGTTGAATGACTTATATATTAGGAGATGCTAGGTTATTCGCAAAACACTGACATCGGACGGGAACCCGCGTCTTTCTGTTTCCGGCAGACTGCACTAACCACTGTGCTACCGATGTACTATGCAAGTCCCCTAGCATCTTCCTTTTCTTTAGCCCGGTCGGGCTGTTGCTATCAGCACTCACCCGTAATCACGGGAATGAGCCGGTAAGCCGATATCGGCAGTTACCAGTTAAGCTGATAGCATTTTTTGATATAACACGAAACTGTTCTGATATTTTTTTACCGCTTTTTATTTTGCGGGTTATAGACGAGAACCAGTTGAATGACTTATATATTAGGAGATGCTAGGTTATTCGCAAAACGTCCGATGTCAGTGTTTTGCGAATAACCTAGCATCTCCTAATATATAAGTCATTCAACTGGTTCTCGTCTATAACCCGCAAAATAAAAAGCGGTAAAAAAATATCAGAACAGTTTCGTGGTATAATTTGTTTTTGCTACCTGCAAAAGGGTGGCCCAAAAAAGGCAAAAAACCTTGACAAATAACATACGCACAGAGGACAAAATCTACTAGCCCTATCGTGAAATTTTTTTTATTACCGCTTTCTGCGGCTTACTGTTATGTATACTAGAACATGATGTTGCAATGGTGGTGCTAGGTTCATCGCAAAAATCGCATCTCAGGCGGGAATCGAACCGGCGTCTCAACCTATCCGGGATTGGGCAGATCTGCTAGCACTTATGCATGTGACCCATACCTACCGTAACCAACCCAATTCGATCCCAACTTCAGAAACTAATGTCATTTTCGTGATCAGCGCCCCGAATAACCCCCGTAGACAAAGTTTGGGCTGAATCGGTGGTTTCGACCCGATCACCCTACTTTGTTACTACGAACCCTGGCAAGCGCACGTCAGATGCAATGGGAAAAGCCGATGTTAGATTTGTGAATTGTGGATTTGTCAGCAGCCCAAGTGATCTTTCTCGTTGAATATTAAAAAAAACTCATCCAAAATGGAGTCTATGTTCTTTAGAGTCGAGGAGGTGGAACATTAGAATAAAGATGCTCTCGGCAACTGGACCTTCACACAATTACTCACTCGACACTAGTAAGGCTGGTTGGGTCGAAATCACTGATTTTGCCCAAACTTCGTCTACGGGGGTTATTCGGGACGCTGATCACGAATCTGACATTAGTTTCTGAATTTGGGATCGATTTGGGTTCGCTACGGCATAAGTGCTAGTAGATATTGTCCTTTGTGCGTACTCTATTGGTCATACTCCTCCCGAACACGATTTTATCCAGTAACTACAACAAAATTGCAAAAGGAGCCTAATTTGGAATCTAGCGTACGGAGGCAAAAGAAAAACCCAGCGAAGGGACCGAACCCCCGACCATCAGATCGTGAGCCTTACATGCTACCGACTGAGCCACAATGTTACGGCCTGAAGAGGTTAAGACCTAGAAGTGCTCTCGCCGTTAACTGCAGTATTACAATCCTATACATCAAGATTTTTCGCCTTTTTTGGACCACCCGTTTGCAGGTAGCAAAAACAAACTACACCGTTGTAATCGCCACTCGATGCTCTACCGAACCGTATAGGTCTCGATGAGAATCTTTGGGGGAAGCTCACTGACCTCCCTTGTAAGAAAACTGGCAGTGAAGTATTTTTCAGCACATACTACATCGTCAGAGTGCAAGAGATTGTTTTCCTTTGCTGGTTTCATTGTGAACGATCTGAGAAAAAGCCTAAATCCCAAGAATCTTAGAAACTACTGGTTCTCCACCATAACATACTCGTTTCAGGCTTCTAATTCTATTTTGAAAGCATTCTTGTCTGTCACGCCAAAAAAGCCTGTCTTTCTATGCGTACTTTTGCCGGTTTTGGTTTATAATAATGTTTATAATGATGAGTAAAATCGATAGGTTTTTGTGATGAATTTTCACCGTTTATTTTGATGTTATCACCAAACGCTAAACGCTTTCACCAAAATATTAGACATATTCTAGTGAAAACAAAATGACCATTTTATGGGTCTAGAAAAATAGAAATGGAAATAGAAATGAAAGAAAGGAAAGAAATAGAAATGGAAACGTTTGGTGGTCCAGTTTTGGCTAAGTTCCAATAATTTAGGCATTTTTGCGCTATTTCCGTTTCCGTATTTCGGTTATCGGCCATGTTTGGCCATTTCCGTCTTTGGCTTAGAAAATGGCATGCGGAGACCAGCCGCTATACCAACTCAGTGTCTTCACCAGCTCAGACAGAACTGGTACCAATTTACTCGACCCCGGAGGGATGGAGGGCTTAGTTAGATCTTCCTGTTCGTCATTCTTTGTTTCTCCTGGGTATAAAATGGAAAGAAGGCGAAGTTTCGAGTTACGATCTCTTCCATCTCCATGAGACTTCTGGCATAGTAAGATCCAAATTTTCTCAATTTTCTCGATTGCATTCCTGTATTTACCTTCTCTGGTACCAATTGATCTGGTGGGATGGAAGACTTGGTTAACCCGCGTGAGGATCGATCCCTTAACCTTACGGGTGCCATTAGCGCCTGTTACCACTGCGTTTTCGAACCATTGTCGACTCTTTCGAGTCTTTTCCAAAAATTGGCAGGGAGAGGGCGGGGCCGGAGGGTGGGCCGGTCCGTCATCGGCTGCGAGGCCTCCGACCGGAAGCCCAGGAGGTGGCGGGGGTTCGCCCCGATGGTTGCGATTAGAGTTGTGTATCTGTCACTTCGTGACACTTTATACAACCACCCTCCTCTTGGCCCTTGACCGTTCCCTGGTAAATGAGCCGAAGCTGAGGGGTAGGCTCGACCTCGGCAGCCCTTAAAAATGGGCGTCGTATTGTCGACGGGAGGGTCCGGGAAAAGCTCTCATTTGAGAGAAAGGAACGATCAGACGCAGCGAGAAGCTCGACATTTCTCTTGTGGTGAGTCATTCCTCCGATAGTTTCTTCCTTTCATGGGCATCGATCGCTCAGTTCGTTTCCCCTCGAAGGGTCCACGAAAGAAAGAAACTATCGGAGGAATGACTCACCACGAGGGAAATGCCAAGCTTCTCGCTGCGTCTGATCGTTCCTGTCTCTCTCAAATGAGAGTCTTTCCCGGCTAGAGAGGTGCCTCTCTGGGGTTTATGGGAACAGTGTAAGAGACGCTACTGAAACGTACACGGTCGAGCGATCGATCCCCGCCAGGGCTAGCCAAGCCTTCCATCCCTACGGGTTCGGGTAAATTGATACCAGACTTGAGTGCGGCGTCGCGTCCTCAGGGTACTGATCAATGCCGGCACCTTTACCTCTCACCTTGGGCTTGGGAATTGATGCAGATAATTCCGGCTAAGTGCCTTAGGGCTTTTCTCCTCCATCGGTGACTCTTTCGAGTCGTTCCAAAAATTGGCAGGGAGGCGGTACGGCTCATGGCGCTGGTCAGCGCAGCATGGTCCATTGTGAGATCATGGCTTAGTTAAATGCGCGATGGCGACCAACGCGCTAGTGGCGATCGCCCGCACTAGCTTACTCCCCTTGGTGGGAGAGTGGAAGTAAGCTGGTACGGCCGCTCCACTTGCACTCCTTCCTGGCCGTTCCCTGGAAGGCAGTGCAAACCACTACCTCGATAAGTGATTACGCAATCCTTCTGCCGATGACAACGTATCGTTAGCGGGTTGATATGGAATTCTCTTTCGCCTGGGAGAAAGGGGGAGAAACGGAAAGGGGAGACAATCACCTACGCAAGGTAATTACCCAATGTGGATGCCTAGTTGGTCCATACAATGACCTACGGGCTTCAGACCTATACCGAGCCAGTGCATTTACCTTCCCAGATAAATCTGGTACCAATTAATCTGGTGGGATGGAAGACTTGGTTAGCCCGCGTGAGGATCGATCCCTTAACCTTACGGGTGCCATTTGCGCCTGTTACCACTGCGTTTTTGAACAATTGTCGACTCTTTCGAGTCTTTTACAAAAATTGGCAGGGAGAGGGCGGGGCCGGAGGGTGGGCCGGTCCGTCATCGGCTGCGAGGCCTCCGACCGGAAGCCCAGGAAGTGGCGGGGGTTCGCCCCGATGGTTGCGATTAGAGTTGTGTATCTGTCACTTCGTGACACTTTATACAACCACCCTCCTCTTGGCCCTTGACCGTTCCCTGGTAAATGAGCCGAAGCTGGTGGGTAAGCTCGACCTCGGCAGACCGGGGGAAAGGGCGTCGTATTGTCGACGGGAAGGTCCGGGAAAAGCTCTCATTCGAGAGAGAGCGGAACAGTCAGATGCAGCGAGAAGCTCGGCATTTCCCTTGTGGTGAGTCATTCCTCCGATAGTTTCTTTCTTTCGTGGACATCGATCGATCAGTTCCTTCCCCTTTCAAGCGGCTAGAGAGGTTTCCATCTTATGTTTATGGAAACAGTGTAGGACACGTTACTGAGACCCGCAAGGTCGAGCGGTCGATCCCGCCAGGGCTAACCAAGCCTTCCGTCCCTCGGGTGAACTGTTACCAGACTTGTCTGGGAAGGTAAAAACACTGACTTGGTATAGTGGTTAGCCTCCGCAAGTCACTGTATAGACCATATACACATCGTGTCTCTACAATTCTGGATAGAAGGCGAATGCGGCGTCGCGTCCGTTTTTTGTACACTTCCTTGTATTTTTTTAGTTTTTTTTTTTCATTCAACACCTTTTTTTCGACTTTTTCCCTACCCTGGCTACCACAGATGCTTCTCAACCAACCCGTTCTCCTTATCTGAACAAATTCACCTGTGCTGCGAGGGGGGTTTCTCCTGCCTCTCCGTGACGAGAGGCATTCCTCTGGCTGCCCGCGGTCGATGCGTCACAGCTTCAGCTGTCATCAATCGGGCAGCTGTGCCGAGTTGGTCGTGCCGCCTGCGCCCACAGGGAGCGACGAGGGCGTATGGTGGAGTCCTCTCTGCGTCTGTGAATACTCACAAACGCAGAGTGTGTGCATCGTGCATGGCGAGTCACATTCGTTGACCCGTCGAGTGCATCTCCCAAACGGGCTCTTCAGCCCCGACGCCAGTCTCCCTGCCAATTTTTGCGCTGACTCGAAAGAGTCGACAATATAGTAAGATAAAGCTAAAGGTACCGGCGTTAATCAGTCCCCTGAGGGCGCGTTGCCGCATTCGTGTTCTATTCAAGTCGTAGAGGTTTGGTGAATGCGTATTCGGCCTATACAATGACCTGCGGAGGCCAGCCATTATACCAGGTCAGTGTCTTTACCTTCCCAGACAAGTCTGGTACCAATTTACCCGACCCCGGAGGGATGAAAGGCTTGGTTAGCAAGGGCCGAGATCGATCGGTCGACCGAGCGGGTGTCAGCAGTGCCTCTTACCACTGTACCACAATACCGTACGTGAGCCCAATACCGTAAGGTATAGGTAAAAAAGGGGTGGCCAGTCGCTATACGAAGTCAGCGCCCTTACCTTCTCGGACTAGTAGCAATTTACCTGACCACGAAGGGATGGACGATCTGGGCCCACATTCGTTATTGGTAAACCCCGATAAACCCCTAGATATAGCCTGTGAACGGCGCGCACCTTTCTCTACTTATCCTAAACCTCGTATGTTAAACGCAACCTCTCATCGATTCTGCCGTCTGGTTCTGGCTGCGCCGCGGTTTCGGAAACCGCTCGTCCGTTCCTGAATCTGGGCCCTGGTTAGTTCGGGCGGGGATCAATCGTTCGGCCGTGCAGGCGTCAGTAGTGCCTCTTACCCCTACACTACGCGTGAAACACTAATTTGAATATGAATTAACATCCTTGATCGAATTTGCCCTCTTGCGTTAGTGGCGCAGTCCGGTGGCGCCGCGTCTAAGCAAAAAAAATTAGGCATATAATCACATAGGGAAGAAATTAAACGAAAAAGTGAATTTCGTCAAAACGTCATTTAATAAGGAATAGCAGCCTTCTAAAGAACGCGAACAACCAGAAGTTTGCCTTTATGAGGCGCCACCGGACTGCGCCACTCGTGCAAATGAGCAAATTCGATAAAGGACGTCAATTATTGATTGTGCTTCAATTTTGCATTTTCGCTGCACGGCGTCTTAATAGGGCACTGATCAATGTCGCCACCTTTACCCTTTCCATTGGACCTAAGAATCGATGGCAGGCCGTTCCAGTCCAGTGCCCTGAAGGTATAAAGTACAGCTGACTCTTTCGAGTCGTTCCAAAAATTGGCAGGGAGACACGCGTAGGGCCCAAGGCGTCGCCGGCCGGTCGACGCAGCATGGCCGGTGCGAGATCTCGGCTTTGTTGACTGCGTAACGCGATGGTGGAGGCAAGTACCAGTGGAGCTCCATCTCTCACTGGTACTTTGAGTTGCCCTCCCTCTTGCACCTATCCTTGCGGCCGCTCCCTGGGACACAGTGCAAGACACCACAGCGCTAGGCGATTACGCATCCCCCGTGCCGACGGCGACGTATCGTCAGCGGGTCGACATGGAATTCTCTCTCGCCTGAGAGGGAAAGGGGAGAGAAACAGAAGAGACGATTCGTACGTGAGAAACCCAGTGAGTGCACTAGACGAGATAGTGTGGGATTGGATAGCATCTTCCGCCAGAGGGTCTCGAGGCGAAACAAGACCTAGACCTGTTCCAACGGGTGCAAATCGATAGGAATTTGGCATTTTCTGTAGAATATCAATTTTTCGACTGTTTCCTTTTTATTTGAGTGAAACATCATCGTGCTGCTTAAAGTTCGATTGGTCAGTGCGTTTCCCTTTCAATCGGCTAGAGGTTTCTATCTGGGGTTTATGGGAACAGTGTAAAAGACGCTACTGAAACCCGCACGGTCGAGCGATCGATCCCCGCCCGGGCTAACCAAGTCTTCCACCCCTTCGTGTAAATTGGTACTACACTTTTCTGGAAAGGTAAAAATACTGACTTGGTATAGTCGCTGGCATCCGCAAGTCACTGTATAGGCCAAATACACATCGTGCCTCTACAATTCTGAATAAAAGACGAATGCGGCGTCGCGCCCTCAGGGCACTGATCAATGCCCGCACCTTCATTACCATTACCGAAGCAGGTCACTCCGGCTGACCGCTTGCTGCAAATAGCCGGGATGAGGTGCCATGAGATTCTACACCCTCATTTCCTGATCCCTCAGGAAGGATTTCACGGTAAGGGCAATTGGAACCCATCATATAGCCTCGATACGACAATTCTGTGTTTAATTTGGCGGCTTATAAACCGTATACCTTCAGAGAAGATAAATGATGTGTACCCTACAGCCAAATGAGGTCCCCAGATCCTGGCCCTTCAAGCTTTTTTACAAGTTTATGTAGGGTCCAATCGAGAAGTTCTACGTTTGAAACGCAGATGACGATCTCATAATTGATTTTTCTCATTTCTGAGATTTGGAAATCTCTCCACTCATTAAACCCTATAATGTGTCAACTTCATTTAATTTTATTTTTGTCTGTGTTTGGCTTTGAAGATTTCATTGCCTAAGTGCCAAAAAAGTACCCTATTCCACCTAATTTGGATCGATTGATATCGTTAGAAATGCTGAAAATTGACAGAAGTAATTCTTGGAGATGAACTTGAGAAGTTATCATTTTCGTATGTATCAAGCGACGCAGAAGCTACCCATTCCGGGGGGAATCAATCATTACTAAAACTACTATGTGCAATGACACACGACGCAGTTGGATTAACGTCTACGATACGGTCCGTGCGACGCGAATTATTGATTTTGCATCTTTTGCATGGGCTCGAGTCGCGCGCGCACCAAACGAGCCCTTATCGTTAGGGTTCACCTCCATGGATGACTCTTTCGAGTCATTTCAAAAATTGGCAGGGAGGCGCGGCCGCCCAGGGCGTCGCCGCCGGGCCGGCCGACCGACGCCAGATGGCCTCGGGGCGGAGTGTCGCCTTGTATAGATACGCGATTATGAGAACGATAGCGGCGCCCTCCACCAGGATACCCATCTTCGAGTCAACTGGCAGGGGAGTCTGGCGTGATCCTCGGCCGCTCCCTGGGTGCCAGTGCCAGCCATCGCAGTGACGTGTGATTACGCAGCCCATCTGCCGACTGCGACGTATTTTTGGCGGGTCGACATGGAATACTCTCTCTCCTGAGAAAAGGAGAGAAACAGAGAGGAGAGACGATTTCTACGTGTGAAACCCAGTGAGAGCACTAGACGATACTGCGTGGGGATCGGATAACATCTCCCGCCGCACGGCCTCAAAGCTAAGTATAAACAAGGCATTGACCCACTCCAACCGGTGCTAATAGATATGAATTTGACAATTTCTCTAGAATATTAATTTTTCGAATGTTTCCTTCTTGATATAACACGAAACTAGTCTGTTAGTTGCCGCTTTGTGTTTAGCGGTTTATAGACGAGAACCAGTTGAATGTCTTATATATTTGGAGATGCTAGGTTATTCGCAAAACACTGACATCGGGCGGGAATTGAAACCGCGTCTTTCTCTTTCCGGCCGACTGTACTGATCACTGTGCTACCTATGTACGTTGCGAATCTCCTAGCATCTTTCTTAATTCCGGTTTTTATATTGTTATACATCTCCAAACATATGTTTCTTTGTTATTTGAGTGAAACTTCATCGAGCTGCCCAAAGTAAGAAACATATTGTCTCCCGAATTTTCGAGAATTTCTGGCAGACTCCGGCAGGTACAGGTGGATAAGAGCTGGAACCTTCTGGACTTCAAAAATGACTGAAAAAATTTTTCAGCTACTATATCAGCGGTTTCTTTGCTCTTTTTCTCTGCGCTACCGACACTGGCACGGTCGATAGTACAGGTTTAATGCGCATTCGCCATGACTACGATTCTGAACAGAAGTCGAGAGCGTGGCGTGTCCTTAGGGAACCAATTCTGATTGTATTGCGCATCCATGTGGATGTAAGAATTAAATAGATAAATAAATAAATAATTAATTAAATAATTAAATAATATAGTTTTCATTGGATACTTGAAGGCGCTGTTTTCTTCTTCCCACGTGAAATTCTCTGAATTTAATTGAAAAGGTTATGCGTTACCTAACCATTTAAGAGGCCTGCATACATCGTTTCTTGTGTTTTCAGTTCAGGTTTTTTTATTTGTTGTCTTTCTTTTTACCCTCTGCTATTTTTGTTTTAGGCGCATCATTTGACGTATTAAATAAATAAATAAATAAATAAACATCCACGATTTAAAGGCGCCCAATTTTTTTTTGAAAAAGTATACGTTACCCTATTTAAGGTATATATCGTTGTTTTCGCAACAATTTGGCTCGTCCTTTCACCTGGCGAACGCGCTGGCACAGTTCGATCCGCCGTCCACACTCGGCGACTATCTGAACTCGCGACAACCGCTCGCCGATCAGCAGAATAAGGCCAAAGTGATCGTGGCGCTGCTCAGACATCAGTTGATCATGCAGGTGATTGGAAAAATCATCCGGGGTTTTATTTTTTCTTTTTTTCCTACCAAAATTAACCTTTCATTTCAGCTACATCGTTTTTGCTACCTTGTGCCGCCGTTCTCCGATGCGAAATTGCCCCGAGCCGGTCACCACTGTCCTGACTCGCTGAAGGTTTGTTACCGGTGCCATTAATGCAAAGGTTTCAACGGATACACAAGGGGTCAAACCGGGGCCTAAAGTGGGCGTGGCCTATTTCATTTAGAGTATTACAGGCGTCAATCACCGCGTGCGAAACGCTCGGCGACGAGTTCAAGCCTATCGTCTCGGACCTGTGCGGGAGCATGCTCAACACACAGAGTTTTTGTCACGTAAGTGATTTTGATTTGAAGCAGAGCGTTCTTCCATTTATTTTTTCTTGAATTTTTCGAATTTCGTGGTATTTGGACCCTCGAATCTATCGTTTCCCTCTTTGTGCCCTCAAGGGATGTTGAGGAAGAGGTTCAGAGCCAGCGAATAGCTCACATGGCCGATCATCATCGTCGTCGGCGCTGTTGTTGACAGACGTCCAACGCAAGACCAATAAGCGCATCCAATTAACGAGAGACCACCCGATCTTCCCTCCCCCCGTCTCTTCAGATGAGAAGAGGTCCCGGAAGAGCGCTTCGATCGACTTTGGGCAGTGGGCTCGACTCCGCAGAATTTGTAAATGAACTAAAATAAGATTTTTATGCTGCTTCTACATTAAACTATGATAATCCACCGAAATACCGAAGGCTACAGCCAAATTTGTGACGAGTATCACTAATTCCCCTCAGGCGAATTTTGGCCCCGGCCCGGTCCTGGCCCGTCGTGACCCCACTGCCCCACTTATTCGCATCCAGCATACCTTCAGTATTCAAGTGAAGTTTTAAAAAGGGAGGTATAATTTGGCGCATTTCGAATTTTTTGTTTTTTTCAAATTTCGTATTTTCTGAAGTACACCAAATTGTTTACTATTATTGTATTTCAAGTGGAGTGGAAATTAAATTTACCCCTACAAATGAGCAGCCTGGAACCAGATTCATGAACGGACGAGCGGTCTCGGAAACCCCGTCGGCGATAAACCCGCTCGATACCACCTAGGTCTCCCAAACCCTGTCTCATCGCGAGGTGGGATAGACTCGCGATAAACCCCGAAACCCTGGCACGGGTTCACGAATCTCGGTATGCGCGCCATTCAGGGTTTATCTCGGGGTTTATTGGGGGTTTACCAATCATGAATCTAGGCACTGGAGGGGTTTGCAACGGCAGATATGGGTAACCGGCCTACCCTGACCTTTGGAAATGTGCCAAAGTACTGAAAACAGCAATTCTTGGCTAGCACCACTATTTACCCCTAGGTAAAGTTGGGGCACCCCCAGTCTTGGTACATGACCCCACAACCCCACTTAGCTATGCCCACAGGTTATTAAGAGGGAGTTTGAAGGAGGCCCTGCTTAGTTTGCTTGGAATTTTTGTATTTTCAAATATTTTATAGTAAGCTAAGTAGCGAATTAATTAGTTATATTTCAGGTCGAGCGAAAGCTGAACCTATTTCTTCGAATGAGCGCCTATCTACACGGACTTCATCACATCGAAGACATTGTCTATCGGCTAAATGTGGTAATTCCTTATTTTTTGGCGACATTCTAGACGTTTCGACCGCAACTGCACCATGGGCAACGAAGGGGACAAAAAGGGGACAAAAAGGGCAAATACTTTCAAATTTTCGCCCCATTTTGGTAAATTTAATTGGTTTAAGGAGCGCGATGCCGTCAAGGAGGTTCTGGATTCGTTTTCGCTCGTTCTGTGCACTTTTCGACGACCGGACTTCATTTCGGAGTGAGGGTGACGACCTCGGAGGGGACCCTGATTCTAGGAGTATTTTCTATTATTTTACAGTTTTACTTTTATTCCCCATTTTCTTACTATTTGCTGAGTCTTGTATGTTCGACTGTTCTATGGGTAACGTAGTTTGTCGTCAGTGATCCATCGAACTTGTCATTGTTGCGACGGGTTGTACAAAGCTTCAGATGTCTGTATTTTGAAATAAAGCGATTTTAGTCGTATTTTTAGTTTCTCCGGAGATGTAGTGTACATCTTTAAGATATTTCATTGATCAAAAACTGATCTTAATTTTCCGAAAAAAAATAGATTTTTTCCCAGTTTTCAGCAAATTTAATAGATGGGTCGAGCCGACGACGACAAAGAGGTGGAATGGTTTCGTACGGTGGTCAGCGAACGACTACTTGGTCAGCTTAAACAAGCCGAACACGACCGGGCGGAGATTCTGTGCGAACTTCAAGAATACGCCTCGCTTCTGGTGGTCATACAAAATATGCAGGTGCGATTGACCTTTTCCGACTTGTTTTCGCTCCTGTATATTGGCGCATCCTTAGGGCTCCTTTAGACGCCGCGCGGCGAAAATGCAAAATCGAAGCGCAATCAATAATTAGCATCATTGATCGAATTTACTCCTTTGCGTTAGGGGCGCAGTCCGGTGGCGCGGTGTCTAAGCGAAAAAAATAGACATATAATATAATCACATAGGGAAGAAATTGAACGAGAAAAGTGAATTTCGTCAAAATGTCCTTTAATAAGGAATAGCAGCCTTCTAAAAAACCCGAACGACCAGTAAGTTTGCCTATATGAGGCGCCACCGGACTGCGCCACTAATGCAAAGGAGCAGATTCGATCAAGGACGTTAATTATTGATTTCGCTTCAATTTTGCATTTAAGCCGCGCGGCGTCTAAACGAGCCTTCAGAGACTGATCAACGCTGACCGCTTAACGTATTTTTAATATTAGTTCATTTTTAATAACCAGTGAGGTGAATTTGAGTTGCCGATCGATAGTTGGCAGTTTTGCCTAATTTCCTAATTTCTAGGAAACTAGATTAGGGGTTTAGGAAATCCTAGTTTCAGAGTAACAAATCCGACCCGATCAACATTCGAACGTCCCTCGGCCATCAGGTGTTCGTCAATGGAGAAGTGTATGCGCTAATTTCATCTTACACCTTTATTTATATATTTATTCATTTTTATTTATTCGACAGAATTTCATCCTTTCTCTAGTGAAAAACGAGACACCATCATAGTAAAGCTGGCTGCCGACCTATTCGCCGAACTGAAGCTCGAACGTGCTCAGATTTTTGTCACGGAAAAGATGGAGGTGCCTCCTTTTCTTTCTTTTTCAAATTTTTTAGCAATTTTTGTTCGATCGACTTTATTTTCTTGATTCTTTGAAGGTTCTACGAAAGAGGGCCGATTTCTGCCTGGAGCTAATCAGCCAAACTCGAGCTACGATGAATTTCATTATGGCCGCTGCTGGTGAATATGAAAAGCTGGCCGCTAAGAAGTAGCTGCTTCCTATGTGTTTTTGTTATTTGTAAATAGTTGTTAAAGTTGTTACGAATAAATTTTCCTGATCGTTCGTTACTTTTATTTTGCCGTGGTTCTTATACCAACCAAAGATACCCGTCAGCATCGATGACCTATGAACGGATCTTCGGAAAAATCTATTGATTTATCGATTTTTCAGTACTCAGGTAGAATGACCATCAAGAACCATGTGAAGGAGTCGGCGGTACGTTCACTGATCACCGTTGGGTGCCGCGGACGAGCGAAACCGAAATCGGTCGATGCTGACGCGCTGCGACTGCTGACCGCGTTAGCCAACGCGCTTACCTCGGTAATTACCCTAATTACTAAGGGCGTGGTACAGTGGTGACAGGCGCCACTGAGGACCGCACGGTCGAGCGATCGATCCCGGCCCGGGCCAACCAAGCCTTCCATCTCTCCGGGGTCGGGTAAACTGGTACCAGACCTGTTAAAGAAGGTAAAGACACCGACCTGGTATAGCGGCTGGCCCTCGAAAGTCACTATATAGGCCAAATACGCATTCACCAAGCCTCTACGATTCTGAATGGAACACGAATGCGTGGCGCATCTTTTGGGGAACGATCAACGCCGACACCTTTACCTTTACCTTATGTATTTAATTGCTTACTAACAGAAAACTTTCTGAATGTTGACTGAGAAAAGCCCTTCAGGGTAAACTTTTGAACTGTTACTTTGTTGAAAAATGAATCTATTTGGGTAACTGGCTAGAAAATTGAGGTATCTTGTAAGGTATCCATTCTTACATTCTATCCTATAGGGTATTCATTCATTTTCGACTGATCTAGAAAACTAAAGGAGGAAATCATTAGCTTTCAACACTTCTCTAGTGGTCGTAACTGCCCAGATTAGACAGTCTGTCCCACTCCGAAGAATGAAGGACCGTACTTCTCAAAAAAGTCTTTTCTGGAACCCTAACATGAAATTTTTGGAGTCAAATTCTTCATCAACTTCCTTTTCTACTAGTTTTTTTTGTTTTTTTCCACAGTAAGGCTCCACAACTTTCAAAAATTGAATTTTAAGGTCAAGTAAAGGTAAAAGGTAAAGGTGCCGGCGTTCATCATTCCCCTGAGGAGCCGCCGCCGCATTCGTGTTCCATTCAAGTCGTAGAGGCATAGTTAGTGCGTATTTGGCCTATACAATGACCTGCGGAGGCTAGCCGCTATACCAGGTCAGTGTCTTTACTTTCCCAGACAAGTCTGGTACCAATTTACCCAACCCCGGAGAGATGGAAGGCTTGGTTAGCCCGAGCCGGGATCGATCGCTCGACCGTGCGGGTGACAGCAGCGCCTCTTACCACTGTACCACGCTGACCCTTAGGATCAAGTGCATTTACTAAATGTATACCCACTACAGGAAGCCCTACTTCGTGCAGCTGAACACGCCCGCTCAGAAGGCCGATCAAAGGTCACCCTAGGCGATCTGCAACAGGTCCTACCGGGAATCCTCTTGGACTTCTCCGCTTGACACGAACTTCCACTTTCACCGGATTTTGTTGATCGGGTTATTTTTCACTCTCCAAAAAAATGCCTTTTATACTCGAGCGGCTCTTAGAACCAAGGAATGTTACCACGACACTGAACAATTAGTGTAATCACTCATACAAACCTGATAATGGCGAAAAATGATGAACGTCCCCGCCTTCGACTTCTTATTACACTCGAATAATAAATAATAGTTTTTACGAAACACACAATTAAAATCTCGCGAAAGACGAAGATCTCAGTTAGTGACCGTTGTCGAACTGTGTGGAGATGGACTAGCTTCTCATATTACTATATATGAAGCCAATTATTTTAAAGCGCAAACTGGTGTTGATACATCTGTAACGCCTCCCATTCGGCTTTGAACGCGGCTTTCGGATCTTGTTGCGGCGACATTGCCGCTCCTAAAAAGGAGGGCGAGACTTTCAGGGAATTTCAGCTTTTAATTTTCTGAAAGGGAAAATAGGGAAGATAGAGAAGTTCCCCAGGAAATAGCAGAGCAAGTCCCATAATTAGTAATATAAAGGTTAAAAATGACCTACCGCTCATTTGATCCTCCATAGCCTTGGACTGGTCGGCGGCATTTTCCTCGCCGAGAACCAGGGTATAAATAGACCTCAGGCCAAACATACATAGAAAGTACCAGGAAGCGGACGATACCTGGAATTTAATCTCATCCGTTATCATATCAGGAGAGACCAAAGGTAGATTTTTTTCTGAAAAATCCACAAAAAAAGAAAACTAAGGAAATAAAAAGCCATTAGAAACGTACCCAGGCAGAGTCAAGGGAAACCAGATCGACCCCTCGTTGCAGCATCGCTTTGAATTTAAGCGTCAACGGAAACGGTACCCGTGTGGTGACGAACCCCGAGAAAGTCCAGTTGATCCAGCCTCCCACAACGATCATTGGGATCTGTAGAATGTGAAAATAAGAAAAAAATGACCAAAAAAAAGAAAAACTATGAAAGACCAACCATGTTCATCATGTTTCCCTTCAGCATTTCCGTCATCTGACCTGGATCCATCGGATTTGGACCTTTGCTAGGTCGCTGCATAGCCTTCGAGAGGTAACCTAGGGTAGAAAGAAACTAAGCTAAGCCTACAGGGAGCAGATACAAGTTTACTAGAACTTACCATGATCCTCAGCTGACAGGAAGTTTCTCCTCGCGTTGAATGAAGACCTTGGGAGGAATCGCCCATTTTCTCGCAATAATCGCGATCTTAGTAAGTACTGGCCGTCAGCGACGTTCTCTAGTTCCACCTGAAGGAATCAACATGAGTGTAAAATAATACTATAAGAAAATTTAATAACCATAATTATCCACATCAAGGAACCAATTAAATAATTGTTCTAGGCACATTTATGTTTTGGTGTTGATGTTATTGTTTTACACCTTTCTAGACTGTCTTAAGCAACGTAAACAAATAAATAAAAAATAAGTGAAGGAAAAACCGATGAGAAAAAAAACTACTTTTTCTGCAGCGACAGAGAAATCAGCACTTTCTGCTAACTAACTCAGCCTTGGTTACCTATATACCCACTTATACCTATTTACTATACCTATTTACATGGATGCTTAAATGAATAATAAATCAATACCGAGGATGAATAACAAAAAAAAGTAAGGTAACACACCTTTTTCTTGCTCATGAGTAATAGCGACACGTAATGGCGTAACACGCCGATCATGAAGGTAATGACGACGATCGGCAGGAAAACCCATGTTCGGATTGCGGGATCGAGAAGCAAGTCCGTCATCTTGAAATTTCTTGATTATTGATTATGATACTTGATAAAAGATACGACGAGAGTTATCGAGGTACGAACTATAGAATAACACACGACGTAGAACGGTAGCGGGAGTTAATAAAGTAAAATACGAGGAAAAATCATCAAACTGCGACAAAGGACCAGATAAGGCAGGTACGTTTTTTGACACCTTAACAGAGATAACATATCCATAGATAGGATCAGGCGATTTAAAAAACCACACTCACAATCAGTCAAGAACAGAGAAACGGATATCGTACATGTGTAGTTATACACCTCGCTCTTCTGGCTATACAGCGGTAATCCTACCGGGAAACGTTAACCAATATTTTATTTTACTGTAAAGCCTTTTTAATTTTTTTTCGGGATTCCATCATCCAAACTAGGAAAGTTGAAACTCCACACCCCATCTGCCAAGTCACACGTGCGCTCGTGCTCTCCATTGTACGAATATTTGAACGATTTTTCTAACATAAAATAGGAGAGTGATAATGTCGTGAACCTCCCTACCATTTCTTAAGCCATGTTTGGGTCAAAATATAATCAACTAATTTGAGGCTGACTGTGATTGACAAACAGTGTTGCTTCCTGATCCATAGATTGACTTGTTCTAACCCACCTTCTCTGAATAGACTACATCATATTTATTTATTTGTTTATTTATTTACTTACCATGCATATATACCATTTTCACTTTGGATTGGACACTTTTCAAACCACATCGGACGTCTTCTGTTCCCAACTTGTGACGTCTGCAGGCGCTGAGAACACAAAGCGTCCTTGTTGATTTGAAAAACGTCCAAATCAAAGTGAAAATGGTATATCGTTTACCATATCATACATTCATATCACACATTTTAGTAAAAAAAATACATAAACCGCCCCCAAACAGCCATAACTACAACTATTCTACGCTTGGCCTCGTTGAGTCAGTGCTACGAGAACCCCACACTCAGTACTCGTAAATCCCCAGTAGCCGGGGACCATATTGAATTCGTTCCATTGGAATTGCAAATCACTTCCACTCATATATCGTCATTTGGAACAAACCACCCAGAAATCCACCTCTCATGGCCTCATCGGGGCCACCCCAAAGGGCGCCCGAGGTGTGGCTCCAGCAAATTGCTCGACGAGAAAAAAAAACTCTTGCACTCTGCTTAGACAATGACAAATGCGCCCATCTGCCGCTTATCTCTCCTGCATTCTCGGCCGGCACCTACGTGACACACGCACTCTAAGAATAAAAAAGGAGCAAAAGTCCCGAAAAACTGATGGAACAAGAAAAAACCTCTCGCATCCAAGGGAAAAGCAATTCTGAAAGCATGCGCTTAATCAATAAACCACTATACTGATCGATAACATGGTATCCTTATCTTTAATCGCATTTCTATCGAAGAACCGAGAAGCAAGTGTCACTGGGAGTGACCCAAGGTCGTTCAGTACATTTTAAAGAGAGCGGCCGTTGCCATTTATCATTTCAATGAAAGAAGAACGCTCAGCCAACATCGATCATAACTTTTAATAAATTGAATCGAAAACAGAGAAAAATAAATAAAAAATGAAGGAAATCTATAGGGAGTGCAGTATAGTAAGGTCTTTCTAGACGCCATATTTTGGTGTTTTTGTGGCTTTGTTTGACCTACTAACCGCTTTTGTTGTTCACACGCCTATGTAAATAGTGAATCAAAAATACAAATACGAGCAAAATTACTTTGGAAGCTCAAAAAGAGGGCGCAAAACGGGACAGCTAGTTCAAAATTGCCAGGGGCGGTAAATAGAAGTGAATGGGACACTGTGAAATAACAATATTAACAATAGACCCCGACCGGGACACCAACGATTAGCTCCAAATTTGTAGGAAATCATCATTTATAACAAAATTTAGAAAAAAAATAGACCAAAATCCCAACACCAACTGCTCTAGAATATTCTAACCATATAACTTGAATGGAGGATAACCAGTATTCACAACTACAATCTTAAAAAAGAACCTAATTTTCCAATCATTTAGGATCGAATATGCTACAAGAATCAAATAGAATAGGATTATTTCAGAAGAAAAATTCTTCACTCCTGTTAAGAATTCCAAAAAAACTCAAATATTACAGCACAAACGTTACACACTCTCACCACAAACAAACAGAACACAAGTAAATATCGAAACGTATCGATTGCTATCAAAACAACGACCCACACATAGTATATTTATTTTTACATCGCATATCATATGCACAAATCTAAAAAAAATCAAGAATCGATTCAGTACAGAGCATTGAACGCGCCGGTCCTCACAGAGCGTGCACAATATTATTCGAAATGATAGGGAAACAAGAACGATTACAATATTAAAGGCATGCAGTTTTCACACTCTAGACATAAATCGATTTATCGATTTTCCCTTGGGGCTTTCACGGAAAGTTGTCTATAGGTGTCTATCTAGGTCTTAGGAGACGGATGATGGAGACGATCGTTTGTCAGGGATTAGCTATATGTCTTGAATGGCTCGCAAAAAAAGGTAAACAAGAAGGCCGGGAGAATGACAAATTTGCAGACACTGAAAAATATTGAAAAAGTTACCAAATACGGTAGAAGTTCACGATTATCATCTGTGAAGCAGGTGAAAAGGGGCCTATCAAATGAAAACTTCTGCAGACGCCGAAAAATCAATCATCAATCAATAAAATCATCCGTTAAAAACGAAGTGAGCCATATGGCCAACATCAGGGTCGACAGTCCTGCATCGATCGATAGTAATGGTCCAAACAACCCTGTCATCTTAGCACTTTCATTTGAAAAACGGATATTTTGTATCGCAAAGAAGAGCATCTACGATTTTTTCGAATATTTTTTTCCAACTGATCAATGACTTCCACAGGCATGGGTAAAGCCTTTGTTATACCAACGCTCGGGGTGAGCGCCAGCTGCTTGCGAGCGGTGAGCGCCCAGCCGTTAACCTCAGACGCTAAGGAAGCGACGCACGCACGCACGCGCCCGAAGCATACAGAGCAGCCCTCGACCGACCCCCAGCGAAAGGGTCAATCGCAGTGCAATGCACAGCGACTAGAGCGTGGAAGGTACGCGAGCGTCTGCATAACAGCCCGTGAGCGTCACCACGCCAGCGCCTACGTGATAACTCGCACAAACGTGTCTGGCCCCACGGTGTCTGATACTGAATGGGACGAGTTGCGCTGGCAGACGTTTGGGGGGGGGTGAGCGTCGGTATAACAAAGGCCTAAGAGTGCATAAAAGGGAGGACTAGCCATCAGTTACCTCAATCATCAATCAATAAAACCATCCGCTAAGATCGATATGAGAACACATGGCAAATATCAGGGGGTTGCGATAGTCCTGCAGATTCCGTGAACAGCAACGAACTCCGAAACTTCACGCTCATCAGGCCACTTATCCGATGCATAAACTTTGGATCACAGCAAACGAAACTAATTACATCTGAAGGCGAGCGACTCGCCTCGTTAAAATCCGAGTGGCACGCATGTGAAAGGGCGATTGATTATTATTACAACTATAAAAAACGACTAGGAGTTCTATTACCACTGGCAGCACTGCTGCCAAGTCGAGCCAATCGGGGTCGATCCGCCACTGCCAAGCCGGAACGTCTCGTTGCTACTAAATGAAGTTAGATGAGCAAGCTGTGCTTATTATTAATTATTAAATAACACTTATTGCAAAATAACATCAACGTGGAAGTTACGATCCAAATAAACTTTTTACCTTGAAACTTTCAAATGAAAAATGAACATTTCATACAGTAAAGAAAGTATTTGAAAAAGAAAATGTGCTGATTTCAGGCGGATGAGGGAAAAATCAACAATGCAAAGGCAAGTGGAGGTCTCCTTTTCATGTAACAAAAAAACTCACGCTGAATCCCGATGAATTCCCTGATCGTACTGACGTTTCAATATCGTGGCCAGCTCCAAGAACGCCGCGTCGACGTTCACATTGCTCTTAGCGCTGGTCTCAATCATCGAGAACATGCCTAAAAGGTCTCAGCCAATTTTACAACTTATAAAAATAAAAATATTCATATAAAAATCTAAAGGACCTACCGTTAGCTCTTTGCACCAGCTCGCCCTCTTCCGTTTCCACCACTCGTTGCTCCTCCAAATCGCATTTCGTAGCTGAAACAGTGGCAGGCATATATTGGAATGCATTCATGCAGAATGAATAATTAACGATCTCAGCTGCAAAACGAGCTCACCAACTAACAGCTTTACAACGTTGGGCGCAGCGAACTTTGAAACGTCATCGATCCATCTGAAATATGATTTAAATCAATAAACAATCACTGTGACGAGACCCATCGCCAAATTTTGGATAGTCTACAGCCTTGAATTTTAAAGACCCGTTTTATATCGACAAAAATCGCTTCTAAACCGAGTTGTGCAAAGTACACAAGAATTCTTTGCTATACTGAAAGAAAAGACCACAATACACAATAAGTCCACAAGCTAAGTAGGATATACAAAAAAAGATATAAAAAAGAAGATCTCTACTTTTCGCAAAAAGAAATTATAATCATGGAAAAACTTGTTGGAAAATGTTACCTCTGTAAACTGTTGAACGACTGTTTGCAGGTAATATCATAGCAAAGTACAATTCCATTGGCCGATCGGTAATAGGACTGCGTAATCGTTCTGAATCGCTCTTGGCCGCCCGTGTCCCAAATTTGCAATTTCACCCGTTTGCCATCTGAAAGCAATACCTCCAACGACGCCTTCGAAAATACATCGAAAAAGACTGAAAAAATAAGAAAAAAATGAAAATAATGGATGAATTTTAGAATCAAAACCCACCAATGACTAGTGTTTTCATCGTGAAGTCCACTCCGATTGTTGTGCCCTGCCGATCAACATATGTACCGTTTCGAAAGCGTTGTACCACACACCTTAAGAGAATCGTAGGATAAAAAATTTCAAATTAATCGATCTTCAATACTTTCAGGGGATATTTTAAGCCTAAGAAGTCATGAAAACTACCAAAAACCTGGAACAATATTTCTCAAAGTTCACTAAGACCACATTTACTTCTTTTATATTTTCATTATATTATTTTGATCACATTATGTTTCATATCGAATAATTTCGAGCAGCGATGAGCACTTAAAGAACGGCTGCCAATGCTGAAAAAGGCAATTAAGTTAAGAACGTTTTTCACAAATTTATTTATATTTATGCTTTCCATCCCTTTCTTACTTTTCATCCCTTTTTTATAGTTTCATTAGGTTGAAAATGAGGAACAAGACTCATAGCGCTCCTAATGAGAGCGATGACAGCGGAGAGCTAATTAAAAATAATTGCCAAGGTTGAAATGTGACGAATCCGAAATAGATCAGCTCAAAATGAAAAATTCTCAGGTGCTAGAATACGATATACCCAAAACAAGCGATGATATTAAGAGAAAGACAATCACAACTATGACTATAAAATCAATAAAACGTGGGAAATAGCTGTCGGCGCCTCGGAAATCGTAAAATAAATTGAAACTAGACAAAATAAAGAGGAACAATTGAAAATCTAAACTAAACTCACGTTTTACCTACTCCCATATCACCGATAAGTACGATCTTAAACAGATAATCAAAACCATCATCGCCGTCCATCTTGCTGCGGAACTGATAGAGGCACGTATGGAATATACAGCAATTACTCGTCGTTAACCATTAAACCACAGTTGTGCAATCTGAATGTTGGATTTAACGCTGCGTTAACATCTATATGAATATGAGCACTCGTAATGACGCCGAACAGGGACGGAGCTCTGCACACGAGCAAAAATCGCGGCAATATCGAACATTTGCCTCGTTCTTCGCCGCGCTGTACACTCACTCTGGGCGACGAGACAGCGAGCGCCGAGACGAGGGCGCCGAGACCCCCACCCACCCCGCCACTTGGACGGAGGCACGCGACGAGTTATTGCGGTCATTCAACGGCCACCGTAGGCCTTTATTTGGCACTACTGGACGACAACGGTGGTCTTCGGTCAAAATTCGAAAAACGCATCCGAAAATCGTGATCAGCACCTTAACACGTTGACGACAGCGCCTTTTTCGCGTGTCTGGCGCGTGGGACCAACCAATTTTCTCGCGCGCCGAGGCTGTGGCATGATGTCGGCATACGGCGAATTTTTTTTTCAAAATGGAAGAGAATAGTAAATCTCGAAGACTACATATACAGTCCTGTAATATCGGAGATTGTGACTATTCCTTTTTTGCAGTGAAAATAGAAATATAACAGCTGGAAGCTTTTAGAATGTCCTTTTTCCCTATCCAGATTAAAAGAAAATTGTTATTTGTTTGTTGTTCATTATTTGTTTATTCTAATAATCAATATTTGTTTGTATTTATGTGTTTGTTCCAGTAACCAGTATTTGTTTGCATTTATTTGTTTCTTGCAATAACCATTATTTGTTTTTACTTGTAAAGAAAACTAGTGCACAATCAAAAATTCCTGTAAATCAAAAGCTAAGAATCATTTTCATGGAGCATGCTTCCTATAACAATGTGCAAAGGTCTACTAAAAAGTGGCACAAAAACATCCTTCGAAATTCTGAAATGTATCGAGAAAATACGATACAAGACTGTGGCGCGGCGCTGCGCCACACGGTCCCACGCGACCGCTTGATCGTGGCGCAGCGTTGCGCCACATTGTCGTCAACGTGCTAAATTATCCCAATAATGAACTTTACTTAAAAATGGCTTGAAGAATTGTAAAAAAACAATAAAGTGGAAAAGATCCCATTATTTAATGAGCAGAAAAGGCTAAAGAGCACCCTAGCCGCTGTGAACGGACAGTGGACGACTGGCCACGAATCGAAGGGAAAATCAACTGACGTCGAGTCGATTAATCATGGCCATTTTCAAGGACGCAACACAGAAATGTGCAATCTCACAAGAAACTCGTCACTATAGTGCCCATCTCGCCAGAGACGAATAGAAAAACCTGAACAAAAGCGCCGCCTTCATCTAATTTATGCGCTCACCTAATTAGGAAACCACACAGCGGCACAGAAACAGCGCCGCGCCGTTTTAAAAGGGAATTAAGAGGGCATCCCGCTCTAGAGCGGTAAGACTATGAATCTGTCACTATAAATACCCATGACAAGAAGAACAGAGGAATCGAGCAAGGAGGATGAAATCCTCGTCTAGCCTGAGAACGAATCAATCACTATTAAAACCACACGGCGAACACGAGTTCACGGCCCATTGAGCGGAATTGCAGAACAGCGCGTTACACAGCAAATGGTGCGTTCTCAACCAGTTTGACAAAGGCAGTAAGGTAGCTAGCGTTCGACATTCCAATTGTATAGGAGGTATTCGGACAAGATGTGCCAACCTCCGTCAAAACCACTTAAGTTCAACCTACCTAAAGAGGTGATAAAGTCGATTCCAACAATGCTCATGGATCAACAACCTAGGATTGTTCAATTCTTGCCTTTTCTCGTTCATATTTCATACATCTACCCCAGGGTACGGTGGAGTGCCCGCGTGGTTCAGTGGTATGATTCGCTGCTGACACCCGCACGGTCGAGCGATCGATACCGGCCCGGGCCAACCAAGCCCTCCATCCCTCCGGCATCGAGTAAATTGGTACCAGACTTGTCTGGGGAGGTAAAGACACTGACCTGGTATAGCGGCTGGCCCCCGCAGGTCATTGTATAGGCTAAATACGCATTCACTAAGCCTCTACGACTTGAATGGAACACGAATGCGGCGGCGCGTCCTCAGGGGATCAACGCCGGCACCTTTACCTTTACCTTTTACCTTACCCGAGGGTAACATGCTGAACTCGAAAAACAAGTCAGCTAAATCTTTATTTTGATAGAAAATTTCAGAAACTCACCCTATAACATTTTACTGGTGCCCTGATGCCTCATCAAGAGAGAAGAAATTGACTGATACGGCTTTCCACTGTCCTAGTGGACTGATATTTCGAGCGAATCTTAACTGGTTTTTGGATAAAAAAGGAACCTGTCCATGTAATAAGCTAGGAAATCTGAAAAGTAAAATATTTACGTCACATTCGACACAATGACGTCATCCTTAAACTTGTTAAGTAGCTGGCTCAATGTCGCATCTTCAGGCACGGAGTCATTTTTGCGAATAAATGACACGACCGTGAAGTAGATGCACGTGACCAAGCTTCGTTCATCCTCTAAATAAGGAGCATTTTCCTTTTTTACAGATCTTGAGGCTCCTTACTGGATTGCCGTAGGTTCCTCAACTCACCTTTAACCACTTTCTTGGTGGAAATGAGGGAAGAATGCAAAAATGACAGAACAACGTCGTTCGGTTGAAATCGGAGCGCGCTCAGCTGTTCGGTGGAAAATCTAGATATAATGGTTCCTAACCAAAAGTGGATCTATCAAGCGGATAATGATATAAATAAATAAATAATGAATTAAGGCTCACCTTTGCCTAGCCAGTTTGCAATCCTCCACCAATTCTGACGACGCCACCACACTCATACGAGTCCATTCCTCGTTAACAATGCATTCTCCTAGCACTGAGGTCCCCTGGAGAGGTTATCTTTAGAAATAATCGTTGAAATATTCTATTTAAATTATAAAAAAGGAATTACCTCATTAACAGCATGGACAAAACGCTCCAAACTATACGCTTTCTCGTAGAACATTTGATAGACCCACTGTGAAACAAACGTTCCGACGCGTCGTGAGATTTCGAACGTAGGAATGACGACTTTGGGCGACGGAAATAGGGACAGATGGGAGGTTGCCGAATCCTGAAATATTTACTATATGATATTATTACTGTAAAGTTAGGGATTTATTTACAGGAGATCACATCCTCACTACTTTTCACACTTTTCATAAGGGTAGGGACCCGAGAAAACTGCAATCCGAGTGGAACACCTTGAGCTTCACCTTATCGTGAGGATTCTGTCACGAAAAAGCGGAAATATGAAGAAAAATCCTCTATTGTTAAGCCCTGTAAAAAGTTACCTGCCTTTTGATATAATTATCCAGCCGAACTTATCAGACATGAAGAAAGTGCGGAATAAAAGCGGTTTCTCCCACAAGCTATTGTAAAATCCACGCTTTCACAATGCATTTGTAATTCTGAATGCAAGACGAATGCACGGCGGGTCCTTGAGGGGTTTTTACAGGGCCTAACAATAGAGGCTTTTACTTCATATTTCTGCGATCTCGTGACACAAACCTCAAGATAAGGTGAAACCAAAGAGGTCGCGGTTCGCAAGGAGTCCCTCAAGGCCACGCCATGCATTCGTCTTTCGTTTAGAATTTCAAATGCATTGTGAAAGTGTGGACTTTACTATAGCTTGTGGGGGATACAACCTTATTCCGCACTTTTTTCATGTCTGATAAGTTCGACTGGATAAATAAACCAAAAGGCAGGTAACCGACCTGTCCGGTGAGTCGAACTCTTGGAAGAGGCTCTTCAACGGCCGAATGAATCGCCTCCGGATTCCGTGCCGCCGCAGTGGAGAGGACGCGGCGCGCGACACACCGCAACATTCGCCACCCTGTAAAAAATAATGAAAAATATTTAAAACAATACTAACACTTTAAAGGCGAAGAAGGATAACAATCAGGAGTACCAAAATCATCTTTAATCGACTTTCAACGGAAAAGAATGAATAGTTTAGAGTTTAGCTTTGAAGGAAACATTGCCAGCGGAATCTCCAAAAAATTAATAGGTAAATATCATAATTAGATTAGGTTAACTCTCAAAATCAGCTCTGTCCTAATCCAGCCAGGTCTGACAGTAAAAACAACATGCGGCATGAAAAAATCTAGCGAAAAAATTGAAAAATCGCTGCACTGCAGTTGGTAACGTAGCCGGAGGCACTACGTCGGTAAAAAAAAACCGCAGACAATGTAGTGGCATTATACCTAATCGCTCAAGAGCGTTGCAGTCAAAATAAAAATTGCGAATTCATTAAATTTAAACTGTACTCCAAATGATGCTATCTATTTGTACAGACAACTCTGCGGCGTATATTATGGTGTGTGTTGTGTACCCACACACATTCACGTCATGGTACCGTAATCCATAAATGATTGAAGTGCTCGTGACGCCGCTTCACAAGACTGCAGTCTCCCGTGTGCTAGCCCGAACAGTGGAGCTTTTCGATTTGTTTCTTTCGCTTCCGTGTTTCGCCCAAAAAAAGCGGAACACGGAGCGGAACGGAAGGGCCAAAAGGGCCGGAAGCCGGAATTTGGAACATGGAGACGGAAGTACCGCACACCTCTGCTCACTACCCATTTGTTGTCATAGGTAGGTAGGGCCCCATAATGCGCGAGAACCTCATTCAAACAATAAATTGAAAGTGTTATCATTGCCGCCCGATTATAAACTCATCGAGGTATTCTTGTGCACATACGCGCGCGATGGTAATACATGTTCCCACTTGTAAACCTGGTTCAATGACCTTACATTGAGGCAAACTTGTGTTGCTAGCCTCGGTGTACCACGATCGCTCATCAACGCGCACAATATCATCCGTGAAGTGCAATTCAGCATTAAGCGCGGCATTTTATTTCAGCTACTGACACACCTTCACTCCGTGTATTACTTCTTACGCCGAGATAACAAATGAGCCTTTAGCGAGACCGCAGAACAACAGTGACACTTGAGCGCCAGTTTTGGGCCGCGTATTTTATCCGGAGGATCCACCGTTTTGGCGCGCAGCAGACCACATAAACAGCAGGCGCCCCGATCAGGAGTGTTCACTTTATGTAGTTGCTGTCCTCTTTATAGATAACACAGTATGCCTGTTGCTGATAGAATCCTAGTACGAGCCAATCGTACCGTTTCTTTCCTCTTTTGCGAGCTGTTTTTTACGCATGCTGCAACGCATTTGAATCATGGACTCATCTGTACTGCAGTTGCTGACGAGAAGGACACAGGCAATAATACGAACCGACTTGGTGAAACTATGTGGTGGTATTTTGTGGTTTGTGCAGAGGAGGCTCAGTAATAACGTCTTTATTGGGTGGACGTATTACATGAGACTGATGAGAACATAGTTACGGCTCCGGACCTCCCTGTGGGAGGGCGGAGCGAGGTTGGCGTGAGGTCATCGTCGCTGGCGACCATGCGTGGAACAAAGAATGAATGATGTGGTGGAACTGAGCTAACTATAAAACTTTTTCAGCTCCCGAAAGAGTTTTAAGAATAACCTCATGACCGATGAAAAGTAAAAACGTTGCGCATTGGAGAATTGAGTGAGTTCCAGTTAAAACTCGCAGAAGTTCTTGACGCCGAAAATCAACCTAAAATAGCCTATAATGCTCTTATATGATGGATCATAGTGGGGTTATTGCTGGATAACCACCTGGGATTCTTTTGCCGTATATGCCCAGTCATGGAGACGACTGTTCAAAGCTCAGTCAACTGTGGACGGCTAAGTGGTTCGCAATTGAACCACTTAGCCGTCCTCAGTTGACCATCACTCAATTGCGGTGCGATGTGTGTGGGTACACAACACACACCATAATATACACCGCAGAGTTGTCTGTACAAATAGATAGCATCACTCCAAATTCGTCTTAAAGGAAGCAGCTCGGCTACAGCGCTTTGGTCCTGCAGCGGTTTCTCGCTATAAAACTCGTCCTGTCCTATGAGTGCAGTTCTAAATTAAATAACCGCTCCTGTTCGAAAAATTGACCACAAACTACAATTTATATCATTTTGAACTCCAATACCGGACCAGATACTGTAAAGGTGAGCTTTACCCGAGTATTCGAGACCTCTACGCGCTACGTAACCCCGAAAATAAACCGAGTGCCTGCGGAGCAGATGGACGAGTTATCCGCCGTGCTCCAACGCGAATGGATTTTCTTACGGTCTGGCCTAAAATGATTTTTTGCTTATTATCTTTGTTTTGTGCCGTGTTAGCTGTTTTAAGTGCCTTTTTCAGGGTTGTTCGAGATAATAAATCATGAGATTTTGTTCCTGGGGCATTCCTCCTTTTGAATTCGTTTAAACGGCTAAGTTTGTACGGTTTCATTTGGTTGACTAATTTAACACCGTAAAGGATTCTTTTTGGGTTACTGTAGTGGTTTGTATCGCTAACTACTATAACAGAGCTGATTTTCATGGTTTGTTGCCATTGATGATGGTCCGAAGTGGCAGTGTGGTTTCTAGATAGAGAGTTGTGAAGAGGTAGCAGTGGTCAGGTCAAAAAACCGGAAAAAGTATCAAGGGAAATATTCTCACTACTTTGTAATTTTGCACCTGAATTTTGTTGTCAAATTTTGTTAGGTTGTCATTGTTGTTCGTTTCTTGTGGTTTCTTCTATGTCTTTGTGGTCTAATTATACTAATATTTGGATTCCAGGTACAATGCGTTACGTTTCCGCTTACCTCCTTGCCGTTGCTGGAGGAAACCCGTCTCCAAAGGTTGGTTTGATCAATCTAACCTTCCCCTTCCGCCTTTCTGATTTCTCACTAGCCTAAACCTTTTCGCCGTTTTGGCTGGAAATGCTTGTAGGGAACCATCTACAGCATCCTTACCAAGTTTCAAGCAACTTTTATGGGGGGTTCGAGGAAATATTATACGTCATCACATTTTACCATTTAGGTCATTTCTCCCCTTTCAATGTATTGAGAGGTTTGTTTATGTATGGCTATCTGGTTGACAGTTTCGTCACTGTAAAGATCCCTTTGGGGTTACTATAAATGTTTTACATTGCTAGCTAACCCGTTTTTTTTTCTGGATTTTATATTTTATATTTCAGCTCGACGATATCAAGAATATCCTCGGTGCCGTTGGAGTCGACACTGACGCTGAAGCAGCAAAGCTCGTCATCTCCCGACTTCAGGGAAAGAGCATCGATGAGGTTATCGCAGAAGGTTCCTCGGGATTGGTATCGGTGAGTATTGAATATTCATTCTAAAAATGTTTCGTTTTTGTTACTCTTCAAGGTGTTGCATATTATTTATCTTAGCGTACAGCTATGCAACAAGTCTCCAGAGCTTTTTGAACAATTTCAATTTTCAAGTTTAGAGGTCTTCGGCTTTTCCTGTGAATAGAAAAGAGGATCCTACTTGTTTAGAAGGAGTTTTTGTTTCGATTTTTTTCTGGAATTAGGCTGAAAAGGTTTTGCTCGGCATTTTTCTTTGGACTTTTGACCTCTTGAGCTCATCCATGCTAGAATTAAAATTTTTGCAAAATATTCAAGCCCCAGGGTTTAATGTTGATGTCAGGAGCTTTGAAAGTTCGAACCCTGGAAAAGCTGGTAGTGACCGTTTCTACCTAAATCTCTCCGTTGTCGAAGATTTGCGAAAGAAGGCCTCCTTGTTAAAGGAGTTAGGTGTAGTGCCAAAATAAGTTATTGCCGTTTTTCTGTTTTCTCGATTGCCATAGTTGAGCTGAAGGCTTCTTGTACGTTATGCTCGGTGGAGGTTGAGGAAATTTTTTTAATATTAGCGAAAAATCTCGAAGGCAAATGGGGGGTTCTTCTTGAAGGAATTCCTGTTGATTTATCAGAAGTCGTTGCTTTCGTTAACTTTTTGTGAAATGGTGCCTTATTTTACAGTATTTTAGCGTTGTCCTTCTGACTTGTTGATTAATGATATTTGTGATAACGAGACCGTTTCCAGATCAGCGGTGGAGCTGCAGTAGCTGCTGCTCCAGCTGCCGCAGGAGGAGCTGCACCGGCTGCGGCTGCTGCTGAGGAAGCGAAACCCGCAAAGAAGGAGGAGAAGGAGGAATCTGATGACGATATGGGATTCGGCCTTTTCGATTAATTTGGTTGTTACAAATAAATTGTTATGTTTTCCCTCGCAAGTGTTTGATCTGCTATCCACCAGTGATGATATCTGAGTGTGATAGGACTCAGCTAGAAAACAGTGTGAATTTTTTCTAGAACGCTGAAAAATTATGAGGGAAATGATCGGTGTCTATGATGTGCTGGATAGTCCCGTTGGAGAGGTGCGCTTTTTGTGCAGGATTTATTCGCATAGATACTTATGTTAGTTCTAACCTAAGTGTGATTGGTATATTGATACTCCTTGGGTTTGGTTTAGCTGTTGGTCGCTGAAATCGACGGCAAATTGGCAGCGATATTGTTCGCATCGAATTCAACACTGTCGCAAAGATTTGGCGAGTTGTTCAGTTATTACCCGAAAATCACTTTTACCAAAGGGAATGTTTCAAGCGCGAAAGATGTAAGTACGATTCGGTTAAGGGTTCGGCCGAGAAGATACCCAAGCCCGGATGGTCTTGGTCATCGATCGTTTAGAAAAAAAAATTGTCCCTCATTTTTTATAGATTTCAAAACTATTGAATGGGGAGATCGCTGAGAATTTACCGATATCTGATCTTGTGTTCGAACGCTGCTCGCAATTCCAAAAAGCCGTCTACGAGCAATTGCTGCGCATCCCTCGAGGATCTACGAAGAGCTATGGAGAGGTGAGGGTTTCCTGCTCTTCTGTAGGCCTTAGCCCTACCCTTGCCCCCAGAGACCGAGCGCTAACTGTAACGATTTTAACATGAAATTTTACTTTTATTATTGCGTTTGTAGAGCTACTGCTGTGTATATATATAATAAAATGATGGTGTTGAAGATAAAAGTAAAGTGCCAGCGTTGATCAGTCTCCTAAGGACGCGCCGCGCATTCGTGTTCCATTCAGAATTGTAGTGGCATGATGAATGTGTATTTGGCCTACACAATGACTTGCAGAGCCAGTGTTTTTACCTTCCCAGACAAGTCTGCTATCTAGTTACTCGACCCCGGAGGGATGGAAGGCTTGGTTTGCCCGAGCCGAGATCGATCGCTCGACCGTGCGGTTGTCAGCAGCGCATCTTACCACGCGGCCCTTTTAAATGATTATTGAGACATCTGCTTCTATTACACCTGCCAGTAATCCTCCAAAACGCATTAATAAAAGTAGAATTTACTACTATTGAATTTTCGTCGATGGTCCTGGCACCTTCATTACATCATCTACTTCTACTGTACAGTCCTTTAAGGGCCCGCATGGTACAGAGGTAAGAGGCGCTACTCACACCCGCACGGTCGAGCGATCGATCCCGGCTCGGGCTAACCAAGCCTTCCATCCCTCCGGGGTCGGGTAATTTGGTACCAGACTTGCCTGGGAAGGTAAAGACACTGGCCAGGTATAGCGGCTGGTCCCCGCAGGTCATTGTATAGGCCAAATACGCATTCACCAAGCCTCTACGATTCTGAATTGAACACGAATGCGGCGGCGCGTCCTTCGGGGACTGATCAACGCCGACACCTTTACCTTTACCTTTACTTCTACTGTAACGACTTTATTTTTTCTCGGATCAGTATGAAGTGTATCCGGTGAGCTTACAGATCGCCTCCCTGATCGGCAGGCCGACCGCTTATCGTGGGGTGGCTCGAGCTTGTAAAGCGAACGTGCTGTCCATTGTGATTCCGTGCCATCGGGTGATTGCTTCTGACGGCTCTCTCCAGGGCTATGGCGGTGGTCTCGACGCGAAGCGATACCTGCTGAAGATGGAACGTGCCGGGTGCGTCATGAAAGACTAGAAACGGTCGATAAGTCTGAAACCTGCCGAAAATACGTGTGTTTCTCCATATTCATTTGCTCATTCAAAACTAAGCCAATATTCTGATGGCGTGTTCTAAGGTACATCCGAACCTCAGACTTTTCGAGAAATTCAAACAATATTTTGGATCGAAAACGACTTCTCTTCCGGTGAACTAGCTACTTCACATACTTTACACTATCTCACCTATGTTTCGAGTTCTTGGAAGAGTACCTTGTATTTTATCCTGCGCATGATTTTCATTACGATGTTGTGCTATTTATTCCATGTTATACCCTCCATTATCGATTGATTACAATTAATCACAGTTCTACATTACCTTAGTTGACGGATGGGTTACAAGAAGCTTACAATAGATCTCTATCAAACTTCGCTGTATGTAGCTGTGTTACTTTATCTCTTTTTATTTCACGAGAAGGAATAAATAATGTCGGTAATTTTTAGTTGCTTCCATTTTGAGAACAGGAAAAGGAGAATTCCCAGAAGTAGACGAGTGGGAAGTGATTTTATCAGCCCAGTGAATTTTATCAAACTATCCTATCATACATGTAGTTGTGATTCCTTTTCGTGAAATTGATTCGAAATTAGGCACCCGATTCCTCTCATCAACCTAATCGCTGCTGCGGCTGCCTGCAGTGGGATAGCAGCCGCGTCACAGGTCGGCTCCGCCCACTTTTGTCCCCCTCGTGGCCGGCATGGGTTGTAGCTCCGATTTATGGGTATAGATAGGTGGTCTGATGCCCAATTGATTACCCAGCTTTCCCGCTATCATTATATCAATAGGGTAACCGCCACTGCTAGCGATTTTTATGTCCGGTGTTTTCAGATGTGCCGAAGCAAAGCACTTTGCAGGTGAAACAAGAGACACTTTCGCCGGTTACCCGGTAGCTTTTCTCGCTTGGAGAAGATGGATGAAGAGACAGGGGACGATAAGAGCTTGGGAGGGGGCGAGCGAGCGACAGAGAGAGCAAAGGGCGGTGGTGGCGGCGAATTCGGCAGTCAGGCCACTTACGACAGAGGGTCGCCCGCCGACTGGCGACTGATCTCCACGCTCTCACACGCAATGACGGTGCTCACTCAACTGAAACAGAAAAAAGACCACCGGAATGTCCACGTTGTGAGTTTCAATGGCCATTTCAGCACTTATTTTGATGCCGACGAACTGCCATTTATATGGGTCCGGTTTTTCTTTATTCTTTATTCATGGTTATCCAATCAAAATTCAAACAGACGAAAACACTCATATAACATGTGACTGTTGGATTCGGATAATAGTACCGTTAGTAAAATATCAGATAAACAAAAAAATGTCTCGCAATAATGTGATCAGTTTATGAGTTACATTGAAAAAATCAAAAAATTGAAAGAAAGTGATAAAAATCAGTTTGGAAAGGTTCCCCTTCAAACACAAAAAATTGTTTTTACAGTTCTTAGAGAATACTTTTTATGATGGCTTTGGTTTAAAAATGTATACAATTTTTACCTGAAAGGTTTCTCACAACGATTGCCTACTACTGTCATACCTAGTGGCTAGCCACCATCTTTAGCCATTGTCTTGTCCATCCGGCTCGTATTGGCCAACGTTCGGAATCGCTATGTATGCGCCACGCATTTGTTTTTCAATCGAAATCGTTTTTTATTAGCCCAACTGTCGACGTGCAAATCAACAACAAAGTGAAGAGCACCTATGGCTACAGTCTGTTCTAGTTTTTGCAGAGGGTGCGGTGGTACCTGGAGGGTCCCCTTATTTTTCTAATAGAGAAAACCTTTTTAAACGAAAACTGATCTCTGTTCATTGAATGTACTTGACTTAGGCCTAGAATCAATCGATAAACCCCCGCGTATTGATCTCTGACTTGATATAATATAGGATAATCAGTGCATAACTGGTTTGGTTAACATACCGCCGCCAGGATTTTCTACCAACACTTCCTGGTGAGCAGGCACAGTCCGAGGGTTCAGCGGATGGTCCGTTCGAAGCCAGAGGGTCCCAGGGAATCTGATTTACCTAACCCATCGGCCGTTCTGGTTCTTAGTCCACTTTTCGCTGGATTTCGTAGACAGTGGTCTCCCCAGGATTTCATCCTAGCCTTTCTATGATCAAGTGGATCTAGTGGGGTAACGAGTGCTACCTAACCTTCAGATCCTGACATAGCTAACTGAGAGAAGATGAGGACGAGAGGGCAGGTCCAAAGGTTGAAGAGCACCCACCTCCGACGGCCGAATAGGTAATTAGACCTCAACTTTGGTGGTTCACTTGAGGGTCCGTAAGTACCTCTTGGAACATATGGGAGGGCAGAATACCACACCATAGGGCATCATTCCTATTGTTCTGCCGCTAGCCCTTTCCCTCTCTTTCTCTCTCTCCCTCTCTCTCTCTCTCTTTCAATCAGGCGATTTTTTCGCCGCCATACGTCTGATTAGACGATCGCTTATCATGGTTTTGCTGGCGGTATCTCACCTTTGAGAAGTGCACCAGTAAATAGAAGCGCCTTATTTCAAAGATCATTCTCAGGAATTTATTTATTTATTTATTTATTCATTTATTTATTCAAATACGGTACATAAGGCACACGTGGGAAAACATCGAGACGGCAACGCATAGACAACGGATATTCATAGTGTTAACAAAAGTACCACGGATCAACCCTACATTCAACAGAGCAGCTTAAGATCTTAAGCCGCTGCATTGCTATTCTTTTGAACCTATGAACCTCTGATGGCGAGAATGGCAAGTCACTTCCAAGCCAGCTCTACATATGAACGAATGCCATCTGACTCCCTTCTTGGGGACCGGGAACCAGATTTTTTCGGAGTGTTCCCTAGTTCTTGATTTTTTTATTGTATGAATTAGCTGCTTTACAGTTGATAATCTCAGCTAAAATCTTAAAAACGACCAGTTTCCGGCGTGATTACAAACGCGATTTTTACTGGAGGTCTTATGTACCGTATTTGGAATTGAGCCCTTGGACTTTTCTGCCGCTTTTGAACGAGCTACGGACAACTAAAAGTAGGACCTATGGCGTGGAATAAAAACGCCGAAAAGAAATTAGGAATGGTATGAATAAATCCCTTTTTAGTGCCTCTAATTAGACGGTGGCTTAGCTGTGCTTCGGATCCTCTCTGGCCTCTTATGGCACCTCAGATACCCAACCTCTAGAGTGACCTGAGAAATTTCCCGCTGTCCCCGGTCGCCGCCTCACGCCACTCTCTGATCCCCGTCATTTGCGCTCCCGTTCTGGTCGGGTTAGCTACCTCTTATCCCTTATCTTATCGCTTACCAGTCCCTTATCCTTATCTCTCTGATTCTTATAGTTTATTTTGGAATTTCCTCAGATTTTACGCTCTGGTGACGTCACTGCTCCTTGACCCATGTTTTCCGTCAAATTCTCTCTCGCTCGACCTACTTTGATGGAGGCGATTTGGCCTGAAGTCGATTGGAGTTTACGTTTTCCTAGTCTTCATAAAAACGTTAGTATTCGGGTATTAGGACCAGCTAGTCGACGCGCCATGCCCTCGTCTTCCATTCGAAATCGAAAACCCTTGATGAATGTGTATTTGACCTATAGATAACTTGCGAAGGCCATTCGCTGTTCAATTCAGTGTCTCTTCGTTACCGGAGAAGTGTGGTACCGATTCACCATCCCTGAGGGCTGGAAGGTTTGCTTAGTTCGGGCAAGTACAAGGTGAACTCTAACCAGAGAGGAATAAACTTCGTCTTCCGGAAGTTTCCTGGTAAACAGTGTTGGTAGTGGTGTTTGTGGTATCTCGGTTGAAATTAATATTATCCCTCTTGAAGAAGCGAAAAGGTAGAGATCCAGGGCCCAGATTCATCATCGGTAAACCCTCGATAAACCCCAGATATATCCTGAACGGCGCGCAAACCGAGATTCGTAAGCGCGCGCCAGGGTTAATCGGGGGCGATGAGGCAGAGTTTGGGGGATCCTGACGGTATCGAGCGGTTTTATCGCCGACGGGGTTTCGGAGACCGCTCGTCCGTTCATGAATCTGTGAGCAGGATATATTTTTTGAAAGGTTAATTTCTCCTACGCGGGATAGACCTTGCTATGGTAATCTAATGGAGACGAAATTCAGAAAATTCAGATCTTTCTCAGAACTTAGTAACTGATCGATCGATCGATCGATCCGTTATCAGATAGGTCGGCCCGACATGTCTCCTGAGGCGGTACCACCGATCGGCGGTGGATTAGGCGCATCACAATAACGTCGAGTGTGATATTGCCCCTGAGTGACGGGTTACGGTAATTGGGTCATCAAGTAGGGTAAGATCACACCTTATCATGCTTGGACGCCGGTCTACTAGAAACGGTTAAAACTCCTAGAAACCCTTATCTAACCTGAATAAGCCTACCAACTGGGAGGTTTTACTCCGTAGATGGGGGAAAACGGGGTCGACGAAAATCAATTCCGGCCGAATATGGTTAGCAAAGAAGATCTTATCGGGATCGCGGTCGATCGCGCCGCTACGGCTAGTTGTAAGTGAAAACGGTTTCACTGGAAGTCATCTATCAGCCCCGGTGACCAATGGACAAAGTTCGCGCCGGCAATCGCTCAGTTACGCTTAGCTGGAAAGTAAACAGCGGACATATTTCTCTTGATCAACGCCCTTGGGAGAACGTTCGAGAATTTCTAGCTGAGCCACGATACCCTTCGGTTGTTTGGGTTACCCCAGACCATATTAGGAACGGGGATTGGGTATTCATGGGTTTGCGGTCAATTGGTATCTTTATTGGGAGTAAACTGAGAAAAATATATCAAAAAATGTAATATAAGATATATAAAAATATTCGTAGGTGAAGGTAAAGTGTTCGGCCTTACAGTCGAGCATTTACTTTAACAATAAGAATAGCCTCCGAGGTCGCGCCATGCACTTGTCTTACGTTCAGAATCTTATTGGGATAGAGACATGCTAAACGCATATTAGATTTGCAATGACTTTAGACGCTCAACCATTGTTCAAGTCGGTGTATCTTGTGTGGTACCATTTTGCCCGACCCCGGAAGGGCGGAGGGCTTGCTTAGCCCAGGTGAAGATCGATCGCTCAACCGTGTTGGTATCGGTAGCGCCTCTTACCACTGCACCACGCAGAAAATAGATAAAAATTGAAATCAAATTGTTTCAGTTTCCTCAGGAAAAGGCCTATTCTCTGCAGGCCCATAATATTTCGGAGCTTTTCGCCCCATTTTCACACCTTATCGCTCTGCGCTAGTTTGTTTAGTTCTAGGTACTGGTCAGGTTAACCAGTTCCTTCGCCGAACATCGACATTCGACCAGTGTAAACATGAACGTTCGACGTTAAATGTCTGAAAGCGCCAAGTAGCCTTGTCCTAATTCTGAATGGAAGACGAGTACGTGGCGCATTCTCAGGTCACTGATGAACGCCGACCACTTTACCATATCCTTTTACCTTCACCTGATCTATCTTTATCTTCTCATTTCCGCACGTTTTCTCCCTCCTTTCTCTTCCTTCTACAGGCTTAGGCTTGTTTGTTGGTTACCTTCTAGTTCTGAGGTTAATGTTACCTTGACCACGCATTTTTCGCATTCTATATGGTCTGGTATATCATGTAAGCTTATACCCTTTGAAGAATCACGTCTGATGGCGGCTCGAACGACGGACGAACAAAACAACAACGTTGGTTTTCGCCCCGACAGCTATACCCCGGATTTTTTTGAACTCAAAACTAGAAATTTTATTAATATTTATATATAATAAATTACAAAAAATTAATTAATATTCACATATAATAAATTTTAAAAAAATAGAATTGAAACTTTTTTTTATAAATTCTCGAATAATTTCTAATTTTTTCTGGTATTTAGCCGGTTCCGAAGTTGCCGACCGTCGATGAGGTGCGTAAGGCTATCCCTCCCCATTGCTTCGAGAAGAACCTTGTGACATCAATTAGGTACTTGATACAGGTGAGTTAAAGAAGTCCTTTAACTATATAAAAATTAATAACAATAATTTACAATATCATAAATCATAAGTTTCACTTATGCAGGATTATGTGCTGCTCGCCGCGCTGTACATGGTTGTGCCATATGCTGAGCAATATCTAGGAGTTGTTGGATATCTTGCGTGGTAAGTTAACCCTCAAAAATCTATTTATTTTATTTTTGGATTCGATGGTCGTCGCTCAAAGGGTTTGTGGGTCGATATCTCTACCATTTCGGCCCCTTTGGGATGGATAATATTAATATTAACCAGAGGCGACTACAAACGCCACTATTAGCCTTGTTTATTGGGAAGATTCCGGGAGACGAGGTTTATTTCTCTCTGGGTAGGATTTACCTTGACTCCCTTATTAAAGGATAAAGTGGTAGCAACTATGTAGAGGTATAACTCTATAGGGGTATAAGTTTCCTAGCAATCGACTTCCATAAGTCGTTACCTGAGTTAGGTGAACCTAGCGACACCGATTCTGAACCTAAATATACGTTCGCTCACCCCCCAGCGTAACTCGTCCATTCAGTATCAGACACCGTGGGGCCAGACACGTTTGTACGAGTTCACCACCCCAGCGTCACATGATAACTCGTACAAACGTGTCCGGCCCCACGGTGTCTGATACTCTGGACGAGTTACGCTGGGGGGTGAAATCAGCCTAAAGGCACGGCGCAATCTAGGCGATTGATCTGCTGGGATCATGTTGTGATCATGTTACTTCATCATGTACTCTTGATCACCTTATCGTTGTGACCTCTTGATCACCTTATCGTTGTGACACTTGCCTACAAGATTACGAATGGAAAACGAATGCGTGGCGTTAATTAGCCGTTGAGCATGAAATTGAGCGAAACACACGACGACGAGCATTCTCGTCCAACGCGACGTTTGCGGCGGCCGCATTGGCCTAATCGACACCGCGTTGCGACGCGCGGTCGGCCGCATTGTTCTAATCGATACCGCTTTGGACGAGAATGATCGTCGCCGGGTCTGTAACGGCCCTTTATCTTCATCTTTATCATTTATCACTATTCAGGTTGTGGGTGTTCGGAATCGTGGCCTGTGCGCTGTTCGTGGTAGGCCATGACTGCGGACACGGCACATTTTCCGAGTACGAATGGGTGAATGACATCTGTGGCCATCTGGCCCATGCTCCACTGATGGCACCGTACTGGCCATGGCAGAAGAGTCATCGACAACACCATCAGGTACGAGTCTTACAGTAGCCGGCCTACCGTATACCCTAATAATCCTCTTACAGTATACTTCCCACGTCGAGAAGGACAGGGGCCATCCATGGATCACCGAGGACCACTACGTTCAGCGACCGTGGTACGAGCGATGGTTTGCGGCATTCCCGCTGTCCGGCTGGATCAGGTAAGACATTGGGTCGAGGTTGGATGAAATCCTCTTCGGATACCCCTTCTGGGTATAGTCTAACCTCGAGCAAAATAGACAAAATTTCTGTGTGAGGCTTCAAACATCTTGTTGATCACCTACGGGTGTGTAGGGTTCTAGAAAACACTACTCAGCAGTTACCCCTATCAGCTCGGGGGTCACACCTCTGCTCACCCCAGAGAGGCGACTGATAAAGGCACAGTCTGGCCGTACCTGACAGATCTCTTATCAGCGTGATAAAAAAGAGTTAGCGGCAGTTTTTCTTCAGGGAAATCTTCGTGGAGGTTTAGGGGAGCAGAAGTGGGGGCGGTAGGGTATGGAAGATGCTCAGCAGTTAGCCCTATCAGTCCAGGGGTCACACCTCTGCTCACCCCAGAGAGGCGACTGATAAAGGCACGGTCTGGCCGTACCTGACAGATCTCTTATCAGCGTGATAAAATGGAGTTAGCGGCAGTTTTTCTTCAGGGAAATCTTCGTGGAGGTTTAGGGAGGCGGGGAGGGGGTACGGTATGGGTCCTTGGTTAGGTTTTCCGACCTCTGGAGTAAATCAATATCGGATCGCTCAGCGACGCGACAGGCTTAAGGAACCGGGACTTGCGAGGCGCAACTGCATCTGGTAAATTACGGCCGCCTCATTCGTTGCCGAGCGATGTCTCCGCGGCCAGATGTTTAGAGAGATTCATCTGATTTGTTGACAGAGTCCTTTGTTAGGTTTTCCGACCTTTGGAGTAAATCAAGATCGGATCGCTCAGCGACACGACAGGCTCACGGAACCAGGGTCCGGATTCATTAACAGAACGAGGAGTCTCCGAAACCGAAGCGCAGCCAGAACCAGACGGCAGAGTCGATGAGAGATTGCGTTTAACATAGGAAGTTTAGGATAGGAGACAAAGATGGGCGCTGTTCGGACTATATCTCGGGGTTTATCGGGGGTTTACCCATGATGAATCTGGTCTCAGGACATCCGAGGCGCAACTAAATCTGTTAATTTACGGCCCACGGTCGCACCGCAATTCGTCGCCGAGCGAAGCAACTCCATGGGCCAGCGACGTGAAGTCCTCCCCTGAGGGAAAAAAGTCCCTGCCGACAGCCAGGGACCTCTTTTTTCAGAAGCAATGACGTAGTCCCTGGGGGTAACTAATCGCCTTTCGGCTAATCACCACCATCAGCACCTGACGGCATTGCCGGTGCGCCGGTCCTGTTGCGTCCGGTGCGCGCAAATGGGTATTAGTGCGCGGCAAGTGCTTAATGTTTGTTTGTCGTTCAACAGATCATCCGTCGTTGAGAAGCCGGTAGCTTAACACCTGAGCGCGAGTGCCGCCGCGAAATTTTCGATTTTTGAACAATTCCGTCGCCAATTTCAGATGGAATCCCGTCTACACGATCATCGGTAAGCCTGATGGCTCCCACTTTTGGCCGTGGTCGCGTCTCTTCACCACCACTGAGGATCGAGTGAAATGTGTGGTTTCTGGAGTGGCTTGCGTGATCTGCTCCTTGGTAAGGACTCTATTATCTTTTAAAACCAGCCATTCAGTGGGCGCAGGCTGCCAAATGATTGAATGAATAGTAGGAAACATATATAAAACATAATAACAACTAGAACGAAGAATAAAATGCATACCAGAAACTCAAAACCACTGAAACCATTGAAAAATGAAAAGGAAAGGAAACGTAAAAGATTGAAGCAATTTCATCAGCTCCCTTTTCGCTGTGGGTGCATTTGGTGTACGGTAACAGACTATCGCGGCGGGACCCATACGAGCCACCCATGACAAACATCGCTTGGGTTTCGCTTATTATGTAGTAGGACCAGCTATTCAGCAGCCTGTTGGCCGCCAAACGGCTTCAAAGGGGGAGGGGCTTCGCTGACACGACCAACGAAAAGCAATTACATTAAAAACAATAGCACTAAGAACGTTAAAAGCAAAAAAAAAAACGAAGATCAAAAATCAGGCCGTAAAAGACGGCGAGGGACTGATGAAATACGCCCTGGGAGTACGGTAGCATATTATCGCGGCGGGACCCACATGACCCACCCATGACAAACATCGCTTGGGTTTCGCTTACGATATAGTAGGATAGGGTTTTGTTTCTGACACAATCTCCGTGACGCCTGTCGCATGCGCGCGGTTGCGTTGCGGAGTCCGAATTGGGCCGAAGGTGTTTTAAGCCAACTTTTTCCTTTTCAGGTGGCTCTGCATATGGTCGACTACTCTGCCTACAACTGGGTCAAGTACTACTACATCCCGTTGCTGTTCCAAGGTCTGATCCTGGTGATCATCACCTATTTGCAACACACCGACGACGAGATCGAGGTGATTGCGTTGATAAGAGTGGCCGATCTAGCACTCTGAACTGAAGTGCAGCGGCGTCGTTTGTTTGTGTGGAAAATGCATTGTTTCCGAAAACGCGATCAACTGATTGATCACGACGATCAACGCCTTATTCTGCAGGTCTACGAGCATGACGAGTGGACGTTCGTACGCGGTCAAACGCAGACTATCGACAGGACCTACGGTCTCGGTATCGACTACATCATGCACAACATCACCGACGGTTCGTTGGAGTTCATCCATTCAAATATAGTTAAGCCAGCCATTCATTTTCTGCTGGCCGCCGAACGGCTTTAAAGGGGAGGGAGGGGGCTTCGCTGACACTACAAACGAAAAGCAATAACATTAAAAACAATAGCACTAGAACATTAAAAGCAAAAAATCATGCAGTAAAAGACGGCGAGGGCCTGATGAAATACGCCCTGGAAGTACCGTAACAGACTATCGCGGCGGGACCCATATGAGACACCCATGACAAACATCGCTTGGGTTCGCATATTACATAGTAGGATAGGATAGGGTGCGCACGTACAGTGTTAAGATGCGCTATTGAGACCAATAAGGTCAAGTGATCGATCGTCGCCAGGGTCGACCAAATCATCCACCCCTCCAGGGCCCGGGTTCATGAACAGAACGAGGGGTCTCCGATACCTCGTCGGCGCTATACCCGCTCGATACCGCGAGTCTGCGGTCATTTCTGATTCGTAAAGGGCGGGGTTTCGGATACCTCGACGGCTTATGGTGCAACTGCCGCAATCGCACTCACTGCGCGCATCTCATCGACTCTGCCGTCTGGCTCTAGCTTAGAACCGCGGCGCAGCTAGAAGAAATGCTCCCTCGTTGCGGTTCGGCCCAGATTCATGAACGGAGCAGCGGTCTCCGAAACCGGGGCGCAACCAGAACCAGACGGCGGAGTCGATGAGAGACTGCCTTTAGCATAGGAAGTTCTAGATAAGTAGACAAAGGTGGGCGCCGGTCAGGCTATATCTCGGGGTTTATCGAGGGTTCACCATTGATGAATCTGGGCACAGACGGGAGAGTTGATGAGAGATTGCGTTCATCATGGAAAGCTTAGGATAACTAGACAAAGGTCTCGCGTCGAAGTCTCCGAAACCCTACCTGACCCGTCCTAAACCCCGTTTAAACCGCGGCGCGCGTTCACGAATATCGGTATGCGCGCGGTATATTTCGGGGTATATATCGCCTATACCCGTCGTGAATCCGGGCACAGGTTTCCAAGATTTCTAAGATCAAGACAAGCATTCCAGGTCATGTCGCCCACCACTTCTTCTTCACCAAGATCCCTCACTACCATCTTCTGGAGGCCACCGATGCCGTGAAGAAGGTACAGCTGGCCATTTCCTCTTGGAAAACCTGCCAAAATTATTTTAAAAAATTGCAGATTCTGGAACCACTCAAGGGTACTCCATACGAGTACAAGTCGAAGACCAACTACGACTTCTTCTTCCGATACCTTCAGCAGAACTTCCGACTCGACTATCTGACGTACAAGAGCAAGGGAGTGATGCAGTACCGAGTCGGGCTCGAGGCGCAGCAGAACAAGGCCAAGTGAGGTGGAGGGCTCGACCCCCTCAGCTCAGCCTTCCCTCGTGTGTCTTTCCTAGAAGGGCGATGTGCAGCAGCAACAACAGCAGTTGATGTTCTTCCTCTTGACTGTGTGTGGCGATGAGCATGACTCCCTGTCTACCCTGTTGTTTACCCAACGCGCCAGCAACTGGCGACTTGTTTCCTTGTCCGATTGCTCACCCCCATCACACCGTTAAGCCACTCGTGTGCCGCGGGCTTCGACTGTCTCTTCTCGTTCAATCCTAACTGATATCACAATAAAAACTTCCACCATTGATTTGTGCTACGCATCAACAAGAGCCTACATTTTTTCTCACAAAATTAGCGTAAAATCTGAGGTAAGGCACTGGTAGAATAACGATTCCCGAAGTTAGGCCATCGCTACTGTCACGCGAAGCGTCACGCGCGCGCGTGTGAAGCGACTCCGCCCACTACGTGACAGGAATCTCAGTCAGATCTAAACGATAAAGGACAAAAATCGAAAAAAAAAACTGAAGGAAATATAAACAGTTCTAGACTCCTGAGGATACGCCATGCACTTGACTTCTACCCGAAATCGTGAGAGGGTTGTGATGTATAGCTGACAATGAGATGTCTTGCGGAGTTCTGATGGACCTCAAAGTGTCTCTATCTCAAAGGCAACGAAGATGTAGAGGTCTTCCGAAAACGCGCAGCGCACCCGTTTTTCATGTAAAATCGTAGAGGCATGGTGAATGCGCATCTGCCCCATGTGATGACGCAATTTTTGCGCCTCCGGCGGGACTCGAACCCTTTTCTCATTTTTTGCGAAGTTATTACATCTACTTCTACTATATATTCATGACATAATAAAAGTACAATAAATATAATATTAAATCGTGGCATTTTTATTTCGACAATTTCCCCTACAACAAGATTTTCCTTGACGCTCACAATCAGATGACTAAGATGTTGAGTTGTGAGCAAATATACGCCCGGGTAACTGGTAATATTTGCTCCTGCACCAATTCTACCCTTATCCCGCTGTACCTATGTAAATATTTAACAATGGTGGAAAAGGTAAGTTAGGTAAGTAAGGTAAGTAAAGGTAAGTTTAGAGGTGTACTTCTGCTGGGCCCAGATTCATGAACGGACCAGCGGTCTCCGAAACCGCGGCGCAGCCAGAACAAGACGGCAGAGTCGATGAGAGACTGCGTTTACCATAAGAGTTTAGGATAAGTAGAGAAAGGTGGGCGCCGATCACGCTATATTTCGGGGTTTTTCGAGGACTTACCAATGATGAATCTGAGCACTGGATCTACTACTAGGGTAAATTATGAAGAGTACCCATTGCTCATGGAGGAAAACGAGAGGTGAAATAAATTTGAAAAAAGAGAAACACACCTACTTCCTTGTACCATTTATAATCAATGGTTGTCCGAGAATTCATCGATTCGCCCAAATCCGCGTCAGTAAGTTCTCATTGGTCCGGGCGTCTGTCCCTTGGTAGAACAACGGCGACTACCCATATGGGTAACATAAGGAGTGCCTGAAACAAATTTATTTAACTTTACGACTTAAATTGAAGCCTGAAAGTCAAGGTAAAGAGATCGGTAATTTTCAGCTCTAAGGAGTCGCCATGCACTCGTTTTTCATCAAGAATCGTTAAGGAGTGCTGTATAGCGACGGGCCAGACGCTGAATCGGTCAGTAACGCACTCAGCAACTTGAAATACGATAGGGAACCGAGAAAAGAAATGAGGGTCCGTATGGAGGACCGGAAATCTCCGATTTTCCGTTTCCCTTCTTTCTACCGAGATACTCCATTCCAGCTTTTCCATTGGAGAAGAGCCCAGTGAGGAGCTTGCCTATGGTAGCCAAGCAATGCACGACTTCTTACCCTCACAGCTCAGCTCTCCAGCGCAAAGTTCTTACCCACATGGGTAAATACGTCGATCACCCGGCAAAACACACGGAATTCGCTTCTGAAACGTCGTCTCAGTCAATCGTCGGCACAAAACGGCAGATCCGAGTGCTTGAAGAGAGCATTTCAACGGAGCGCTTCAACAAACATCACAAAAAACAGTCCACGCGCACTCACTTCGAATCACAGAGCATTCTTCGCATTCCCTCAGATGTTTTCAGTCAGAAACCACACCCAAACCCATCCAAACCCCGACAACCCCGAGAAAAACCCACGAGTTCTGACTCAGCGGTACTCTTCGAGTACTTAAACAATCATAGGCGAGGTTTTTCGATCTCCAGACGCCCTCTGAGTGATCGTCGGGTGTTTCGGCCGAATCACCGCAAGACGCAGCTATGAGAAAACTGCCACTTCGAGTGGGTAAGCGACAACTGATCCTGCGTCGGAGTGGGTTCCGTCACGACCTGATCGACTGCTGTATTGGTCGTAGGACTGTAGCTATAAGGTTGTAAACCTTCCAATTGAATATTGTTTCATCGCATAGCAAAACTTCTGCTGAAGCTTTTGCATTTTCTTTCGATAATAATTCCATATATATCTCAGCTGGGTTCTTTTTCAACGAAATAAATTTGAAAAATTAAGATGTGGCAAATATTCAGTCGGAAGGTTTACAACCTAATACTACAACCTTTGTCAAAAAATACGACAATTAGAAGGGATTCCAAGGGCTCTGACGACATCCAGTAGAGAAACTAAATATTAGGAAGGGGTCGCAAATCTTCGGACTGCAGGGACCCATAGAGTACCAGTCTTTAAAACACAATGATTTTGAGGACGCAACAGTGGAAGGCGCTACACCGGCACGGTCACGCGATCGATCCTCGCCCGGGCAAGCCTTTCCATACCTCTGGGATTGGGTAAATTGTTACCAGACTCGGGTGGAAGACACTGACCTGATCATATGCTGACCCTCGCAAGTCATTGTATAGGTCAAATACCCTTTCACCAGGCGTCTGCGATTCTGAGGGAAATTACGAGAGCACGGCGCGACCTCAGAAAACGGATCATTTGGCCTCTAGAGGTTACAGTGATACCCCATTCAGTCGGATTGTTCTCGCCCCTACTCTAACCCTGGGGTTAATTCAGGCTACAGGGCCCAGATTCATCATTGGTAAACCCCCGATAAACCCCAAGATATAGCCCGAACGGCGCCCACCTTTTTCTACTTATTCTAGACTTCCTATATTAAAAACAATCTCTCATCGACTCTGCCGTCTGGTTCTGGCTGCGCCATGGCTTCGGAGACCCTCGTCCGTTCGTGAATCTGGCCATTTTACACTTATCTTTTGCGCATAGTACTCATGGGCTGCTCGGTCTAGAATTTTCTGCCGATGGTCGTCCACAAGAAGCTTAAAAGTACTGTAGGTAAAATGGTCCGCGCTGACCTGTCCCCTGAGGGCGAAGAAGCCCCGATGACCAAGAAAGCCACCGGATGTCGCACTTCCGGTCGCCATCACCTCGTTACGTCACCTGTTCGCCTGAAGTGCTGAACGAGCGGCTTGGCGAGTCCTTCGAAGGGGCTTAGCCGGAACGTTCGAAGGAATTCGAGCACATTTCCGCCAAGTGCTGCTGCTGGAATGCGCTCTCCGCGCGCGCGCTCTACTGATCACTCTCATCAGTGAGGCGCCGCCGGCGGAAGAACAGGGCCAGCTGGACGGACTCTCGGAGTGTGACGCATTCGTGTTGGTTTTTGGTTCGGGCGAACACCAACCGACTCGCCTTGAATGTTTGCCGCCGGCTACTCGTCTCGAGTCGAACAAAGTTAGGGATGAGTGCCCCCCATTCACTGGGAGAGTTCTTAGCCGGAGTAAGAAACATTCTCGAAATATCAGTCGCAACAATGGAAGCGGCTAGATACAGCGCGGAAGATTCGCTGGGGAAATCTCATCGTTCTTATTATTTGAAGGCGCACGTCAAGTGCACGATAAATAAATAAATAAATAAACGTAAAAGTAAGGGCAAAATAGTCGGCACTGAATAGTTCCATCGGATCGCTAAAGGAGGAATTGACCATTCGACATTTAAGTCGCTATACCAAGTCAGTGCATTCGTCTTCCCAGATATGTCTGGCACCTATTCACCCGATCCCGATCTGGTTAAGGGTTTGGTTAAACCGGATGAGGATTGATCGTTCGACCACTCGGATGTTGCTAGCGCCTCTTAGCACTGCACCACGCGTCTCTGGTCGAGTTCTTCTTCTTCCGAGTTCTGAATGGTTTGTGAACGCCGAGAGATGCGTATGCCGATGTAGCCGTTCTACCTACCTTACCCAATGATAGCAATTCAAGGAATTCGCTTAACCCATATTGTTGGCTACCGTGAACACTGACATAGTCCTGGAGAAGAGTAAGAGCCTTTGGGCCTGGAATCAGGATAACCACGCTGAAACCTCGACGAAGGATAACAAGTTGTTAGGTCTTAGAGTCGGCGTTAGTTAATGACCCACAAGTGAGAGTCGAAGGTTTCTCAAGCCAGCCACTACCAGATAGATACCTAATACCATAACTGGCATCAGAAAAGGGTAACCAAGAAGTTAACAGTTAAGTAGTTTTCCTTAGAAGCTTAGCACGTGAGAATAGAGCCAACCAAGTAAGCCAACCCTGGATATCAGCAATAAGGAAGCGAAGCTTACGGATGACCACACATGTACGGAAACTGAACTCGTCAGTGGCGCAGGAATGGCTGTCGACCCGTAACTCATAGATCCGGGCCTAGATTCATCATTGGTAAACCCCGATAAATCCTGAGATATAGCCCGAACGGCGCCCACCTTTGCCTACTTATCCTAAACTTCCTATGTCAAACGCAATCTCTCATCGGCTCTGCCGTCTGGTTCCGACTGCGCCGCGGTTTCGGAGACCGTTCGTCCGTTCATGAATCTGTGCCCTGGTTACTATGAGCCCAAACGATGACACAGTGATACATGGAAGAATGTGGAACTCAGAGTTACCGTTTGAGGTGCTCGAGGGCTCATGGGCTCATAGGCGAAAAATAAAGTGGTCCTGGGCCCCGGAACCACAGGTTACCAACGGATCCGCCTGATCGATAGTCCTGAGCCCAGATTCATGAACGGACGAGCGGTCTCCGAAACCGCGGCGCAACAAGAAGGAGACGACGGAGGCGCTATGTGGGTTGGGGGGTGCAGGGTGGTGGTCCGCAACTTTACGTCAACTTTAACGTGTTATCCTTGTTATATCTGTCATTGTTTGCGATCAACTCGGTCGGTTTTGACATGTTTGACATGTAAACTATTCAGAATTGTTCACACCTTAACATGTTAACCAGCATAGAATCGACGCAATATTACAGACCAGCACGCTGCACCCCCCAACCCACATAGCACCGACGACGGAGTCGATGAGAGATTGCCTTTAACATAGGAAGTTCAGGATAAGTAGACAAAGGTGGGCGCCGTTCGAGCTATATCTCGGGGTTTATCGGGGGTTTACCAATGATGAATCTGGGCCCTGGTTACTATGAGTACAGACACTAACACAGTCGTAGATGAAAGAGTAAGATCCTCAGGGTTTCCGTATGAGCCGCCCGAGGGTACCGCGGAAGTCGCGCGGCGGCGGGAGGCGGTCGCGGAAGCGGCCGATGAGCCGGTTGGGCGGGCGGAGGTATAAAACACCGGTGGAGCGACGTTGCTCGATACCCGTCCTCTCTGAAGGCAAATGCATCGTCTCGCGTTCGCCTCCATTTTCTGCCTCACAGGTAATCGCTCATACCTAAGCTGGGTTTAATACCTAACGCTTACCCATCGGGTTCTTCACGCACTCGAAGAGCCGCTGGCAACATTGTTTGTGTGGCGAACATTCCAAAGATTCCAGAGAGGGGTGGAGGTGTTGAGGGAATTCCTTAGCATTAGTCGAAGATTATTTTTATTTTTCTTCTCGATGACGTCATTGTATTGTTAACGTTCCAATTTTTAGAGGATTTCTTGATATATTAATAATAGTGATAATAATAGGGATACTTCCGCTGATAACCTAGTTTGATAAAGCATTAGTTATTTCTATTTTTCTTTCTAGTTTCATCTCTTCGCTCTTTTGTTCATACCTCTTAGCCAGCCGAGATACAGCACTACCTCTTCGCATGAAAATTTCGCTAGTTAATCGAACTAAGAGCTTTTAAAGGTGGTACTAGTAAAATCATCCGATTCTAGGTATAATTATACCTCGTTCTACTCTTCCACCTTCTATTTCACTTTAAACTGAAAAATTCACAAGTAGCGGGTACTGTATGCGATGACTAGCTTTTTCTTATAAATATGATACATTTATCTTGCATTTAATCACCAAATTTGACTAGGCAACCCCTTAATCTTCCCGAAGTCAAGTAAATTGGAACCAGATCTGTCTGGGAAGACGAAGGCGCCGACTTGGGCAGCTATAGGCCACTGAAAGTCACTGTATAAGCCATGCCATCTAAGATAAGAAAGAACAACTGCAAGATAATAGAAAGCCTGAGCGACCATCTCATCTTTTGCAGCCATCATTTGAAAAAAATTTCAAGAAAATCAAAATCCGAAATAATTTCAGCAGTGCTCGGAGCGGACCTAAAATCCGGCGAGGAGACGCCACAGTACTGGCGAGCGATTCTCGGCGATATCTGCCAGTTGCCGAGCTTTCCACGAGCCACCGGCGATCCGCATCGTTATGTGGAGTGCGTTCGACAGAGCTCGATGGCAGCCGATCGGTGAGCTCTTCTTGGCTTTCGGTAGATCTCTCAGCTGATCATTCGTAGCTCCAAGCGCTCGGCGGCGCGTCAATTTGCTCTTCATTTCCCACTTCTGACCGCAGTGTTCGACTCCTCTCAAGTGGCTGCTTGATCGCCACTCTCGATGACCACTCCGGCGAAAAGCCCGCGCGCGCCTCTGCTTTTTTGCTTCGTCTTCATGCAACGGCTCAAACATCGGCCAGGACGAATGGATCTCTCAAACTTGCCCTAGACAGACGAGGAGACTAGGAGGTGCAAACCCAGGCAAATTGGGTTACTTCCTTCTAAGCGACCATCCGATAGCTTTCCTGGGCCCAGCCGCTAATTTTTGCATAGAATAAATATGCTTTCACCATGCCTCTATAATTCTGAGTGGAACAAGAATGTGTGCCCTTTACCCTTCACCTATACCTTCAGCTAACCCCCTTGGTCCAGATTCACGAACGGATGGTCCCTTAGCGGTCTCCGAAACCACGGCGGAGTCAGAACCAGACGGCAGAGTCGATGAGAAATTGGGTTTAGCATAGGAAGTTAAGGATGAATAGACAAAGGTGGACGCCGTTCGGGCTATATCTCGGGGTTTATCGGGGGTTTACCAATGATGAATATGGGCCCTGTAGCCTGAATTAACCACAGGGTTAGAGTAGGGGCGAGAACAATGGGGTATCACTGTAACCTCTAGAGGCCAAATCGTACCGTTGCAAGCTTGTGGGGCAAAAGGAAAAAGGTAGCCGGGGCTGATAAGTCCCTTCAGATTGAGCCTTGCTCTCGTCTTCCATTCAGAATCGTAGGGGCATGGTGAAGGCTTATCATTCATCATTTATCATTTATTTCCAGTCCATAGAGGTCTAAACGTTGAGATCCAGTGGGTTACAGCCGATTGGATTATAATGAACATAGAAAGAAGGAAAAACATAAAGAAAAACAGAAAAGAAAAAGACACGGTTAGTAACAAATCAATGAAATTATTGAGGTAGTCCTTGATGGAAGCCCTTCGGCAAATCTTGAGAGCAAAAAAGGATGTAAAGGAAACCTGTTGATAGCTTAGTCGGCATATGTCCTATACAACGCTTTTCAGGGTCCACCCGGTGCTAAAGTCCATGTCTTTACCTCCTCAGACGAGTCTGGTATAGTTTTACCCGACCCCATAGGGATGTAAGTTGTGCGTGGATCGACCGCTCTACCACTGTTGCTAGTCACCGTAATGTGGAAGGTGTAGGAGAAAAAATTGAAGGTCAAAAACAGCACAAAATGAAGGAAAGGGTGAATCTTCTTCTTAGCCCCACGTGCTCCACACATCCTTACCTAGTTTCGAAGAGAGGCCCTGATCGTCCCGAGCACCTTCAAAATGGTAAAAGGTAAGGGTAAAGGGGTCGACACCGATCAGTTCTAAGAACCTGAGCTGGAAATCCCATAAACCATTTGTGCATTTGTCTTCTAAAGCTCGTCTACGATAGGCGTAAATAAATAAATAAATAAATAAATAAATAATAAATAAACCGCGTCTATTTCAAGCCTGATAGGAATGTGCCTTAAACTGCTGCCCAGCCGTTTCGCTCACTCTTCTCATCATTTGTTTGCACTTGTTTCCGAACTGCTCAGCCCTGCTCAGCTGCTGCCCACTGAACACACTCGAATAGACAGCGCTGGTTTCTCTCCGGTTGGCCAGCGCTCATTTTTTGAACTTCAACACCAACACCAGGCAAACGCAGCGAAGACATAAGCGCTGTACCGTGCTGACCGATGGAGTTTTTACCCAGCGTCGTTTCAGAAAAGATCTCGGCATCTGGCTGCTCAGAGAGTGTCTGCCCGGCTACGAGTTTGTCGCGTCGGCTCGTCGCTGTAAGACAGTACGATCGGTGAAGCGACAACAGGAACTATGCGGCTCCGACAACTCGACGCAGTACCAGTTTTGCCCGTCCAAAACAGGCAACGAGGTACTCAGTCGCATTTGGCTATTGTTGGGTCCGCGTTCAGTCAAAGGGGCTGACTCACGACAGTATAAGTTGAAGTTTGTACGATGATCGAGCATGGTGCAGTGGTAAGAGGTGATACTGACACCTGCACGGTCGAGCGATCGATCCTCTTCCGGGCTAATCAAGCCTTCCATCCCTACGGGGTCGGGCAAATTGGTACTGGGTCTTTGTAGGAAGGTAAAAGCTCTGACTTGAAGATTGGTCAGAACCCGCAGGATGTTGTATGGGTCAACAACGCATTCATTACGTTGCTACGATTGTGAATGGAGGGCGGAGGCACGGCGCGTCCTCAGAGAATTGATGTATACCGACCACTTTATCTTTAGATATACGGTAAACTGAAGTCTATTATCCTTTTCACTCAATATAGGTAAGGGTTAAGCCTTGATAGGTAATGATTTAGGCATAATAGGTAAGGGTTTAGACTTGATAGGTAATGGTCAAGTTACGATAGGTAAGGGTTTAGACTTGATAGGTAATGGTCAAGTCATGATAGGTAAGGGTTTAGACTTGATAGGTAATGGTCAAGTTATGATAGGTAGGGCTTAAGTCTTGATAGGTAATGATTTAGGCGTAATAGGTAAGGGTTTAGTCTCGATAGGTAATGGTCAAGTCATGATAGGTAAGGGTTTAGTCTTGTTAGGTAAGGCATTAGATTTGATAGGTAACGGTTTAGTCTTGATAACTATAACTGATGGCGGGGTAGTGACAGAAGAAAATTAATTGATCAAGGTAAAGGTACCGGCGTTGATCAGTCCCCTGAGGACGCGCCACGCATCCGTATTCCATTCATGATCGTAGAGGCGTGGTGAATGCGCATTTGGCCTTTACAATGGCCTGCAGGTGCCAGCCACTATACCAGGTCAGTGTCTTTACCTTCCCAGACAAGTCTGGTACCAATTTACCCGACCCGGAGGGATGGAAGGGTTGGTTAGGTTGGTCCGAGTGGAGATCGATCGCTCGACCACGGTGGCAGTAGTTGGCAATCGTGAGCCAACTTTTTGTCCTCCTGGTTGCGGAAGCACCAACAGCTGAGTTCCAAGCTTCGCCTACATTCTCTCTTGATCTACAGAGATTATTTTCCATTTTTTCAAGCGCCACTGGCCTAACCTCCTCTTTATCGTCCATTTTCAGTACCTGATCGAGGAGATCCGCGAAGCACCACGTCAGTGCGCCTGCCCAAACGGCGAACAGAACTGTGTTTGTCCGAGTCCGGAGATTCTCGAGCCGGTCGTCATTCCGATCAACTCGGAACGAGCTCGTCGTGCGCCGTCATCGTCGCGCAGTACCCGATCGGTAACTGGTCGTTTCACTTATACCCGATGAGCTCCGTTTAGCCAGTAATAACCAGCGGGTGTTTTCCCGCGTGTTTGTGTGTGTGTTCGGGTCCGATCAGCAACGTTCTTTTCACTCAGCAGCCGCTCCAGTTCTCACAATACCAGTCGTGTCCATGTCCGTCCGCTCAGCCGGCCTGCACCTGTGTCTCGACAAATAGCCAAAGCGAGAAGGTAATCGCGAGACGTTCTTTTGTTGCGCTTCTGGATTCAGAGTTCAGTAGGTTCGCGGGGAAGGGGGTGGTTGAGTCAGCCGCGCTGAATCATCGGACCCCACTTCAGCGGAAATATTCTACACAGTGCACAACATGTAGACACCGGCAGGTGTTCTTATACAGGGTGCGTCAAAAGTCTTTGGACTCAGATAATCGGCCGCCTTAAAGGCTATGTTGAAGCAAATGAAATGAAATTCATAAAGTTCATTACCTTAGACCTTGTACACACAAAAACATAGTTAATTTTCGAAACGGTCTCCTTTCGCGCGAACACAGGTCTTAAGTCTCTTAGGGAACGCCTCTACAGCGGCGCGCAGGACTTCTTCAACAATTTCTTCCCAGGCTTTCTTCAAAGATCGTTTGAGCCCAATATCCCTGTGTGGTGTTGAGCAGGCCTTGCTCTTTAATAAAAACCTGATTGAGAAGTCCATCGGATTGAGGTCCGGGTTGTGTGGTGGGCATTCTTTCGCTAAGATGAAATCGAGAAAGTTGTCGGCGCACCACTTCTGCCCGACTTTGGCCATGTGGACAGGTGCAGAGTCCTGCTGATATGTCCAGCTGGTATTTTTGAAGTTTATATATGCCCAAGAATTTCCTTTTCTGGAAAGTCTTCGAGGCAGTTCTGACTATTAATTTTGAGGCATTTATCCACAAAAATCAGTGGGGTTTTCCCATCTGCTGTTATCCCTGCGAAAACCATCACAAATTTCGGATGTCCTGATCTTTCTACCACATTCCCGTGCTGATTAGCTTCTCCTATATTTTGGCAAGAATACTGTCGTTTTGGGGATTGAGAAATTGTTCAATCGCGAAAACGGACTCGTCGGTGAACAGGATCTTTCGATGCCGCGCAGCTGTAGAAGCGTTCCCTAAGAGACTTAAGACCTGTATTCGTGCCAAAGGAGGCCGTTTCGAAACTTAACTATGTTTTTGTGTGTACAATGTCTAAGGAGATAAACTTTATAAATTTTATTTCATTCGTCTCAAAATATCCGTTAAGGCGGCCAACTATCTGAATCCAAAGTCTTTTGACGCACCCTGTAAATCCGAGTCAAGGGGGTTAGCTGAAGGTATAGGTAAAGGGTAAAGAGCACACCTTCATGTTCCACTCAGAATGTTGAAAGCGTATTTGATCTAAACCAGACCGTCACTGCAGCAAGTCAGTCAATTGTCCGTTTGAATTTCGCGCGCTTGAATCGGGACCTGATCCGTGCGCGCGAAATTCAAGCGCAGTTGCAGGTCTTCACCCTCCATGTAAGTCTGCTACCAATTTACCCCTCCCGGAGGGAAGGGAGCCTTGGCTAGCCGAAGCCTGAACCTGCCTGATCGATCGATCGGTCGATCACTCCACCGGTGGTTACCGGTAGCTACGGAACATGTGAGAAAAAGAAAAAAAAACATTTTTCTTGAAGAAGAAAAAACGGAATCGTTAAGGGGAAGTTTAGGGTCTTCCAGCTGTTTTCCTAGATTATCGGGTTCCTCCGATCTAAATCTACCTAGTCAGACGTTTTTGATAACCCGTGAGATTACCTGGACAGGCCCCAACACTGTCAGAGAAAAAAAGAAAAAAAGAGTTCAGTCAGAACACCACACCTTCCAGGTCCTCGTCTCGGTCTCCTGCTGCACGCAGCCGTCGTCAACACCTTGCCAGTGCCCATCGCCAGTGGTGCGTTCTTGTCATATTCCTCGTGGCAGATGGCAGCTTTTAGGAGCAGTTGTCCCTTTCTCGTGTCCAAAAAGGCGAAACTGTAAAAATCAGGTTTTTAAGCTTGTGCTTTTCAGGACTGCCAAACGACAACCACCCAGCAGCAGTACTGCCCTCAACAACAGCCGGCGATCGTGCAGCCACAAGGCTGTCCTCTAGGTCGGTTAAGCTATTTCTATATAAATACTCATTATTGTTGGTGCTATACCACACTGGAGACTGAATCGCACCGCGACGCGATCGGCAGCTGAGCAAGCTGAGCATTGGAGCAACGCGGTCGCCGAGTTCTCTGAGAAGCTGTCGCGTCGCGACGCGATCAAGTCTCGTAATGGCGTTTTTGGCTTCGCTCTATAAGGTGTAGAACCCAATTTTAAACTAATCATGCTCAATTTCAGTGCAAGGAGGCGTCCAGCTGGCCCAGTACCAGGGTATATGCTCGTGGATGGTCGACCCGCTAGCGAATGATCCCCAATCGCAGGCGCATTACCTTCAATGCCAGCCAGCACCGAACAATCTCTTCTGCGGTCGATGGCAACGTATGCCGTGCCCTCCGGGTACGGTGTTCGACTCGGCGTCTCAGGTATCATTTTACCTCGGGTAATCGTGGTGTCCTGCTAGACACTGCCGTTCAGATCTGCGTCTGGGACACCCAGTCCTCCCCGACGAATCTTCCGGTGAACACTCCGTACGTGAGCACGCAAGCGCCGCCTCAGGCTCAGTGCTCGTGCGTCGGCGGAGTGCAGATCGGCTCGTGCAATCAGAACTATCAGTGCCCGGGGCAGTCTGTGTGCCAAGTAGGACAGACCGCTGGCAGTCAGGTGAGTTCGAGAGAAGTCTTTGATATTCCTATTCACCTCAAATCCCCGTTCCAGTGCATGGTATGCTGCTACTTCCGCAGGAAGTCCCGTCGTGTCTGAGACCGCCCTCACCAGACTCTTTCTGTACATATCGGATCGATTCGCTGCTAAGTATTCGCTGAGGATTTGCATAATAATTTAGGAGAATTCGCCTCGTTTCTTTCGTGATGCTGCCGCCTTTGTAATAGGCGTGTGTGTGTTTCATTGTGTGCGTGTTGTTTGCAATGTTATCTATTCTATTAAACACTGTTATCCACCTACTGTTAGGTGAATTTATGGTAAACGTGCTCGATCGCGTCGCGGCGCGACCGAGACCCGCCTTCGACCCAGAGTTACTGAGAAAAGGATTAGAAAAGGCTCTGAAGAAACCGAGTTGAACTGCTCTCAACTTCATACAGCTCAAATCTAGGCCTAATTCCACAAATAGTTGAATTATAAGAAAGTTATTCGAAAAAGCCGCTTTGGAGCGGTTTTTGCCGGCTTTTTCGGCTCTTGATCAAAGGCACGTCCGGTACGGTAGATGCCTGAACACACACACACACACACAGTGAACCAGACAATGAATCTCTCCGATTTCAGATGGAAGACGGATGCGTGGCGCGATCTCAGGAGTGATCGACGCCTAGCACTACACCCTTGCCTTTCCCTTTACCTTCCTTTATGGAGCTAATTTCGCTGGAATTGAATCGACTACGAAAATTCGGAATTATCCAATGTCATCCATAATTTCATTTGGAAAATGTAATCAATCAACTGTCACAATTGCCCAGACTCCGTGATACTGGCCTTTTTCTGCCCTCAAAGGACTACCTCGGAATATAAAAGGAGCATCAAAGACGATCGGAAGTCTCGGGAAGTCCTTCGATTTCCCCACCAACTCGAATATGTGTTCTCTATGCTGTGTGTGGGGTAGATGTGCGGACGAGTCCGCGATCGGCGACTCAGATTTTATCGGCGATTTCTCGTTCGATCTCTTCCACACTTCCCTGTCGTCGTGTCGTTTCTCCTCTCGAACTTCACTCACACTTGAATTTTCAGAAATTTTATCCTTTTCCGAAACGTGTTCAACTATTAGGTCTTCCAATAAGTTCTCGCGATTATGTGTTTTGATCTGGCGTTCCTAGTTGAGACGTGTTATCGTCTAGCAGGAGGGTATATAAGGTTTACGCGTACACAACATTTTGGCTTTAAATCAGCCGGTTGTCTACAACTATATGAGTCGTCAAAGATTCATCTTTGTCACCGCCTTCTCTACGGGTTCCAAGCTTGTCGTTTTGACTCTCATAGCTCTCGCCGTTTTGACTGATTGGACTTACTCACTACAGGAGATGAGAAGTGGGTGTTGTATGTCACATACAACCAGGCATGCATGGGTTCCAGCAGAGGAGAAACCACCAGCCATTCCCAAAGGTGGGCGAACCCGAAGAAGAAGAGGCTGGGAGTTTTCTGGGACGTTCGCGGATTTGTGCACTGAGAGCTCTGTCCTTCTGGTAGTACCGGCAACAGTGATGGGTACTGCAACCAACCGCAAAAACTCAGCCACGCTGTCCGTGTGCGTCCTCGGAAAATCGACGTGATATATTTTCTCCATGGTAATGCTGGACCGCGCACTCCCATTTTGACCCGCCGGAAGCTGCAGATGCTAGGATAAGAAGTGATTCTCCACTCACCCAACTCATCTGAGGTTGCCCTAACTGAATACCATCTCTTCCGCTCGCCAGCTCACTTTCTGGAAGAAAAACGATGCGATGATCGAGCGGCACTCGAAATCGACATTCGCCTCTTTTTCGAATCAAAACCTCGGGATTTCCACCGCCACGGCATCCATTCCATACCGAATCGATGGAGGACAGTTATCGACAAAGATGGGCGGTACTTCGATGAGTAAGGTTGATTCAGTCAAAATTTGTAAAACTTTGAAAATTGTTACGAAAATCGCAAGAACTTATTGGACAACCTAATAGAATGCATCCGTATTCGAGTATCCCACTCGACGGGGTGCTTCTCCATTCTCTACGTTGATTTTTCTTCAATGTCCTTGTCTCGAAGCTAACCTCGACGTTGATGTTCTTCTGGAGTTTCTAGTGTGATGAGATGGACGCGGACGCACGACCGCATCGTGGTTGCGTTCATCTTCTTCTCGTGTTGCATGTCGCTGAACGTGCTGTTCGCGAAGATCCGACGGATGCTCGAAATCCGCGAGCTCGACCGAACCTCTGAACTTGAGGCGCACATCGTCACCATCATCTACTACAACGCGACCATGTCTAGGTAGGTGTTGGGTGTTCAGATTCATCATCGGTATACCGATATTGTAAAGGGTAAAGGGTAAAAGTGCCAGCGTTGATCAGTCCTCTAGGGACGCGCCGCTGCATTCGTGTTCCACTCAAATCGTAGAGGCATAGTGAAAGTGTATTTGGCCTATACAATGACCTGCAGGGGCCAGTCGCTATACCAGGTCATTGTCTTTACCTTCCCGGACAAGTCTGGTACCAATTCTCCCGACTCCAGAGGGATGGAAGGCTTGGTTAGCCCAGGCCGGGATTGATCGTTCGACCGTGTGAGTGACAACAGCGGCTTTTACCACTGTACCACGCGGGCCCTTTTATACCGACAATGTACCCCGAATAAACCCCGAACGGTGCACATGCCACTGAACGGTATCTTGTGTTGTTGTTTTTATCGTTCTCTGATGGCTGCTTAACAATATTGCTTGGTGCTCAGCACTTGTTTAGTATTTGAGCTAAGAGGTGCTGCTGACATCGGCACGGTCGCAAGGTCGATCCCCACTAAGACTAACCAAGCCTCCCATCCTCCTGGGATCGAGTAGATTGCAACCAGACTTGTCTGCAAAGGTGTTGACCCTAACTTGGTATAGCACCTGGTCCCTGTAAGTCATTGCATCGGCCTGCTACGCATTCATCACGCCTCTACGATTCTGAATAGAATCCGAATGCATGGCGCATACCCAGTGGACTGATCAACGCCGATTTCACTACCTTGACGATGTCAAAAAGATCGATTCCATACCACCGTTCGTCAACCGAGACGACTAATCGATCAACACAATCGATCATCCCTTTGGTCAAGTGGATAATTCGTTACAACTAGTTGAAAGTTGTGACCAGATTGATCCAACTTTGATCAAAAAAATTGAAAATTGTTTAAATTGAAAATGCATATGTTTGGAGATGCTAGGTTATTCGCACAACACTGACATCGGACGGGAACTGAACCGGCGCCTAGCATCTTCAAATATATAAGTCATTCAACTAGTTCTCGTCTATAACCCGTAAAACAAAAAGCGGCAATAGACAGAACAGTTTTGTGAAAATGTATAAATAAAATTTGAATTGAAAATGTTTCAGAAGATTTAATTCAAAGTGAGAGTGACCCGCTCACCTTGCTCGTTTCAGTGACCGCCCGTCAATACACTTCCTCGTCCACTCCGAAGACGGATCTCTGCCCAGAGAGACGCTGTGTGAATCCCGCAACAGCTCCACCGTACTGAAACACGAGATGAAGTGGAGGATTTTAAAATTAAATCCAGCAGAAATAGCGATAAAAATTGAGGAAAATCAATTTTTCAGGAGAATTAGCCTTTCATCAGCACGTGTGTTCTACGCCACCTGTGAGACGGCAGCCGAGCCGAGCCAGGTCTCCGTGGAGATTGGCGATTTCCGCGTCACGGTATGTTCAGGCAGGTCTGTGTCATCTATGGTACTAAGGCAACTGACTACGTCGTCGAGTCATCGCGTCGCGCCGCGACACACGTCTGAGTTAGGAGTTTTTGGAAGGAGGCCCAATGAGAAGCAACTTATGTTTAATTCTTCAAGGACCATTGAATTTTGTTGAAAGCGCGCCTAGGTTTTCCTTGCTCGGCATCCTTTTTCGTTTAGTTTTCGAACCTAATAGGTATTCCTGCGTGGCACAGTGGTAAAAGGCGCTGCTCTCACTCGCACGATCGAGCGATCGATCCCCGCCCGGGCTAACCGAAGCCTCCCATCCTTCTTGGATCGGGAGAATTGGTACAATACCTGTGTGGGAAGGTGAAGATGCTGACTGGGTATAGCGGCTGGCCCAACAAGTAAATGTATAGACCAAATTCGCATTAATCATGTTTATAGGATTCTGAATGCGAACTAAGTGCATGGCGCATCCCTTGGAAAGTAGCCAACACTGCACGCTTGTGCTTTTCTGCTACTGCATGGCTTTTTTTGATAAAAAATTGCATCGACCGGCTCTGATCCAAAATCGCCGTCGCTGTTGTGATTTCTTATCACTTGATAAAACGTCAGCGTCAAGTAGTCACGCGACTCAATCGCATGTTCTATCGGAACCTTGAGCAACAACTTCAAGCTAAAGGTAACGGTGAGGTGATCGGCGTCGAGCATTGTCCTGGAATGCGCCATGCACTTGTGTTCCATTCAGAATCGTAGAGGCATGGTGAACGCGTATTTGGCCTATAAACTAACTTGCGAGGGTCAGCCGCTATACTTAGTGTTTTTACCTTCCCAGACAGGTCTGCTACCATTTCACCCGACCCAAAGTGGTGGGAGTCCTCGTTAGCCCCATGCGGGGATCGATCATTCGACCGTGCGGACGTCAGTAGCGCCTCTTAGCACTGGATCACGCAAGCTCGGTAGGAAAAATGATACGAAAAATAGCACGAAATTAGGCACAGAACTATATCAGCACTTTGAGATGTAACTGCCCTTCGTTTTCATACACTCATAAATTTCTTGATTAAAAAAATACATCTAAATTGTGATTTCATAGAGTTGTAATACTACATTTATTGCGCAATGCGATCTAGGAGGTCTACAGGTCAGTGTGTTTGCCCACCAGAAAGTTTCAATCCCCCGGAGAGATGGTTGGCGCAGGCGAGGATCGATCACTCGATCGTGCTGATGCCAGAAGCGCCTGTTACCACTGCATCACGTGCGTCCAGAAAACGTTCGATTCGTTCGATTTTGCTTCAGGTCGAGCCATTGTCACTTGCCCAGCCGCTGAACGATGTGGTCTGTCTTGGCTACGCGTTCCTCTACGAAGATCTCAGCAGTTTTCGAGCTCTGCTACAGTACTACAGGTAAGTAGATGAGATCCTCTTCATCTAGGGCACCCAAAGGGACCACCTTTTTCAGCCAACGATCCGACTTGATGGTGCTCTACGCAGGCAGCATCACCGACGAGCTCTATGCGGAGAGTCGATCGTACGAGTCCAAGATCGAGATCGTCCCGTGGCCGTTGTTCAGCAAAAAGTCGGTGGCCAGAGAGTTGGTTCCTTCTCAGAAAAAAAATGAGCCACAGAAATTTCAATTATATTTTTCCAAGCCAATATTTGTACACTAAAATTTTTATTGTGAATTACTTGGTTCTTCTACTAACAATGTAAGCTTTTTGTTTGTTTTGGTTAATCAGCGAATCCATGACTGCCCCACTAACCACTTTGACTTGTATTTTTAGCGCGCCAATGTGCGTATAAATAAATAAATAGATAAATAAATAAATAAATAAATAAATAACCCTCTGTTTAGGTCTAATTTGAGCATGGATCTGCTGATGCTCAACGAACAAGCTCTTCGCTCGTCTCAGCAGGCCGCATTTGCCGACTGCTGGCTGAGATTCGCGCCGATCGCTCAGCGGATCACCGTCGCCGACATCAGTGCCGTTCGTTTACCGTCCAAAAACGACCATGACAACACCAACAGGTCAGTTTGTACCATAAAATTTGAAAATACAGAGACCGATAGATCGATACTTATCGATCCATCAACCCCAAAGGCCCATTTGGGCCCAGATTCATCAGTGGCAAACCCCCATAAACCACGAGATATACCCCGATTGGCACACAAACCGAGATTAGTGAACGCGCGCCGGGATTGAATCGGGGTTCATCGCGGGTCTATCAAACCTCGCGATGAGGCAGGGTTTGGGACCTCGACGGTATCGAGCGGGTTTATCCCCAACGGGGTTTTGGAAACCGCTCGTCCGTTCATGAATCTGGGCCCTGGTCTCGGCTTTCGAATTTCTTCGTATTTTCTGCAAATGACAGCCGACGGTTTCGTCGACGCTATCTTTATCTTTTTACCAGCGCTGATAACCAGCAGGCTCGGCAACATTGCTCGGCAAACAAACCTGGAAATCATCGGCCGCTTGCCCGAGTTCACTGCCAGAACTCGTTATCGAGCCGACAACAGATTTTAATTGGAAGAATAAATTAAATAGAATAAAAAAACAAAAGAATATAATAAAATAGAAAAACCTGCCATTCAGCGGCTCGGTCTTCAAGCTTCTGCATCCGTCGTGGAGCGTCAAGCAATTGATCAGCCATAAGGTCGCCCATAATCGATGTGAGTTCTAACGAACTGAAGCAAAATATTTCGTTAAGCATCTGATAGCTGGTCACTGTCACAAGAGCTAGTTGTTCTATTATTTATTTATCTATCTAAACTATTCATTTTAGCGATTGATATTTGATAACTGGTCCAAAGTCAAAAGAGCTAGTTATTCTATTATTTATTTATTTATCTAAACTATTCATTTTAGTGATTGATATTTGATAACTGGTCCAAAGTCACAAGAGCTAGTTATTTTATTATTTATTTATTTATCTAAACTATTCATTTAAGTCACAAACGTTATTTATCCGTTTATTTATTTATTTACCTACTCATTTTTATATTTTATTTATTTATTCAACTGTTTATCGATTGCAGATGACGGACTGGTGTTGGTTGAACATTGCTACACCCGCGTTGGAACCACCGGTGAGCGATCCGACTGCGAGAAAATGGAGCCTGGGCAGAAACCGTTTGGACGGGTAAAAATTAACGTTTCCGCACATTTATCAAATTACAAAAATATAGGAAAACTATCGCAATAACAGAACATCCCCCCTTTCTACAAAAGTTATATAAATATTCAATAATTTCTGCTTGATTTTCATAGAAAAATTCTTTTCAGAACATAAATTCGACAACGATTCCCTTGCGCAAGTCAACCGCCCACTCGGCTGCCACTGATTCCTATCAGCGATACCTCAGACGGTAACGACTTTGTTTTCCGTCCTTTTGCTTATGTTTGATGTGATTCTAAATAATAGTGCTTGGTGGCTCAGTGGTAAGAGGCGCTACTTAGACCAGCGAGGTCGGGCGATCGACCCTCGCCGGGGCTAATCAAGTTCTACGGGGCCAGGTAAATTTGAACCAAACTTGTTTAGTGTGGTAAAGACACTGGCGGGAATAGCGGCTGGATCCCGCAAGTCATTGTATAGGCGAAATACGTAGTGGCTACGTAATTTTGAAACAACGAAAAATTCAAAAACTCCCTATTTTTGCTGGCGACGGAGCTTTTTTCTGGTAAAAGCGTCCTTGCTATTTTCGCCTACTGGGAATCTAATGCTACTAACGCCAGTTCATCAAAGTGAATGCGAAATGCGAAAATATCGAATTTAGGGTGGCTACATAATTTTGAAAAGCACTGTAGGCATTACCTTGTCTCTACGATTCTGAACGGAGGGCAAATGCATGGCGCATTCCAGGGACTAAAGGAATAAGGGACCATTGCCGACCACCTCAGTTTCTCAGAACGATTTCTCGTCAAAGAGAAATGTGGATGATTCCAGATGCCTCCATCACCGACCGCAACTCGACGACCGACCGACGGTGATGAAGTTGGAGTTCGACCTCGAGCAGAAACGTCAGGACACGGATCCGTGTCAGCTGCGACTGCGTCGTGACAACCTCAAGTGTCGGGTTGCGGTCGACTACAGTAGTCTGATGTTTCGCGAACGGATGAAGATCAGTCTGGTGAAGAAGCGGAGTATTTTGTTGTTCTCGCAAGGATGTCATCTCTAGGCATAATATACACCAAATCGTAGCGTCGTTGACTATCGATCCGCCCGAGGGCGCGTCAATAGCCCTTTCACTGGCGCCTATCGCGTGCTGGCGGAGGCGATCAGAAAGCAGGAATGGGCTTCTGCACTAGTAAGACAGTGCACATAATAATAACTCTATTTTGCGTGTCCTCAAGGAGAGGAATTTCTCCTAGACTTTATCTCCTTATCAATGAACTAATCAAAACCGGCATATCAGGGCTAGCTAGATTAATTTTTCCAAGAGGATTCCTCGTACAAATCCTCCCGTCGTTACCCATCTCAGAAAAATTAGTAGTCGATCAGTCCTGCCGGGCCAAATTCATCAATCAAGTACAGTTGGCAAGCTTGAGCTGAAGTTTTTACGAAACCCACAATCGATTTCCGTCCACTAACTCACTGACATTATACCCGTGCCGTTTTGCCTCTGGTTTACCCAAACTTCCCCCGGAAGAACCATCTGCGATGTTCCTTACGGGGCTAAAATCCCCTCCGAGGTAATCTCAACCTTCCCATTTCAAGCGTTCACCCTTTAACTAATTATAATTTAATTATTCTGCTTATCAACTGATATTCATCGATAATTCCACCTCTTTCAACGACACACCGACAGAGGAAAACAGTGTTTACAAATGAGTTACGATATGCACTTCCTTATTTGCACTAGTGTTCTGTTAATCGTAAGAGGATGCCACCTCTATACGGCACTGATAACACCCACTCCGAATGTGGATTGTATGTACAGATAAAGTGTCGTGATAAATTGTTATCTGTTTTCGGCGCCATTCTTTTACGACGAAGAGTTGTTGCTTTAGTTTTTATACACAAAGCCTTGATAAACGACACATTTCCAAAAAAATCGCATTTTATTTTGATTTTGCCACTAATAATATCTAATATAGGGTAACTAAATGGGGCCCGCGTGGTACAGTGGTAAGAGGCGCTGCTGTCACCGGCACGGTCGAGCGATCGATCCCGGTCTGGGCTAACCAAGCCTTCCATCTCTCCGGGGTCGGGTAAGTTGGTATCAGACTTGTTTGGGAAGGTAAAACACTGTCTTGGTATAGCGGCTGGCCCCCGCAGGTCATTGTATAGGCCAAATACGCATTCACTATGTCTCTACGGGTTGAATGGACCACGAATGCGACGGCGCGCCCTCAGGGGACTGATCAAGGCCGGCACCCTTACCTTCACCTTTACCTTTATAGGGTAAATTGGCAGAACGAAATGGTTAAATTAACAGTCGAAGACATGAATTGGAGCAGTTTGTCGTTAGGGTTTGGCAAAAATTCCGACTCAAGAAGGATTCAAACCCTCTTCTCTGGGCACCGACGACAGCCTACTAGACTTTCAAGATGATCGATCCCCTCGCCCACTTGGCTAATCCCTACGATCGTATAGGAGGCGCTCTGGTTAATCAGCTCTTATCTCCCATCTTATCTCTTATCACCAGATCGAGCTAAAGTGGAGAGTTCCGTTGAGAAATCGCGAAACGTCCACTGACCGATTGCCGACCTTTGGAGTTCTTGAGACCAGTAGCTCCTCCGTTGGTGCTTTGTTATTCCCCTCAGGGTATAAGTTTGTTTTCGAAAACCACCCAATCACCTAGACCACATCCTCTACTTGCTCAGCTGACCAGCTTTTCCTCAGCGGAGTGAAGTGGACATAATGGGATATCGACCGACGAGCTCAGAGCGACTCAGAACAAAAGCTGAGCGACTAAAGAATGCAAAAACAACACTATTCTCCCTGCTCAGACTGCTCACAAAGTCGGCTTCACACGGGTTCGATCGCGTCGCGGCGCGACGGCCTCTCGTCTTTTTGTGACATTATCGCTCACCTAGTCCAGACTCACTCTCGGTAATATGTTTACGAATTTTGATCGGCCGTATGTCTTTCAAATAGTTACTATACCCCTGCTACTTCTTCCTGTTCGGCTTACTGTCACAATGCTGTTTTCATGGCCATATAAGCTCTGAGGAGCATCTTCTTGCTCATTCTCCTGGGGGAGGGCACCATGCTTTCGTGGGGTGGACAGACGGAGGCGTCAGAGGTACGGGTCACCAAGGTTCTGGTCCCATCAACGGCAAGGAACTTTTCTTTTTCTTCTGAGCACTGCCTAAATGCCGCTCTTGAAATCTGTCGGTTCGGATGGAACAAATGGCCTTCAGCCGCATGGCTTATCTCAATAGGTATGCTAGTCTAGTCTATAACTGACCGCCGGGTATAACGCATTTCTATATTTTCGCTGAAGGTCAGTTTCTCATATGATTTCGCTTATTTGAGGTTTTGTTATGAATTACTGTTCTGAGTTTAGTGTTACTTGTTTCTTTGATTGGTTCTTTCCACTGACGCGCGGTATGGCGCATAAATAAATAAATAAGTAAAAAAATAAATAAATGAACCACAAAGCAATAAGTTTTCATCTCCAACTGCTCACTTCTACATTTGGTAGACAGCGGCGATCGTCACGGGGAATTCCACCATAAAAGGAATCGATTTTTCGTTTCAGTGATAACTAGTCCCTTTTGTGCACTCTCACACCGGCATTGATTGATGTTGTTCCGCTGGGAGCCGACTAGATGGCGGAGGAGTCCTTCAATTGTACCCTATCAGTTCCTTTCTACAGGTTAATTTTCCAGAATTTCCTCAAATTTCTTGTTTCCTGAGCCTAGCTGACACCAATTTCTTGTGGGTATTGTCGAAAATTACGCTTTTGGGTGGGGCAACCTGAGGGTAAATGGACCCTACCCAGCTAAGCCTTCACTGTACCCCGAGGAAAACCCTAGGGCCCAGATTCGTCATCGGCAAACCCCCGATATACCCCGAGATATAGCCCAAACGGCGCCAACCTTTGACTACTTATCCTAAACTTCCCATGTTAAACGGAATCTCTCATCGACTCTACCGTCTGGGCCCAAATTCAGGAATGGACCAGCGGTTTGCGAAACCGCGGCGCAGCCAGAGCCAGACGGCAGAGTCGATGAGAGATTGCGTTTTACATAGGAAGTTTGGGATACCTAGAGAAAGGTGCGCGCCGTTCACAGGCTATATCTCGGGGTTTATCGGCGTTTACCAATGATGAATGTGGGCCCTGGTTCCTGCTACGCCGCGGTTTCGGAGACCGCTCGTTCGTTCATGAATCTGGGCCCAGGCTTCCTAGAAAAAAAAAGAGCCGGCTTATTCTTAGAGCTCTGGGAGCACCGGAAGAAGCCTGGATAAGTCTCACCCACCTGGCAGCGCCCTTAGGTATATTTTACCAATCAATAAAGGTTCAAAATGCCATCTACTGAACTTCTCTCCTGAGTATTCGATCCTTCGCAAACTGATCCAACGAATCCACCTCTTCATCAGTCCTTATCAACATACCAAAACTGCCGTTGTTTGGGTAGAGATGTCATCAGAACTCTTTCTATCTTCCCCAATCCTACCGATGTTTACAGCCCGTTTTCTGCCTTATCACCGAGCCTTCCAATTCTCCACGGCTCTGTTGACTCAACTCTATCGCTCTCCACCGAAACCGCTGGCAAATAGTCATTTATTTAGTGTTTCGTTGCGGGAACACTCCACACCGCACGTCCACCGGAAGGTTTTTCTGCTCTGCTTATTCTGTTCGTTGACGTTCGCTCACAAAGTCTCTTCCTTCGACACAACAACACCACAACTATAAATTCCAGATTTCAAATTTACCAAAGGTACCCTGGTGCGACCTGCATGTGGAAAAGCTTTTTCACCTTTTCCCTTAGCTCACCCTTCCCCTGGGGAATTATTCAGGATTCAAAACTGGAACGCTACCGTGCCACCTAGTCTGCGGGATCGCGTGGCCCCAGATTGGGGCGGAGCTTACGCCTACTCCTCGATCGCTCGGTTCAGACCCTTCCAGGCGCCAAGAATTCGTTTTGAATCCGGAACGTTACCCTTGATCAGTATTAACTAATTCCTGTTTTACTCAGCCTTTTCTAGCTATGTTTTATCTATTTTTATTCGTATGAAATTTCAAGGTGAAAAGCCAAGCGTTCTACTTACCTTGACGTCACGTTGCGTGCACAAACAATCAAAGCGCATTTCGCCGAAGTTCAAACCATCATCGACGGGCGGCACTTCGCTCTGCCGTTATCAGCAGCGCTGATCTGCAATCGAGCAGTTACGTAAGGTGTTGCAATTGAAACGGATTTTTTTAAACATGGTTGGAAGGTCCTAATTTTTGCAAAGAAATCCGAATTACTTTCAAAATTTCCTTGAAAATTTAAATAAAGTCTAGAAGATCCACCACTAGGTCCTCGAGTCCGCTGCCTACGTCGACGTACATGTCATTCACTGTGGGGTAGCCCTTGGGTTCGGTTAAGATTTCAGAGAAATGACGTCAGATGTTGCAAAAATGATTTTTTTGCAGAGTAATGGGGTGCGGTCCTTGATGTCCCTTGAAAAAACGAATTATTTTGAAAATTGCAAAAAAGATGTGCATCTAGGAAGTCGACCACCAGATCCCAGAGCTCACTAGTTACGTTTTTTCTCATACTCTTCGTCAAGGGGTAACCCATGGTTTTCGGGAACTTTTTTAACCACCCAAAAGGCTCTACCTCCTTATACCGAGCTATGAGCTACCCGAAAGTTAGGATATACCCAGTTGGTATACTGAAGTACTCAAAGAACTCCTTCAGACTCTAGGCTAGGAAATAGATGGGTCTCTGGATGCACCCCTACACCTCTGGACGACTAACAGGCCTTCATGGTCTTCTGGGTCCAGATTCATCATTGGTAAACCTCCGATAAGCCCCTAGATATAGCCCGCACGGCGCCCACTGCTGTTAGTTATCCTAAACTTCCTATGTTAAACAAATTTCATCATCGACTCTGCCACCTGGTTCTAGCTTTTTGCCAGTAGGAAAATTTTTATACCCATATACCCAGCCATGAGTTACACAAAGGATCATCCGTACCCACAAGCCAGAAGACCTTTTCTAAGTCACATTAAAAAAAGAAACTTGAAGACGACCGAATTGTCCTTGAAGGAAGGGTAAGATACTTAAATGATAAAAAGTACAAATGGGCATCAAGGATGGTGAAAATGGCTCTGCTAATAGAGGACATAGAGATGGTAATGAGTATCGACCAGGTCGTGCGTGGTGCCCACTTGCCCGAGGAGGAATGGGTATCGATAGGGTATCGACCTGGCCGAGTAGGTAGATCAGGGCCGATCGCTACTGTTCCGATACGACTTCGCCCTCTGGCAGGGGTTTCTCGGAGCTTCTCCAAATCCTGTCAGTTTCTTCCGCCACCCTGTCCGGTGCTGGGAAAGGGTTACCCATTTGCAACTTGGTGAAGTTCTGATCAAGGTCGATCGGAGCTGCCACCGAATCGATGTGTGTACGTGCGACGACGCGGCGATCTTTGACCGTACGCTGATTGTCGCGATGCTTCGCTGTTGCGGGTGGTCTCTCATCGTCGTCGCCGGTGGGGGGCGGCTCGGGCGGCGCTCGATGCCGGCCCCAGTTGAGCCCCACGTGCCGTCGCCGCCTCGGAGGGCATTCCCGACCCCACGGCCACCCACCTCCGGCGGCTTTTTCTATTTCGCCTTACTTCCGCCGCTACGAGTTTCTTTTTGTCTCCTCTTCGCACCTGTCCTCTCGAATGTCTCCTTCTCGCACTCGAATAGCACCCGCTGTCTGTTCTTTGCACTTTTGGCTTGAAAAGACGAAGTTAAACTCAGGTAATCATGCTGAGTACCATGGCACGCGCGGGTCGTCTGACCTTCAGACGAGCCCTCTCGTCAGCTCAGATGGACGCCCATGCTCAGGTTATCGACGACCAGAAGCCTATGGAGGAGCAGAGCAATCCGTCCTTCTTCAAGGTGCGGAGCTCTTGTTCTAATGAAATTTAAGCTTTCTTTATGAAAAAAAACCCTAATTTTCAGATGGTCGACTACTACTTCGACAAGGGAGCGACGGTGATTGAGCCGAAACTCGTCGAGGAGATGAAGTCGAACTCGATGAGCGTCAAGGACAAGAAGAACCTCGTCAGCGGCATCCTGAAGGCTATCAAGCCGGTGAACAAGGTCGGTCGAGAAATGTTCTGTGGTTCTTTGGTGATTCAGGTGGAACCGGTCGTCCAAGTTTTTCTCCAATGACGTCCGTATTCAGGTTCTCTACATCACGTTCCCAATTCGTCGTGACAACGGCGAGTTTGAGGTGATCGAGGCGTGGAGAGCCCAACACTCCGAGCACCGAACTCCCACCAAGGGAGGTATTCGTTACTCGATGGATGTCTGTGAAGATGAGGTGAGGCCTAGAACCGTACGCGAAAATCGATCCTGGAGCAGGGGGCTGGAGCAAATCCTCGGGTTTAATTAAGACGGAAAAAATCTGTTATTCCAAAGCGTTGACGAAAGCACGGGACATCGTTTGTCCTCGACAAAGCCTCATTTCTTCCCAATGTCTCGTGCAGTTTCAGAATGTCTACTGCCGACAATGAGAGTAAACAGAAATCAGTCGGAGGTCGGGAAATGACGGAGTTTTTTTTCTAAAAAAATCAACTTCAGCATTTTTGCATCACGTCAAATCCCCTACCGTCTGAGTCCACAGTTAAATATCGGCATTTTTTGAACTAAAATTATTTTTCCATTTTTCAAGCCTAGCGACTGTTTCCTCACGTCTCTATGGGGTGCTATTTTTAACTCGGCAGCAAACCGTCCGTCTTTGTCTCGCTCGCTATCGGCGGCGACCTTCGCAGACCGATTCCTATCGGGCACGGGTTCCATGCGCCAAAAAGAAATTCAAACCACAAGAGCGAAATCGGATTACTTTTCTAGAAACAGGAAAAAGGAAACTTCAAAATGATAAGGAACAGATTTATCAGATAACGCCATCCAGTAAGCCCTGGACAGCTTTGTCGCGCAATCAATCAATATCAGCGAGATCCGATTGTTTTTCTAGGAGTAGAAATTAATCACAAAGAAAGGAAACTTCAAAATGATAAGGAATCGATTTATCAGGTGATGCCATCCAGAAAGCCCTGGACAACTTTGTCGCGCAGCCAATCAATATCAGGCCCTACAGTGTCGCTGGAAAGCTTCGTAGTATAAACGTAGGCCTCGAGGGCGGTTAGAACAAAAGAATCAGCGGTTTTTTTGGAGGATTAGTTACATGCAATCTATTTATAAAGGAATACATTCCAGGTAAAAGCCCTGTCGGCTCTGATGACATACAAATGTGCAGCCGTCGACGTTCCATTCGGAGGAGCCAAGGGAGGTGTGAAGATCGACCCCAAGACCTACACCGACTACGAAATCGAGAAGATCACTCGCCGTATCGCTATCGAGTTCGCCAAGAAGGTCAGTTCGTTGAATAATATTTATTTTCTAGGATTTTTTATTGTCCAGCGCATTTTTTCGTTGCCTTATGTAGAACACTTCCCTTGTCTGTTGGCCATGGCGCCATTTACCCGCAGGGTAGTCTCCCTAAGAGCTTACTATACCTACTGAAGGGCTATGATAACCCAGCAACTTCTCGTTCTAGTCCGACAGAACAATAGAGAGACTCAATAAAAACCAATGCCTTCCTCCATCCATCAGAACTTTGAGTGAATAAATCACTTTTCGATCACATCGCCGACAAATTGCACTTGCAGTGCAGGCCTGGGAAAAACGATCAGAAAACAAATCGGCTGTTCTCCGGAGCTCGTCATTAGCTGTGGATTGTTGTCATCGAGACGAGTAATACAGCCGCTTTGCTCAAAAATTCCGGAACATTCTATTACATTTAATGCCCCTAGGACACACCCACTAGACCCCATAGAGCTGAAGTCAAAAAAGAACAATTGGACAAGTTTTGCGGTAGCACGGTAGGGCTCGTTTATACGCCGCGCGGCAAAAATGCAAAATCGAAGCGCAATCAATAATTAACGTCATTGATCGAATTTGCTCCCTTGTATTAGTGGCGCAGTCCGGTGGCGCCGCGTCTAAGCAAAAAAAAAATTAGGCACATAATCACATAGGGAAGAAATCAAACGAAAAAAGTGAATTTCGTCAAAATGTCCTTCAATAAGGAATAGCAGCCTTCTAAAAAACCCGAACGACCAGTAAGTTTGCCCATATGAGGCGCCACCGGACTGCGCCACTAATGCAAAGGAGCAATTTCGATCAAGGACGTAATTATTGAATGCGCTTCAATTTTGCATTTTCGCTGCGCTGCGCCTAACCGGGTTCTAAGGGCTTTTTCGCAGGGAGTTTTGCGGAAAAGTCAATATATTCTATATCTCGTCGCCTGTAGGGTGCATATTTTCTCCGCATCGACTGTGCAACATTAATTCTGATCGCCGAAGTTCCCCATTTTGCATATTCAACGGAGAAATTTGAGAACAGAAACATCAGGGGAAAAAGCGTCAATGTGTCCGCGTCACCGCATTACACTTTCACGCAGGGACCGGACGATGTCTGCTGATAGCCGGCGTTTTTGCGTGACCTGTGGTTCGCAACTAGGAATCTAATGGAAGGCTCAGATTCATCATCGATATACCCGCTATAAAACCCGAATGAACCATAACTGAAAGGCATACCCGTACTCATTTGAGGTTTTTCTTTAGTGTACCCTGAAGGTTATCATGAGGTCGGATTCCTATACCTACCCCAATCCACGTGGGTCCTACCAGTGGCTAGAGCTACCGTAACCCGGAAGTACTTTTTACGTTGTTATCGACCAGAACACGCTACGTGCGCCGTGTATCGTTCTGATTTGTCGAGCTGTACGATTTGATGACTGCCACACGCTGCGGGGTCGTTCTTTGCTTCCGGACCCGCACGTGGGAATGTTTACCCTGTTAGTTTACATTGAGCGGCTCAATTGTTTCGTTGAAATAAAATAACGTGCCATTCTCCAATCACTGGCATCACTTAGAGGATCAGGAGCCAGGTAGCCGGTCGGAAAAAGGCCCCGCCCTTTTTGTGCCCCATCGTGACCCATCTGAGAGGGCAAAAAAATAGAAAAATATGGCTACTTTATTACTGCTGTACGTCGAGCAAATCATAACTTACATTCCCAAAGATCATTCCATTTGAGGACTTTTTAGGATCAGCACGTTTTCCTATCACGTGTTGATAATTGATCGTCAAAAGACAGGTTTTGAAGAGAGCGATCCATTCGTTTTTGCTCACAAACTAGCCCCAATCTTGTGTAACTTTTCTTAGGGGATTGGAAAAACTTATCGATCGATTTACCTATAAACCCAGCAGCATACAACTTTGAAATCGATTATCAATTGATTATTGATTACTGATTATCTGATGCAGTTCTGGTTTAGGGATTCCTCGGCCCCGGAGTCGACGTGCCAGCACCTGACATGGGAACTGGCGAGCGTGAAATGGGATGGATCGCCGACACCTACGCCCAGACGATCGGTCACCTCGACAGGGTAAGTTTAAACCCACCGACTCGATTCTTACGGTAATTATAGGGTTGGTGTTTCAGGATGCTTCCGCTTGCATTACCGGAAAGCCAATCGTCGCCGGTGGAATTCACGGACGAGTGTCAGCCACCGGTCGAGGAGTATGGAAGGGTCTGGAGGTCTACGCCAAGGAGGAGGAGTACATGCAGAAGGTGAGCTAAGAGAGTATACCATGAATAGGGCGGTTGGTAAGAACATACCCATGTGGTAAATACACCAAGTCCCTTTAGGCTTACCCTACCTGGTCACTTCTTTTGACTGGTTATTCGCCATTTATAAACCATTTTTTTCAACGTTTTTTAAAACCTGATCAAGTCTACGGCTCCATTCAGATTGGACTCACCCCTGGCTTGGCCGGAAAGTCTGTGATCATCCAAGGATTCGGTAACGTCGGTCTCCACACTATGCGATACCTCCACAGGTGCTAATTTTGTTTTTTTTTTAATTTATTTACTTTTACCTAGCGAAGGCCAACACCCTGTTTATACTTCGATTCCTCAGCAGCGACGATTATCTACTATGTTACTGATATGTTACTGTTCAGAGCCGGGTGCAAGGTGATCGGAATCCAAGAATGGGACTGCGCCATCTACAACACCGCAGGCCTTCACCCCAAGGAGCTCGAGGACTGGAGAGATCAGACCGGCAGCATCAAGGTGCCTACCACCCCTATATTTTTCGAAAATTTTTTGGAAATTTTTGAAAATCCAAAGCCCTCAGGCTATGAATTTCATTGTAGAACTTCCCCGGAGCCAAGAACTTCGAGCCATTTGGAGATCTTATGTACGAAAACTGTGATATTCTTGTACCAGCCGCCTGTGAAAAGGCCATCCACAAGGGTAACGCGCACAGAATCCAGGCTAAGGTAGGTAACAGGTTACCATCTCTACTTGAAAATATTCCCAGATCGATTGTGACCGTTCAGATCATCGCCGAAGCCGCCAACGGACCCACCACCCCAGCCGCCGACAAGATCCTTCTTGAGCGCGGAAACTGCCTTATCATTCCCGACATGTGAGCCTTTTACACTCCTATTTGGCATATTTCTATTTCCAAATTTTTTTAAAAAAATTCCAAAAAAAATTCCATTTTTCAAGGTACGTCAACTCCGGTGGTGTGACCGTGTCGTACTTCGAGTGGCTCAAGAACCTCAACCATGTATCCTACGGTCGCCTCAGCTTCAAATATGAGGAGGACTCGAACAGAATGCTTCTCCGTAAGCTTACAAAATTTCAATTCTGAAATATTTTTTTGGATATCTACAGTAGTTTTTTACAGAATCCGTCCAAGACTCACTTGAGAAGGCCATCGGCAAGGAAGCCCCCGTCCAGCCCAATGATGCCTTCGCTGCCAAGATTGCCGGAGCCAGCGAGAAGGTGAGGATCATTCTACTTCTTTCTATTTTTCTCTACATTTTTTCGCTTTTTTGCTTTATTAAAAGGATTTTCTTAAAGGATATCGTCCACTCCGGTCTTGAGTACACCATGGCCCGTTCCGGAGAAGCGATCATCCGCACCGCCCGAAAATACAACCTTGGATTGGATATGCGCACAGCTGCCTACGCCAACTCCATAGAAAAAGTGTATAATACCTACAGAACTGCCGGTTTCACATTTACGTAAAGATAGATTGTTGTTAGAGAGATTCAATAAGAAAATTTATAAAACTGTCTCTGTACACAAGGTCACCGGCAGAAAAAAAATGATTTCGCTCAGGGAAATCAACCGATCAATTCAGGGGTGATCGATGTCATGGTAGTGGTTTGAAATTGATCGTATGTCCGTTGTCAATCGGGAAAATGAGTCATGTTTAGCCGTTCGGCGGTCTGTCGATCGTGCTCACACGAAAGGACAGCTTCTTCGACGGCATTTTGCATTCCATTGGGCTTCCTGTTCCCGTCAGCTTTCTCAACGATTTTCAGTCAACCACCTAGCTTACCCTGAATCAGGAACTTCCTTAGAATTCTTAAACCCTTCACGAAGTCTAACAGAAGCCCTACATGGTTGAATCTGCTGGGTAGACCTTCCCCCTGGGAAATTAGACCCCCTCCTGCATAGGAACAGCCATCTACCAGCCCTTTTGAGAAAAAAAACGGTGAGGAGCTCACGTACGATCGTTTTTTAACCATCACTGATGACGAGCAGCTCGATGACCTTTGCGACGACGATGAATGCATAGTGATTCTTGCGGAATGTCGTCGCCTTCCGATGCATTTCATTCCTATCATACGGCTTCACATCGTTTGCTCCTTAAGAATTCGGCATTTTCTGATCTCAGGACGTTCCTACAAAATTGAATCTACTAGCTTATATTGAAGCGTTGGACCACTCTTTTCTATGAGTTTTATTTTTCCTTGATTACGCAAATTAAGACAGTTCTCAGATACCGAAAAGGTTGCACAGCATCACGTTGTCGTTTGCTTTTTGCTTTCTCCAGTCACTTCTTTGAGAAAGAGCCTTAAGCTCGGTGCAGCCCTTATAAGGAACATCCCAGGACCTGCTAGGTGCGACTACCTGACTTGAAGCGTTTTCCAAAGCTTTTCTCTACCCAATTTCCACAACAAGCGATTTTCTTACGTATTTATGTAAATAATCTCCTCTTCCGAGTTGGATGCTTCGCTCATCTGTAAATTGAATCGTTTTTTTTTTCGTTTTTTTTTCTTCTTCAAGATGAATCGTAATCGAATCAGAGTCATTTTTTTCTAACGATAAATCAAGTGTTAGATCAGGATACTTTGCCCGGCCGGGTTTCGGTCTTTTCCAAGTCCACAGTTAAAATATACAGTAGTTCGCGAAGAGCTATGTCAGCTCTTATTGAAAATACACTGATATGTGCCCTTGTTGGAAATTCTAGATTTTTTTTTCAAAAAATTTAACTCGTTTTCATATGCATTTTCAAACTAATGTATCTTAGGAACCATTGCGCTTCTGCTTGTCTAGTGGTGATATTCTGATAGAGCATGATTAGCTGGTTCTTATAGGCTACGAATTTTAGTGTCAAGTTGCCAGTGGCTGTTTGCCATCAATGATTGCCTCGGAAATAAAAATTGAAAAATTTGGATTTGGACCTTGATCTGACTCAATTTGGTGAAACACAAAAATTTAGAGCTTTTATTTAACAAAGAATATTCGATATTTTACGTTTTCTTGAAAAATATATCACGCAAAGCAGAGAAATGCACCTCAGGCCCTCTAATTTGAGCTTTAAGATCATTGTACATGGCCCTACCGTAGGCCTAACGCCATTTTTGGTAAATATTTTTAGATTAGACCAAAAAAGTTATTTATTGTAATTTGTAGTTGGCAGTAGCTGTTCCCGGAAGAAGCGATGCTGAACACCTTGGCCCCCAAGGCGAGACTTCTACTACGTCTACCAAGAGCGCTGTCGACGATCAGTATGGATCCTCATGCTCAGGTCATCGACGAGCAGAAACCCATGGAGCACCAGAGCAACCCATCATTCTCCAAGGTATGTGCACAGGTATTTTACCCAAAAAAATCAATATGATGAATCGGCCTCAATAAGCACATCCTCTGGTCAACAAGACCTTGTTTAAACTTTGGTCGCGTCGCGACACGATTGACGTTTTGACGAGTTCAGATGGTAGACTACTACTTCGACAAGGGATCATCGATCATCGAACAGAAGCTGGTTGACGAAATCAAATCGAATACGATGAGTTTGAATGAGAAGAGGCACCTGGTCAACGGCATTCTGAGAATGATCAAACCGTGCAGCAAGGTGAGCGAAGTGTGGGTATATCTATACCTATACCTTATCGAGTGGCCCATTTCTATTCAGATTCTCTACATTACATTCCCAATTCGTCGCGACAACGGCGAGTACGAAGTGGTCGAGGCGTGGAGGGCACAGCACTCCGATCATCGGACTCCAACCAAAGGCGGACTGCGATACTCGATGGATGTTTGCGAAGACGAGGTGGAAATCGATAAAATCAGCTGATAAAATTTATTTTATTTCATGATTTTTTAAGGTGAAAGCGCTGGCAAAGCTGATGACGTTCAAGTGTGCCGCTGTGAACGCTCCGTTCGGTGGAGCCAAAGCTGGTGTGAAGATCGACCCGAAACAATACTCCGACTATGAACTCGAGAAGATCACTCGTCGCGTTGCCGTCGAGTTCGCGAAAAAGGTGCGCGCGACTGGACTATAAACTAGACTTTAGTCGTACGGGATATTAAGGAAACTCACCAGGCCACTGATAGCAGTTGATCTTTGGATCGATGCCCATTTTTTGGTGATTCGAGAAATCTGGAAAAATCCGGTGTAATTCTTGGAATCGCATGAGGTTATGGTTGGTAAGAGCACGACGCACGAAAGACAGCAATACAAAAGTCAATAGCTTTATGGTGTATAGAAATTTTACAACTATAAAAATCGATTCAGGGCTTCCTTGGTCCTGGAGTCGATGTACCAGCACCAGACATGGGAACTTCGGAACGCGAAATGGGATGGATAGCCGACACCTACGCTCAGACCATCGGACACCTCGACCGCGTAAGGACCTTAATCGGTACTTTTCCTCTTAATGCCAAATTATCATATCATGCCCAACCGTATCATATCATGCTCGTATCTTAATGTACACCCTTGGAGCGGTCTTATCATATCGTGCTATTCGATATCATCCCATTTCACATCCACCTATGGTCGTGTGCAGCCTGTTTGATCTGCCTGATATGGAAGAAAAAGCCGTTCTTTTCTCGCAAGAATGAGGAATTTTTCCAGAGATGTTTCACAGGTATGAAGCTGTTTTCTAGCTTAGATAAGTCGTAAATTTTGTTTACCAGCTTGATAATGAATTGATTATGGCTCGAGCATGATATGATTTTTTTGATTTGATTTTTGTCTTATCCTTTCGTGCTCCTTGGTTATGTTTATTACTTACGTGGCATAAGTCCACGTTGAATAAATAATAATAATGATAAGACCGCTTCAAGGATGTGCGTTAAGATATAAACATGATATGATAGGCTAGGGTGTGATATGATAATTGGGCATTAAGAGGAAAAGTACCCCTTAATCTTTACCCAGCTCCTTCCATCCCTCCGGGGTCAGGTAAATTGGTACCAAACTCCTCTGGGAAGGTGAAGGCATCGAATCGTACAGCGGTTGGCACCGCAGGTAATTGCATAGGCCAAGATCGAATCCCATGCCTCCACAATTCTGAGCCAAAGACGAATGCATGGCGCGTCCCTAAGAGGGTGATCAACCTCGGACATTTTACCTTTAGAAGCACTCATCAATTTTTTCTCAATAGCCAATTTTCAGGACGCAAACGCCTGCGTTACCGGAAAGCCAATCGTCTCGGGCGGTATTCACGGGCGAGTTTCAGCCACAGGTCGTGGAGTCTGGAAGGGTCTGGAGGTATTCATGAAGCAACAGGACCTCATGGAAAAGGTAACCAAATCACCAATATCTGATACGATCAATCAACCAATCAGATTAGATTTAGATCGGCCTTACAACGGGCCTCGAGGGAAAAACTGTCATCATTCAAGGCCTCGGTAACGTAGGATTCCACGCAATGCGATACCTGCACCGGTGAGTGACGCTTTAGCCTGGGGGCTATTTTCCCCCTCAAATGCGACGCGACCGATGAGTCGCTCTGCGGCGCGATTGCCTAACCTCACGTCGAACAAAGTTTTCCTCAGAGGTGGAGCGAAGATCGTCGGGATCCAGGAAGTCGACTGCGCTCTTTATAATCAACAAGGAATCGATCCCAAAGAGTTGGAGCAGTGGATGGATAAGAATGGCAGCATAAAGGTGAGCTACCAATTCCGCTTGCCTTTCAACTGGGTTTAATTATACCCTTGTCCGGATCGCGCTGCGACGGCATTACAGTAGGATTTTAAAGATTAATTCCAGAATTTCCCCTCAGCCAAGAACTTCGAACCTTTCGAGGAAATCATCTACGAACCCTGCGATATTTTCGTCCCTGCCGCGTGCGAAAAGGCGATAAATAAGGAAAATGCCGCTAAAATACAAGCAAAAGTGAGCTGTTTTTTCTGCTGGCCGGGAATATTTTGTGAATAATTTTGTAATTAGATAATCGCCGAAGCCGCCAATGGCCCCACCACCCCGGCAGCCGATAGGATCCTTCTGGAACGCGGTAATTGTCTAATTATTCCGGACATGTGAGCTATTTATTTTTTCCTTGCTCCTATTTTCTAATAATTTGTTTACCTGGTGGGTTTAGGTTCCTGAACTCTGGTGGTGTGACAGTCTCCTATTTCGAGTGGTTGAAGAACCTCAACCATGTCTCGTATGGTCGTCTAAGCTTTAAATACGAGGAGGAGGCCAACAAGATGCTTCTGCGTAAGTCACTCGACCATTTACCGTAACCGCCCTGACCTCGATACAGTATCCCTCAAATGGAAGCCTTCAGAGTCTGTGCAGGAATCAGTCGAACGAGCCCTAGGGAGAAGTGTTCCCGTGGAACCGAATGCGGCATTTGAGGCGAAAATCGCTGGAGCTAGCGAGAAGGTAATTTTAGCCTATTTATACCGTATTTTTTGTTCTTCAATGGAAATTACTTATTCTTATCAACTCATAATTATTCAGGATATTGTCCACTCCGGCCTAGAGTACACGATGAACCGATCAGGGCAGGCAATTATCGAAACAGCTAAAAAGTACAAATTGGGCTTGGATATGCGTACGGCCGCCTATGCAAATTCCATCGAGAAAGTCTACGAGACCTATAAAACTTGTGGATTTGCTTTCACGTAAATATATACCATAAATAGGTACTTAGGTTCATGTTTTCGATTGTTTCTGAAGTAAAGGAAGGTTTAACGAGCATAAACATTTTAAAAGAACGTAAAAATTGACATGGGCCATGGTAAAGTACGCAATTGCAGACGAACTCCTAACTGGGTCAATTCTAACGTTGCTGAGCTTGCTCATGGTATAGTTGGACTTGTTCTTTAGCAATAAACTCCTACTGTACCAGCCGATCCCAAGAGCCTATATGGTGTTCAATTTGCCTGAGGGAATTTTCAGAGATAGCAGAACAAGGCTCACTTATCCTTTAGGGTAACAAAACTGCACTAACTTAATTGGACTGGTCCTTTCCCTTGACAAAATTGTCCAACTAGCAACTGCTCCTTCAGGGAACAGGTAAGCTAGGACTGCTTTACCAGAAACTAACCCATGAGAGGCTGGGTAAGATAGTGGTATGAGCAAATTACCTGGTGAACCAGGCAATTTGCTCATACCACTATTTTAGCCACCCTCTGTTGGGTTATTTACTACCCTAACATACCAACTGCATGAAAAACAAGTGACCTAGTCGGACAGTTCCTCCAAGGGCAAGGACCACTCTATAAAATAAGTGCAAATCCAACGGATGAGTGAACCATAGTTCTGGAAAATTCTGGAAATTCTAGCTATACAGTAACCCATGGGACCTACCGTCTCCTGGAGCCACCGGTACAGCAGCAAGCAGCCAAATAACGAGATTTGAAAAGTCACGGTATCGGTCAGGAAAGGTGCCGCTCTCCACTTTGAAAACGAATTTATATTATTTGTTGAAAACGAATTTATATCATTTGTGGTCCATTGTAGTCCTAAAATTGAAAATAATATCAATTAGTAGTAAACATACCAACGAATTAACAAGAAAGTAAATTGGTCTTCGATAGTTCTTCATATAAAAACGGTCCTGTATAGCGATTTATACAACAACAATCACGAGAAACCTGTGACATAACAAATTTCACAAGACGAAGCATCTCCAACCAATAACAACATAGACAACAAAACAATAATAACAAACTGGATGTGGTCACGTGGGGTGTGACGTCAGAGTGGCGTGACGCCAACTGATAAGGTCGATACGCAGCCTCAGGCGTCGGACTGCGCGTCGACTCCTTAACTATTGATTGGCTGGCGCGTCATATAGTTAAGGAGTCAACGCGCAACTTTGAAAGTGCATACTCTACATGTCTTGTGCGCCATAAGCGGTGGTAAGACATACCCAGGAGGTAAAGGCAACACTGGGTTAAATTTAACCCACCAATTGTTCCGTATATCATACTATCAATCTCACAACAATAGTTCAGCTCTAGGAAGATCAAAATATATTCATATGGGTAACCTATACCCGAGAAACTCCACAGCATCACGAACCCAATCAGGTATGGGTTCTGTGGAATACAACTGTCCCATGAATCGATCCAAAAATTCCTGAACCCGATCGGTATCGATCGCCTCTCGGACATCTTCCATCAATCGTAACTGATGGCGAATGTTGTGTACAGAGACCAGGTGACATCCGATAGTTTCCTGAAGGCAACATCCTCTGAAGAACTTTTAAACCCTAAAAAAGGTGACTTACCTTATTCATCACCATATGGATGTAGGCACGGGTATACGTTCGACAGGTATGACAGTCGCAGTCCTCCTCGATCGGCTTGAAATCCTCAGCAAACTGTTTCTGATTCAGATGCATCAGTCCACCTCGTCGGACGAGGGCTGTGCCGAATCTGGAAGAACTACCATAATTTTCTAGTCGGACAAGATGACAAAAGGTAGAGATAAAGTGGCCCGAGTTAATCAGTCCCTTAAGGATGAGCCACGCATTCGTCCGACATTCAAAATCATAGAGGCATGATGAATGCATATTTGGCTTCGAGCGCCCAACCGCTGTTCAAATAAATATCTCTACCTTTCCAGACAGGTCAGGTAACAATTTACCCAAGCACAGAGAATGGGAGGCTCGGCTAGCCCGGGAGAGAATCGATCTCTCGAACGTGCGTGTGCGAGTAGCGCCTCTTACCACTGCACCACAGCTACGGGTGCATCGTATTTCTTCTGAATTTTCAGAAATTCAGAGAAGACTTCGTAGTAGAAGCCAGAGGCCATAGGCCCCACCAAGTCCCCATCGAATTTCTGGGCTCCATTGAAGGCGACATTGCCGAAAAGGTAAATAGCCTACTGATCAACAAGCAAAACCACGATGTCTGTTTTTCAACTGTAGGGTCCCGTCGTGATTACCCGTTATCGTACTCCCAGTGACGTGTTTCATCAATTCCTCGTCGTCTTTTGCTGCATGCTTTTTGTTCTTCGTTTTATTGATTATTATAAATGTTTTATATATGTTTCCTACTATTCATTAGTTCATTTGGTGGCCTGCAGGCCGCTGAATGGCTGGTGTAAAATAAATTGCAGACCACACTGGCCTCATGAGAAACGGTATGGTTCAAAAGATTAGAACTAATAAATACACAATAATGAAGGAGTGCAAATGTAAAAATCTATAAGTCTAGAGAGAAACCAGAATAACTAACCTTGCCGTCCTCGTCGGATAGACACAATCGAACATATCCGCACCGAGCAGGGAGCAAATCACCAAATCCACCGGAAATCCGACTCCCATCACGTAGCGGGGAAGATGCGGTGGTAGGGCATCACAACAAGTAGCTACAATTTGCCAAAATTGTGATTTTTCCTCGCCGCCCGACAGACCGCCAATGGCGATGCCGACCTAGAACAGACACAATATGTACAAGGTTACAGGTAAAGTGGTCCGTGTTGGGCAGTTACCTAAAATCGCGCCATGCATACGTGTTCCATTCGGAATCGTAGTGGCATGGTGAACGGGTATTTGGCCTATATACATACCAGCACTCCAGCCGCCTATCGGCCGACTCAAATGAAATGGAAATTCCGAAAATTTCGACATTATTCCACTTAATCAATCACGATCTTTGAGGCAGATTGAAAGGAATGAAGTAATTTCATCAGTTCCCTTGTCGCTGTGGGTGCCCTTGGTGTACGGTAACGGGCAATCGCGGCGGGACCCATATGAGCCACCCATTAAAAACATCGTTTGGGTCTAGCTTATTATATAGTAGGAATGACTTGTGGGGGTCAGCCGCAATGCCATGCCAGTACCTTCGTCTTCCCAGTAGGTCTGGTACCAGTTAACCCGATCCCAGTGGGATAGATGGCTTGGTTAGCCCGAGCGGGGATCGATCGCTCGACGGTTCAGGTGCCAGTGGCACCCCTTAGCACCATGGACACTCTACATGATATAAATAGGCTATGAAAACCACAGAAAAAGAGAACGACACAACAATTCTAACCTTGGCCCGCTTCGCCATCTCCTCTGCACACTTCAACCGCAGATCCCGATTCAAACCACCTTGTACAATAGGGAAAAGTGTTTGATCGTTGCGAGTGTGAGCCTCTCCGCAACGATCCAACCACCTACAAGAAAAATCAATAAGGTAAAAAAGATGGAAAATAGCAAAAATTCTGTTTGAACTGCTAACCTTATGCTTCTCTGCATCGCCTCTTCAACGATGTCCCCAGTTGTCAGCACGTGAACGACGTGGTCCAGTTGCATCATGATGTCAGCACCGAGAGCCTAACAAATGGATCTTTAAATTTTCAAAAAACTAAAAGAAACATACAGTTATGTAAAAAGGGTTAGTTTACCTGTTGAATTTCAATACTCATCTCTGGGGTCAGGGACATCATCTCTGCAGTGTGAGGACTCTCGAAGTTCACGCCTTGTTCGTCGACCGACATCAGCTTGCTAAGAGATACCATCTAGATAAGGAAAATCAATGAAAATATTCATAAAAGACTTACAATTCATTGATTTGAATAAAAAAGGCATGAAATACGCCATCTTCCACCGTTCTCACCTGAAATCCACCTGAATCGGTGAGGATCGATCTCGGCCAATTCATCATCTTGTGTAGTCCTCCGGCTTTTTGTACGAGCTCATGACCAGGCCTATGACCCAGATGATAGGTGTTACATAGTAGAATTCGACAATCCATATCAATCAGCTGTTCCGGTAACACACCCTGAAATTTTCTGATCATGTGGTACGCCCGGAAATAGACTTTCAGGTGTAAACATCTATTAAAAGGGAAAAAAGCGGTTGGAGGGTCACGTGAACGGCCATGACCGCGGAGCGTGGCCCTTGTTTCGAATAACAATCATAAATTACTTTTTTTTCGAATAACAGCCATTCAGAATCAATTTCAACAACTATAGCACACATAGGTACCATGACCCAGGTAAATCTAAGGGCTCGTTTAGACGCCGCGCGGCGAAAATGCAAAATCGAAGCGCAATTAATAATTAACGTCCTTTATCGAATTTGGTCCTTTGCGTTAGTGGCGCAGTCCGGTGGCGCCTCATACAGGCAAACTTACCGGTCGTTCGGGTTTTTTAGAAGGTTGCTATTCCTTACTAAGGGACATTTTGACGAAATTCACTTTTTTCATTTAATTTCTTCCACATGTGATTGTACCTCTATTTTTTGCTTAGACGCGGCGCCACCGGACTGCGCCCGCAAGGAAGGAGCAATTTCGATCAATGACCTGAATTATTGATTGCGCTTCAATTTTGCAATTTCGCCGCGCGGCGTCTAAACGAGCCCTAATACATTAAAACCGGTGATAAGAAATTAGGACACTTTTACTCTTAATGCCCAATTATCATATCACACCCAAGCGCATCATATCATGCTCATAGCTTAATGCATATCCTTGAAGCGGTCTTATCATATCATACTTGAGCCATGATCAATTTATTATCAAGCTGTTAAACAAAATCAACAATTTATCTAAGCTAGAAAACAGCTTCATACGATAACCTCTGAAAGATCTCTCTTTTGGAAAAACTCATGCTTGCGAGAAAAGAACGGCTTTTTCTTCCTTATCAGGCAGATCAAACACGCTGCACACGACCATAGGTGGATGCGAAATGGTATGATATCGAATAACACGATATGATAAGACTGCTCCAAGGGTGTACATTAAGATACGAGCACGATACGGTTGGGCATGGTACGATAATTGGGCATTAAGAGGAAAAGTACCGAAAATAGTATAGTAAATACATACCTTCATAGTCCCTTGCGTTCCCACGGGCATGAATACTGGCGTTTTTACCTCACTGTGAGGTAAAGTGAGCAGCCCATGACGGGCTCTACCCGCCTTTTTGAGAATTTCAAATCGCATCGCCGGCCGCTCACCGGAAACCATTCAGAACGGCAAGACTGTCCGACTAAAGAGGGTTACTGTAAAGTGGAACTCCTCCACAATAAGAACTATACAACATCCACCGTAACCGGACACCTTGAGCCCAAAAGACGAAAAGGAACCATGAAACTTTACTATTATTTAAGTCACTCGTATACTAACGTAAATACATAAACACTTCAACGCTTCTATGAAAATACGAGAACGCTTGACTTAGATTATAATACTCTTAGCGCTCAAATATAAACATGCGAGCGAAATGGCCTACAACACTAAGTATGAATACATTGTGAGAGGGAATACATACAATTTCCTACGCTATCAAAAGCAAATTGTGCGAGAAATACACCATGGGTTGGCATGATGGCGAAATAAACGGTGAAATGGTCAAATCTGAATGCTCTCAGTTTACAACGTCACAAGAAAACGTCAAAAATAAAAAGAAAAAAGCCGCGTGATCGTAAGCGCTTCGTTGCCAAGGCATACGTCAACCGGAACTGTCCATTATTAGCTCGATCTAGGGGGAACATCCAAAATTTACTCCGCTCCTTTCGACAAATCGAGCGCAGCGTCCGGATCGCACACCTCCAGTATGGCTCTGCCTTCAACTTCGGACATCGATAGCTGCTTTAGTACCTGTAAAGGTAAATTAGACCTTAGAAACAGTCATCATTTACCGCGCCTCTACGATTCCGAATGGAAGACGGATGCGTGGCGCGACCTTACGGGACTGATCAACGCCTGCCACTTCTCCTTCAAATTACTCTTAGTGGCTTACAGAGAGTTGATTTGAGATTTGATTGTTTGGTAAACTTCAGGTCCTTCAAAAAATCATATTTACCCATGAAACCCTTGCACCTGGAGTTTACCAAACAATCAAACCTCAGATCGATTCTCTGCCAAGCCACTAAGAGTAATTTGAAGGAAAAGTGGCCGGCGTTGATCAGACGCATAGGGTCGCGCCACGCATCCGCCTTACATTCGGGATAGTAGAGGCACGGTAAATGCATGCTTTTGTTATACAATGACTTGCGGGGGTCAACCGCTGTTCAAATCGGTGCCTCCACTTCGAATAAATGTTTGCCGTGAAAAGTTTATGGTTTTCATGGCAATCCGACACGGATTTACACTTTACTACGAGTTCAGAGAGCCACCAGCGGGAATTCCTCATCAAAACAACACGCGCATATATACCTCGACGCGATCTGATAACAGAGCTCGGTGGCTATTTTCGCGTAGCTGACCAGAGATTGATGAAAAAAAACATTCTTAGGCCGAAGCAATTCTGATAAACATACACGCAACACATCACCGGCAATCACAGAAAAACTGTCGGGGAAATTCAAAAAAACATTGAAACTGTTATGTAGCTAGAAAGTAAAAAGGCCTATGGATAAGTTCAACCCAACAAATATTGGCTTTCGAAAATGAGCACTGGTTCGCATAATCAGGGTAAATTCTTAAAATAGTAATAAAATCAACGCCAAAAATGTCTCAGGTCACTGTTTACACCGACCGGACTCCTGAACAAGCAACTACTTGAGAAAAACTAATTCATAAAAAAAACAATGAAAATTTGTCATACCTGTGATGCCTGATTGACCGGATACACCCTATAGTCAGGGGCTTCGATCTGACCTCCGGCGATGAGATGCACCAAGTTTTTCAATTGGTCAATGCTTCCTCTGAACAACAATAAATCTTATAAAATACTCCTTTAACAGATTTTCGCATTACCTGGTCACTCCCATAATGGCAAGTCTGTTCTTGGCAACTAGCTTGATTGGAAGCTGCACATCGAGCCCAGACAAACCTCCTACGAAGAGAACACCACCCTAAACACAAAAATATGAATAAAAACGATAAACTCGCAATACTTTTAACTTGAAATTTTATTACTTTCTACTTTTTTATTGCTTTTACCTCAACTTTTTATTAACTTATTATTACTTTAACTTTTTTTACTATTTTAAACACTTTCAAACAAACCTCGGCCAGGCATTTGAGCGATCTGGTGACTGTTCTGGGTGAGGTGACAAAGTCAAAAACGACATTGACACCGGTTCTGGCGACATCTTTCGTGCGCATAATCAGGTATTCCTCGAACTCTTAAGAGTCGAAAAATGGAGAAATTAAAGGAATTATTTTAGAAAACAACGACTGGTCATTGCAAATTCCACTCACCTGAATCATCCCAGTGCACAACAAAGTCGGCACCATTCCTTTCAGCCAAACATAGCCTCTCCTCCTTAGCATCGGCGACCATCAAACGGATTTTTCTGGATGCGAGAATTACCATTTTCAAGAAATTAAAGAAACCATGACAGCAAACTTAGGAACTACAAAAGAGGCAAATGTAAACTAAAACAGAAAAAGAATGCACTTGTCGTTGTTGTGAGCGACTAGAAAATGCTTGGCCAGTTTCAGCAACCACAGTCCCAATCCTCCAGCGCCCACGATCAAAATGTTGCAAAAACCCTTCGACTGTGAGAAGGCCTCAACAATGGGGCGAGCCTAAAACGTGACATGTTAATAAAACTTTTTTGAACAAAATTGAAACTGAATTCCAAAAAATCATCAATTTAGACCTGAAGAACGGCACTTAGGGCCCAGGTAGCGCCTGCTGGAAGGATCGAGGCCACGTGCATGGAGAGCGAGTCTGGGATCTTCACAAGAAAATGTAAAGTGGGAACGGCAACGTAGTCCGCGTAACCATGACTGCACATCTCGTCGGTCGGCCAAACAATAACCTTAGAATCGAAATTATACTAAAGCTACAAATAAAAAAGGAAAAAATTACTGAAGATCAACCGACCTTATCGCCGACTTTCAGGTCGTAATCCAGTGGCGTTGTCTCTGCACCGAAAGATTCCACAATGCCGGAGACTTCATATCCTTCAATGAAGGAGACATTCTGTAGCATCAAGAATCGCTCAGAATTTAAAAAAAAAGTGAAAACCACAAAGACATCCAAAAATGGTAAAAAAGACCAACAATATTCCCCCACCTCGTGTTTAAATCTCGATAGTTCACATTCTAATAGCCTCCTTAACGAAGGCTGGCTCGCTTTATCGATTTTTCAAAGCAAGGAGCAAATCACAAATAACAGACACCGGAACTGTTCTTTGGTGTTCAAACATCCAACATCACCTAGCGAAGAGAAAAAAGCTAGAGAGAACAGGCGAGCGGCGTGATAAAGACGAATAAGCCTGACGCTTTTCAGTGAAATCACTTTTATCAGTAAGTACTATTAGTGAAAAATAGCAAAGCAAACAAAAATTCCCCTGTGACTCTTTCCGGGATAGGATTCAGAAGTTCTCCAAGAACCACTGTAGGTTTAATGTAACCTTTTACGGTGTAAAAATGTCAACGATACTGTTAATTTTACCTCTAAAAAAAGTTATCGACAAAAAGAAACCGTAGAGATAAAAAGCCGTAATGAAAAAAAACATTTCAATATGATGGCGAAACACCCCACCTGGGAACAAGCTGGTATCCTTGATTCCGTTCGTCACTCTGGCCTGCTTGGTATTGGTGACCTCCCGATCGGTGAGGCATACTCCAGCATAGCATACCTAGATTTTTATACTTTTGAAACTAATAGGGTAAAATTCAAAATTTGCTTTATTTCAACAAACCTTTACTCTGGCTCCCTTTGCTGGCACATCTGGAATAGGTTCTTCGTCGAAGAATTTCACTTCTTTCAGATCTTTCGGAGATCCCAACGAAATCCTTCTATTCCTTGCTACTGACATCTGGAACAGCCTTCGGAAGTTTTTGATACAAAGAAAAGATGCAGATAAAGCGAGCGCATGGACTTTTACTAGAAATCACTTTTTTGAAAATATCAATAAATAGCATCAACATGTGACTTCAAAAAGGAATTTCTGACGAATCACACGATGAACCCTAAAAATGTGCCATTCCACACCCACAATAAATAAATAAATAAATGAATAAACAATAAAAGTATCACTGAAAGCATGAACGAGTGATCGTAGACCCAAAGTGAATGAATTCCGAAATTTCTCAAGAAGAACACCGGTGTAAAAGACCGTCAAGACAGCATTCGGTGAATAAGAACCACCGGTGGTATACTTTTACCCAACCAAATATGAAATAAAATCTTCTGGTCTACTCGAACAGCACATTTTCCTAGACTCGATCACATGACATTCCGTCTTTGAGGGTGTCTGGTAAACATCCTATGAATCACAGCTCGTTCAATGTATTTATTACCCCTGAAAACGATCGAAACGATTGAAAATGGGCAGACAACTGCAATTAACGTACAAGAATAACTCATATTCAGACAGAGGATCACAACTACGGCCTTTTACAAGAAATATAACAATGTTTCAAGGTATTCTAAGGTTTATACGAGATTGCAATCTTTTTTTCCTGAAAGCACAACAACACCTAAACTTTCAACTAGCTGCCAATGTCGGTCAAACTGTAAAAATATTTTCAAAAAAAGCCGGTTGCATAATACGAAGCAAAGGGGATTTCTGAGCCCTGGTTGATGGAGACGCGCACAAGAACACCACTTAATCCCTTGATTAAACATCAAACCGCATAGTATCAGCGGAAACTCTAACAAGAAACTGAAATGAATTGTGGGAGCGACGGGATGAGACCTAACATGAGCTCGTCGTCAGCCGTGTGGGCTCGAGGAGGACGTCTAGAGGTCGACGAAATCTTTTTTGACGAGTCACGAGCTCTGTGAATCGAGCGCCGGCGGCGGAATGAGGAGAAAGCAGCTCGTCAGCAGGTGGCCGAAACTCGATACGCGCCAAGCCCGATGAAGACTGACGCATTTCGGGCACGTACGAGAGAATTTTGCCATTGGGTCCCTCTGCTATTTGGTCGAGGTCATTATCCTGGCCTAGAGATAAAAGGTAATAGTAATGAAGTCGCCATCAATCAGCCCTCTAAGGATGCGCCATGCCTCCACCTTCTCTTCAGAATCGTAGAGGCATAGTGAAAGCGTATTTGGCCTATACAATGACTTTCGGAGGTCAGCCGCTCTACCCAGTCAGTGTCCACCTTCCCAGACAACTCTGGTACCAATTTACCCGACCCTGGAGGGATGCAAGGCTTGGTTAGCCTGTGCGGCGATCGATCTCTTGACCGTGCAGGTGTGAGTTGCGTCTCTTACCACTACACCACGCACTTGAGTAACTATATGTTACGGGGCGAAACACCGATACCAAGCTTAATTCACCTCAATCGGCCAAATCACAATCCAAACAGACATGGGTTTACTTTGAAAACTTCAAATAGTCTTTTCCCCACTTCAAAAAAGGCATTCACCATTTAACTATAACTTACCGGCAACTCCTTTTCAGCAAGACGGATAATAACCAAGTTTCTAACTCTACAAATACTCTCATTGTCTCTTGAACAATTAGAGCAAACACTTCCACTACAGAATAACAACAGAATGATTTATTAAAATACAACAGCAGGATAAACTCACACAAACGACGAATAATAGGCAAACTGCAAAAAAACTTCAGAGTAGATGGAGTTAACGGCATTTGAAAATGAAATGAAGTTATTTCCATTTATCAACTAACTATAGAAAATGTGAAATGTGTTTTGATGAGATTTAGTGGTAGTGACCCCTGGCAGCCATTATCATCATAGCACGCCTCTCCTCCTGCAAGAGTGAAATATTACGGAACCATAAATTGCAGCAACTGGCCAATAACTTCTGAAATCGAAAAAAAATCGATAAAAAATTCTATCACTTGAAGCTCACCAAGGATGTGGTCTGATGATCATCAGGATGAATAATACGTGTTTTCGCCCCAAGTTTATTCGCAACAGCAGCGGCCGATGAGTTCAGCACTGAGGAATGTGAACCCTATAACAGCCTGGATTTATGAAAATAATGCAAAAATATACAACACCTATACCTACCATTCCATTTCCATTATACATTCCACCTCCGTAGGAGTCGCCTCCTCGTTCTCGATCTTCTGGTGGGCGATCGAACCGAGACCCTGGGAACAGCATTTTTTTAACCGTCGACAACTGTGTGGCGCGTCCTTACTGATCAGCGCCGACCACTCCACTTTACTTTTATTTCACAATTAAATTACAAAAAGCAAAAAAAGTAAAAAAGAAACCTTGTGGTCCCCTCGAGTAGTCGTCAGCGTGCGGTGGCATTCCTCTTCCATAGTCACGGTCGTGTGACGGTGGCATTCCACGTCCATTATAGTCGGCTCTTCCAGGAGGAACGTGACCGTAACCATCTCCCGCCTCACCATCATCTCTACCGTAATCATCAGCCGCTCCCAGTCGACCACCGTAATCATCCCTCACATTTGGTGGTACCCCTCGGCTATAATCTTCTCTCGGCGATCGGTAGTCCTCTTTCGGCGGTACACCTCGTTTATAGTCGTCGGCACCGTAGTCACCTCCCTGAAAACACGATAACAAATTGAGAATGAAAATATAAAAAGTGAAAAAAACAAACCTCATAGCCGTAGCCATCCTGATCATGCGGGCCCCTACTATAGTCTCCAGCCATGTTTCTATAATCAGTGTCATACTCTGACGCCGTGCCCTTATCTCTTGCCATATCTGGTTGTGTTGGCCTAGAATTATGCCAATACTTTCTTCAGATGGTTTCACATCCAAAATAACTTACCCAATCTTCGGTGGCGGTATAGGGGGCTGTACAGCCGGCGCGGACGAAGTGGACATTGGTGGCGGAGCAGGCATTCCGAACGGTGGCATCGGTGGCATACCCATGCCGGGAGGTGGAGGCATGAATGGTGGCATACCATGCATTCCTGTAATGAGCAACATCACACTTTTGGTAATTGGCGCATAACTCAGAGGTTTGAAAATGGGTCGTTGAGTATATATAACCCTGGAGAGCAGGTAAAGTTTACCTTCTCCATTTCGGCACTATTCAACTTAGCGAACACCAGTACTCGATTTTTCTTCAGTTGTCGAGATCCGCTGAAGCTTTGCACAGGAGGGTAATTGAGGGCGCAGATCGCGAATCTCCTGTCCACTTTTCACCTGGCTGGTCTCGGACCACCCAAATCGCTACTTTGGTGGTCCAGTCAGGATCACCGATTCCGCTGAACTTTGTCCATGGGGGTTCTCTGGTGTCCTGAACACTATGGTGAAGTCCGTTTCGCAAATGGCGGCCGAATGCGGTAGTTATAGGTGAGCCTCTTCAGGTACGGTCGGTAGGTACTCACCCATAACTACCTTATTCGGCTGCCATTTGGAAATGGACTTCACCATCGTGTTCAGGACACCAGAGAACCCCCATAGACGAAGTTTCAGCGAAATCTTTGATCCCGACTGGACCACTAAAGTAGTCGATATGGGTTGTCCGAGACCACCCACGTGAAAAACGGACAGCAGATTCGTGTTCTGGAACCCAAATAGCCTCCATAGGCGAACTTTCAGCGAATTTCGACAACTGGAAAAAACCGAGTACTGGTGTCCGTTAAGTTGAATAGTGCCCACCCCCCCCCTTTCTATCGCCAAAATCATTTGATAAAAACAGCGAGGCTAGGCATGTTCCGGACTTCCCTTGTGCGACTCCATGTCGTAGTTTGCTCATTTTTCAATCGCCAAGTTATCTAGGCACGAAACAAAAGAGATGCCGTCGCATCTCTTTGTTTCTTTCGATACAAACTGACCAGGATGGACAACTGGTGGCATACCAGGCATCATTGGGAACGGCGGAAAAGGCGGCATTCCTGACATCATCGGAGGTAGTGGAGGCATCGGTCCGGGTGGCATCGGAGGCATATCGTCCTTCCTATCTCTTTTCGCATCAGGTTCTTCATCTGAAATCGTTCCAGTTATCGACCGATAGAGCCGGAATTCATGAGAATCAAAATTTTTGTACACAGTGATCATCTTCGAATTTGCCTACTCTGCTCTCAAGGTACCCTCTTATACCGCAGGGTGTTTTTCACTTAATGATTCGAATGCAAAATAGCACAGTCCACTTTCAGTGGGAGATAAAAAACAGGTCTAAGCCCCTTACGAGGCGAAACACTAGGTAGTGCGCCCTGGATAGCCCACGATACAATAAATATAGTGCTATCCAGGGCTGCATCATACCCGTGACAAAAGACACGCTTTGCTGAATCGATAACTCGACAGCGCCACGCCCGAATTTTCTCACCGGAATTAAGGAGTCCATGAACGATGCTGGGGCACAGATGATCCGCGGTGTAAGTATAAAGAAAAGAAGTAAAGGAAAACTTAAGGAAACAAAGACAGACCTCCTCGAGTTGTTCCAGGTGGTATACCCTGCATACCATAAATCTCCATCTGTGATGAATCCCTTCCGGGCACAGCACCCGGTATCTTGTCGATCGTTTCTTTGTGCACCTATGGTTAACTCAAGTAAAGAAGTGAAGAACTTACTGTTTCTTTGATCAATGAGGTCGTATGATGTGCAAAACACGACTGACCAACAACTTACTGTCTTACCAATACGACCACTTTTATCAAAAACACGTCGGCGATGTAAAATGAAATGATAACAAAGTTTCGTTAAATACCTGCATGCAGTGAATAGCAAGACCTGGACCACTGAACAACTTCTTGTGGCAAATGTGACATTTGAAGTGTTTCGCTTTCTGGTGTTGAATCAGGACCTTCTCATCGTCGAATTCACGATTGCAATACCTGAAAATCAGCCAATCAGTTCAGAAGACGGTATAGAAAGGGTAAAAGGTTAAAAAAAAGTTGAATTCCTAAGGAAAACCAAAACTTACCAACACCACGGCTTCTCAATCTTCTTCTTCTTGCGACCCATTGTGGATTACTTACTCGAGTTCTATCTGAAACAGATTTTTCAGGACACATAACACCCCTAAGAAGTCCACGATGCGTACGAAATGCGGGGTGCTATGTGGGTCAGGGGTGCAATGAGAGGAATCGATTTCCAAGGCCTCAATTTTCTTCACAAAAATTTATTATAAATGGTGTTTGAGTACGGAAAACTCAAATATATACACTTTAAAACTACTTTAGGCTTCAAGCTATAAGGCAATTCCTTGAGATTCTGCTTGCCTCACCCCAACCCACATAGCACCTCCAAAGGTTTCCGACGAATGGGTAAACAGAGATGAAACGCATTGGAAACTATCAAATCACATTCCAACGGTAAGTGAAGACAAAGAACAAACTAAAATTGGCAGGAATTCCTGAAACATTCAAGAGAGACCTGTTCATGGCAATATGAACTGAGAAAATATGACAATATGAAAAAGTTCTCTAAAAGTTTCCGACGAATGGGCAAATAGAGATGAAACGCATTGGAAACTATCAAATCACATTTCAACGGTGAGTCAAGACAAAGAACAAACTGAAATTGGCAGGAATTTCTGGAACATTCAAGAGAGACCTGTTCATGACAATATGAACTGAGATCCTAATGATAGTGGATTTTAGTAGAATCAAGTGAGAGTCCACAAGAGGAATTAAGAAAAGGAGCAATTGAGAAGAAAGAAGAGGATGGAGGAAATGAGAGAAATGAGAAAACAATGAGAACAACCCACCACATCGCCCGTAAGGTAACGAATGAGCTCCGCCAGCGATTCGACTCCGTCGATTCTCACCGGAGCGGCAACTGCCATCGATACGAAAAGACGCGTGTGCTGCCGCCTCTGCCACGACCCGACTCTTCCTCTTTGATTCTGCTCTGACGGCTAGAGACGCAGTAGTTGAGGAACAGTTGTCCCGACCGTGAGAGTTTGTGAGGTTGCTTTGATCAGTTAATCAGTTGTCCGTGAGCTTTTCATTAAAATTCTCAACATGAGGTCCTTCGTCGGTATTTTTCTGTTCCGGTGATCTTAGAAGTCTTCATCTTTTAAGATTAGATTCTCCACAGTTTTCCGCCATAAATAGTGACGTAGGAGGTTTAATTTTAGCATTTCCAACCTTCAGATTGATAAGGGTTGACTCAGAATCCTCCATTTCGCTCATAAGAAGCGATTCTATCGAAGGGCGTCCATTTGTCTACCGTAGCCCGTCGTCAGCTCAGTTATTCTAGTTATTAATAACAAATTTGTACCCTTGGCATTTTTTACCTTTTATATACGTTCTTCTCTAAGAACTATCCAATAGCCATTAAATCTTGTCCATTTCAGCCCCTCTTACTGAATTGTTCATCCCCAATCCGACAGCCTTTTCTGATATCTCGCCCGGATACTTTAGGTTACGGTAGGTACCGGCAGGTAGCTGGTACCTTTACCCATGGTAAGCCTCGAAATTTGAGAAACATTTCAGAAAAGGATGCCAGATTAGAGATCAGCACCTCAGCTAGTAGCTTTAGGTGACGTTTAAGCCAAATCGAAGGAGAACCTGCCCATAATCGAGCTTAGAAAAGTTGGGTAAAGGCAGTCATGGCGAGGTTTACCGTAATTTTTCGAGTTCGATTACTTGAAAGACGATGTTTACTGCATTTTTATCATATTCGACCAGAATGGGGCAGCAATTTCTCCTGGGTATAACTTCTTCGGAACCTCTTGAATCAGCCGCCCTTCCTACGTCTTTCGACCCCTTCCAACTGAAAGCTGCTTTTCCTTCTTCTACAGTTTCTTCCCGCAAACTTTTCTAAGAGAAGGTCTCTAGCAAAATAATACGTAACTTTTAGTTTCAGGGAATGAAGGCTCTAATCCTAGTGGGTGGGTATGGGACCAGATTACGACCGCTGACGCTGACACAACCGAAGCCATTGGTGGAATTCGCCAACAAACCGATGATGTTGCATCAAATTGAGGCGCTGGCTACGGTTGGTGTAACCACCGTTGTTCTGGCAGTCAGGTGAGGGTATACCTCTGGGTTTGAGAGAATTTTCGGGAATTTCCATTGCCTTTCCAGTTATCGTGCAGAACAACTGGAACAAGAAATGAAAGTGCATGCGGAGCGGCTCGGGATTCAGGTTCACTTCTCGTTGGAAGAGGAACCCTTGGGAACAGCTGGACCGCTAGCACTTGCTAGGTAAGTGATCTTCCCAATTTTTGCTACTCTGGGCTTGTGGATTGTTTTATAGCCAAAGTTCTAGAGAATTCTAGCTGCAACTTGAATTTGTGAATCAGTCAGCTCATGGACCATCCCCTTCAGGCAATATTTGGATGGAGAAGAGCCGTTCTTCGTTCTGAACTCAGACGTCATATGTGAATTTCCATTCCAAGAAATGATCGACTTCCATCTGTCCCACGGCTGCGAAGGAACTATTGCAGTTACCCAGGTTCTGATTGATAGTTGTCATGGTCCACACTCTCTGATTAATTATGTGGGGTGTTGATAGGAAGCTGGAGATCTTAAGCTTCAGTTGTTAAGGTTTTTTTTTATAAAATTAATCTTTCAAGGTGGAAGAACCATCAAAATACGGTGTAGTGGTGTTCGACGAGCACAATGGAATGATCGCTGAGTTTGTGGAAAAACCGCAGGAGTACGTAGGAAACAAGATTAACGCTGGTCTTTACATATTCAGTCCATCTATCTTGGATCGAATTTCGCTTCGTCCAACCAGTATTGAGAAAGAGGTAGGAGGTGACCCTTTTGTAAATTAAATCATTTAATTTTTTGGTCATTTAATTCTTTTTGTTAAGATTTTCCCGAAAATGGCTGAAGCTCGCACACTTTTCGCCTTTGTGTTGTCCGGTTTTTGGATGGACGTTGGACAACCGAAAGATTTTCTAAAAGGTGAGGATAAATAGTTGTTGCGGCTGTGGATCACCCATCAAAGTTTCAATAATACAATATTTCAGGAATGTCCTTATTTTTGGAACACAAGCGCAAGACAGAATCTACAATACTGGCCGGTGGTGATTCGGTACAAGGAAATGTATTGATTGATCCATCAGCAATTATTGGCAACAACTGCAGGATAGGCCCGAACGTGGTTGGTATGAACTTTTATCAAAAGTGATAATCTTGTCGATAAGAATCTGATAATCCGATATTCATTCATACATTGGTTTATTGCCGTGGATCGATGTCGATCGATTCCTATGTCGCACTGTCAAACATTATAGCGCGTTTGTTTATGTTCTTTATATACGGAGATTGACGTATCGATCGTTCTTTGTACGAGAATCCTCTGCTTGAACTTCTTTTGTGTCCATTTTTAACCAATTTTATCATAGATCAAAGATCGTGATCATCGAGATCAATATCTTCAAGGCTGCTCTTTAAGGCTATTACCATTATCAATTCTACTTATATTTTAGGTGATTGGACCACGGGTCCGCATCGAGGACGGTGTCTGTTTACGCCATAGCACTGTATTGTCGGACTCTGTAATTCGCACACATTCCTGGATAAATCAAAGCATTATTGGTAGAAAATGCTCTATCGGACGTTGGGTCCGCATTGAGAATAATAGCGTGATTGGTGACGACGTGGTAAGTTGATTTTTCAATGATTATTTTTTTATTTTTTTATTATTTATTCATCCCAGGTTGTAAATGACGAGCTGTACCTGAACGGAGCGCAAGTCCTCCCTCACAAGTCCATCTCCAGCAACGTTCCTGAACCTCATATCATAATGTGATGATAATCTAGGGCTAGGCCAATTGACGTGAGTGGTCGAGAGGTTAATTTAAATAGAAATTGTTTAAGGTCAAGTTTCCGTTCCATTGTGATACATTACATTCTGTGATTGCTGTTGTGAATGCCACGAGCGATTTTTGCTCTACTTTATGTAGTCTCTCTCTGCCTTATTGCACTGTGAATTCAAAAACGCCTCATATTTTGTTGTTATACGGTTTCGGTTGTAATGTAATGTTATGGGAGTTAGCGCGTGCAATTGTTATCTCTTTACTGTTGATTTGGGACTTCTTTCATATCGTTATTATGTTGATTTTGTGTTTTTTCCCTATGTGTGATGAATTTTTTATCGGTACGCTCCTATATGTTTCCGTGTCTGTATAGCAGAAGAATTACTGGTATCGGAAGGAATTTGAGTCAATTGGTGGTTACAGGTGTAGTTTTTAGGTAAAGGTAGGAAAAGATAGCAAGGCATGCAACCTCGGGATGCATGATGCCTGATCTGAAGGGCCGAATTCCAACGAAATGAATTCTGTGGCTGGCTCTATAGAACCTGAGGATTGGCTGGACATATCGGATTCATTATCGCTTCCTTCGCTGTCACTAGACGACGTACTGAATGAGGTAGCTCAGGCATCATTGTAAATACTAAATATTTCTAGTAGCTTTCTTCAGTATTTGAGGCCTAGCAGGTGATCAACCCAAGTCTGATTCCAGTCATAAACCCTAATTGGGTTCAGGTTCCTATGCGGAAGACTCTACCTCATGCACTTTCATTTTTTAAAATATTTTTGGCCTTTTTAAAGGACTCAACCTAACACCTTTAGGTGAGCCAATTCGACGACGATGCAACCTTAGATGGTCACCTGTCCGGTAGCATCGATCAGATTAGCACCCCTCCACCGGTCCCGACGTCCTACAAGCTCGACAGCCCAATAAAAACGAAAAGATCAGGTAAGTGGAAGGGTCACCTATTACTCATGACGTAGATGGGTATATTTTTCAGATTCTATATCTCACCAGCTGGTCTCTTTCCGATCGAAGAATGGCTCAGCCGTAGCGGTTGCGTTTAGAGCGCAGCACACCGCCATTGCAACGAGTAAAGGGGCTTTGCTATTGTTTGATGCGGAGGTAGGGTCTACCCACGTCTTTGTGGTTTACCCACAAGGATTTTTCCATAAAAATGTATTACAGGGTCGATTGGAACGGTTTTGGGCCGGGGGTGAGTCGGATGGCTCGGCATCTTGCGTGGCCTTCTCGGATAGCGGTCGACACGTGGCGGTTGGGTATAGTAAAGGCTTTGTCAAGGTAAGGTCTAATATCCTCAGGGCATTGTAGTTGCTTATGACGTCGTTGTAGATTATAAATACCAAAACCGGACATGTCGAGGAGATTATAAGGGAAGCAGTGCAAATGGGCCGAGGAGTGCTGGAGATAGTATACCTTGGCACTCGCCGTACAATTTTAACCCTGGACAGTGGTGGATCAGTGTTCGAAATACGAACACGACAGAAGTTTGCGATTGGTGGAAAGTCACGGGTAAGCCTCTATTGTTTGACTAAATATTTTTGATGCTTCTATTATGAAATCAGGCTTTTTTTTTAGATTCGATGTGTGTTTTCCGGTTGTAATGGTGAAGTTATCCATATGCGATTGCTGCCAAACTCTGTCCTGGCTCTACTAACGGTTACAAAAGTAGGTTTACCCTTTGAGTTATTCGTGATTTTGCGAGGGTAAGTAGGCCGGCTCCAGATTCTGCTGGTTTCAACGAGACTGGGTGGCTCAATCGTCTGCGTTTTTCCTATGGAGGCAAATCCGAGTTTTCCGCCGCTGTTGGACTTCATTGAAGAGGTAAAATTGCTAAATTTTTAAGTAACTCGCAGCATTTTTGCAATTCGTTGAAATGAAGCGATAAAGAACGTTCTCTTCTGAAGGATGACAACAAAAACGGTGGACGGGGTAATATCCGAATTTGCGTTGGACGAGGGAACTCTTTGAGTATGTTTCGGCTCAATAGTAATCATATCGGATCCAGGAAGAAGCCAGTGGTGCTCCTCAAGAAAATCTCTCTCTCACAGGTACTGCATTGACCCTTTTCTAGCTCTTACTACAAAAATTACTGGGAATGTTTTCAGCCGATTGTGAATTTATGCTTTCTCACAAAGTCGTTTCTTATCGGCTTCGATGAAAAAGGCTTCTGTGTGACAGTTAAGGACGACAAGCAAGTGCTATCGCAGAGCGCGTCTCCTTGTAGGATTCCTTTAGTGTTCTCTACTGCTGATTTCAAGGTCGGTAATGTGTCATAAGGTCCGCTCATACTCGGCAGCAAAGCAGTGCCGCTCTGCTGCCGAGTATGAATGGGCATATTCGAAGGTGCTGTTGTTTTTTGTTACTCTGTTAATTTTCAGGGCCTGACTACTGGGGGCAATGTAAGCCCTGCGATGCAGCACCTCGCCGACAGGGCCTGCTTTCAAACGCTCTGTCGTAAGTGCCCTCATGGATCCGTAATTGTGCTCTCACATGATGAATTGTTCGAAGTTTCACTTTTATCGGAGCATGATCAGCTGGAGTTGTTTGTGTCTAGGTGAGTGGCATTCCACTTTTAGAGCTTTTTGAAGACTTTTTTAGACTTTGAGACCTGTTTCACATAATTTTCATTCATTTACGTTTTTCATTCATTTATATATTGTAGAGGTGACCATATTTCCGCCTGTTTCTATCTACTCGATATTCATCGCGGTCGTATTCGAGCCGAAGAGCGATTGCAAGACAGTCTTCCTTCGCTGCTTCGTGATCAACTTCGACGACTTCTTGATGTGGCGATGAGTGGCTGTAAGGAGGGGAAAGTTGCCGATCTCATTGCTCATTATAAGGTCAGCCTTCTTAGCTCTTTGCGTATTTGTATTCATTTAATCTCAGTTCTTTAGACCCATATCTCTATATTGTTGACAATTTGTATTGGTACCGAAATGTTCCCATTTTTGTATGAGGATATATGGCCGAGGTAAGTGCTCTTCTATTCATTCTCTCATTCCATAGGGTATAATTGATCTTAATATTTAACTCTTTTCTTCGCTTTTTTTTACTTTTTTTTCAAAAAAGTTTTCTCGTTTTAGAGTAGAAAGAGACGTCCTATCCCGCTACATATTCCTAGAATCTCTCGATGAGTTTGTTCTGGATGGAGCCCTGGAGTCACCTCCACCTGCCCTTGTTTCGGCTTATATTACCCACTTGGCCTCTGAAGGCCACTTTTCACAGTTGCAGGCTTCTGTAGTTCGATTTCCTATTGAGTCTATTGATTTGCATTATGTGAGCATAGAAATTTAACATTTTTATCACTACTATCACTAGAATGTCACCATTTTAGGTCATGTCCACGTGCAAGCAAAACGATCTCTACGATGGTATTATTTATGTGATGAACAAAGCCCTTAATGATTATCTGTCACCGTTAGAGGTGGGGCGATTGTGAATTGCCCATTATTTTTTCAGATTTTTTAATCGATTTTTTGATTTTTTTCTCAGGAAATGCTCACAGATGTGTCGTCTTTCGCCTCACATGAGGTGATGTCAGATTCGGAAGTGGAGCGGGGTAACCGCCTACTGTTATATTTGCATTGCTGCCTCGCCGGGCACGCTTACCCTTATGGAACTCTCCCACCAGATCACTTGTGCACCGTGCCTACCCAGGTATGTGTTTCTAAGAGTTTACCAAGTTTCCATCGGTTAGGGTAAACTTCCGTCTTCAGGTTTATCGTTGCATAACCTCTCTGAAAGGGAAGGATGGCTCATCTTCAGGGGTTTCATACCCATATCTCCGAATTTTACTTCTCTTTGATGCTCAGCAGGTTTGTATCAGTTGCGACCGGTTTGATAATTATTTTTATACGAAATTGATTTTAAGTTCACCCATGTTATTCGAACCTGCGCTGATGCTCCCATCTTTCAAAGTGAGGGCAGGCTGCAGCGGCTCATCGAAAATGTAAGTTTATCAAGGGTTTGTACAAGTATGATGGTATAATATGCTCTGATTTAAAAGGAAAAAATCGATTTTTCCCGTTCTATTTGATCTATGCATGTCACAGATTGGTCGGCTAGCAGTGGAGCTTCGCAACGAATCGGCGTTGACGCATTTTCTCCTACTGATCACTCAGTTGGTGGACGCTTCTGGTGTGGTGACACCTGTCGAGATTGTCGAGAATGTAAGTAATATTGAAAAAATGTTTTTTACTACTATTATTATTTGAAATTAAGATGGTGTTGTTCTTCCAAGCAATAGTTTAGGTAGTTGTCACGCTTATGCGAATGAAATTGCAAAATTCGTCGGCAGAGTTTGCTATTGTGGAAACACTTCGAGCGGTGCCCCAGATTGACAGAAGTGCTGTTCTTCGGATGGCTTCCTCACCGATGAGGTATCTGAAATTATTGATTTTTCAGTTTATTTCCCTCTTTTACCATTTAAGTGTTGAAAATGGCTTTAAAGTAGTAGGAGGGTTCTGTCCTTCTCCAGTAAACTGTAAAAATTGATTCAATGAGGGTAGACCTCAGTAGTTCTTTTTTTGTAAAAACGTTGACCCTGTTGAGGAAGGAAATATGCACCTTTATCTATTGCGCCGAAAGAAGATTTGTCGATCTGATCAACTGCTACATGCGCGATGCGGATAATGAGGTAGGTTTTCATATTTTCATTAAGTATGTAATTTTTATTGTAGTAATATTTGTTTCTATTTTGTTTTCATTTCTATCAGATAGTTTTCTCGGTTATCATCCTGTCATTATCGGCTTTAGGGAATTTTTGCGGTCATTCGACGGATTCTCCGCGCAGACCTCACTGAGCAGGAGTTTCAGGAAGTGTCGGACGTCGTGTGCCAGCTAATTCCTGTAAGCTTTTAGAGTTGATATTATTTTTTTTTATGTTTCTTGTTATTTTTATTTTCGTTGGTTCTTACGGCCTTAGAAATTGCTTGAAATTTAAAATTTTTCAGCGACTTTCTGTCGTGGATGCCAAGGACTGTGCTGATCTGGTTATCGAGTGCTTTCCCAACTATTTCCAAACGTTGCGCTCGCATATTCCTGAGGAACGAGCTGCCAGTTTCCCTTTACTGAAAGCTGCCTTCGAAATCAAGTGAATTATCATTTTGATGTAAAAAATACGAAATTTATCAAGGAAATTCGTTATTTAGACAAGAACGACAAGAGAATTTCCTGCAGATGGACGAGGAGATTGAAGAGCATCTATTTGGTATAGTGTTTGAGGGGCTGGTGAAGGGACGAGTAGCTCACCTGGACCATACTTTGCAGGTGAGGTCTTTCCACCTTTTTTCAACTATTTTTCTTTCTTTTTTAAATATTCACTCGAGTTCGGGTTTGTAGGATTTACTACTGTATTGGTTGCCGACTGGTTCTCGATCCGACTTCTGTCTGAATCTGGCTGCGGCGGCTGAGTGCACCAATACCACGCTACTTCTAATGGAGACGCGTAATCGACTAGAAGATGCGTTTGAGATTCTTTTCAAGCAGATCAGCGACCATGAAGCCGATCAACAACAATTTGGTTAGTACGATAGATTATCGATTTTTTGATCATCCGTGGATTTGAACGTTCTAGTGCTCTGGTTAGATAGAGGTCTGTCGTTCTGTAGCCGGCATACAAGCGTGGCTCATTCGAAGGGCTGGCTGATCCAGATTATGCGAATGGTGACAAGAGTTGTGGTTGAGAACGACACTGGAGGTCAGTGTATAAATATTATTCTTTTTCCTTGGTTTTTTTATTTTTATTATTTTTAAAAGATTTCTTTCCACTTTTTAATCAACCTCTGGGCTTTGCAGACATGGAAGCTCGACTGCGCTCGTTGGCCGGTGGAATCCTTGAGAACGGCTCTGAGCACTCACTGGAGCTCGTCGAATGTCTTCTCGACTATCCGTCGTTCAGAAATGGCTTGTTCAGGTGACTTTTCCAAGATTTGTAGCATATATTGAATATTGATCGATATATGTTCTAGCGATTACGCGCAGTTGATCAATAAGATTCTCGGGACGTGTTCACATGAGACCTTTCTATTGAAACAGCTTCTGTTGTGCATTGTGAGTGCTTTCCACTTGGTCTCTTTGAATTTCTAGTTCTTGATTCTTTTGTTTTTGCTTTTTCTTTGAATTAACTGTCAGAAGTAAATTTCCTTTCACTCAACTGTACTGTGGTGGTGGATATTGATCAACCAGCCATTCAGCGGCCTGCCGGCCGACAAACGGCCGCTAAGAACACACTAAAACAAAAATACATGAACTGAAATGAAGATTTGAAATAAAACAAAAAAGATTTTAAATAAAGCGGCGAACAAATAGCATGTAGCAAAGACGGCGAGCCGAACTGATGAAATGCGACCCTGGGAGTACGGTAACGAGCAATCGCGGCGGGACCCATATGAGCCACCCACGACAAACATCGCTTGTGTTTCACTTACTATGTAGTAGAAACTTTGTCTGAGGGCGAGAACTGTAATTTGAAAGGTATTCACACCATATTTCTAGGACCAAGAAGGTTGCGAAGAACTAACGGCGCTGCAGACACAGTTTTCACGGAAAACTGGCGAAGTGATCCAGGACAAGTGTGTTTCATGTCGAACTGCCGATGCCAAAGCTGCATATCTCTTCAGGTAGTCTGTTATTTCTGCATTTTTTCGTCTTTTTATTCCCTTCTTTTTCATTTTCTTGGATTCTCGTGCCTCGCAGAGCTGAAATTTTTCCAGCTGTGGACACTTGCTCCATATGGAATGCGACAACGGGAGTCGTCGATGTCCCTGTACCATTGAAAATGTAAAATTCGATGGACAACATCACGACACCCATATGTCAATGCTGAGGCCACGTTATCAGCGGCGATTACAGCCCACAAGGGACATCTTTGTCAACTGGGATGTGCCCTTGAGGCTGACACCTCACTGATTAATTGCCTTCCCCATAAATACCTATGAAAAAGTACCTTATGTGACTATTTCACCCCAATGTGATCTTTCTCTGTTAGAAATTTATGTTGCAATGTTGTATATTTAGTGTGCTCGTTCAGGTTACTGAGAATTTTGCACAATCGGATTCGTTATATGTGTAGGTGTCTGTGAGCATATTGGGGGAAATATTTATAATAATGCCATGTCGGGTTTTGTCCGCAAAAACGAGATAGTTGTAATTAATTCGATTTAGATATTATTGTAGAGACCTATCAGATAAATATTATTATTTTATTGGGCGTTAAGGCTCGAACGGAACCCGAACATTCAGATTTGCTGCAATGAAGGTAAATTTTTAAAGAATTCTTGTGATTTTCGTTTTCGAAAGGGATGTTGTATAGCCGTTATGGTTTTGGAACTCGGAACCCGACCTCAGGAAAACTATTGGAGGCGGGAGTTTTTCAATTAATGAAGCAATTCCATGACTTACGATAACAAAGGGACCCACACGGAAAACGCTCCTATTCCACTTTGCGGCTCCCGGTGGGCGTTGGACGAGTTCACCCGCACCCCTTGGCGGACGAGTTTTCGTGTTTCGCGGTTTTTTGGGATCAATGGAGCCCACGCCGCATGTCTTCACTTATTCGTGAAATAATTGTTCCGATATTGCCCTGGTTTTACTTTTTAAACGCTCGGCTTAATAATCCTAACCTCTTAAGCCCTTAACGATAGCTACTTACTTTTTCCGGACATTAGTCACCAGCTTTACCGGTCCGGGTCCCTCCCCAACATGAGTTGAAAGGGTCCCAAGAGAGAGCAAAATTTGGTGGACCGCGATCTTTCTAATGAACTTGTTCCTGTGGGGCTGGAAGGGTTCCTTTATTTGTGGTCCAATTTATCTTATCTTTTTTTTCTAATTTTGTCTACAAACATTAATTTTGTGGTTCCGTGGACCTTATAATTTCAGAAATGCCAAGCTTCAAATGTGTAGTGTGTGGAAACGGTAACATGAAGGACAAGAAACGGAAAACATCAAGGAATCCTGCCCAGTTAGCTCTAGTGGCTACAGTATTGGTGAGTTTGGCCATTTTGTTGGAGGGTTTTATTTGAAAGACTCACCTGTCAGGTTTGTGGATGTCAGAAATATACCCTGGGTAACGGCTCCACAGAACCTTTATCTTTTTGAGCGGTTTTTGAGTGCTAAGTGGCTTCGGCAATCTCACTTGAATCGCCTATTTTTATTTTATTTTATTTTACTTGCACTGTTAGGTGCGCCAAATAAAACACTTGAATATCATCAAACCACGACACCGTGCCAAATCTCGAATAAAAAACCTACAAACCCTAAAACAAAGTGTTGGTAATTTTTGCGGCATCCCAGTCTTTAGTAGAGACTAACATGTGTGCAAATAGATGTGAGGAACGCCTTCTAGGTCCATTAGAAGACAGTCGAATGGTTTCATCGTAGAGATCAGTGCTACTAGGATAACTTTGGTCCGACAGGCTCTAGGGCCTAGCCAGCTTAGTGCAACAAAAGCGGTGGAAGACACCAGAACGTCCGGGCTACAACCGTGCGAATTCGGGCGGACTTTGTCTCTTTCAGTTTCCACTAGCGTTGCAGCCCAAAGTGCCTAGTAGCGAGTTAATAGTAATAGATAACTTTAGCTCTAGCGAATAAAATGTCGAGGACAAAAGATAGGAGGCTTCTTCAGAAGGTAACGAAAATGGAAAAGGCCTATCGATCGATCCCAACTTCATTTTTTATTACCAACCATTTTTTTCATAATGATAGCCATTTTCCAATAGGTCCACTCAGGACGCATGGAACAACATTCTCTGACTGCTCTATTCAAAGCCTGTGGCAAAGGAAACTATCGACGACAAATCTGTCATGAGCACTATGTGGATGCCGTAAGTCAATCCTTAACCTTTTCTCATATCTAAATTTCCTCTTTTATATAGTTTATTGCTTCATATTCAGGCGGCCTGGATAGTGCGAGAGTCGTGCCTCGGGCTAGAGGATGGACGTCTCATCAATATGCATTTGAGTCTCATCCTGGACAGTCCGTTCCACACCTCTGAAGTGTTGCCCGAGGAGCTGCTTGGGCGTCTTCAGAGCTACGTGAAAGAGTCCGACGTAGGTGGCTTTTTTATCATATTTTGTTCATTTTTTGTGCTGTGTTGCAACCGTGGGTCCGCGTGGTACAGTGGTAAGAGGCGCCTGCTGACACCCGCACGGCCGAGCGATCGACCCCGGCCCGGGCTAACCAAGCTTTCCATCTCTCCAGGGTCGGGTAAATTGGTACCAGACTTGTCTGTGAAGGTAAAGACACTGACCTGGTATAGCGGCTGGCCCCCGCAGGTCATTGTATAGGCCAAATACCAGGGGTGTGCGGAACTTCCGCTTCCGTGTTCCGAATTCCGGTTTCCGGCCGTTTTTAGCTCTTCCGTTCCGTTTCGTGTTCCGCTCTGTTTTTGGGCGGAACACGGAAACGGAAGAAGAAATCGAAGACCTCCACTGTGCAAGCTAACAACATGGAGACTGAAGTTATTGTGCTGACGTCGATGCGATTCATTCGAATTCTGGTAGAATGAAACCAATGAAGCGAAGTACACTCCCCCCTCCTAAAAAAACTTGCAATGAAGTAACTGTTGGCACCTGCCACATTGTCCGAGTGCAAGAGATCGTATTCTTCTGCTGGTTTCATTGTGAGCGATCTGAGAAAAAGCCTCGTTCCCCAAAATCATGAAAAAAACTGCTGCTTCTCCACCATGACATGCTCGTTTTAGGCTTTTAATTCTGTTTTGAAAGCATTCTTGTCTATCACGCCAAGAAAGTCCGTCTTTCTCTACGTACTTGTCTTTGGCTTATAATGAAGTTTATAAAGATAAATTTCCACCGTTTACTTTGAAGCTATTACCAAACATTGAACACCTTCACCAAAATAATAGACACATTCTAGTGGAAACAAAACGAGCGTTCTGTGGGTACCTTTAGAGACAGAAGTGAAAACTTTTTGTGGTCCGATTTTGGCTAAATTCTAATAATTTAGTGATTTTTGCACTATTTCCGGCTTCCGTGTTCCCCATTCCGGTTTCCGGCCATTTTTGGCAATTTCCGTTCCGTCTTCCGCTTTCCGCTTTTTTGGAAAAAATTTCCGCACACCCCTGCCAAATACGCATTCACCAAGCCTCTACAACGTGAATGGAACAGGAATGCGGCGGCGCGTTCTCAGGGGACTGATCAACGCCGGCACCCGTTACCTTTACCTCTACTTTTATGTTGTAACCGTACCATATTTTTTCTTCGTAGGGTGTTCCACTCCCGACGGACGCAGATGTCCTGAGATTCTTGAAGGAGAGCATCAAGTACTATGGGGCCCGGGTGATCTCGCTACCTGTCGATCCGCTTTCTAAAGCCGCTGAGGTTGGTAAATTAGTCTTCAGTGCCTACAGGGTAAAGTTTACATCCTCTGAAGTTTCCGAGTTCATTTTAAGGAGCGTAGGGAGGTTACAATGGATGCTAGGGTAAAAGTAGAACCATTGGTGGAGGACTCTCCGCCGATACTTCTGAACACTCGGTCGAAGAGAGCAAAGATATCAGAGGTTAGTTTTGCGGCTTTTCTGATATTTTAGGTAGATTTTAGTAAAATATTCATGTTTAGACCACCCAAAAACCAATCCCATCTCATAACTACTCCAGTTATGCGCCCATCGCCTCAGATGAAGGCGAGCCGACCAATCCATGGCAGAAGATGTTCCTTGTCGATGGAGAACAACTAAAGACGCTCTTTCGTTTCTGTCCAAGTTGTGGGTATAAGCTGAAGGACGGCACTAACCCTCTTCAACTGGAAACCGACGGAACTGCTCCTGTGGTTCATGTGAATTGCCCGAACTGTTTGCGAATGTCGCGAAAGAAGGTGACCTGGGTTGGGCAGAAGACGATCGTCAACCATACCAAGGTGCGCACTCTCGAGGGCAATTTCAACCTTGTTTTGGCTGCTCTGACCAGTGGAGTCTCTTACAAGGTTAGTTTGAACAATTCTACCTTTACTTATCTTTTTTGATGGTTGCTGCTATGTATGATGGAAGCGGGCCCCAGATTCATAAACGGACGAGCGGTCTCCGAAACCGCGACGCTGCCAGAATCAGACGGCAGAGTCGATGAGGGATTGCGTTTAACAGAGGAAGTTTAGGATAAGTAGATAAAGGAGGGCGCCATTCAGGGTATATCTCGAGGTTTTTTGGAGGTTTACCGATGATGAATCTTGGTTCAGATGTTGTGACGGTGACGGTGCCTGCCGGGTTCGAATCCCGCGCGACGCTTCATTTTTGCGATGACCCTAGTGCCATCCTTATAATTCTTTATATATTCCCTCAATAGTCATTCTTTTCCGTTTAAATTCTTGATAGAAGTTGCAGAGCATTGCTCGAGTGGCCAAGGACATCAACATGGCCTTCATCTCAAAATCGGTGTTCTGTAGAATTTCTGACAGTCTGTCTCATCTGATCTACAATGTCTACCTAAAAAATCAAGCTGGAATTGTTGATCTCATCCGATCTGCTTACCGGGTAATCGATATTTTCTTATCGATTGAATTGCAATCAGGCATTTTTCTGTGTTCAGAAGACTGATGAAGGAGAGGGCTGGGATATTGCCGTCCATGTCTCGTACGAATCTCGCGGACTCTTCGCCTCTTTCTGCAAGGTTCTTGCTATCGATCTGCGTACAAAACTCTGTATTCATACTGAAGTTGTGCACAGTTTCGAGACTAAAACCTTGGCGGGTCGTATGAAAAAAGACGGTTTTCGTCGTCTGTTGGCATGGTTCAAGGAGTGGAATATCCGAATCCGATCGATAACCAGCGATCGTAGTCCTCAATACGGTAGAATCATCGAGGACTTTAACATCGAAACCGGTTGGGATGCTCGATGGTTTGTCAGCTCGTGGAATCTTGCCAAGCACTTTGGTAAACAAGTACGAGAGGTATGTTCCAAATATGTTCAGTATATACCATTTTCATTTTAAGATGGACACTTTTCAAACCAATATGGATGTTGTTCAAACCAAAATGGACGTTTTCGACCCAAAATGGACGTTTTTCAAACCAGCTCCCGCAGGGCAATGTCCTTTTTGATTTGAAAAACGCCCATTCTGATTTGAAAAACGTCCATTTTGGTGTGAACGACGCCCATCTTGGTTTGAAAAGTGTCCATTTTAAAATGAAAATGGTATATTAACTTAAATGTTCTTTTGTTTCTAGGCCTCAAAAAGAGATGGTTGCTCGTCCTTGAAAGATCAAATAAGCGCTTTGAAGACTCATCTCTTATACTCGGTAGAGAGCGGTCTAGCCACAGGAGACGGCACTAATATCAAGCACATTTTCAACGGCTGCTTATACCATGTCGCAGGTGTTCATTCGTGGGATCAGGTGAGTTCAGACTAATACCTCCACCTTTACCCATTATCAGGGGTGTGCGGAACTGCCGTTTCCGTGTTCCGAATTCCGGTTTCCGGCCGTTTTTGGCCCTTCCGTTCCGTTTCGTGTTCCGCTTTGTTTTTGGGCGGAACACGGAAACGGAAGAAGAAATCGAAGACCTCCACTGTGAAGGCTAACAAAACGGAGACTGAAGTTTTGTGCTGCCGCCTACATTATCCATTCAAATTCTGGAAGAATTAAACAAACACAGCGATGTACACCTCCCCCTCTAAGGATACTTGTAATGAAGTATTTGTTGGCACCTGCCACATCGTCGAGTGCGAGGGATTGTTTTCTTCTGCTGGTTTCATTGTAAACGATCTGAGAAAAAGCCTCTCCCCCAAAATCATGGAAAAAACTGCTGTTTCTCCACCATGACATGCTCGTTTTAGGCTTTTAAGTCTATTTTCAAAGCATTCTTGTCTATCACGCCAAAAAAGTCTTTCTGTACGTACTTGTCTTCGGCTTATGAAGAATTTTATAAAGACAAATTTCCACCGTTCTCTTTTACGCTATCACCAAACGTTGAACACCTTCACCAAAATAGTAGACACACTCTAGTGGAAGCAAAACGAGCACTCTATGGGTACCCTTAGTAACAAAAATGAAAACTTTTTGTGGTCCATTTCATCTAAATTCCAACAGTTTAGTGATTTTTGCACTATTTCCGGCTTCCGTGTTCCGCATTCCGGTTTCCGGCCATTTTTGGCCATTTCCGTTCCGTCTTCCGCCTTCCGCTTTTTTGAAAAAAATTTCCGCACACCCCTGCCCATTATCCTACTATAATAATAAGCGAAACCCAAGCGATGTTTGTCATGGGTGGCGCATATGGGTATCGCCGCGATAGTCTGTTACCGTACACCAAATGCACCCAAGCGACAAGGGAGCTGATAAAATTGCATCATTTTTTTTCAATCTGCCTTAAATATTGTGGGTGATTAAGTGGTGTACTTCCGAAATTTCCAGAATTTCCATTTCATCTGAGGCGGCCGATAGGCCGCTGGGGTTGATGATATTCAGAGATTTTTTAGGACGACATGACGGGACCATATTGTCGTTGTCAACATGAAGATCTCCCCCTGGTTGATGAAAATTACATCGCCTTCGGCACTCCGGCACACGAGGTGTTGAAGAGTATCGTTCTTCAACCGGAATTCCAACGCGACCTATGCAGAGCTGGTTCGCACGAGGGAAGCCTTTACGGCGAGAAGAAAAAGGCATTGGATCGTATCTACTGCACTAAAGATGTGTACTTGTGAGTTTAACTATGCGTTTTAGAACTTCTGTTTCAATATACGATTCAATTCTGCATATAAATCGAGTGCATGGCGTACCCTTAGCGAGTTAATTAATGAAAATCAGTACACTATTATATTTTTTGAAATTAAGGACTCTAAGCTACGAGGTGAACACGGCCATGTCAACCCTACACATGAACGATCTCACGATAAGACTTGCAGAGTTATCTGGTGAGCGGAGTTTGAGTTTTAAAAAATTTACAATTTTTATTTATTATTATTTAGACGAGCGAAATCTGCAAGCTGATCAGCAATATCAAGAAATCAGCCGAAATATAAGCATTCATCACCGATGGAGACAGGAAATTCGTGAATCCTACAAAACGGACCTCCTGCAGGATTTGAACTCGGATCACACGACTAAAATGGAATCGAATGGCCTTGAAATGCATGACGTCACGCATGACGTCACAGCCAATGGCGGAGAGGATCTCGATGAGGAACTCGCTCTACTCTACCCCACGGACTCGTCTGTCTTCGATTCGGACGAGGACGTAAAGTCCGACACCGAGGTATCCAATTCTTACCCAAGCTTTTGCACTTTTACCCTTTGGTTTTTCTGTTGGTTTTCGTTAATTCTTCTTATTTGAGGTATTCTGATGCTATTTTGGCCCTCTTTTGAATCTTTCAAGACTAATGGATCCGGCGACCAGGTATCTCATCGGCAATTATTCTAGTTTTTTTTTTGAAGTTTGTTTCTTGAATCTGATGATTCAGGAGATCTCTTGATGAATCATCGCCTCCCCTGGTGAGTGATCGCTCCATCAATCAATCACTGCGGTCCAGGGAAGGATTGCACTCAATGTCATCGATCGATAAGCAATCACGGATTTCTCGAATCGATAGAATGCTGAAGCAGGGACGATCGCTTTCACGTTGTTTTTACCAATTGTTGTGGTTCCTGTTACCACTTTAAACACTACAGTACCGGTATTGTGTGTAACTTATTCTTAAATAAACTTCTATAAAGTTCTTACATATTTGTAAGCTGTGATTTATCTTAGGGCCCTTTACAGACCCGACGACGTGCAATTTGAGCGACGAATTAGCCTTTATAAATGAAATTGAGCGAAACACACGACGACGAGCATTCTCGTCCAACGCGACGTTTGCGGCGGCCGCATTGCTCTAATCGATAACTGTTGGAGACGCGCGGTCACCGCCGCGCGAATTCGTCGCTCATTTTCTTGTCGTCGGGTCTGCAAGGGCCCTTAGATGTAAAAGGCTGACTATGATGTTTCAGCTTCAACCTTCTTGGTCAAATCCTACCCATCACTATAGTAAACTGCGACCGGTCGTTTCCATGGACTATGAACATAACTATGTAATGTTAGTAACCCTACATTAGGCAAACACTTTGTTTTTCTGGTATTGTAGTAGTTGGCTGCACGGCGTGGTTCATCCCTCGTTGTCAGCGATGAGCACATTCCTCAACAGTCCTCTTTCTCTCGCATTTCTGCCCACTTTACCGTGCTCGTGAGTTCGCTACATTTCAACTAGAGCCACTAAAAACTAGAAAACTATACCGTATTCTCTCCAATTCTGAAAGGGAAATAGGCCACTGTTCAGGGTGGACCACGAGCCCAGCGTGATGCCTATGGCAAGGAACCAGACCTGTCCACGAGTGAATCGTATCGTTTTCCATTTTCCTGATGATGTCATTAAAAGCAGCAAAATTCTTCATCGATGCACCTCCATAATGAACAGCATTGACAAAATTGTACAGTAAGTTAGTCGACATTCACTATGCCTCCGCGATTCTGAATGGACGACGAGCGCACGGCGCGTTCTCAGAGGACCGACCAACTCCGACCACTTTCAAAGGCATACATTAATACCTGTAGACGTACTCCGACAGCCGAGACAACCAGTTAACATGTGACTACATAGAATTCACCTCTTTCGCTCGTATTTCATCAGTGATAAGAGCTTATCACCTCATAATTTTTTCCCAAGGGTAGTGCATTCTGCTAGTCATCAACCCAAAACCAGTCGCCGTAGGTGGTAAAACGTTATTCTACCGGACGATCTTTACCCAAAAGTTCAGAAAGAACGGAATGTATCGCAACGCGTGCCTAATCCTACAGGCAGGAGCACAGGCCACGATGCGGCTCGGCTATCATGCAACATTACCAAGAAACTGGAATTCTCTGGTTGAAGTGCCATTCTGCTTGAATCTCAGCAAGGTATTTAGGAATTATAGTTCCATCCTAAAGCCTTAACTCCACCAACAACTGTTTTAGAACGGCAAATGCCCTCGGGCGCTGGACGCCGAACAGCTGCAACTGACCGAGAAGTGGCTAAGCCTCCTGAACGAGATTCTCGAACCGTTTCAAAATATCACTCCGTGCCTACTCGAAGCCATCGCTCCCACCCAGACTGTATCAAAAAACTTCAATGAGGACAATGCCGGTGACACCCACAATGTCAGTGAAAAGCAGTTATCCAAACATTCCGAAAATTTCAAGAAAAAACAATTCGCCAAAAATTTCAGCACTCAAAGGCAAGTCAGCTCTGAAGAACGAAGAGGTAAAATGATGAAAAAACGACACCTAACACGAAATCGATAACGATGCCCCATACTGTGTAGTTTGAAGTTTGTTTTCAATGAATGTTTTTGAATGATGAAATTGAAAGAATGAAAAAGAGAGTGGGTACAAGAAACGTATTGTAACAATTTATATAAACAAATAACAACTCAATTGTCGGCTCCTCTCCTGGACTTGAGCACCTTCGACACAATCTTCTGCTCCTCAAGGAGGAAAGAACGGATGATGCGCTCCTTCACGGCATTGGGAGAAAGGCAGCCTCCATAAGTGCGGGACACCGTTCTCTGGTTCTTCTTCAGTCTGGTGAGCTCACGGGGACGAGCAGGCGTGATCTAAAATATAAATTAGATTAAAAAATAAATAAGAAAATGAAACCAGAATATAGATTAACTTAAAATTAAATTATAAATTCACTGGAGTTAGCAACTCTTTGGAGTATTGAATAAGATACGGTTTAGATGGAAATAAAGGACTTGATGCACCGTTATTCCCATGACAATGGGAAGATTGGGTGCAGCTTTAAATAGCGTAGAAGCTTACACTATGAAATTATGAGAAATCGACGTTGCTAGGTTTCTGCACACGAAAACAGTACTTATACATAGAACATGACAAATTGAAAAGATGCCGGCAATCATATTGAAAAGCTTAACCCAACTGATGGAGTGCCAAGTTTGGGGCGTAGTCGACTCGATTAACATAAGTATAAATGAATAAAAACATCATCCACCACTGGAAGACTTCCAAGGTTTGTGGGAAATGTCCCGAAGAAGTTCGGAGACAGGAAATAAATCACGGTAAAGATAAAATGGGAGCAACTCAATTCAATGAAGAGTAGTTCGTCAAACTAGCAAATAGTTAGACAAGACAACGATTAAACCAAGCCTGGCTTGCGATCTAAAACCACAATTCTTTTCTTTGCCCAATTCCTACACTAACACTATTTAAATTTAAATAATAAAAAAGCAAACAATAGTTACGCTTCTTAAACATGTGATGGAACGAAAGGCACAAAGGAAATAAAAAGTAAATAAAAACAAAACAGGTGAAAAATCTCACTCACTCCGTGGAGCTTCACTCCGGTGTCCTTGCATTTTGGGATCGCTCCGCGCTTCTTCAGGTACTGGTAGATAAGTCGGCCGCCAGGGGTCTTGACAATCTTAGCCTTGTTTGATTTCGTGTTGTACGAAAGCCGGCGCCTGTAGGTGACTCGCTGAGCCATATTACCTAAAAATACCTTATTAAAAAGATAATACGATTGGAAGAGAGCGGACCATGCTAATTCAGACAAAATGCGAAACGTACGCCATCAACAAAGCAAAGCTTGTGATCACTAAATTGAAAAGCGGGTGATAATTCGTGAACGATCTAGTTTATTGATAAAATTGGCTAGGAAAATCAAGAATGAACAAGTAACAGTGGAGGACGAGGACATTTATTGCGAACTACACCTATAATAGTGCCACAGAAAAAAGAAAAAACACAAAACTCGTTTCCCAAGCTCAAAAACTGCTATATCAATCTTGGTTCCATCTGTTATCTAACTACCGGACTTTCCACACGTTTCCCAAGCTTTTTGTTCCCTACAATTATAAATTCAATGAGAATTCACTGTCATGCTAAACCATTTATTGATAAAGTCAACACAAAAACCCGTTTTTGTTCTTCACAGAGAAACTGAGGCTCAAATGGAAATACCAATTGGATAACGGAACAGCTAAGTGTTGGAGGAAATGGCATAGTCAATAGAACAATTCTAAACTATAACAAAATCCTATTCGCCTTCGAAAACGCCAGATTCACTAAATAAAAAGAAAACAAAATTTAGGCCGCCGCGAAATGAAATGAATGTCGTCAGGCAGGCCGAGTACGGTAGTTCGGCGTTGGCGCTGTGCTCGGTCGGCGGGAATTCGAACGCGAATTCCGGCCGAGATCAATACGGGGCCGGAGGCTTTGCTTGGTCTGGTCCTCTGAGGTGATGTACACTGCCTATTCTACATTATTCTAGATGTATAATCTTCCTACGGACTACCAGCACATTGTAGTAGCTTTATTGCGGTCCAGTACCCGCTGAAGTTCTGAAAATGCGAGCTGTTTTCATTTATCGGCTGATCCTGTGTCTAATTTCTTTTTAAGGGCGGCTAATTATCCTTCTTTATTAAAATTTTGAACACTCTTTGAAGAATTCGGGCGATTCGTTTGGTCTTCCTCACGTTTTCTGCATTATATTTATCTTACATTCCCCATTCGGAGAACAGCTGATTGGCTGATTCCTCTTTGTTGTTATCGTCGTCAATTTTCCAAGCATTTTTCTCCTCAGAAAATTCGTTTGTGGACCGTTTATCCCTCTGTCTATCCGTCCAAGTGTCCAAGTGCCCCCGGGATGCGCCGTGTACTTGACATCAGCCGAGTTTATTTGTATGAGTTCGATCTGTTTGGCCCGTACTGAATCGGAAGGAGTCCTTCTTTTCTTAGAAAGCCGATTTTGCCGAGATTTATGGTCCTAATCCCCTATTGGTCCCATATTTCCATATAGTGAAGGTAGAAAAAGGTAAACTGGTGGCATTGATCCTTAGGACATTTTGAGAGGACACGCCACACTTAGGACATTTTGAAACGATTTTTTTCGCACTAAAAACCCAGTTTCCTTCCTTTGAAAATTTTCTCACCACTTTACTCCGTCAAGGTATCAAGAGCTACTATTTCGAGACCATAAAAGTAAAAGTTAGATTGACTGGCGTCGATCAAACTGTCGTTAGTTTGCGCCATGCGCTCGTCTCCAATCCAGAATCGCAGAGACATGGTGAATGCGTATTTGGCTTAATGCTACGACTTACGGAGCCAGTCGCTACATGAAGTAAGTGTCCTTATCTTCCCAAATAAGTCTAGTACCTATGGGGATAGAAGACTTTGCTGTCCCGGGCGAAGATCGATCACTCAACCCTGCCAGTGTCACCAGCGCCCCTTGCTACTGTACCAATATCGTATAATAATTGCTGTACTATTTCGCTATTGGTAGAAGGCCATTTATGGATTTGTAGTTTTTCATGTGGCTGTGCAAATAGTGGGGCAAGCTCGTGACTGGCCACGATACATATTCGAAGCGCATCGCCGGCTCTTGTCTGACTTGTCGTCTGCACTCATTTTCAGGCCGCTCTAATGCTGGTTTTTCGTCGGCCGGTCGATACCCAGCACATTGTGACAAAGCCTCATAGTTTTTCAGCTCGGCCGCGCTGTGGTTGCATCGCCGGATATGGTTAAGCCGGGTAAAGTTGTCTCCTTTGTCTAGTTTCCACATAGTTTCAGTAGAATAATAAACCTCTAAAAACTCCGTGGACATGCCCGGAGGCTACTTCGCCTGGCTCCGATGTGGAAAATTCCTCATGTTTATGTTCTGTTCCAAAATTTTTGACGACAATTCATCATTTTGTCGGTCGGCACGCTGAAAGCCGAATCTCTCAATTCAATCATCCGCCGGCTCCCTTCTACGGTTCTTTTTCTGGGGAAATTTTCCCTTCCGTGGGAGTTTCTCTGATCAAAAACGGACACTATCCCACTTATTTGCACTTATTTGCACTCCTCTGCAACTCCCACTCTATTCAAAACACGATTTTTTATTTTATTATTTTATTTTCATTTTTTATTTTTCAGTTTGCGCTTATTCTAGGACATAATGTACACTGTTCTACTCCCGTTGCGTAGCGCTTTCTTGGCATCTGTGTAGTTCTCTTCCCCGCGATGATTGCCGAGCGGTGCAAAAACACTGCCCAAGACAGGAATCGAACCTGTGTCGCCACGGCCACAACGTGGAGTACTAACCACTATACTACTTGGGCCGATAGCGTGGCGGCAATGCGGCGCTCATGTAGCGCCTGTTTTCCCCGTCAATGTGTCGCGCTGGGAATCTCTCGGCGGCGGGGTCGTTCTTCGCTCGGGCCAATCGTTAACGACTCTCTTAATTAGTGCGATGTGCTTGGCGCGTCCTCGGAAAGAGAAGGAAGGGAGCTTGTCAGGGATTGATTCTAGTTATCATCTATGTTATCAGCAAAATTTGAAGGTTTTCAAGATTAAAAGATTATAAATAAAAGTGTAAATCGTAGGCCCATCAATATATGGGTGGAGGCATTCAACATAACGCGAGCCATAAACAGCTTGCTTAATTGTGTCCAGGAAGAGCGCGTAAATAACATCCGGGAGGTCGATTCCTTTCCGGCTCCGGCCCTTTACTGCAGTGAGTCCTTATGGTTTTTTGGGCTCCGGTGTAAAATTTAAATGTTCATATTTTTCGTGCGTGGTGTAATGGTAAGAGTCGATACTGACCCCCGGTCGGTTGAGTGATCAGTCCTCGCCCGTGTTCACCAAACCTTCGATCCCTCTGGGGTCTTGTAAATTGGAACTAGATTTGTCCGGGGAGGTAGAGATATCGACTTGGTATAGCGACTGACGCTAACAAACCCCTGAATTGGCCAAAATACACATTCATCATGCTCTACGATTCTGAATGGAAAACGCGTGCATGGCGCGTTTTTATGAGACTGACCAGTGCCGAACACTTTACTTCCAAATTGTTTTGGACGATTCGCGTATTGTTTCGCCGGCTTATTCGTGTGAATTTTTCTCCAAAACAAGAATTTTAAAGCAATTTTTGTAGTTTCAGGTGAGGGCAAGCACATGGAGCTGGCGTCACGTATGGTCTCGGCCATGACGAGAACCGTAGAGGCGCCGGAAAAGGCTAAATCTCCGAAAGTCGGCATGGTCGTCGACGTTTCCGACGCGAAATTTATCGGTGGATTCATTCCGTGTAAGTGCCAACTTAAATTATGTCTAAATTCAAGTTTTTAGAAAAATAATTAGAGAACCTAGTATTGATTTTATTCATTTCCTTTAGTCAGTTTTTTTTCGTTCCAGCTCTGGTGGAGAAACAGCTGTACCCGTACTCGCGACCAGAGTTTCTCTATTTCTCCGAAGACGAGATACTGCTCTCGGCGGATCAATGCGTCCGACCTGTGCTCTGCCCAAAATATCCCTCAAAAATGCCTCTCTATGCTGGGTATGCAGAGGTCATCAATGCGGGTAAGACGTTGTCTTACAAATGTTGTACATTAAAAAACACAAATTTCTTTATTCAAATTCTTTAAAAAATATTTTTACATTTTTGCTATTTTTTGAGTCGAAATTTTCTTTTTTTCTCTTTTTTTTTCGATTTTTTTTAATTCAGGAAAAACTGTTCAAAACGAAGACCAGGCCTCAGCACGAATGCTTACTCTAGTGCAGCAGGGACACGAGGCCGAAGAGGCCAAGGAGTTGGACCACTGTCAGAACACGTAGGAATTTTTAAATTTTCGAAAAAAATTGAGCATTGATTTTTTCATCTGTATATTTATTATTTACCATTTTTTTGGCTGTTCTCGTTTTGAATGGTCAATTTCCAGTTCCACGACTAGCCGAATGTCTTCAAAAGATGACGATGAGTTGGTTTCCCCGAACGGAGGCAGTGCGGTGAGTTTTACACACAAAACTACAAGAAGAGGTCTGGATGGGTGGCGTAACTCCGCCCATCGGTAACCACGCCCACGTTGACAGCAATAATTTCGATTCGAGAAATTTCAGTCCGGCTCCGGTGTGGCTGCAGCTCGAGCGGAAGCTGCCTTTTTCGCCATTTTCGATGGCCATGCGGGTTCGGGTGCTGCCCTAGTGGCCAGCAGATGTCTACATGAACATATAAAGGTATTTTAGCTTTTTTTGAGTTTTTTATTGATTTTCTCTTTACTAATTGCCCTTTGAACAATTGTTTCGCTTTCAGGCACGAATAGGTGAGGTACTCGAGTCGATCATTCAGTTGGATAGAAATGAGACCCTTCTCTCAGGCCGGCCCCGATCCGACTCCTCCTACAGTATCAGCAAGGTGGTGCATTTCAGATTTTTAGTTAAACTTTTCATAATTTTGCTTTTTTTATTGAGAATTTTTGTAGATGGACTCTGTCTCGATCCGATGTGACGAGCTAGTGATTGGCGCATTGGAGGCAGCTTTTGTCGATATGGTAAGTGCTTAAGTTTTCCGTCTGTCACCTTGGTACTCGTAGCCGCGTCCTCTGCGTGTCTGCCGTGAGGGAAAGCATTCTGTTTCTTTTGGAAAAAATTCCATTTTAAAGGACGCTCAAATTGCCGAAGACAAACAAACTTGGCGAATCGCTGGTGGATGTGCTGTGATTGCTGTGTTGGTTTTTCTCGGGAAGCTTTATGTTGGTAAGTTTGTTTTTGTTGTATTTTTATGTTACTCTTTTGTTTTACTATGTTAATATGAATAAATCTCTAAAGCATTAGTGCATTCAAAATCAATCGTTTATTCATTCAATATATTAAAATGTTCAATATTCAGCAAATGCGGGTGACTGTCGAGCGGTTCTAGTGACGGACGAGGGTTCTCGACCATTAAGTTCCGATTTCACCCCGGCAACAGAGAGAAAACGACTGCAGACTCTGGTAAGGTCCTCTCAGTATCGATATTGATTCTTCTTGATCTACTGATTTTCATAGGCTTATCAAAACCCTGAACTGATCGGCAGCTGTTTCTCTCGCCTCGAATACTCTCGGGCGTTGACGAAGAAGGATCTGAAGACTAAAGTTCTATTTCGGTTAGTTCCGACACTTCTCATTACTTTTCCATGTATGCTTTTTGTATATTTTTAGTTTGCATGCATTATATCATATATTTTTTGTAGACGCATATTATCAACCTTTTGAATATGTTGAACCTTCCAGAGACTGGTTCATGGACGGCTGGGCCGCGAAGACCGTGAAAGAGTGTGATTTGAAGCCGCCGTTAATCAGCGAATCATCGCGAAAGGTACCAATTTTTTGAAAATATCTCTAAAAATTTATTTTATTTATTTTATTATGGTTGCCAGTTCCGAAAAAGTTCTCTATTCCCTTTCAGAGACGTCTACTGAACACCATCGGAGTTTCTCGAGGGTTTGGTGATCATCACCTCTTCACCGTTGACGATCATCTACCGATTAAGCCGTTCCTGTCATCAGTGCCTGAGGTATGATCGCATTATTGATTGATATCGATTACTCTATCATGAGCGCAGCTCCTGTCACGCGGTGCGCATGCGTTGCGTCTTCCTCGCGCTAGGTGGGGTCATTATGACATGTGGTCCAATCGTTCTACGTTTTCAAATCGTTTTGCTATTAAAATGCGGTTTTTACCTTATATAGCATAATTAACCGGTAATCATGAATCGATAGGTTTTCATCTAGGTCCGTGTGTTCGACTTGAGAAGCCTGGATACATTAACCGACAAGGATATCCTCATTGTGGCTTCTGACGGTCTCTGGGATGTGTTGAGCAACGAGGATGCGGGCCTAATCGTTCGGTCCTCACTCTCAGCCACGGAGCAGAGTGAGCAGTCAAGGTATATTTTTACCAATACCTTACCCAGGTCGAGAACGAACTTCGGTTATGTTTTCAGATACTGTATGGCTGCACAGGAGTTGGCCATTGCCGCTCGTGGATACCCAGGGGGCAGTAACGGACACCGATGGACGATGAACAGCGGAGGGAGCGCTTCTACCGATGATATTACGGTATGGTAGTTCTGATGGGTAAACTCTCACCCAGATCGGTTAATTAACCTCTGCCTCAGGTGTTCGTCATTCCCCTGAAGTACTGTGTCGCTCCACCTTCTGAAGATGATGACGACGACGAGATGATAAGTCTCTGCTCCTAAGAGTTATAAACTCTTACCGGACAGATGAATATTTATTTATTTTCTAAATCCAATTTCCCAGTTCTAAGCTGTACCTGTTCGATCTCACTGCTGCTATTCGTGATCACTTCACTGTGAAATATTCGCTATACTATTGAGACATTTATAGACATTTACTCACGAGAAAAATAATAATAAAACAATCACAATAAATTAATTAGCGTTGTACACACGATCACAGTCAATTTTGAACAACCATATATTAAATTACCCTGAACTTGTACTTAGTGAAGCAACAAAGAGAAAAAAAAGTGAATTTACGATTCACAGTTGTTATGGGTTAAAGTGTCGGGGTACACATAAGAAGAAGAACTATAAAAAGCGCAATGGAAAGGCATTGTTCACTCGTCACAGAGACTAATACAGTAACTAATATAATTGTAAGCTCAATAAAAAAACAAATAGTTAACAACAAGGGAAGGAATGTGGCAAGACGATTGCAAAAGCGAGAACAGTGAGGGTTACGTTAGTCGCGTTCGGTTTTCTCTGATTCCTGCCGCTCTTTCAGCAGCTTTTCGTCCATCACCTTTAAATATCAACAACAAATAACAATGAGTATTAAATATTCAAAGTAAAATTTTATTGTCCATCTTATATTTAGCGCCTTATTCCAATTAGGGTTCTACTCACCTGCCAAATCCACTTTTGGGTGTCATCCGTATCGTCGCATGGGTTCATAAAAAGAAAACCTGAACCGTCTTTCTCAGCTGACAAACATTGATTCGACACCTGAATTGACATGAATTTGCCATAAATAGAGTAAAAAATATGATTTCGATTATTTGGAAGTCTACTCACAGGGTGATAAAGCTGATTGGTCTCGAATCGATACTTGAAGAGTTGGTTTCCTTTCATGCTATGGCTGAAAAAACATTATTTTATCTTGAAAATGAAGAATTTCACTAGTTCTAAAGAGGTTTTTGCATTTACCAATCAAACAGGACAATGGGAGCCTTTTCTATGGAAGTGGACGCATCGAAGCATACGTTACGACCGCCGGGGCGAATGTCATGCCATCGTGTCAATCTCATATTCTGGAATTCGCATAACTAATAAAAGAAACAAAAAAATTCGGAAGTTTGCATAAATAAAAAAATAATAAAGACGACTAGGTAGGGCACCTGTTCTCCTGCGACGTTCGGATCATCACTGGAACATTTCGATAGGCCAAATCGTTGGTTGGCGGATTTGAAATTTGTATTTACGCACATGTCGGCGCCTTTGTTGCGTAGTTCACCTACAGTAAGATTTTGAATGGAAATTGCACGAATTGCTAAATCAAAATGATCGATAGTAGTACCGCGACAAAGATCAATAACGGTGATCTATCGATAGGATTAAAGGACTAACCACTGGCCGACGGTTTCGGTTCGACAGCCGGATAATACTTGTCTTGATCGAAAGCAACCTCTTTCATGAACCAATCAAAGGATTTACAATTTAGGCGCACTCGAACTGCTTTTTGTCGTGATAGGTCACCTTAACATTATTAATAAATATATAAATATTCATATTTTTACAATAAACACCATACCTGTGTCGGCTGTTCCAACTCCTTGTCTATGCTTGTATAAATGGTGCTTATATTCGTCCATCCACACCTAAAAGCGGCTGAGAAAACATACTAGAAACTGGAAAAAAAAATTAAGAAGAGTTGTTGAAAATGACAATCTTTGATAAAAAACCTGAAGATATCTAATGGGTCAAACTATAACTATCGAAATCCAGATAGAATAAAGCAAACATCTGCCTACTCTCTATCAATCGGGTCCAAAATCCAACACCTCGGTCGAGTACATGGCGCGATCCTCATCAAACACATACCAGAAAGTGTTATTTTTTCTTAGCTTTCATCCAAGCTATGATTCGTTTCGATTGGTTCCCTTTCGACAAAGTTATGAGATTTCAAGCAATGGGTACATTTTTTGGGACACCCTGTAGATGTTGGTGAGAAGAAGAAATAGCATCTTTTTGAAAAAAAATAATATAAAAACACCCACCTCAGCAACCCTCCTATAATTCCGACTGATAAAGTCACCAACGCCGGCACTCTTGAATGGCATGTATTTACACCTGTAAATGTGACCAACACGGGAGCATGGCGCATCCACCATGCGTCCATGACACTGCCAAACCTGAATTGGTAAACTTTTACCTCTCACTCAGATTTGTCCCACTTTTGTATACTAACCTTAAAACTGAGCTCATACTGTTCACCACCCCAAATGTCCAGACCATCATCATAACCGCCAAGTTCCCAGAACCACTTTGCAGATATCGCAAAATAGCCTCCGGCCATTACAGGGCTCGGGAATGGCTTCGTAGGGTTTTCCAGGTCCTTTCTCGTTAGCGGCAAGCGTTTGTAGTTGAACGACCAATCGAACGACCCTAGATGATAGATAAAAGATAAGATAAGATATGTTAGCTGACGATATTAGCCGCATGAGAGCTCTTTCGTGAACAATCCTAACAACATTGAAAAACTCCCGCAAAGTATAAAAAGCGAACAGCTGCCATACAACGATAACTGGGCATGAAATGAAAAATGAAATGGAAATTAGCGCAAATTCAATAAAAAATGCAATGAAAAATCCAAAAAATGGTCGTAACGGGTAGAAAGAAAGACACTACAGTAACTACAGTATAATATCGTTACAGTACGATCAGTGAGCATTTGTACTTGTTCAAGCTGAATTAGTGGACTAAAAATAGGGCTGTTGTTACCCGAATAGCGGGACCATAATCAGAGAATACTCGAGGAAAATTTTTAAAAAATGCGCATAAAGTAAAGTACTGACCTCTGGCCCCTTCATCTTGTGGTCTGAGTTCGTACGTATCACAATCAATAATGTCGACGAAGGGACAAACGACCGTCCTGAAATACAGCTATACTTTGGCTATTTGAATCCCTCTTTAAAAACATAATTCTAATCATATAGAACTAATCAACAAAATTTCATGGTTAAAAACGAGAAAGGAAGTCTCGTGTCTAGTGATCTATGTGTGATGATTCTCTTAATCAAAGAAAAACGAAAGGAAAAGGAAAAAGAAGGAAGAAAAGAAAAAGAAAACAAAGCAATGGCAACTCAGAAAAAAGTAAAAAACTGACCAAATTCTCTATGGAATACAATCTACCATACAAACCTGTAGTCCTGAACAATCGGATCCAGAAGAGGAGGCAGCCAATTATAATTGGCTTCAGAATGAGCGTCCAGAAATATGAGCACGTCACCGGTGGCTTTTTCTGCGCCCAGCTGTCGAGCGCGTATAAGACCTTCGCGTTTCCTTAATTTTACAAATACAAACAAAGATTCCGTTATAAATGAAATAGGGAAGAAAACCACTTTTTTAAGATCACTGACTTTGTTCTCAGCACCATAACCAGATTGTCTAGTTTATTGCGTTTCAGAAAGTCCTCCAAAGGTTTTTTGAGGAACGGTTTCTCGCTGAAGTCATCCACCAAGATTATTTGCTTCAATAATTCCTTAGGTGAGCGATTAATAATGGAGTAGACAGAGCGCAAAAGAGTAGAGTTATGCTGGAAATAGAAACTATAAAATTAGTACGAAAACTATTGTAAACCACCATGAACCACGCACCTCTTCATGGAAGGGAAATATCACGGATACAGAGGGAAGCTGTGAACGATAAGACACCGATCGACACTGATGATGGCGTAGATCCTTCACTGATCGATTCAGAGATATCAGATCCGAGATGTAAGCATTGTAACCGTTCGCTTTATATAACGCCAACTATAAATAAGAAATTAGAAAATACCATGTTAGCCAGATTTTAGCAGATTTTACCGCTTCCTGTTCCACCCCAGGACCTTTCGGGGCCTGAACGGGCTTGCCTTGCTCTCCTGGTCCGACTCTTTGCTGATCTTTTCTGTAGGCGTCAAGGTCCTCCCAATTCTGAAAAAGTCGAAAACGTAACATTTAACGGCCTAGGAATCAGATCACTTAAAAATTCAAATCATCGATGAAAAGGCAGAATTGGAGGGATATAAAGCACTAGAACGAGTGGATGTGGTTTCAAACTCAAATATAAGTAAAGAAATTAGGCAATGCAATACTAGGAGACTGTGCCTAAAATTTTACGCCAACTTTTCTTTCCAAAAAGTTTTCCAATCATGAGTCGACTCCGTAGCTTACCTTCATGGGAGCATTCCGGAACCTTTCAAACGGATCCACCCCGTCTTCCCGTGGTTTCTGATTAGCTTCAGGCGCAATATTTTCGAATCCTAAAGCAGAAAAAGCTAATTTTATGATTTAAAAAATCTAAAAAATAGGCTTCAAAATAGGAAAATCTCACGTCCAGCCCGACCGACACCATAACTTTGGTCGCCGGATGGAGCGAATGCTGCTTGATAAATAATATAGAAACAACCAACAACAACGAGGTATCTGAGCACAGCTACATATCGTCGGCTTATATACCGACTTATGCCCATTCCTGAAAAAAAATCAAAATTAAAAATAAAAATAAAAGTACGAAAAGCAGCGGACGTTCGGTTGGTGGAATTCCAACGACGATAAAAGAAATCTGTTCAGTGGCGAGTGCAGTGATAAGGACGTTGTAAAGTTTGAAAGAAATGGATTCAGCTGTTGTCAAACACTGATCCTATCATTTATCACTTGAGGTTTGTTCTATGATCAAGTGATTTCACGAATAAGCAGACCCCTCATAAGCTGGGTAAAAATGTTTTTCTGATATTTCAGTTTCAAATCCAAAACAAAAAGGTTCCTTTATGGTATTCCTTTGTATACTCCACTCCTCTAATAATCATACTTGATCCGTTATAGTAACATATAATTAAAATAAATAGTTAGATAATAATTAAAAATAATAATAATTAATAAAAATTGAAACAATAATAAAATTGATTCAAACTGAGCATCGAGACGCTTTATTTGAGGAGTGAAATCCTTGAAATTTTTTGAACAGTTCAGAAATGCATAAGTACTCGGTTCAATTATTCCAACCGATGAGAGTCTAAAGCGGGAAGTTGAAAAAATTCGCAGTTATAAATGAATTAGAAAGTAGGTAAATGGAGAAATTCTTATCTAGGTGTGACATTAAAATGTAAAAGAAGTCGAATATTCATAAAGTAACGGACATAAACAAATTCAAATCAGCTGAGAGGCCAGTACGCAATTACGGAAAGGTCAGAGTTCCCGGGCTGTCTGTTCGAATAACTATTTTAAAGAAAGTTTGGAATGGAATTTTCTTCAAAATTTCAATCATTAAAAATGAATATATTCTCTAAAACTATAAAACGACTGAGTGACGATGGTGAACGGGGCTGACGGAGAAAACCACCAGAAGAATCAATATTTATTGCTATGAGGTACTTAGCTATGCTTTTGGAGCAAATCAGAACCGCAGAAATTGCTCCAAATTCAAATATGGTGAGAATTTAAGGAGAGAATCACAATGGAACAGCTCGGCATGACCTTTCAGAGCGGATCAGTTCATGCGGAAGCGATTTTATCCTTGAATTGCGATTCGGAAACGAGGACGAGGCGGCTAAGACTCGAAAAAACTATCAATCTGTCCAGTTGCCCCTTCCTCCAAGACTTCACGAATAAGTAAAGGCTAGGAATTACCGGACAAGAAAATCGTCACCTTCGAATCTTAAAAAGTGGAAATGGCCTATATTACCATTGATTAGGGGCTTATCAGATGATTGATAATGACTTGACGTGACCCAATCGAGACTTTTCCTGTTTTGCTAGCCGGGCAAGCTTCTAGGGTATCTATTGTGACTTTTTTATTACTCAGCCTCCTATGAATGTCGAATTAATTCTCTAGAAATGGTCCACATCAGAGGAGTGGTGATCGGCTGACACTGGAATGAAAATGAAAATTGCGACAACTAAAACTTTTCAGTAGCTCAAAAATCCAAGCTTTTAAAAGAGACGAGCGTTTTTTAGGTTGGTGCAAAAGTTCTCGAACATTTGGAATACAAAACAGTTCATTTTATAACATCTGAACAATAGCAAGAAGTCATTTGAAGTAGGCACCGTTAATATCAATGGTCTTCTCTTCTCTGTAACATTTTTTTGGCTGAAGCCGAGAATACCGGGAAAATCCTTTCCAAATTCAAAAAGTCACAAATGTCCGAGAACTTTTGCACCAGCCTAATATTGCACACTCCTTTGTTTCCAAGAACTTCTCACGCAAGCAGTTCTCGAGGTGCTTGAAAAAAGGTAGTTCGTAATAGAAAGGTCTGATGGAGACGGTGTATATAATAGTTATAAGCTTCATAGCCACGTTCATCGCCTCAGGGGGCTTGGGATTGGAAAAATTCAAAAAATCAGTATGAAAAACGTCATCATTTTTGTAGCAACCCAATACATCGGCAGGATCGTGTTCTTCCGGTGAAGCCCTGGTAGATCCGAGGTCTGAGAGACGATCAATAATCGAAGAGATTTGGAGGTGAACTCGTCAAAGATCGAACATAACTATTAACGAGCGGATTGAGTGTATCGCCAGAAGAACACCGATCGTCACAATGGACTTCACAAAGAACGTCGATAAACGAACAATGGCAAACGGCGGCTTTTCGGGCGAATCGCGGACACTGTCGTTGCCCGGCAAATCGGCGAAAAGGCACTAACAATCACTGCCGCCCCATCGAGAGCGCAACATTCGCGGTGTCATCGCGACGCTTTGACACACCAAACAGACAAAGCATTGAATTCCATTATTGTTAGCACAAGCGGCGTCGAATTTCGCCAAATTTCCGCTCGACAAATAGCGTTGCCACGCTTTACAGACTGCGTGGACAGTATGACTGTATGAATGTGATTAAAATTCTACAAACAATATTTTATTACCGACCAACACGAACAATGCCGGAGGGGTAATTTGCAACAAAAACGAACAACAGAACAGCTTAGGCTTTGTATCCACGAGACGCTCTTCGTCCACGAGCTCGTTCGAACTTGCGGCCCTTCGATCGGACGTATGGCTTGGTGTGGCTGTGGGGAACTCCTGGAGCTGGACCGAAGTGCTTCTGAGCCTCGCGAGCCTTGCGGGGTCCCTGGAACAATACAAATGGGATACTGTATTCACCACTGTCGAAGACTATAGCTCTTCATTGTTGAAAACTCAAAATATGCAGATTTAGATTTCACCAAAAGACTCATTATCATGGCAATTTTCTCAGGTTTGCAAGACAAACAATGGACCTGAGCCAAGCAACGGCGAGGGAAATGAGAAAAAGAAACTTTTCCTTGGCTGAATTCTCCCAATTAATAGCAATCTTCACATAGTTCAAAAATCGCCCACTCGGAGATAAACATAACATAACATACACAAAACCTAGATAAACCAGTAAAAGATAAAGAAAATAACTGAGACTGTGCAAGATCATAACCCCTAGAACCGATATTGAGCAGAACGATAAACAAAACACAGGGTCAAACGAAAGGAAAGATAAATAAACGACTCTAACCTGGATCAGGAGGGTGTTCTCTCCCTTGGGCGCGCGCAGAGCAAGCTGATCAAGAGTGATGACCTCTCCACCAGCCTTGAGGATGCGAGCACGGGCACCTTCGGTGACCTTGAGGGCAGCAAGCTGCAAAAATACGTAATATTGATAATAAATGCATAAAAAATGACACTGGCCTACCGAAAAATGTCAATGTGAAGTTCACCTTGAGCAAACTTTGAACCGTTTCAAGTCAAAAAATCAAAATAATACAACGCTTACCGTGAACTTGGGGACCACGTAAAGGCGAGCGTCATCGGTGACAGTTCCGCAGGTGACTACGAGCTTGCCAGCGTTGCCCTTCTTGCTCAGGATTCGGCTAATACGAGCAATCGAAAGTGGTGCACGGAAACGACGAGACATGAACAGTCTTCTCATCATGATGTTGTTGAATTTCTCCCCGGTGCGTCTAGCCAGGAATGTGTACAGCTTAAAGGAAACATTTAAAAACTTAAATACGGGAAAGAGCAGAAAATCGAAATGAAACAACCAAATCCACGACAGGAGAAACGCTGGAAGAGTAAGTTACCTTGGCAAGAATCCTGAGGTAAGGGTCCTCGCTCTTCGGTGCAGTTCTGCGGACCTTGCGGTCATGCTTGTGGTTGATATCAATACCCTGAAAACAGTAACTTAAAATTACAAAAAAAAAATAAACTACGAAGAAATCCGACAATTGAATGAATTAAATTACAGAACGAGTTTAAGGAGTTTTACTTTTTACTCCCTGGTCACCAGAAAACCCAGAAGTTAACCGATGAATTTTTCAATTTTTCTACTGTCATAAAACAACCAACCAGCGATGTTATTTATAGCTACGGAGACCTCTCCCGACGTCTATTCTATTGCCTTCTGTGCACTGCACACAACCGTCTCAAAATACCGTACATCACGTCTAGTTTAATTACCAGCGGACTAATACAGTGGGGAAGAGGGGGCTGCTACCGTCGAAAATTGATTTTCTGAAGCCTGCTGATATGAAATTGCCTTTCAGACAAAGGCCTTAAGAGGTTTTCCGCATAATATACCGCGTAAAGATTAACTAGGTGGTGTAGATCAACAGTTTCTATAGGGAGAATTCTTTTAGTACGTGAAGGCACTGTAGTCACATCATTACTTTCGTAGGCTCATTCTTTGTCTTGCACTTTCAGCAGAAACGTAGTGAAAGAAATTAAAAACGCCAATTGGAGCTCTATTTGAAGAAAGGGCGGCCAATATGCTTGAATCGTGGCAATATTAGTAGCTTTTCTTTGGTTAGCCATCAGTGTTTCATTTTAAATCAACTAGAATATAGTGATTTCCATTATTTATCGGGCGAGTTTTTATTACAGCGGTCATTAATATTTGCGAACTGCTCCATAGTTTCGTGACGTGAGCGCTACTCCAGTTCGCAGTGGAAACTATTCACGGCGAAGATCCTAAGCCAAGAATATTGCCACAGTTGTGCCCTATGAACCTTAAAGAACATGTAAACAGGAAGAGGAATAGAAGAATAACTTATTTGTGGTCACTCGAAAGGTCTTAACCTATTGATTCAATTTCGGCGAAAAGGGAGACCTATGCAAATCATCTAAGGTTTCTTGCTTCTTATTAGAATATCATTAAAACCACCGCAGTTGTACGAATGTTGTTTTTCTTTCTTTCGGGTGTCTCCTTTCAGCGTGGTTCAGGTCCTCGGCCGACCATGCTAGGATTTTATTCCAACACAGGAATAATATCGAAAGAATATGGCCCAGTAGTGGAGTCGGAATAGAGAGTTTGTTAAATAATGATTGAATCAAATGTGTATGGGATGGATAACGTGAGCAGTTGCTGACTGTCGAAGTACTGACGTCGAAAATTGAGTGCTTCAACAGAGTAGGAGCCACATACATACTTCCGGGAGGAGTTGGGACAGAAGATTGGGTTCAAATTTCTGCGAACTGGCTCTTCTCACGTTTTTTAGACATCGCTGAAACGATGAAGGTATTCATTAGTCCTCGGTTTTGCTTGACAGGTCTGAATTTTGGAGGGCACCTGTGTCGAGATACATTGAAATAGACGTGTGGTACGGTATTTTGAGACGGTTGTGTGCAGTGCACAGAAGGCAATATAATAGACGTCGGGAGAGGTCTCCGTAGCTATAAATAACATCCCAACCAGCAACTAGTTAACATTTCTACTGCAAAATGTAAATAAACAGAAGTATGAATAGATAAGGAAATTTCAATTCTGGAGATAAAAAACAAAAACTCACCATCTTCTCTCGAAAACAAGTTCAGGGGTACCCTGAAAAAATGAAAATTTGTTAAGGAAATATGTTTTGAGAAAGTCGATAAAGATAGAGAAACGACGCACAAATTAGCCCATAAAATAGGTAGACATTTTGAGCCGAACAATCTTAGACAAAGCATTCACCATCCCGCATAAAAAGGTAAAAATACACTAGGCTGACGTAAGAAGATTGTAAGCCGCAAATCACCATTCCTCGGTCGAGAATTGAGTGCGAACCTCATAAACCAACAATAGTATGTCAATATATAGCATACCTAACATAAATTGTAGCTAAAACCCTCCCTAAATCCACATTTTAACGTTAAAATCAGACAAAACATGGGAACAAATGCAAATACGATCGCCGTCGAGAAACCGCTGACACTGTAGTTTTCCGTGCGGGACCTCGGCTAGCGCCGCAGTATGGGCCCTTTAACGATTTTGCCGCGAAAGTTTCCTGTAGGTCTCCTTCAGCGTCTTCTACCCTTCGTGAATGTTTCAAATCAGCTTTTGTTAGGGGTTTCGGGTAACTGTAAGGGTATCTTTACATTTTGTACCCTTCTGTGCTGATATTTAACCGCGTAGGATGGGTTTGCTCCTCCGTTTCCGAATAGATCTCCAGTCTAGATGGGGACTAATGTTTAGTAGGGAATATTATTGTTGTATTCATCTTGCTATTCATCATTTACTGTTGTGGTAGTGTGGACAGCTATAGCCAGTTCTTTTCTAATCGTCGACATCAAAGGAAATAAATCATAAGAATTATAACCAAATGTTGACACCACTCAAAGTTCCAGAATCGAATCTCCGAGAAGATCCGCCAAAACGCATTCGAACAATAATGTTTTCACTTGAAACCTATCACTTCTTTCTTGAATTTCTATTTTTGAAAAGCACCTCAAATAGTCTCTCAAAAACTTTCTTGCAGTTCGAGTTTTGGAAAGGAATCCGAGGTATGGCTAGATAACTCGTGGATACTGTAGGCTACCGTAAAAGGTTTAGAGGCATCTGAAAGTTTATAAACGGTTAGATTCGTCTCAGAACTCCAAATAATCCTCCAGCATAGAACTCGGGTCTTTCTTGTTATCCGGGTTGTCAGTTAACATAATTATTGAAATTCTTTCCATGCAGTATACTCTTATTCAGTGGAGTTACTGCCTAACCTCAAATCGTGGACATGGAGAGAATGTTCAAGGAACAATTGTTTGGGAAAACAAAAAAGTTATGGTAAAAACGCGGAAAAGTCATGTTCCGGTGGGGCTTAGGCTTAGGCTTAGGGTGAATGGTGGGGGAACTGGGTGGTCATGGTATTGCTTGGATTCTCATAGACACACAGCGGCAGCTGCGGTTTTCCTGCAGGGCAGCGGTATTTTTTTTGATTTATTGTTTAGTAGTCATTTGTGCAGTTTCCGTCAAGTCTGTCGGTGGGCGTTTACAGCCGGTATCTCTCCTGGCACTCCTCAATTTGCTTAAATTCTGTGTGCTATTTAGCTTCGTCGGATTCCGGATTTATTATATTCCGCTCAACCTCTGTATAACATTCTTTTTGTCCATTTTCGTGTTTTTATAGAAAATCTGCCGCTAAAAAATCTGAAATTCGGTGAACTGAGACTGGGTCTTCTTTGTTTATGGGTTACTTTGTCGAGTTTGAGACTACTTACTGCTTCAGTCGAGGTATCTATGAAATAGGCCGATCAGGAGATTATTCATATTAACAGCTAGATAGTCTAGGTAGATGTGTCCTACCATATCGAATCAAAAAATAAATAAATAACAAAGTTATCCTTTATTAAAACGAATAAAGCGTTTCGAAGTAATCACGTGGAGCGACTTCCAAAGGGACTTCATGGCTGGAGCGAAGTCCTCCATTTCTATGGCACGTCGTAGTGACTCTGGAACAGAATATTTATTTTACAATTTTTTATTATTTTTTGTTATTGATAATTATGATGACAATTTTAAGAGAAAAGGCCGATGCTCTACCTTCTCTGATGATTTTAGTAATTAAGTAATAAAGTAATTAATCTTAGTTTTAATTACAAAAATACCAGCTGCTAAGATTCTTGACGATTATCATGGAATATCAGGAAAACCGTTGTCTCGGGCTCGTTTTCTTGTTTCCTTAATTATAAATCCGTGAAAAACTTGCACTGACCTTGCTATCATTCCAGGACGGCGGGATGTCACCTGAAATAATCTATCAGGTGGTGTCAGTTTTCAAGACTGTCGATAATGAAGATGAATTCTGGGCCAGGTAGGTGATGTTTACAAGGTTTATAATTCGTTTACCTAAATAATTCCCAATTACCCTCTTCAAATTCCTTTTAAACGTTCTCCACGTTTACCCAGTCTACTCGTTATGGTGAATTTCTGAATGTACACCCGGCGTTAAGGGCGTCCGTGGTGCAGTGGAAAGAGGCACTACTGACACCCACATGGTCGAGCGGTCGATCCTCGCATGGGTGATTCAAAGCCTCCGGGGTCGCGTGAATTGTTACCAGACTTGTCTCGGAAGGTGGACCCACTTACTTGGTACAGCTGCTCGCCCCGAAGGTCATTGTGTAGGCGAAATAAGCGTTCACTATTACTTTACCTTCTATTTTACCTTTTCCAAAAAAAGTGTGCTTCCACTTAGTCTGTATGGTTGGGTATAGTTTATGGTAACAGGTCTTCTGTAGGCTAGGCCTCTCCCAGTAGCGTCAACTAACCTGGCACAGAAAGTTGTCGATCATTGATTGTGTTCGTTGAGAAATTGTCCCCAGATGTTGCGTCTACAGAGTTTCGCATCCTTAAAATTTATCTATGCAACAGATTGAAGGCATTGAATTCTTTGTAATTGAATGAAATTTATTGTTACATTTTGATTTTATTAAACGTTAACTAGTAGAATAGATGCTAAATAGGATGTTTTACATTTTGAGTTGTCACCTGTCCGTCAGGTGTTCTATGTCATATCACTGTGTATACACTCTACCTTTAAGAAAGCAGATTTTATTAGATAATTCTAAAGCTCGCTTTTTGTTTCCGGATTGTGCACAATTTGGTTCATTTTTAAATAAAGATAAAATCAATTAATGGTAGAGATTTCATGCTGTAAATTGTTTTAGCGGTTTTTCTCTGTATTGTTTCGTTTTGTGTTTAGTGTGTAAATATAAATATATAAATAAACATAATTCACCTTGATAAACGTCTCCGGAATCTCGACAAAATTCCATCCTTAATCGTGCAGCTCGAGGCAGACGTTTCCCTGGAAGATTTCCTAATCCGTTTAGGCATTTCGTGGGCGTTGACATAATTACCAAAATAGGAGAGTATACGGTAGCTTTCAGAACATTAGGAAATATGAATAAAACTAACGATCTGACTATGCTGATTTGGCGTGAACGAACGTATTCGTTTCCGCGATCTCTCAGGGGTACCATGGTGATTTCGTTCACGTCAGAGCACAAGCTTAATTGAATAGATTAAGTTTTGATCGTAGTTTTTCTTTTTCAAATAGCATTGTAGGTGATTTTTTTATTGTCGAAATTATTTATTTATTGAAAGGAAATTAATGAAAATTCACGAAAAAGGGTGAATCGTGTTTTAAAATAGGGCAGATGGAATTATATTTTTATTTAAATGTAAATGGTAAAGTGCTCGACGTTGATTGATCTCCTAAGGACACGCCATGCACTCATCTCCAATTCAGAATCGTAGAAGCGAGGTGAATACGTATTGGCCTAAACAAACCCTGCGCGGGCCAGCCGCTATGCCAGGTCAGTGTCTTTACCTTGCTAGACAAGCCCGGTACCTACATATTTATTTAACCATTAGGGAGCCTTGATTTGCCCGAGCAGTGATCGTGATCGATCCCTCGACCAGGTGGGTGACAGTGGCGCCTCTTATCACGGGACTGTGAGATTTAAATAGGAATGTTGTTCCAAATGTTAATAGGTCTCACTCCATAGTAGAAACGGAACCAGCCAATGGTTTCGATTCTCTTTCCATGGAAATAGTCGAGTATAGTGGGTCGACTGGTGCTTCCCAGAAGGCATCCTTTTCCTGCTCTGGAATGCATTCGTTGCCGTCGTCCACAATTGCCAGTCCAACCTTAAACGTGAGTTATGGTTTTATTTTCTGTTTAGGTAACAGTTGTAGATATAAAAGCTAAATTCAATTTTTCATTAGCACCAAATACCCGATAGGAGCCAAGGTTATTCTTCCCGGTCGGTCTAATCAGTTACCTCAGCGAGTAATTTGTCGGTGGAAAACAGATCGTAAAATTTGAGCGGCGCCTTACATCTGTTTTCTTCCGGGTTGGCTCTGGTAGCATAATTAAAGGTCACCTGCAGTGATTCCGGGGGTATTCTAGTCTTTTTTATGTTTAAAAATAGTTTAGCACTCGAAAATCTTGTAAATCGACTAACTATAAGATTTCTGTCCAGAAGAAAGTTAAGTTCGAAGTCGTCGTCATCTTCACCGAAAGGGTTGAGGATCACCTCGGCCACTTTCAGCCAGCCCATGTAGAATGTGAATTGCAGGCAAGCCATGAGTGGTATAACGAAGGCAGCCTGAAGTTTACTATAGGGTAGAAGGTTGAGGTAAAATTATCGTGGTTGATCAGTTCACTTGGGACGCGCCATGCATTCGTTTTCCCTTTAGAATACTATGGACATGATGAATGCATATTTGGCCTATTTGGCCTATGCAATGACCTGCGAAAGCCAATCGTTGTACAAGTCAAAGTCTTCACCTTCCCAGACAAGTCTGGCACCAACTCACCCGGAGGGATGGGGTGAGCCAGGGCGAGTATCGATCGCTCGACCGTTCAAGTGTCAGTTGCGCAGCGTACCACTGCGCCACACTTGACTATTTCGGAGGTGCTCTAAAACTCACCGAAAGCTTCGCCTCCTGGGGAGAGAACTGTCGAGAGAAGAGAGCGATGAAGAAGAATAAATGAACGGCAAGGAAGACCAGCTGCGGGTACATTATCGGTATCGGTACCCAATCGTATGTGGACAATGTGAGCAAATTCGTACGAAATTTGTTGACTTCCTGAAATCAGAACTTCAGTCGGAGAAGAAGAACTGTAGTATCTATCGCATCTGTGGGATATTCATACTTCTACGCATTTTATGAACAGCATGTCCGTCGATATCACGACATCGTCGTAGCGAGCTTTTTTCAGAAGTGAAATCGCCCACTGAATCGGAATCCATGTCTTTCCGTAAAGGCAACCCTTTTCTGTGTTCGTTGCTGTGCAGTCCAGACCTTCTAGTTCTTCTTTCTCGTGCTTCAGAAGAAATCCTTGAAAAAATGGAATTTTACAAGCAGGAAAATGTATATTGAAGCACCTACCAGCTGCAGCAATGGCGTCGATTGTCGGAAAACGTTTCCGCACCTGTACGGAGATGTCTCGAAAAGCGAGTATTTGAGCCACAACGCAATACCTAGACACGGCGTATCCAGAAGAAACCAAGAAGGAAAAGCACAGGCTGTCAGAAAAAAAGGCTGATGGTTTTTACCTTATAATATTTCTCCGTCTTGTTTTAGTTTTATCATCGCCTCCACGAATACAACCTGAGATCATGTGCGCGAGACTGAACTTAATAGAGTGGTTCGTGATTACCGAAGGAAATGGATAGCTATCGCGAGTGAACATACTTCTCGATCAGCCCGATGTTGCGGAAGAGTTCCGACCATCTTCTGACAATGAGACTGACGAAGAATCCAAGCATGAAGTCGAGAGGGATATCACGCAAATGCTTGTCGAGCATTGTGACGATGTCGCCAAATTCTCTGAAGTATTAGGGTGACCCAAAAGTTCGTGAGGATTTCAGGCACTATTCAACTTATCGAACTCCAGTCCTCGATTTTTTCAGTTGTCGAAACTTCCTGAAACTTTGCACAGGGGGGTAATTAAGGACGCTGGTCACGAATCTGCTGTCCGTTTTTCACGCGGGTGGTCTCGGACCACCCAAATTGCTGCTTGGGTGGTCCAGTCAACATCACCGATTTCGCTTAAACTTCGCCTATGGGGGTTCTCTGGCGTCCTGAACACGATGGTAAAGTCCGTTTTCCAAATAACGGGCGAATACGGTAGTTATGGGTGAGTCTCACCAGGTGAGTTCGGTAGGTACCCACCTATAACTACCGTATTCGGCCGTCGTTTGGAAAACGGACTTCACCATCGTGTTCAGGACACTAGAGAACCCCCATAGACAAAGTTTCAGCGAAATCGGTGACCACCCACGTAAAAAACGGACGGCAGATTCGTGATCAGCGCCCTCAATTACCCTCCTGTGCAATTACCCTCCTGTGTTTCAGCGAATTTCAAAAAAAAAAATCGAGGACTGGAGTCTGTTAAGTTGAATAGTGCCGAATTCCAGATTCTCACTCCTTTTATTCATAACTCAAGAAAAACAAATAAATGACCAATAACGTCGTTATGGTTAAGCACAATTTTTCAACGGATCGCCGGCAACCAATTGTGCTTAACCATGATTTTCTTATCGGCCATTTATTTGTTCCTTGAGTTATGAATGGAGAAAGTTATCTGAAATTCCCACGAACTTTTGGGTCAATCTAATCGAAGACGCTACAGAAAGGAATTCTTCAAGTTAGACCATCGGCTCACCTCTGCTGTTCGACGGTGAACACATGATGATAGATGGCACTAATGGAGTAGAACAGCAATAGCCAAATGCCAGTTTCCACTCCGATGGCCTTCCAGAAGCTCCCCCGCCAGTGAAGCAGTAATCGGATGAGGGTCCACGGACGAGAGGTGGCCACGCAGAGGTTGTAGTTGACAGTCATCAGAGCAACAGTGCAAGTCGACACTTCTTCCTATCGCGGTGAACACGGCAAAAACAATGGGAATTATGTGTTTGTTTAGACTACCGAAGAAAAAACAAGAGTCGCAAAAAGGAAACGTCACGTGGATGGATGTCCAGGATGGCAATTGGTGAGTAACCGGTGTGACTGTAAGGAAGAAGGAAGTGAGAAAGAGGCAAAAAGCATGGTTACCTTAGTCTCAGGAAGTGGTAGGGGCGCTGCTGAAGGCCCCATGGTCCAGCGATCGATCCCGGTCGGGCTAACCAAGCCCTTCTTCGCTTCGAGGTCGGTAAAGTGGTAGCAGACTTGCGTGGGAAGGTGAAGATTCTAACCTGAGCGACTGACCAAGTCACTGTCTGGACGAAATGGGCATGCAACGTGCTTTTATGGTTCTGAATGAAAGACAAGTGCGTGGCGCGTTCTAAGGGGACTGATCAACATCAGCCACTTTAATTTTACCATTACCTTTACATTCTTGACCCATGTCTTTTGGTCATTGTTCACAAGAACTAAAATAAACCCTAAGACAGGGAATGATGCTCTGCACCGATTTGCGGTAACCACTGTGATTGGAGGGTTCTCTTCTAGTGGTGAATTTAGAGTTCTTGGGTAAGATGGACGCTTTTGAAAAAAGATGAAGTGTAGAACAAGGTGAAAGAAGGTTTTGAAAGAAGTTGAAGTGTAGAACAGTGTAAAAGAAGGTTTTGAAAGAAGACGAAGTGAAGAGCAAGGTGAAGGGAATACGTTCTGAGTCTTTACAGTTGGTGTCCCACTAAATCTTGTTTTCGGCGTCGAAGAGCAGCTAAAGTGATGTCAATGACGGTGTTAAGCTTTCTAAGTTACTGATAAGTGTGGTAAGGCGATTACCGAGGGTCTGTGGAGCGATGATTGTTTTCCGCAGGTGTGGAGTGACAAACTGGTCTAGTAGTATTGTGGTTTGATCTGCTCTTCAAAGGTAAAATAGGTAGAGGTGAAGCGGTTGGTATTGTTCAGTCCCCCCTAAGGGTGCGCCATGAATTCGTGTTCCATTCAGATTTTTAGAGGCATGTAAATGCGTATTTGGTCTCTACAATGACCTGCGTGGGCCAGCCGCTGTACCAAGTGAGCTCCTTTACCTTTCTAATCAAATCTGGTACCGATTTACCCGACCTCGAAGGGGTGGATGGTAGGTAGCCGGGGCGAGAATCAATCGCTTGATCGTGTGGGTGTCAGTAGCACCACTTACCATCATGCCGCAAGTGCTTTTGTGAGAGGTACAGCATAGAATTCAACCTTTATTAGTACACAGCCGGGAAATTCCCAACTCCAATTCGCAGAGGCGAATTGATGATATGAAAATGAGTTTTGAGAAAATCTCACGGTGGTTTTTTTTATGAAAAGTTTGAACGAGCGCCGAAGAAAAATTATTCACAATAACTATATCAATTATCATTTGACGAGAATACAACCCGAATTGATCGATGAATCCTTTTTAAATATCCAATTTGAATATCAGAGAATAGCGATGAGGCGAGGACCTTCGTTGAGGGCACACTGAGTACAATCTTCAACCCATATGGTGGTGATGGTGCTTCGAGCTGTACACATGGTCTTTCACAGTTCCTGAAAACGTAGGAGTACACTTCAACCTCGAAATTAAACCATAGCTTTTGACAATGTGTCACTGTTTAATCTGTATTCATCATACCCCTACGATTGTAAAAGAAGGACAAGTGCATGGCGCGTCCTTAGGGGAATGATTGAGGCCAACCACTTAACCTTTTCCTTGTCTATTTCAATGAAATAAGGTGAAGACAAAATGAAGAGCTTACTCGTACCTGTCTGCCGGAATGTGGGACTAGAAGCCTCTTCACTAGGTATAGTTGGAGGAGGAGATGTTGGTGCTTCTTCGTCACCTGAAAACAATGTTTAGTAGAACGCTGACTAGAATCAAGGGAAACTTTGCTTCCTATTAGTGTAAATGATTTGACTTACCTTTTTCAACTATGAACGTTGGATTCAAGTATGCCCTACGTCTAGGTATATCGAAGCTGTCTCCGATGTCTGTTGACGATCGTGGTTTGGTATATGCGTACGTCGATTCTTCTCCACTGGAATCGACCCGGTAAGTCTTTTTAAGGCTTTTTGCTCAGATTTTCTCAACAATTCGCCTCTGAATTTGTTTTGCTACCCCTATTCTGACGTATAGGTTTAGAGACTGCTACTTCGTTGAGCAGATTTGTCGCAGATTGCAGATTTATTCCGATGTCATTGTCGTTACCCTTACCCTTTTTAGAAATCCCTATACTTTTACAAATTTCTCAAAGTTCAAGAAACTCACTTAGAAGAGGAATGCTTCCTTTGGAACAAGTGAAGCGAGTTCAGTAGTGATCCGGCGTGTCGTCGACCTCCTGCTGCCCCGTCACTGAAAATATCGATTCGTTTCTCTGCTGAGTGACTGAAGGGTCATTCATACTCGGCAGCAAATCATCCAAATTTTTGAGCTGTTATATGATCGTTATGATATGCGTTTAATCCACAAGGTTCATCTCAGCTTCGATGTTTCTGCCAACGTCAACATCGTTTTACCGTCCTTTTAATGCGTCATAAAGATAACAGTCCGAAAAGATATTACGCGAACGATCAAGGTCCAATGTTGCCCCCGCAAGAGCTCCTTAAGGGAGGTTTTTGGCGCTGTGAAGACTTACTAACCTGGTACTTGGTGTACGGACGACCGATACTACACTTGTTCGTCGACGTCGAGCCGGTTTTTGAATGTAGTGGTCGAATTTTTCGTTCAACGGATGAGGGACCATTGTGATTTCCGTCACGTCGTCGGGAATCCTGAGAGAAGGCTCAGAATATCATTCGGATTGAATGCGAACTAGAAAAGAAAACCAGAAAGACGGCGAGAACACACCCCGCTTTGTTAGCACTTCCCACATAAAAGTTGACCGATTTTCCTGCCGTTTCCTGAGAATACAGAGGAGAGACGGTGTCTTCCCAGAACATGTCTGGCTTCACCTCAGGAACATCGTCGAATGCTTCATCGACTGCAGTCAGAGAAATCTGTAAAACTGTATTTCGAGGCCCAAGAACGTCCAGGGAGTCTAACAAAGGAGAAAGAATCTCGAAATCCAGTGGAATTCCTTCGCGCCTTCTTAGCTTCTGAGTAAGAGCTCCTGGACTCGGGTCCTAGAAGGTTGCCTGGTCTAAACGTGTAAGCCTGAGGTCCTCTGGAACTCCGGAATTCCAGTGAAATTCCTTCGCGCCTGCTTAGCTTCTGAGCAAAAGCTCCTGGACTCAGGTCCTAGACGATTGCCTTGTGAAAACGTGTAAGCCTGAGGTCTTCTGGAACTCCGGAATTCCCGTGGAATTCCTTCGCGCCAGCCTAGGTTCTGAGCAAGAGCTCCTGGACTCAGGTCCTAGAAGGCTGCCTTGTCAAAACGTGTAAGCCTGAGGTCCTCTGGAACTCCGGAATTCCCGTGGAATTCCTTCGCGCCAGCCTAGGTTCTGAGCAAGAGCTCCTGGACTCAGGTCCTAGAAGCTTGCCTGGTCTAAACGTGTAAGCCTGAGGTCTTTTGGAACGCCGGAATTCACGTGGAATTCCTTCGCGCCAGCCTAGGTTCTGAGCAAGAGCTCCTGGACTCAGGTCCTAGAAGGCTGCCTTGTCAAAACGTGTAAGCCTGAGGTCCTCTGGAACATCGGAATTCACGTGGAATTCCTTCGCGCCAGCCTAGGTTCTGAGCAAGAGCTCCTGGACTCAGGTCCTAGAAGGCTCCCTTGTCAAAACGTGTAAGCCTGAGGTCTTCTGGAACTCCGGAATTCCCGTGGAATTCCTTCGCGCCTGCTTAGCTTCTGAGCAAAAGCTCCTGGACTCAGGTCCTAGAAGGCTCCCTTGTGAAAACGTGTAAATTTGAGGTCCTCTGGAACGCCGGAATTCACGTGGAATTCCTTCGCGCCTGCTTAGCTTCTTAGCAAGAGCTCCTGGACTCAGGTCCTAGAAGGCTGCCTTGTCAAAACGTGTAAGCCTGAGGTCCTCTGGAACATCGGAATTCACGTGGAATTCCTTCGCGCCTGCTTAGCTTCTTAGCAAGAGCTCCTGGACTCAGGTCCTAGAAGGCTGCCTTGTGAAAACGTGTAAATTTGAGGTCCTCTGGAACGCCGAAATTCACGTAGAATTCCTTCGCGCCTGCTTAGCTTCTGAGTAAGAGCTCCTGGACTCAGGTCCTAGAAGGTTGCCTGGTCTAAACGTGTAAGCCTGAGGTCTTCTGGAACGCCGGAATTCCCGTGGAATTCCTTCGCGCCTGCTTAGCTTCTGAGTAAGAGCTCCTGGACTCAGGTCCTAGAAGGCTGCCTTGTCAAAACGTGTAAATCTGAGGTCCTCTGGAACGCCGGAATTCACGTAGAATTCCTTCGCGCCTGCTCAGCATCTGAGTAAGAGCTCCTGGACTCAGGTCCTAGAAGGCTGCCTTGTCAAAACGTGTAAATTTGAGGTCCTCTGGAACGCCGAACTTCACGTAGAATTCCTTCGCGCCTGCTTAGCTTCTGAGCAAGAGCTCCTGGACTCTGGTCCTAGAAGTTTGCCTGGTCTAAACGTGTAAGCCTGAGGTCTTCTGGAACTCCGGAATTCCAGTGAAATTCCTTCGCGCCTTCTTAGCTTTTGAGTAAGAGCTCCTGGACTCAGGTCCTAGAAGGCTGCCTTGTCAAAACGTGTAAATTTGAGGTCCTCTGGAACGCCGGAATTCCCGTGGAATTCCTTCGCGCCTGCTCAGCATCTGAGTAAGAGCTCCTGGACTCAGGTCCTAGAAGGTTGCCTGGTCTAAACGTGTAAGCCTGAGGTCTTTTGGAACGCCGGAATTCCCGTGGAATTCCTTCGCGCCTGCTTAGCTTCTGAGTAAGAGCTCCTGGACTCGGGTCCTAGAAGGTTGCCTGGTCTGAACGTGTAAGCCTGAGGTCTTCTGGAACTCCGGAATTCCAGTGAAATTCCTTCGCGCCTGCTCAGCATCTGAGTAAGAGCTCCTGGACTCAGGTCCTAGACGATTGCCTTGTGAAAACGTGTAAGCCTGAGGTCTTCTGGAACTCCGGAATTCACGTGGAATTCCTTCTCGCCAGCCTAGGTTCTGAGTAAGAGCTCCTGCACTCAGGTCCTAGAAGGCTGCCTTGTCAAAACGTGTAAGCCTGAAGTCCTCTGGAACTCCGGAATTCCCGTGGAATTCCTTCGCGCCAGCCTAGGTTCTGAGCAAGAGCTCCTGGACTCAGGTCCTAGAAGCTTGCCTGGTCTAAACGTGTAAGCCTGAGGTCTTTTGGAACGCCGGAATTCCCGTGGAATTCCTTCGCGCCTGCTTAGCTTCTGAGTAAGAGCTCCTGGACTCAGGTCCTAGAAGGCTGCCTTGTCAAAACGTGTAAATCTGAGGTCCTCTGGAACGCCGGAATTCACGTAGAATTCCTTCGCGCCTGCTCAGCATCTGAGTAAGAGCTCCTGGACTCTGGTCCTAGAAGGCTGCCTTGTCAAAACGTGTAAGCCTGAGGTCCTCTGGAACATCGGAATTCACGTGGAATTCCTTCGCGCCTGCTTAGCTTCTTAGCAAGAGCTCCTGGACTCAGGTCCTAGAAGGCTGCCTTGTCAAAACGTGTAAGCCTGAGGTCCTCTGGAACGCCGGAATTCACGTAGAATTCCTTCGCGCCTGCTCAGCATCTGAGTAAGAGCTCCTGGACTCTGGTCCTAGAAGGCTGCCTTGTCAAAACGTGTAAGCCTGAGGTCTTCTGGAACTCTGGAATTTCCGTGGAATTCCTTCGCGCCTGCTTAGCTTCTGAGCAAGAGCTCCTGGACTCAGGTCATAGACGATTGCCTTGTGAAAACGTGTAAATCTGAGGTCTTCTGGAACTCTGGAATTCACGTGGAATTTCTTCTCGCCAGCCTAGGTTCTGAGCAAGAGCTCCTGGACTCAGGTCCTAGAAGGCTGCCTTGTCAAAACGTGTAAGCCTGAGGTCCTCTGGAACTCCGGAATTCCCGTGGAATTCCTTCGCGCCTGCTTAGCTTCTGAGCAAGAGCTCCTGGACTCAGGTCCTAGAAGGCTCCCTTGTGAAAACGTGTAAATTTGAGGTCCTCTGGAACGCCGAAATTCACGTAGAATTCCTTCGCGCCTGCTTAGCTTCTGAGTAAGAGCTCCTGGACTCAGGTCCTAGAAGGTTGCCTGGTCTAAACGTGTAAGCCTGAGGTCTTCTGGAACTCCGGAATTCCAGTGAAATTCCTTCGCGCCTTCTTAGCTTTTGAGTAAGAGCTCCTGGACTCAGGTCCTAGAAGGCTGCCTTGTCAAAACGTGTAAATTTGAGGTCCTCTGGAACGCCGGAATTCCCGTGGAATTCCTTCGCGCCTGCTCAGCATCTGAGTAAGAGTTCCTGGACTCTGGTCCTAGAAGGCTGCCTTGTCAAAACGTGTAAGCCTGAGGTCTTCTGGAACTCTGGAATTCCCGTGGAATTCCTTCGCGCCAGCCTAGGTTCTGAGCAAGAGCTCCTGGACTCAGGTCCTAGAAGGTTGCCTGGTCTAAACGTGTAAGCCTGAGGTCTTTTGGAACGCCGGAATTCCCGTGGAATTCCTTCGCGCCTGCTTAGCTTCTGAGCAAGAGCTCCTGGACTCAGGTCATAGACGATTGCCTTGTGAAAACGTGTAAATCTGAGGTCCTCTGGAACGCCGGAATTCACGTGGAATTCCTTCTCGCCAGCCTAGGTTCTGAGCAAGAGCTCCTTGACTCAGGTCCTAGAAGGCTCCCTTGTCAAAACGTGTAAGCCTGAGGTCTTTTGGAACTCCGGAATTCCCGTGGAATTCCTTCGCGCCTGCTTAGCTTCTGAGCAAAAGCTCCTGGACTCAGGTCCTAGAAGGCTCCCTTGTGAAAACGTGTAAATTTGAGGTCCTCTGGAACGCCGGAATTCACGTAGAATTCCTTCGCGCCTGCTTAGCTTCTGAGCAAAAGCTCCTGGACTCAGGTCCTAGAAGTTTGCCTGGTCTAAACGTGTAAGCCTGAGGTCTTCTGGAACTCTGGAATTCCCGTGGAATTCCTTCGCGCCTGCTCAGCATCTGAGTAAGAGCTCCTGGACTCAGGTCCTAGACGATTGCCTTGTGAAAACGTGTAAGCCTGAGGTCTTTTGGAACGCCGGAATTCACGTAGAATTCCTTCGCGCCTGCTTAGCTTCTGAGCAAAAGCTCCTGGACTCAGGTCCTAGAAGTTTGCCTGGTCTAAACGTGTAAGCCTGAGGTCTTCTGGAACTCTGGAATTCCCGTGGAATTCCTTCGCGCCTGCTCAGCATCTGAGCAAGAGCTCCTGGACTCAGGTCCTAGACGATTGCCTTGTGAAAACGTGTAAGCCTGAGGTCTTCTGGAACGCCGGGATTCCCGTGGAATTCCTTCTGATTGAGAGTACGACTACTGGAATTCCACGCGAATTCCGGCGTTCTGGAGGACCTCAGACTTACACGTTTTTACAAGGCAACCTTCTAGGAACGGAGTCCGGGACAGTTACTCAGAGTCTAGGCTGGCGCAGAGGAATTCCACGGAAATTCCGGAGTTCTAGAGGTTTTCGGACTGACACGTTTTGACAAGGCAACCTTCTAGGAGCCCAGGAGCTCTTGCTCCAGAGGAATTCCACAGGAACTCAGAATTTCCACAGGACCTCAGACTGACACGTATTTATGTACAAACCTATTAGGTTTCCTTGTGCCAGAGTCATACCCCTTCGCTTCTGGAAGGTTGCCTTGTCAAAACATGTAAGTCTGAGGTCCTGTGGAATTTCTGAGTTCCTGTGGAATTCCTCTGCAGCAAGTGCTCCGCAACTTAGCTCCTAGAAGGTTGCCTTGTCAAAACGTGTAAGCCTGAGGAATTCCTCTGCGCCTAACCAAATGCTAAGGAATGGCTTCTGTTATAGGGTTGGCTGAAGTAGTTACAAGGAATGCAGTTGGACACCAATTGTTTCTTCTGTGGCCTTATTCAAATTTTACCGTGAGATTTCTATCCAAAAGGAAATTGCAGTCGAAATCGTCGTCGTCTTCTCCGAACGGATTCAACAACTCCATAGCCACCTTCATCCAACCCACATAACAGATGAACTCAAGCGACGACATGATGGGGAAATAAAGGTCAACCTGAAGGAGAAATTGTAAGTGATGAATATTCGTTTCATTTGTCGCTTTACTGCATTATCATAGGGTAGAGTAAGATGAGAAAAATCTTTTTAAGGCTTAATTTGTAAAATTTACCACAGTGTAATTAGCCGCTGTTGGAGTGATGATGAATTGCCTACTGAATACGCAGATAATAAAGTAAGCATGTACGGCTAAAAATATCAGTTGTGGATACATAACAGGTAGTGGCACCCAGTCGTACGTCCAGATCAAAGAGAGGCCAGTACGAAAGGTGCGAATCTCCTGAAAAATGTTAAAAATATATTGAAAAATTGATTCAAATTGATTATATCTTTTTACCTGCGCGATCGCATTCCTTGCAATGGTACCGTCGATCCGTTTCTCTTCAAGTGCTGTATTCAGAAGATGAAGGGCCCAGTTGAATGGTAGCCAATATTTAGCGTAGCGACTTTTACACTCATTGAACTTCTCCAATTCGTGTTTCTGCAGGAAACCTTCAAAAACAGGGCTACTTAAATTGTTAAGTCCAATTCTTATTTCTGTTGTTTTTTCGGTCCTTTTCTGATAATTTTAATTCATACCGCCGTATCATTACACAGAGAGGTTCTATACGGGTTTTCAAAAAATGATTTCGTCTTAAATTTGTCATTTTTTAGAAAAAGTGTAGAAAAAGTAGGAATGAGTAAAATACCTATCAATAGAGAAGAAAGGTTAGAATCGAACTCACCAGCAGCGACCATCGTTTCGAGTGTTGGAAATCGCTTCCTGACTCCTATATGAATATCGCGGAACACTAGACATTGTGAGGTGACACAGTAACTGAAATTCTCATTTTTTCATTTTTTCTATTCTATTTATCAATCAAATACTCCCGAACTTACCGCACAATGTTGCGACGAATATTTTTGCTACGTTCGTCGTTACCCTTGACGAGTTCTGAAGTGAATAAGGCGATGCTGAAATATTTTTTCATACGAATTTTTTACTATGAATTAAAGGTAAAATACTTGGCGTTCATCAGCCCCCACGCCGTGCACTCGTAACCCATTCAGAATCGTAGATAGTTAATGCGTAAGTAGCCTATACAATGACTAGTGGATCAAGCCGCGTTACTAAGAGTTTTTAGCTTCTCAGACAGATCTGCTACAGATTTACCCGACTTTGGAGAGATGGAGCGATTGGCTAACTCGAGAAAAGATCGATCGCTCTAATGTTTGGGTGTCAGTTGCGCCTCTTACCACTGGAACACATCCGGCGCCAAGAAAAGGGTCGTAGCGGGTAGAAGAATTGGAAATACTAACTTGTCGATCATTCCGAGATTGGCGAATTGCGTCGTCCATCGACTAACCACTGTCGTTACGAAAAAACCTAGCATAAAGCTCATTGGTATATAGGCGAGCCTTTTATCACAGAATGCTGCGAATTTCTCGAAGAGTCTAAAAATGTACTGCTGAAGGTAAATGTAAAGAGGTCTCGCCAAGGACACGCCATGCACTTGTTCTCCATCTAGAATCATATAGGTTTGATGATTAGATATTTGGAATACACATCACTAGCATATGGATAGACTCATTGTTACGGTTTGCTTCGTGTGCTATGGTGATTTTTTTCATTTTTTGAGACTTTATTTTTGCTTTTTTTGTAGAAATCAGGTGTTTTTTTTGTAGAAATCAAGTGGACGCTAACCCTTGCTGATCCTTGGTTAGCGCGAAACGATAAATACATGAAAGAGTGGCGTAAGCAAGCAGCCAAATAAGATATTCGACATAGACAGCCCTCCAGACCGAACCTCTCCATCGGAACAGCAACCGGAAGATGACCTTCGCCTTGCTGGTGGCCAAGTCATAGTGGTAGTTGTATGGCATGACCACCTGAATTTTATTTTTTTACGATTCATTTACCACGGTGAAAATGGTTAGTAGAACATACCACCAAAAAACACTAAAGATTACGGTTTAAAAAAAGCTGAAATATTCAAGAGGATAATCAATAATTTCCGAGGTAAACAATATTGCAGTAAGACTCCTTAGTGCGGTGGTTTATTGACCACTTGTTTAAGAAACAAAGCTCCCGAATTTTTAAATAAATTGAAAGTTCGTTTTTCAATACGGAAAGTTTTCGTGTGAAAAACTTATCTACCGCGAAGCTCGATTTTTTACGACGCAAAGACGCAAGCAGTCTTGATATCACGAACGTTATTCTCGTTTTTTTCGCTTTGAATTTGTATTTTGTTGTCGATGGAAAAAGAAACTCAAAGAGATGATTTTGAATCGAAAGAGGACTTCATGTTTAAGAAGGGATATGAAAAAAAGGGGTATAGTCGATGTGACTTTCCATTGCTCTCAGTGAATTCCTTACCTGGATTTCAGAATTGATAAAATTGAGATTAAAAAAAATAATATAAAATTCATGAAAACGTTCTAAAAGCAGTGAAAATGATCGGAGATGACAAGTTAGCGGTCAGATTCGGGATGAACCCGGAGGTGTGTAGTGCGTTGTGCGTTTTACTGTGCTCGGCGTTATCAGTGCGTGCTATTTAGAGAGCTATCGGCCTCCATTTGCTAGCGCTTTCTTGCTGAAACGGTAAAAATTTAGCGGCTTTCGCCAGACCACCACCATCAACTTCTATAAAAGTGCTCATCGCCGACAAACCACTAGAGATAGTGATTGTATCGTTGATCACTTCGACGGTTTCTCAAGGAGGCGCTGATTCGGGGCGCAATATCGAAAAGACACGAATTTTATTGTAGCATCTTCATGAGGAGGACGTGCGTGGTTCAGCGGTAAGAGGCGCTACTGATACCCTCACGGTCAAGCGATGGATCTCCGCCAGGACTAACCAAGCCTTTTATCTCTCCGAGTTCGGGTAAATTGGTACCAGACTTGTCCGGTAAGGTATAGACTCGGTTCTGAATGGAACACAAAAGCATGGCACACCCTTAGGGTAATGGTAACCTTTACCCTTACCTTTACCTTTCGATAAGGAATCTGGTTACAGAGAGGGATTGCTCAAAATCTTCCCCCATTTGGCTGAAGATGGGCAGGTTTCCCTTGGGTAAAAAACACCCTGGAGTGTTCCCTGAAGGGGCAGGTAGTAGGCCTGAGTAGTCGGTGCTCGCCTAAGTAGCTTCGCTTCCGCTCAATAGCACACGAACCTCTGAGTTTTTTCCATCGCGAGTTTTTTTGGGTGAACTCTACTGCAAAACTCATTAGCCGCTCGATTTCGCCACAATTGCCTTCATAATGAAAGACCGATGTTTTTATCACATTATCTTTTTCAATCACCATTAGGACTATACATTCTTATAGTGTGTTCGTCTCCGGATCTCACATTTTAGTGCCATCTCTTGATTGGATGGAAAAAATCGGCAGAAAAGCATCGGACGCCGTTTCTATGGCGCTTGTTCATGGTAAACGGGCGGCATCTATGGGGGCGTGGCTTCCTGTTGTGGGGCGTGGTTACTGCGCCGTTGCATTTTCGTCGTTGGAGATTTTGTCTGTTGTTGACCTGCTCGAGCTTCGAAGCAGTCGTCTGCGAATATTAGCTGGCTTTAAATTTCATCAAAATTTTCATGGTGACCTCCGTCATGAAAATTTTGATGAAATTTAAATCATACCTAGTTGGCTGATGCTGAAATCATATATGGACGTGCTGTCACTGTTGGGGGCGTGGCTTCCTGTCGAGGGCGGGGTTACTGCACCTCGAATCTTCGGCGAAAATTTTCACCTGTTGTTGATTTGAGGGATGCGTACCTGCCGTTCAACGGGCAGCTGTGTGAAATGCGACAGCTCGTTGACGATTTCCGATCAGCTGGCCTCGACAATATTAACGATAATAATCTATATTTTATCGGAGGTGTAAGTATCTCGCCTGTTCGCCTGGAACTTCCTTTATACCTAGGTGGCTAGGACCTAATCATTTTCTCTCTTCTTGAGCGACAAGGATTTTCTACAGACAGGAAGGGAAGCATGTCAGTAAACTCTACCCTTTCTGTGAGCATAATATCACCGGCATGGTATCGGGTTACCCGGACGGAGCCGTTAGGAATCTCGTCGTTCAGGTTTTCCGCGGCTACATTCATAAGATGTCTTCTCGCGCCGACTCCTGCCGCCGTCATTGTTGTTTTCGTCTCGGCGAATCCATTTCTGTTTATTGTTGCGCTGAACTCGTGTCATCAGTTATTCATTACGCAGCCTATAATATTTACTACATTGCTGACTAACCAACCTTTTTTTCCTTTCTTCTCTCTGTCATCATTTTCACCGTCGTCATTATCATCCTCTTTTTTACTCGAGCGAGATAGAATGCCCTCGGGGAGCTTTTGCTTCAAGGACTCCGCCCGTTCGGTGTGTGTTCCCTGGCAACTTATAAAATAGTACAAAAATCCCAAAAAGAGATCTCCGGTTAATTGATGGCTCGAGATTCGCTGAAAATTACACTGATTTTTTAAAATCATTCACAGTGATTTCAAAAAATCTCGACCACTGACATCTGGGCCCACATTCATCATTGGTGAACCCCCGATAAACCCCGAGATATAGCCTGTGAACGGCACGCTCCTTTCTCTATTTATCCTAGACTTCCTATGTTAATCGCAAGCTCTCATCGACTCTGCCGTTTGGCTCTGGCTGCGCCGCGGTTTCGGAGACCCCTTGTCCGTTCATGAATTTGGGCCCTGGATGGTCGAGCGATAGATTTTTACCTTAATCAAGACCTTCATCCCCTTTGGGGTGGATAGATCGGTACCAGATTTTTCTGGGAAGGTAAAGACGCTGAATTGGTGTAGCGGGTGGCCCCCCATCATGCCTCCACGATTCTCTATGGAAGAAGAGTGCACGGCGCGTCCTCAGGTGACTGATCAACGCCGAAACCTTTACCTTCGTCTTTATAATGTAACGGTATATTGTGGTTGAGGAACGTAGTTCGCATCTTGTTGGCTTAGGCTGTATTCTTCTGGACTTTTCTTTAGCGTGGAGTTCTAGAAGCTTCTAGAAGCTTTTTACCCTTCAGGGTGTTCCGTTGCTACTGCTAACCCCTTGCCCATCGTCGAAATATGCATGGGACGTCCGCATCCTGGTGGAAAGTGCTCACCTTCAGCTCTGAAAATTTTCTTTTCTCCCACTTCCCTTGCGGTTCTTCCCCTGAGAGTCTTCCATACGGATTGCGTTAAGTGTTCGAAATGGCGGCGCCGGCGGCGACGTCGTTGACAAGTTGGGACGATCGAATTGAAGGAATGCGATTTTGTTGTCTCTGTTGTGATGTTTTCGTATGTGAGAGGCGTAGCGTAGACGATGGGAAAAAAGATTCAAAAGAAAGTCGCCCAGTCGCCGAGAACACCCCTTCATCCACTTACCCACCCGGCGACACGAAAACCTTTCAAGCTACACTGTCGCCCCTTACCCGACTTCGTCAACACTTCAACCGCCTGATGTTCTCCTTGGCCCAGATTCATCATTGGTAAACCTCCGATAAACCCCGAGATATAGCTCGAACGGCGCCCACTTTTGTCTATTATCCTAACCTTCCTATTAAACGCGATCTCTCATCGACTCTGCCGTCTGGTTCTGGCTGCGCCGCGGTTTCGGAAACCGCTCGTCCGTTCATGAATCTGGGGTATTGTAGGGAATAAATTATGACTTTACTAGGGTTAGGTTAAGGGTCAGGTTACCTGGCGCGCTTCAAATCTCCCAGAGTTTACAAAGTCTCCGATCTGACTGGCCGTTTATACTCCGATCGCGCGGTAGACAGTTTATCGCCTTTTTCCGACGACACACAACGATTAAGTAAGTCCGTGAGTTTTAGAGCCAAGCGAAGAAGGGGGGGGGTTGACGCCAAAGGAGTTGAGAATGTGCACACAGAAAAAGTCAAATCACTTGAGTGTTTGGGTACAAAGTTTTCGAACAAAAAGGAGTCCCAGGCCTTAAATAATTCAGTTGAAAATAATTCGATGGTGGAAATTTTCAAATGACGCTCTCAAAACGATAATTTGAGCTAGGATTCTCTGTTGTTAGAGTCATTCGTACGCAAAAATGCAGGGGGACCCTTCCCTTAATCGCTACTGCAAAAGGGAGAAGCACCTAAGAAAAAAATAATTTGTAGTTTTTTAGCAATTTTTTGTAACTTGAACGAATTCCCCTCCGAATTTTAGCAAGGAAACATTATTTGGCCAACCATAACTTCCTATCGTATATGAAGTTATTGTTCTAAATCTAGTTATACCTATACTTATTGTTACCTTAACACTTATACTACAACAACTAGTTCTAGTAATACCTATACTTATAGTTACTGTAATATTTTTACGCTATAACAAAACTAAACATCAACTAATAAATATGAAAAGTCACTCACTCGGAGAACTGGTTCAAAGGGTACAGCACCGTCGTAAATCCTCGTACCTGATTCAACATTGAGGCGCGGGTAAGTTGGCGATGGTTACCAAGAAGGTGTGCTGCCAGGCCAGGCTGTTCATCGACTGTCGCCGTCCTGACCTGCTGACCTCGGTGTTGGGGCAGCAGGGCTGGGCCAATCGATCATTTTCAAATTTACCCACGGTGGGTATGCCGCCCGTTTCTTGGGTTTAATTGGTTTTCGTCTAGAATGTTTGTATCGCGATGTTTTCTCGTTGAAATTCCTCTCTCTATTCGATGTGTGGTTTTCTTGTCGGTAGAGACGTCGCAATATTCTGTATTCTCTTACCTTCCTCCTTTTACCTCTCACTTTTGTGTGACCTTTCTCGTCGTTCAGGTTTTTTAAATTTTTCATTCATAATGCGGTTTGATCTTGACACTGATAGCAAAGGGTATCGGTATGGGATTGGTAAAACTTACCGAGCAAGTGGAAGGGCGAATGAAGCCCGTTTAGCCAGTAAACTTGAGGCGATTCTGTTTGTTTATGGCTAAGAGCGTCCATAAACCTAACGGAATGCGGCGCCTACCTATTACCATAGCAAAGTAACTTCCTTGTCCGATAACACGGAACTTCTAGCCTGAAATGGTAGTCTTCCGTGGTATGAGCTTACCTAAGTTGATTCTTTTAACCTGATTCCAGCCGCCTAAGCTTTGCCTTATCTGCTGATAATAGGTAGAGTGTTAAAGCTTTTTTTGGGCATTTGGCTGCTCAAAAAACGTAAAAAGTTGATATTCCGGCGCCATTGGTGCTTCTTTACCCAGAAAATCGCCGTTTTTCTATATTTTCTTCAAAATTGATTCATTCGTAAAAATAAGTATGTATTTGAGCTAAGCAGCTCGTGCTCTATCTTTTCATAGGCTAAGCTCCGACGGGGTCACCACGCGTGGACTCCCAAGCGGCGCCTTTCGGCGCATAAGGGCGCCGCTTTCGCCGTTTCATAGCTGCGGCAGGTCTGGTACGGTACCATTTAGAGGCAATCCAGCTGAAATTTGCCTTTGGGTGAATTCTATCCTCTTACCATTCAGATTCGTCTTTTTATATGGTGAAATTCTTGGCGACGATAGATTGGCCAGACACTGGGACCCAATTTGCTCATTGTCGATTGTAGTTTTTATCGTTAGCAATTCTTCGAATCCATCAGCTTTCCTCGCGAGCATTGCGCCCCAAGTGCTGCTAAGCAATTTTCTCGTTGCTCTATTTATCTTGCCTCAGGGAAAAAAGTTTTCACGCAGTTCTATCTCACTAAGATGGATGGATATGGTCCCAAAGGAGGCTCAAGAAATTCTGGTTACAATTCTCTGCAGGAACTTTTTTTACAGAAAAGTATTCCTGAGTAAGATTGTTTCTCGTTTCGCTGAAGTATGGAAGCGAAAGGAAAAATATCTGTTAATTGCATGAATCTATATCTACATAGCAAGAAAATGCTGCTTTTATTGATGTTATTGGAAGCGATTTTCAACTTCTACTAGAACTTTCGTGGTGCAGTGGTGAGAGGCGCTACCGACACCTGCACGGTCGAGCGATCGATCCTCATCGAGGTTAACCGAGCCTCAGGGTCGGGTAAATTGTTACCAGACCCGCACCCAACTTGCATCTACGATTCTGAATAGGAGAGAAATGCATGGCGCATCTATTAGGGGGATGATCAATGCCGACCTCTTTACCTTTTCCCTACCGTAGCACTGAGAAAAAACTTCGTTTCTAGCATTCCACTTCAGCAATGTTATCGATTTTCCTTTTTTTGCCATTTTTGAAGAGTTTAGCCATTTAAAGGACTCCGACTGCTTACCGCGTGTTTTACCCTTGAGTGGTTTCAATCCGAATCTGAGAACAACCCGTAATTGCATCCCCCGGTGGAGTAGCTGGACGTGGACGTCTTCTGCTCCTTATTTTCTCGATTCCAAGGGTCCATCTATCTTTGGAATTTTTATTTTTTTCTCTGGATCCTTACATAAAGCATGCTGATTTTAGACCCAGACTGTAGAATTTGCTTAATTCTGTTGGAGTTCTGTTAGCTATAAATAGCTTGCCAGAAAGTTCCTTTTAAGGCGTCTCGTGTAGCCGAGAGATTCGTCGGAAACTTCCCCCTTCCTCCTCTGTTGCATTCCCGCACAAAATAACATTTTGCGCATTTTTTTGTGAAAACATGGAAAGCGTTACGGTAGCGCAGAGAATGGGTTGCTATTCAGGATTGCGGAATACGCTTACTCGGTTTTGAACGGGGTAAACCGCTGGGTAAACGGCCGGCTTACAATGTAAAGCATCGAATCGAATTTTGGCGGGAATCGCAGCGTTTTGTCTCTGCAGCCGCTGCTCGGAAGGTGGACAGCACTCCGACGTTTACCCTGAGGCGCTGTTCAGCTTCTAGCTTAGCTAGAAGTCTATATTTCCGTCTTTTACCTTTTCTGAAGCTTCTGTGAGTATTCTCTATCGTAAAGTTCCAATTACCGGCGCATGAAGCAGTGGTAAAAGGCGCTACTAACACTAGCACGGTCGAGCGGTCGATCCTCGTCTAGGACTAAGCAAGCCTTACATCCCTCCGGGGTCTTGTAAATTGGTACCAGATTTGTCTGGGAAGGTAGAAACACTGATTTGGTATGGCGGTTGCCCTCGCAAGTCCTTGTATTGGCCAAATACCCAATCACCATACCTCTACGTTTTTGAATGAGATACAAATGCATGGCGCGTCGTTGGTGAACTGAAGAACACCGAACACTATACTTTGACCTATACATTGACTATCGGGGGTTACTCGCTGTCCGCGTCTGTGCGTTCACCTTACCAGTCAAGTCTGGTACAAACTTACCAAACCTAGGAGGGATGGAGTGCCTGGTTAACGCGGGCAGCGGTCGATCCCTCGACCTTGTAGGAGCCCGTAGCGCCTTTCACCGCTGCACTAGGCTAGTTCTAAACGTTTTAAGTCTGCCCGATACCGTGAACGGCACTCTTTCCCCAGTAACCTCTCCGGCATTGAAAATTCTCATGACCACTTTTCGAGTGTTTTCCCCGAGAAGATGGTTTAAGAGTAATCACCAAATTCCGCCTGTAGGTCACTCGAAGGCTTGCACTGGAGGTCTTCAAAAATTGAAATCAACTTTTCTTCAGAGAAGGCTTCAAAAATTAATTTCACTTCCTGTATTGAAAATCAGGGGTAATCTGGGAGATTTAGCTATTCAAAGGAATTTGTGAATTTTAGGATTGTGTTTTTTTTATGGAAAACGGGGTGTGTACCGTGAACGTCTTAGTGGTCGTTTAGTCGTTTCGGTTTGCACTATAAGTAAATTTCTCGATGGCAAAGGCGGGTAGCTGCCAATCAGTGCACTGAGTCGAAGAATTTCGTGCACTCTGCGCCCAGATACGCTGTGCTCGTCACGTTTCCGTCGTTAAACCTGTGCTCATTGATGAATTTCGCTCATTTTAGTTTGAAATTGTAGTTTATAATTCACAAGCCGTCCTTAATTGACTGAAGTTCAATGCCGATTAAATCGATTTATTTATTTATTTATTATGTACACCACAAGGTGTGCCCAAACTGCAAGTGAACGGGCAATCAAATCAGCTTAACTGAAAAAATGGTTAAAGTGGAGGAAAACACAAAAGTTGCGATGTGCTACTATTGATTGTCTTTTACCGTGGGACAGTGGTAAGAGGCGCTACTCACACCCGCACGGTGGAGCGATCGGGCTCCTCGCGGGCTAACCAAGCCTTCCAACCCTCTGAGTTCGGGTAAATTGGTACCAGACTTGTCCGGGAAAGTTGAGACTCCAGCTTGGTATAGCGGCTGGTCCAGCAAGTCATTGTATAAGTGAAAAGGTATTCATCATGTTTCTACGATTCGGGATGGAACACAAATGCGTAGCGCGATCTAAGTGGACTGATCAGCCATACTTTTACCTTTTACCATTAATTTGAGCTTCTGGAGAAGGAAAGGTGGTCTGATTAACTTCAGAGATGTATTCCTGAGCTCTTGAACCTATTGAACGAAAGCGAGTGAGGTAAATTGTACTCAGTCGTGTCAGATGAATTGTATTCCTATTGAGAATTTGTAGTTTCGTGGAGAGAGTCGACACCCTTTCTCCAGAACGATCCTCTTTGTTAGGTGACGTAGTATGGGTAGAGGTAAAGTTCCCGGTGTTGGTCAGTCCCCTAAGTACGCACCATGCATTTGGCCACCATTCATGATCGTAGAGACATGGTTAGGGTGTATTTGACTTATGCAATGTTTTGCGGGGCCAGCCGCTAAAACATATACCAAGGCGCTTTTCTTCTTAGGTGAGGTCCTCGCCAGATATTACCGAAAGATTCGCATACAAGTTCCATGAATTTCTGGAATTTCAAACTGGGACCCGCGTAGTGCAGAGGTAAAAAGACGGTACTGACATCTGCACGTCGAGTGATCGATCATCCCAGGGGCTAGCCGAGGCTTCCGTTCCTTACCAATTTACCAAATCCTAGAGGGATGGAAGTCTCGGCTAGCCCCTGGGAAGATCGATCACTTGACGTGTTGATGTCAGTATCGTCTTTTACCTCTGCACCACGCGGGTCACAGTTTGAAATTTCAGAAATTCATGGAAAACTTTTATCTGAATCTTCCGGTAAAATCTATACCAACCTCTTGCGAGTAAGGAGAAGGAGAAGAGGAAGAGTTTCGTTTTCTAGACATTGTATTAGAACAGTATAATGAAAACATTGTAATCTTTGAGGCTTCTAGAGTGACGTTACCGTTTACTACTCTTCGATTTTGAGTGAAGGTCGAGAGCATGGCACGAACTAAAGGGACCGATTGTCGCTGGTCACTTTTTGCCTTGATGTCACCTTTGTTGTCTTGAAATAACTTTAAAATAACTGTTATTGTCCAGTTTTAAGTGAAACTGAAGTATTGTAGAAGTTTTTAGAGGGCAAAAACGCTATCTAGCTGATACTTACCCACGGTTTTTTGGTAAACTCAGAACTGGTAAACGACACTTTTTTAACCAGTACTATAGTCAAGCTAACTCCTTTCAACTACAGTTACCTATGAGCACCCGCAGTCATCTCCTCCATGATCATTACTTTTTTATTTTTATTTCCGTGGTCAATTTTCTTAGGTATTACTAACTCTGCTGTTGTATTCCTGTTAAGTCCTGACATAAAAATAAATAAATAAACTGAACTCCTCAATGTGAACAGCTCGGATCTTCGCCATGTGCTTGGTTGGCTGGCCTCCGTAGCAGGCGGGTGTTTATTGTCGTTGGCCTATTCTGATGAATCAGCTTTAAGCTTCATTTCCTCATTTCCTCTCGCAATCCGTCGAGTGGTGAGATTCCCAGCCGCGGCGCTCCTCCTATCCTCAGCCCCTTTCTATGGCCATGAATATTGCTTCGTTGCATGAATTGCTAGTGATTGTTGCAGAGTTGCTGATAACTACTGAGAATCTGAGGAGTACAATTCGCCCTGCTCTCCAAGAATTCTGCATTCATTGTTATCGTCATCGGACAATTGCTCCGGGGTCTTTTCGTAGTTGAATGTCTAAGTGGTGCCTGAAGGAAGTCGAAAAAGACTTCGCTTGGAAAATTCTAGGTGTTCCAGAAAAGTTTCGTGCTAAAAGTAAAAGTAAAGTGGTCTTTCTTGGTCGCGCCATGCTCCTGACTTCCATTTGGAATCGTAGGGGCACGGTGAATGCGTATTTAGCCTATTCAGTGACTTGCGGGGTCAGCCGCTATACCTAGCCAAAGTCTTTACCTTCTCAGACAGGTCTGGTACCAATTTGCCCGACCGCGGAGGGATGGAAGGCTTGATCAGCCTGGTTGGGGTCGATCGCTCGACCATGTGGGTGCCACTTTACCTTTACCTCTACCTATACATAGTTTAGAGGTCGATTACGCTACGACTAGGTTAGGCTACCTAGCAGCATATTGTCGCGTCGCCGAGCGATCGATGATTACACAACGGTTTGGAAGCCATAGCTTTTTCCATCTTTTTGGGATGAGAGAAAATATGCAAAAAGGCTACGGCTTCCAAACCATCGTCTAGACTTCGATCGCTCGGCGACGCGACAATGTGACGGTAGGGAGGCTAACCTAGTCGTAGCGTAATCGACCTCTATACTATGTATAGGTAGGTGAACTGGTCGGCTCTGATCAGTCTCCCAAGTCACGCCATGCTCTTGACTTTCGTTCAGAATCGTCGAGGCTTGATTGATGGAATTTTGATGAGCTGATTTTCTCGTCTCGTGCGATGATATCATAGTGCCACCCCCTCAGATTGGAGTAAAAACGGGCCGCGGAGGTTTTTTCGACAGCACTTCTGGGGGCAGATTTCATTTGCTCGGCTGAACTTGTCGGCGTAATTTATTTGATTTATTTTTTATTTGACGAATAGATTCACGGTACGCAACGCTTTCTGTCGCATATTTTCCTCGTTTCGACGAGATTTAGCCAAGATTTGGCATCCATGTAGATCCAGTGGGAGGTTGTGTGTTATCTTCTCCTTTTTTGTTCTTTTACCGGCTTAGTTTTGCTTCTTTTTTATTTTCGCATTATTTCCTACAAAGGATAGAGGACTGCTTGACTAAGGACCAGAATTTCCTGGATCGTGACGGTTTCTGCTCCCAGAAGTCGTCGGTAGTACTATCATACCCTCAGGCAATTTTCTAGAAAAAAATGGGCCGCTACGATTTTTTTATCCACACTGAGAGTTCCATTTCATGTAGCTGTCCTTACGTAGCCAAGTTCGGAAACAATTAGCTACGTAGGTACTCTATTTTGAGCGGAAAATGCTTCAGCATTCAAAAAAAGGTGCTATTAAGAAAAGGAAAAAAGGATCGATTTTGAAGCGGCTGTTGTCGAGGAGGCAACTGGACGAACGAAATTTCTTTTTATAAAAAATCGGTAAGAGAAAGTAAATCCTGGTCATCTCTGGTTTTGAGATCTGAACGGCTTTTTTGTTTTGAAAATCTTCTTTACTACCCTCGTTTGGCGTTAGGTTTTACTATAAATGAGATTTTGGAGTTGTTTAGCAAACTTGGGATTATTTATTCAAGTTCAGTTTTCTGTTTACTTGTGTTTTATACTCTACTTTTGCTAACCTTCGCTAATTGGTATGCTAACAGCGCAGTAAAAAAAATTCAACAAATGAATGTAGTAAAAGGAGCGATCGCTGTGACTCCGCCCACTTTTGGGCCCAACCGGTCTCAACGTTCGCGCTCTCACTTCTCAGTTATTCCTAGACTTGCAAAGTGGCACCTGGACGCTACTTTTCTAGTTTTGTGATCTACCCCAGCACAGTCACTAAATTTGGAAACTTGAAAAAAAAATAATAGAAACTAATAGTAATAATATTAGGTTGGTGCAAAAGTTCCCGGACATTTGCGACTTCTTGAATTTTAAAAGGATTTTCTCGGTATTTCCGGCTCTAGTCAAAAAATGTTATAGAGAAGAGAAGGCCATTGATATTATCGGTGCCTACTTCAGATGAGTCCTTGCTTTTTTCAGATATTATAAAGAATGAACTGTTTTGTTTCCCAAATGTCCGGGAAATTTTGCACCATCCTAATAATAGAATTAATATAAAATAAACTAAAAGCCACTAAAATTGGAAATTGTAGTGAATTTTAGTTTATTTCTTGCCGCTTCTAATTTATTATCGCTTAATTATGTTTGTGTTGGGCATTTTTGCTTTGCTATGAGCATATTGTTGCTCAATGATGTCGTGTGCAGTGATGTGTATCAAACAAAGCACAATGAGCCGGATTCATGGCGCACCAAATCTTTGCTGCGCTATTGTTCGACAACCCGTAGGAGGAGCAAAAAAGAAAAAAAACGAGGGGAAAATGGATCAGAACAGCTTCGAAGAGTTCAGAGCTCTGCAAAGCTTCGAGATTTCAGAAGCTGAACTTTGTCTCTGGCCCTCCTTTTCTAGTGATCATCCTTTATCATAGTTGATAGATTTTGAATTTCAGAAAATTTTAGTGGATTCCTTCAACAATTTTTCACATTTCCGTCCTTTTTCTGTTTTCCCCTTCGAGTTTTGAGTAGAATTCTGTTTTTACTCTATTTTCCGAGATTGGTCGGTTTTAAATTGTATTAAGTTCTATGAAGGGTGGACAGGATCTTTGATGACATGGGACGTGAGCGGGATAAGAGTGGGCGGAGCTCACTTTCACGTGACTTTATGGTTTACTTCGAGATCTGTGGGCTTCTATTTCATTGGTGATGGGGCTGAGACTGTTTTGGAAATTTCTGTCTTCGTGCAGACATTGAAGCCTTATACCTGCTCATCGATCAGCTGTTTAATCCAGTCTTATCATTGATATCTGTGCTTTATCCTATTATTTCCATTTCCTCACCTATTTTTCATTTCATAAAATACGAGGATTTTTTCTCTCAAACTATAAGTTTTTTGAAAAGTTTCAGCCTGAACAGTACTGTGTTTCAACAAGATTCCTCCAATTCCTCCAATTTGCCCCTTCTCACGTCGTTACTTGTGAATTATTTAAATTCGTTGGACATCTGACCAGGAACTCTTCAACGTTCGTGCTAGGACCTACTTTACTGATCTCTAGAACATGAGGACGATGTGGAGAAGAAGGATGTTCTATAGACACGCGATGTTTATACCATCGCTCATCACACATAGCACTCTATCAGGGCGATCGCTGTTGCTGCTTATTTATTTATTCATTCATTTATTTATCTCTTCACCTATTTATTTATATTTGTTTATTCACTTTTGTGTATACCAAAGTCTCAAGGAACGGTAGGGAAATCTAATGTCGCAGAAAATGCTCTGAGGGCTGATTTCTTTCCACTGTTTCATCATTAAAAAGGTGTTTTACTATTGGGTGAGTTCAGTCCAGAAATTTATGAAAATCCAATTTTGGAACAAATTATTTTATAAATTTACTTTATTGGAATATTGACATAGTCAGTTATTTCGAATCTTTTGAGGTGTTAAACTTTGAAATAATTGAAAATTATTATAATACTTTAATAATTCGAGAAATTGCGCACAAAAAGTATTACTATTATGTTATATTATTAGTATTAGTATTACTATAAAAAATTACAGAAACTGTTAAACTAGTACTCAAACTAGATTTTTGAATGTCTTCCAATATTTTCAGGTTTAGTAAATTTTTAAAATGCGGCACGCTTCCATATCTAGCCTAGACAAAGCTTGACATATGGCTGTCATTCTTCATCTCGCCGTAAAACCTTGAACAATCACTTGTCATTATTCATGTCCCTCTTAAGAAAGCGAAAACAAAACGTGATCAGAAGGTTATTTATGCGTTATTGTCTTTTATCCTCTTGAGATTTTCAAGAAGATAGGAGACAATTTTTTTCTCAGGAGTATTTTCTCAACAATTTTTAAACTAAAGATTTCTCTGAAAATACAGCTGGAAGAGGATCAGCTCGTAGTATGGCTAAATAAGAAGAAACGAAGCAAATACTCATTACCTTCGAAAAAGTTACAATCATTAAATAAATAAATAGACAAATAAATAAATGAAGGTCGCATCTGCCAGATTTTACTAAATCGACGACTGAAATTTCATGAAGTTCTGCCTCACTACTCTTGCCGGACCCTTCACAGAAGCTGGTTTTACGGTGTCAGCACCTCGGGCCACACCCATTTTTAAATCCGCCTTAGCTCAGTATGGTCAATGCCGGAAAGAGTTCTCGTTTTGAAAAAATAGATTAAAATAGTATTTTTTATCAATGTCCCTACCCTACCAACTATAACGTTTGGGGTCGGTCTGAGACTGTCTGTGTGCGGATTCCTCTAAATTTGTTCACACTTCCGGATTATTCAGCTGTGCGGATGGAGTTCAGGGAATGTTTTCACTTTTCCGATAGTTTCTCACTTATTCGTGGCTGAAAAGTTAGCGTTTCTTGCTCTTTAAATATTTAATCAGATGAAATAGAAATGATCACAGAGCACGCGATACTTTTCAACCGTTAGATTTTATTTGGAATATTGCAACTCTTTAAATTTGTAATATTTAAATTATGGGAGGAGTGGTGTTAGAGTCTTTCCTAAGTGGCGATTCTTCTCAGCACATAATATTTTATTTTCTTTTTGAAAATTCTGAGAACCATTGATGAAGGTTTGTCGAAATTCGACCCCACTGCAAATCTCGGGTGCATCAATCGACTGTTTACTGTCTTTTTGCATTTTTTAGTTAGATTTACTTTAATCAGGCCCTTCCCGACTCTTTTTATGCTCTGCCCATCTTGGTACGTCTAATAGGTTCCAATAAGTCCAATATTCTACTTAACGTTTTTATGATTTGAGTATTAGTTTATAAGTATGGTTTTAAACACTCATAGGAAATAAATTGGTCGCCGTTGGTCTTCCCCTTCAGGGCGCGCCATGCGCTCGCCTTCCGTTCGGAATCGTTCGTTTGCATGAGCGAGCCCCTATACAATTCAGTGTCTTTTTATAATTTTTTTCAGTAGCTTCACGTAGTTTTGGGACGATTAGCCTAGGATAATAGCCATTCCAAGAGGAAAAATGGCTTCAAATCGAAGATAACCCTTGGGTAAATGGGTGGGATGTATTTCTCAGAAGCTACACGGCTTTATTAAGCACATTGAGAGCACTTTCTGTCTTGCAAAGATCAGAAAACGTCCTTTGGCACTAATATTCTAAAAATTATACAACGTCAAAGCTGTGACCTCCCGGACACAAGTCTGGTGCCAATTTGCCGGACCTGTAGTGATGGAAGGCTTGTTTGTGGGGGTTTGGTATACGCCGTGCTCTCGTCTCCCGTCCAACTTCGAAGATGCGGTAGACAGTGAGCCCGAATCGTTGAGAGCGCAGCGGATTTCGCTGGTTGTGTTTTCACTCAGCAGCTCAGCAGAGTGCTAGTGAAGGCCGTCGGGGGAATTGTGGTCGACATGAAAACACACAGTGTGCCATGAGAGATTCTGCCAACATTGAGCTGTTGTGTTTGCCTTCGGGGCCATTTTGATTTCTTTCATTTCTGTCATTTTCAAACGGGCTTAATTCTAGACTTTTGGTATTTTTAGTAACTGAACCGATTGATAGCTCCCCTGAATTGTGGAATATTGGTAGGCTGGGATTCGGTCGAGCTCGAATCGTTGAGACCACCCAGTGCGATGATTTACAACGAGCACAGTTAAAAATGAATTGAAATGGGTGAAGTGCTGATTTAGAATGGATAGAATGCCATTTAGCTCATTCTTCAACTTAATATTCCTAGGAGAGCGCTGCATTTTTATGGCCTAAGAACTGCTCCCAAAAGGTAGAAAAGTAAATTAAAAATTAGTAAGAAAAGTGGTCGACGTTGGGCCCATAGGGCCTAGAATTCAAGGGTTCTTTAGCATCGGTGGATAGAAAAGCACCAATATTTTAAAAAATTATACAACGTCAAAACCATTCCAGATGAAATGAGGAGAGAAAAAGGCGTTGGAGATGGATATGAACACCACGATACGTCTGATAGGCTTATGAAGGAGCCTGAAACTAACCGCGAAATATGGCAAAACCCTTGAATTGGCTAAAATATGGCTAAAATAAACCCTTGGGTCCATAGCGCATAATTCAATGGTTTAGCCATATTTCGTGGTTAGTTTCAGGCCCCCTCGTAAGCCGATTGACGTCTCATGGTGTTCATATCCACCTTCAACCTCTTTTTCCTCCTCTAATTCCATCGGAAATGGTTCTGACGTTGTAAAATTTTTAAAATATTAGTCCTTTTTCTTTCCAACGATGCTAAAGAACATTTTCTGATGTTCGCGTGACAGAGCGTGACAGAAAGTGCACCAGATGTGCTCAATTGAGCCGTGTAGCTCTGCGGGAAATGTCTCCTTCCCACCAACCTGCGATTGTCTTCAATTAAATGTCAACTCCCTTTCAAAAACGGCTTTTATTCTAGAATAATTGTTCCATAACTATGTGAAATTGCCATTCTAAAGAGGAACGATTAAGGACACAGATTTGAAATGTGTAGGCCAAATACGCATGCCTCTACGATTCTGAATGAAAGACGACGGCGTGGCGCATCCTTACTGAACAGATCGACGCCGAGGTTTTCACCCTTATATGCCAAGCGCCGTTTCCCTCTCCCAGATAACCTGAGAGATTTGCGATGTTTATCGTTGGTAGCGCTTCTCAATGTCTCCTTCCTAGCAGCCAAATTGCCTGGGGCGATTTCTGGCAGAGCATCACCAACCTCGAACTATAATCCTCTAGTCGGTAATAGTTTTCTGGTTGGGGCTCATTTATTGGCCGGTCAGCCAGCTGTCTTATCTCTCGATGTGGTCGACAAACATAGCACATACCCACAATCCCCGGCTCCTAACTGTTTTCGCGGCGTCTCCCCTCAGAATTCTCCGCACGCATTCATCAGTGGCGACGTAAATCCTCAAAATGAGAGTCTCACCGGCTCGCCATGCGTCTCCTCGCCTTATTTATGTCTTCTTCATGTCGTTATTCATAAGTAACTTCTCTTCAAGGAACGCGGTACAGTGGTAAGAGTCGCCGCTGTCACCCGTACGGTCGAGCGATCAATCCCCGCACGGGTCAACCAAGCCTTCCATCCCTCCGGGGTCGGGTAAATTGATACCAGACTTGTCTGGGAAGGTAGCGAATTTCGCTCATTTTAGTTTGAAATCGTAGTTTGTAGTTCACAAGCTATTCTTAATTGATTGAAGTTCAATGCTGATTCTATCGATGAGTTACTATGCATTGTCTTTTACTGTGGTACAGTGAAAAGAGTCGCCACTGTCACCCGCACGGTCGAACGATCGATCCCCGTCCGGGCTAATCGAGCCTTCCATAGCTCTGGGGTTCGGTAAATTGGTACCAAAGTTGTCTGGGAAGACAAAGACGCTGACTTGGTATGGCGGCTGGCCCCTGTCATTATATTTATTTATTTATTTACTTATTTATTTTTTATTATGGACACCACAAAGTGCGCCCAAACTGCAATTGAACAGGCAATCAAATCAGCTCAATTCATAAAATGGTTGAAGTGGAGGAAAACACAAAGTTGAACTCTGCAAAATCTGAAATTCAGAATCTAAAACAAAATTGCAATGAAAAAATGAAAAAACAATATAATATAAGCCAATACACAGCCAATTCACCATGCCTCTGCGATTTTGAATGGAACATGAATGCATGGCGCATTCTTAGGGGACTGGGATCGACACTTTTACCTTTACCTTTACCTTTACCTTTTGTTCTCCTATTTCATCCCTTTGAATTGCCACAGAGCTCGTCTTTGCTCTCGCCACTTGGTTGAACAGTTCACTTTAGAAAAACCCCGAAAATGCAGTCTGATTTTATTAGTCGACCATAGTCTGCATTTCGTGATGAAAATTTCAATTTCGAATTTTTTGTTGGAAAGATCATTTATTGCGAAACTCTTCCAAAAGCCATATAACCCTATAGAGCAGCACAATCGTGATTCATTTTCTCAGTTCTGGTTTTGTCCCTAATCGCGCCGCGACGCGACCTTATGGCACAGAAGTGGGCCGTGTCGTAGTGAATGCCCTTAGCGTTCAAGTGAAAAAAGATATTTTAATGAAATTTGATGATTTTCGCGGTGTCCTTGGTATCGATGGCCTATAGGCCATTCACTAGACTTTGGTCCGTAATAATTAAGCGTATTTGTCACGAAATGTCGCCGCGCGCCAGTTCATTCGTCACGTTCCTCACACTACGAAAGGTCCTCCTTTGATATTTATGTTTTTTTCTTGAAATTTACCCTTCAGAGGGCTGCAGTCCGCAAATTTTCGACAAAATCCACCGAATCGGAAGAGTTTGACAAATTCTACATTAGTTTTCGATGGCGTGTTCCCAACAAATATCCACTCTTGACTATATTTTATTAATAAATATAGCTTACAGTACTCAGCGCACAGATGTCATATAGGTAAAGTTGTTGGCGTTGACCGTTTCCCTTGGGACACGCCGTGCTCTCGACTTCCATTTAGAATTGTAAATGCATTGAAGTGATAGCTCTTAGGTAAGGCATAAGGACGTCCTGCAGTTTAGCGTGACTCGGAAAAGCAGTCAAAAGTAGGAAAATGTTGAAAAATAGATGAGTCATTGCTTGGAGCCGGCCGACCGCCAAAGGTCGAGCACCAGTGATCCGTTGGATTGAAGCACCAAGCCGTGTTTTCTTTCTTACCAGGGAACGAGATTTTCGCGGCAATTATCCACTCGCTGGTCGGTTCCCCTTCCTTGTTCTATGTGGACACATACAGCTCTCTTTCTATTCGTTTCTTGTTTTTTTTTCTGGAAAATATTAATTCTTGGAATCCTCTGTGAATGACGAAGAACTCCTAGGTTCACCTATCGCTTCTTTATCTGACTGCTACGGACCACGCACCGAAATTATTGAACATCCATTAGGAGGGCTTTCGAGTAGTCGAGCGTTTCATCGCGGAACGACGCGATTGATCGATTTTTCGCCGCTAGTTTTCGGCCCCATTGAAACTCGTTGAATATCGGAACGATTTTTATTTTGAAAAAAATGATTTTCGCTTCCGGCGGTGCTGTAGGGTCACTAGATCCACACAAACGTGATTTTTGGGGTGAAAATCGATAATCATGAGTAAGGAATAGTGTTGATGTGCTGTAGAAGAACTGTAAAGTTTGACTGATCATCGTGGGATCGAGGGAGGCGCGCCTCATGTCTCAGCTGGTTACCTCTATGAATTTTTTTTATTATCACCTTTTTGCAGGTTACTGATAGTAGAAGTAGATGTTGTAATGATAGCGCTAAGAATATCGCAAAAATCGCGACTTAAGCTGGTCTCGAACCCACGTCTTGCGCCTATTTGTAGCATCGTGATGTTAGACCACTAAACTACCGAACCGACTGCTCTCCCACTCAAGTGGTCGAGCTCATTGGCCTTATTGGGGAGGAGAGACATTAGCTTGGTTTACCATCACGTTGCGTTTGTTAGGCCCGAAACTCCGGATCGAATCCCGCCTCAGCTGCGTTTTTTGCGAAAGTAATCTAACGCTATCAATACAACACCTACTTCTGCTGTACCCGCAGTGACCTCCGAAAACCTGATGAGAAAATTAGAATTTATAGAGGTAACCAGCGAATATTGGCGCCTTCTTGCCTCCCTCGAACCGAAATAGGTCGTTAATGGTTGATCGGATGTTAGTAGTTCTTCTACAGCACATCAACACTATACTTTTCTTTTGATGATCGATTTTCGCCCAAAAGTCTCGTCTGTGTCCATCTTGTGATTTCACGCCATCGTGAGTAGCACCAGAGCCCAGATTCATGAACGGGCGAGCGGTCTCCGAAACCCCGGCGCAGCCAGAACCAGACGGCAGAGTCGATTTGAGATCATGTTTAACATAGGAAGTTTAGGATAAGTAGACAGAGGTGGGGCTATATCTTCGGGCTGAACTCGGGGTTTACCGGGGTTTACCAATGATGAATCTGCGACCAGCAGTTTTTTGGCCACTTCTCAGACCGACTCCAAATCTGAATGGCTTTCAGTGCTGTCAGTCAGTGGACCATATCCGAGAGCTGTCATCCGGAGCCTCCAGTGCTGCATGTCTTCTCGTCATAACAGCAGCGCTCAGCAGTCAGCAGCTTATTCGCTTAGAAGATCTAGACTTTTTCCCCTTTCTTACGTCTCTGTCCATGTGCTCACTCGACAAGTGCAATCCGGCTTCTGTCAGCCATTCAATCTCCGTCGTCGTTTTTTGCGTTGTCATTCCGTGAAATAGGACTTTCCCTAATCCTGTCCGACAAAAACCGTTGTTGTTGACGGCGGCTGAGGAATGCCGGAGCTATCGACGATTCGCGCAAAAAAGTTGGTTTTTTGCTGCTTGGCAGATTGACGGAATGTCTAAAACATTTTTGCAGCAACTCCACGATCATGGTGCAGATCACCAAAACCATTGATCGGTGGTTTCCCTTCAAACCCCTACCTTAGGAGTAGGTCACCTCAAAAATAACCTTCTAGTAACCGCCAGACCTAAGAACTTCAGGTAAAGGTAATGTCGTCAGCGCTGATCAGTCCACTAAGGACGCGCCATGCGTCCGTCTCCTATCCTGAATCGTAATGGTATGATGAATGCGTATCTGGTCGAGTCATTATGGAGACCAAACACGACTTCATCATGCTTGTACGGTTCTTAAAGGAAGGCGAATGCATGGCGTGTCCTTAGTGGACTGATCAACGCTGACCACGTTACCTTTACCTGAGGTTTTTTAGGCCTGGCAGTTACTATCAGGTTAATTTTTGAGGTAACCTGAGGACAGCGTTCGAAGCGAATCTCCCGATCAAAAAGATGAAGGTACTCCGAACTTGATCCTCGGCTGATCCTGAGGTGATAGAGTTAACCTAAAGTCCTCAGGGCCCTTACAGACCCGACGACGTGCAATTTGAGCGACGAATTAGCCGTTATAAATGAAATTGAGCGAAACACACGACGACGAGCATTCTCGTCCAACGCAACGTTTGCGGCCGCTTAGCGAATTCGTCGCTCAATTTTTTGTCGTCTGGTCTGTAAGGGCCCTAACTAGGACCTTGGGGTCACGTTTCTTCAATTCAGTTTATTTTCATCTGAGTAGATGAGGTGTCGATTTCGTGGTAGAGCGATTTTTTGATTTTGTTTTCATGTAGATGGAGGAGAAAAGAGGAGAAAATCCTGTTTCCTCCTCAGAATTCGTCATTCTGCAGCAAATTTTGTAAGTGTCATGGAGCGAGTCATATCGGGTCGTGCAACTCCGTCAATACTCTGAGATTCCACGCCAAACACAGTCATCCCAGCTGACTGGGTATGTGTGTAGCTCATCCTTTCCACACGTCATTCTGCATCATGGAATTCCCTCAGGCGATGTTTTTAGAGCTGAAGCTTGTCGGCTTCCTTTGCTTCCTTTGCTACCATTTTTGTCGCTCTCAAAGGTCAAAGGTAAAGAGAACGCGGTCGGTGTTGAACAGTTCAGTAAGGACGCGCCAGGCATTCGTCTTCTGTTCGGAATCGTAGAGGCATCGTGAATGCATATTTGTCTTGTACAGTAACTTCCGGAAGGCATTAAATGTACCGAGTCGTGTCTCTACCTTCTCAGACCATTCCGGTAACAATTTACCCAACCCTTGGGGGTAGAAGGCTTGGTTGGCCTGGGCGAGGATCGATCACTCGACTCTGCGTCCGTCAGTAGCGCCTGTTACCACTGCACCAAGCTGTGACGTAATACTGATAGCTGCAAATCAGCAAATCAGAACGACTTATGATTTCACAATGCATAGCATAGCCCGGAAAGCTCGGTAAGAATCGTAGAGAATGGAAATAGTAAAGTTTGAAAAAATTGGAAATATTAAGAAAATTTATAAAATTCTTGCGTCGTCATTTTATCGCGTCGTTGTGCGATAGAGCGCTGAACCACACTCGGGCTCGTGCTTTGGCTGGACTTCCTATGGAAACTTTCTTTGACAGTTCAAGCTTTTTTGTAGTGGTGTTTTATTCCTAAATAGGCCGAAATGAATATTCAATATCTGAGACTTTCGTGAATAAAGGAAGTTGGATCCTAAGTAAAATAAGAAAATGGGCCTCTGTGGACCGGGTATTTACTAGCTCGTTTCTGGCTATATCATTCCTCATTCCTGAAATGGCATCTGAAAAGCTTTCCGGTGCGATCATTAGCGACATTTTGAATATTTCCTGTTCGTGGAAGGTGTCGAGAGTGTTGTTGACGTGGATCATCGCTTCACAAACATCATTCGTTCCTCCCACTCATGCCTTACTAGCGTCTTTAGTTACTTTTCTTAGTTTTGAAACTCTAGTAAACTCTACCCTCCAGGTATTCCTTGATTTTTTAGTGAGAAATTCGTGTAAAATTCAGTAGGTGTCCGAGAGTGACTTGATTTCTTTTCTTTTACTTATTTTCTCCAGTCATAGTACGCTGAAATTCGAAATCCAGTCGGTTACAGCCGACTGGGATATAATTTTATGAACGTGAAAGAACACAAAAAAAACAAAAAATTTGATTGGTGACATACGTCTGCTAAAATGGTTGGTTTACTGTTTGTCAGTGAAATTTACCTATTCTTACCTTTTCCTTCTAAATTTATTAGAATTAGAATTAGAAAACTCCAGAATGAGTCCAGATTGGTGAAAAGCACTGATGTAGAGCGAAGAAGCCGAAATGGCAGACGCAAGCATTGAAGGAGGAACTTCCGCGCCAAATCCGCTTAACCTTACCGATACCTTAACGACGGATTTGTGCCTGATTCAGGGAAGTAGCCGAATATGTTGCTTAGGGCTCGTTTAGACGCCGCACGGCAAAAATGCAAAATTGAAGCGCAATCAATAAATATCGTCATTGTTCGAATTTGCTCCTTTGCATTAGTGGCGCAGTCCGGTGGCGCCTCATAAGCAAATTTACTGGTCGTTCGGGTTTTTTTTTAGAAGGCTGCTATTCTCTACAATTTTTTCGTTTAATTTCTTCCCTATGTGATTATATGCCTAATTTTTTTACTTAGACGCGGCGCCACCGGACTGCGCCACTAACGCAAAGTAGCAAATTCGATCAATAATTGTTGATTGCGCTTCGATTTTACATTTTCATCGCGCGACGTCTAACGAGCCCTCAGAGGGTGGAGTCTTCCTTCTATTCGTATTTTGCTTAAATGCCTAGAAAATGGAAAGTTTTCACTTTTCGAATGGCTAAATGGGGAATGCGCCATGTTCCTGACTTTGATTTTCGCTGGCCTACAAAGAGGTTGGAGTTCTGTATATGTTATCAACGACTCTTACTAGTTCATTTTACTGGCTTCATATATTACTGTATTCTTTATAACTATATTATCGCCACTTTCCCTCGGTATTCCCTTCTTTCTCTGCCGCGTAGACTACGAAGCTATGTGGTCAAGGACAACTAGTGGCCGTCGGCCCTTTATTGCCCTCATTTTCAACAATTTGTCAACCAAATGACTAATTTGGAGTGCTACGGTCGCTTGAAGAGAGGGTTCGAGGAACAGCGCCAAACCTTCACTATGCCTCCACGATTCCGAATGGAAGGCGAATGTATGGCGCGTCCTTGGAGTGGCTGATTGCGCCGATACCTTTACCGTTTTCCATAACAATTACCCTAGCTGAAACTGCTCTATTTCAGAAGATTTCTGAGTTATCAGTGGCTGCTAAACATAGAGTCAAAGTGCTCGGCGCTGATCAGTTCCCTAAGGACGCGCCATGCGTTCGTGTTCCATTCAGAAACGTAGAAGCACGGTGAATGCGTTTTTTGTCTATACAATGACTTGTGGGGACCAGCCAAGTCAGTGGTGTATTTACTTTCCCAGACAGATCTGGTACCAAATTGCCCGACGCCGAAGAGATGGAGGTCTTGTTTAGCCCAGGCGACGACCGATCTCCTGACCGTGAAGTGAGAGTAGCGCCTATTGCCAATGCACCGACCTCGCTCGACGTCCTTGGTAGGGCGGACTGCAGCGGTCCACGGCTCAAGCTGCAGACGCTTATCCCACCCACAGTTTTGTTGTCAGCTCTATCAGCTGATGCTATCAAAGCGATTAGTGGGGCGTTCTGGCTGGAGCTCTCGCTGTCGGCCGTTCGTTCTCGCGAGTGGACGAGGGGGCGGAGCCTTGAGTGGAACCGCCTCCGGCAATGAAAACGTCTGACCTCGGTCGCACTCGAGGAAAGCTTGAGCGTTCTCAGGACAAGCCTTATTGTTTCGGGTTCTATTTCTCTTGATTTTATTCTACTTTTATTACCACGCGTCCGCTGCTTACTAGTATGGGTAGATTTTGTTTTGGTGGCGCTAGGATTACTGCAAAAATCGTGGCATGGGTGGGGTTCGAACCCTGCTTCTTGGGCCTAACTGGGTCAGGCCGTCCCATGTTGACCCGCTCTTCCACTTCTCATCTTTAAGCTGCCTGGGGCTTGCTCTTTGACTGGATAGAATTGGAGACAGATAATCCTCAAAAATTCAAGCGGAATAGTGGTCCCTGCTGGGTTTCGAGGACCACCAGCAGTGGCGGGTGTCCATGCCGTGGAAGTTACAATCTCAAAGATCACAAACAAAGGCCTAGTGAAAGGCAGCCGGCTGTTATGTACGTGTGTGGGTATGTTCTGCGTCGAATCGTCGATGAAAATCCTCATTAGGTTATTCATCGGTGAAATGCGCTCCCCCATATCGACATCCACCTTCGTTCTTCGGCATGCTAACTGCCCTCTATGCTTTTTCTTTCTTTTTCTTTTTTCTTTTTCTTTTACTCTCTCGGTCTCACCTTCCTATCCGATTTTTTAATTTTTTCGTCTTTTCTTTAGTACAATTCATTCATTTGGAAGTTAATCCTACTCAAGGATCCTTTCTGAGTGTTAGAAAAGTGAGTGAATCCACTTGGCAAGAACAAATTAGTCGAGCTGTAAGATGTGTGTTATGTCTCCTCAATTAAAAGTTTTAATGCAATTTGGCAATGTGCACGGCGCATCCTGGCTCCGAAGGTGAAGCTGAATCCAACATTCAAAGCGAAAAATCTCGGGCCGGTGTTTGTTTTAGTTGGATTAAAGCGGATGAACCTCTAAGTGCCTTGGTTGTCGTCATCCGCTCGTTTTTTTGCCCGATCTCTACCTTGACGAGGATGCGCCGTGCACGTTGACTTCCATTCGGATTTGTTCATCGGTGGAATTTGCTCCTCATCGTCATCGCCTCCTCCTTTGAGCTGCTGTTTCTTCTGTTTCTACAGCATTCCTTCGGTCTCTCTTCCCTATGCAAAGTAGCAGAAAGGAAGGAAATTTGTGGAATCTTATATGAGTTTTCTTTGTTATTGTTTTATTTTTGAGATATTTTTGAGACTTCAAAATTGCTGACCATTATCTCGAGTTTCGGAGACATGTTGTTAATTTTCTTACCCTTCCCGCACTATGAGTTCAGTTTTATTAATTTAAAGTTCAAGATGTAATCTTTTCTTGGCTTACAACATAAGAAAGTAATTTAAAATTCAAAATTGAGCCGAATGGTTACACTTTGTATAGGCGGCTTGGTACAAGCACCTTAATCAGGGGCGCAGCCATGTGAAAACACAATTATTTCGAGACTTCCTCTTTTTCCCTTGAATTCTCTCCTGTTTCCCAATCTCTCGATGAGTCAGGAGATGATCAGCTTGACTGAGATTGGTGTTGGATCGCTGATCTTAAATCGCTAAGTCGCATTTGAACGACAGCAGGCAATGTGTGTGTGTGTCTTTATAGTTTTTTCATTCCATTTTTATGGTTGTTTCAATTGATATACTATTTATCTTTAGTACGGTCGCGCGTGGTGTAGTGGTGAGGGGCGCTATTGGCACCTGCACAGTCGAGCGATCGATCACCACCCAGGCTAACCAAGCCTTCCATCTCTCCGGGGTGGGAAATTGGTACCAGACTTGTCTGATAAGGTAAAGACATGAACTTGGTATGCGGTTGGCCCCGCAAGTCATTGTGTAGGTCAAATACGCGCTCACCGTGCCTCTACGATTCTGAGTGGAAGTCGAGTGCATGGCGCGTCCTTAAAGGACTGATCATCGGCAGACACCTTTATCCTTACCTTTAGATTTATCTTGTATCACTAACACACTCATCTTATTGAAGATGACGTTGGTCAGTTCAGTGGGAACGCGCCATGCACACGTCTTCTCTTCAGAGTCGTGGAGGCATGGTGAATGCGTGTTTTGATAAAAGAAACAATAAATTAAGCTGTGTTCCATTTTTGTCGCAAAATTGGATCATTTCCTTTAAGAAATTGTCAGTGATACAAGATAAGTATAAAGATAAAGTCCCCTCAGGACGCGCCATGCACTCGAATTCCACTCAGAATCGTAGATCCTTTATGGTGTTCTTCTATGATCCTCCTGCTCCCATTTGCCGCCTGTTGTTGTTCCGTTCTGGTCCAGTCTACTCCCGCAACTGAACAAATAAACAAGTAAACAAACAAATACGTGAAGAAACTAGAGCTCAACTGCCGGTTTCAGGGGTCCAGGACACCAAAAGTGGCGACCAATTCGACGCTTAATCACGGTATTAAGCTCTCTGTTTATCGGAATTCTGTAATTAGTGGATCTTAGAGCAATAAACGCAATGAAGAAGAAGAAGAAGAAGCCGTTGCTCAGCCAAACAAACTGCCCCTCACTCCTCTGCTGCCACTTCCGCGTTTGGTTTGGTTTACCCAAATGCGTGTGGTTTGCTGTTGATCCTTCTGTTCATAGTTCATCGGTAGAGGGTGGGGCTCAACTGCCGAGTTCCTTCTCGGCTTCGGTCAGTATCGCCGGCCTGCTCAAGTCTATCTGCTCCGTTATCTTGTCCCCTAAGCTCGCGCCATGCATTCGTCTTCCATCGAGGGCCTAAATTCATGACGGGTATCGGCACAATATACCCGAGAATAAACCCCGGTCGGCGCGATCATTCGCATTCATGAACGCGCCGCGGACTTTATTTGGCGGATATCGCGGGTCTATTCCACTCTGCGGCGCGTTCATGAATGCGAATAATCGCGCCGACCGTGGTTTATTCTGGGGTATATTGTGCCGATACCCGTCATGAATTTAGGCCCAGGATCGTAGAGTGCTTGGAGAATGGGTTTTACCCCTATACAGTAACCTGCGGGACCCAGTCGCTATACCAAGTCGCTGTTAATACCTTCCCAAACAAGTCTAGTACCAACCTAGCCAGTGCCGGAGGGATGGAAGGCTTGGTCAGCCTGGGCGAGGATCGATCGCTCAACCGTGCAGGTGTCGGTAGCTCCTGCTGCCACTGCGCCAGGTTTTCATATTTCTCATGTTTCTTGTTTGCTTTTCAGCTGTCACTCCTTGATTTTCTTCCATTTTAAGCTTATACATATTACCACTGATCATTGATAGGGGACGATTATCAATAACATCATGTTTGCTAATATTGGCGTTCTAGGTTCTTATTCTTGTTTTAGTTTTTGTTTTAGTCTGCTTTTTCGCTTGTTCACTGCTCATCGTTCTTGTTATTTCTAGGCGCACATCAAGAGCACGATAAATGAATGAATGAATTTTGGGTTATTTAGGAAATGGTATACAAATGTCTCTTGAGCTTTTATTCGGTCCTCTAGCACCTCTATCCGGCGTAGAACAATTTTATTATCGAAAGATTACTGTAAAGGTAAAGGTTAACGTATAGCAGTCGGTGTGGATAAGTCCTTTAGAGATGCGCCATGCCTTCGCCTTCCATTCAAAATCGTAGAACCGAAGCCGAAGGGATTAAAGGTCTCATTTGCTCGACGATGATCGATCGCTTGACCGTTCGGGCGTCAGCAGCGCCTACTCTCGCTGCACCAAGCCTAAGCCCTCAGAGATTACTGTAGGAAAGTTGAGGGGCGTACCCAGGTACTACGGCTAGAAGCGGAAGTTAGCTGGCAGTGTACGCCGTGAACTTTGGCCGTGAGAACGAATTAAGCGTAATGGGCTGTAAAGAGATCCACATTCGAAGGGGCAATTCTCACGTGCCCTCAGCGGCCGACCGCTCGACCACTCGAACCCTCTCAGACGGCCCTTCTAAGCCCTCAGGGCATTCACTCTCCAATTGTTTTTCGACCACTCCTTTGTGTTCGTGTCGACACTTCAGAGTGCGCCGTGAATGTTTCTGGTGGTTGTTGCCATTGCTCAAGTTCGCTCGACTAATTTGCTCGTGATTTTCTTAATTTGATTATTTTTTAAAAATTCTCTTAATGTCCTCTCATGGAAGACGGCGCGTGTGGCTCTTTACCTCATCAAATCAAATGTTATAAAATATTTTTATAATTTCATTGGTTTTTAGCGCGTCTCGCTTCCTAAGTTTTCGAATTCTTTGGCTTTTTCTTGATTCAAACCTTGACATATGGGTGAATGGGTGAATTTTCAGATGGAAGTGAGTATATTCATGGGTATCGTTTGCCTGGTGGTGGTATGCGGTAATATTTTCGTGCTGTACGCGCTGATCTCTCAGCCGTCGTTGCACACCACGACCAACTTTCTCGTGTTGTCGCTCACCATCAGCGATCTGCTACTCGGCATCGCTATCATTCCGTTCGCTATCATTCAGGTTCGAGTTTTTCAGTCACTGATTTCTATTTTTTCGAAGAACCATTAAAATTGTTCCAGTACTTGAAGGTTTCTGAATTACATCAGGAAGTGCGATTCTTCCACAAGTTTTTTTTGTGGGAGTTTGGATTTGTCACAAAAAACGGCATATTTGGCCCTGGTGCTGTTCTTAAACCATTTTTTGCAGCTTTTTTTTTACCGTTTTATACCTTAGTGAGGATACCCTTTATAAACACCTCTATATTATCTTGTTTCACTATTTATCATGTTCATCCGCTGACGGGCATCTTCCTATGTCCCGCCCACTTATGTCCCGCCCACTTATGGGCCCATTGGGCACCCTTCATCCTGGGTAGCCTTATTCCGGTGATTAACGGTAATCACATTATCAATTCGGAATTAGTTACAGAGATTAACGGCGAGCGAAGTGCCTTGGTGAGAGGTTTTACTGGCATATAAATGGGCGAGAGATCGATCCTCGCTCGGACTAACCAAGCCTTTTATCCCTTCAGGGTAGGGTAAGTTGGTACCAGAAGGCAAAGACAGTGAGCGCGCGAACCATTGACCAAGTCATTGTATACGTCAAATACGCGCTCTCCATGACTCTACGATCCTGAGTGGGAGACGAGTGCACGGCGCACCTTAGCGGAATGGTGACACCTTTACCCTTACTTTTACCTTTCGATGAGGGACCTGGTTGCAGGGAGGGTCTACGCAAAATACATATACCCGTACTTGGATGAAGATGGGCAGGTTTCCCTTGGGTAAAAATAAACCTGGAGTGTTCCCTGAAGGGTCCTTAGGATCACTACCTTTGTCCTGCTTTATGGGGATAGGTCTCAGCATGTTCGCCAAAAGCATGTGAATCGCCATCTTATATCTATTTGTTGTCGAGCGGTCGACTTGCTTCGAATGCGCCGTGCATATTGACAGGTTGACTGCAGACTTTCAATTGAAATGACTGATCAACGCCGGCTTACTTTACCCTTACCCTTTACTTTACCGGAGGATGGCAGAACCTAGAACGAACTCGCTAAATAGGGTGCGGCGGAATTCTCGTCGTCCGGTGGAAGCGGAACTGGCCGGCTTCCTGCGTCGGGCCGGCCGACGAGTTGTTGCGCCGTGAATAAACGACAGTGTCGACGATGTGTTGTTATTGTCCAGTGCTGAACGACGACGTGCATAAACTCGACGACGACGACGAGGAGGCGATTTATCAATGCAAATCCTTGGTGCGATTTATTGTAAGCCAATCGAGTCCCACGCGATGATTGGGAGAGGGAGGTTTATTTATTTCCTCCCCCCTCCTGGCTCTCGCTTTCCACCCTACTTGGCAAGGTGTTTACCGCCAAAGGCACATCATATACATGGCGCGCGCGCTCAGCCTCTGCCATTGTTTTCCACCGGGCGAGAGCTTGACGGATAAGGTGCCGTTGGCCGAGTTTCCGTCATTTTGGGACCTGGTAAGATGCCTGGGGAGTGCTGGAACGCACCACGGACCAGAATGCCTTCAGGGGAATTTCTAATTCGTTTACGAGAGTGGATGGCCGGAAGTTTGCGTACCCTTATTCTAAACTTCTTAGGCTTATCAGCTATACGAATGAAGATCTGCTCTCGTGACTCCTTATTTTACGGTCAGTCCAGTATCGATCGATTCCATCGCGCTGCCGAACCAATCGATATAGAGCACCGTACTGCCGTGTTGGAGTATAAACAAAGCCGCCTCCCATAGGGTCATCGGACTCCAGCACTTCTCTTGGCTGCATCAAAGGCAGCTTCAATTGTACTTAAAGATAGCGGCTCACACTGGCATACCGCAGCGCAACCGCACGCGTGTGACACAGACGGCGTTTATCATGAAAATCACCGGAACTGGAAGGTCTGAAATCTTGGAAAAAATATAAAAGTTCATCGAAGGGAAACTGCATCTTTTCTACTACACATAGCGGTCAAGCCATGGCGCTTATTGGTCCGCTAGGGTTGCGCCATGCTCTTGTCCTCCTATCGGAATTGTAGAGGCCTGGTGAACGCGTACTTGGCCTATGTAGTGGCTGGTGAGGGCCCCCGTAACTCAGTATATTCCCCTTCGCGAACAACTTTGCTACAAATTTCCCCGAAGCCGGAGGAACGAAAGCATTGGTTAGCACGGGCAGGGATCCATCTCTCGACTGTGCGAGTGTCACTAGCGCCTCTTACCACTGCTCTTCGCGCGCCTCTTTAGTAAACTAGGGTTTCAAACAATGCTCAGAGCATCTTGACCTAGCGCTCAATCCTTTCGAGTGAAACATCTTCCCATTCGGACGGCATTATTGATGAAATTCAGAGTCGATGACTACCAAGCAGGGTAATTATGGATAGAAACCGAAAAACCTATTTTACAAGGCGAATAAATGCACTTTGGTAATGAACGTTCGATAGGGAATCTACGTAGGGACCAGAATTTGCAAGGAAGAATCGCATCAGACACCATCGTCCCTAATTCCCGACGGTGGTCGCTTCTGTTGTCATCTATATCCTGCTCTAATCCCGAATTTTGTAATCTCCTTTTTGAATCTCTCTCGAATCATAACCGTTCAAAGATGATGTTTGCTTTGACGACGACGACGATCCAGCAGACACTTGGTTGTCGCCGCTTGGGCCACCCTTGGCCACCCTGAAGCGATTTTTAAGGGGACCACTGACCTTCGGCCAGTACGGCCGAAGTCTTTTGCAATTCTAATCGTCAATCAGCGAGGTGTCCATCGTTAGAGCTGGAATTCAATGAGAAAATGGACGCAGCGGCTCTGATAAACATGGCCGGCGAGTACAACTCCATCGGGAATTTATTTATTTTTTTTATTTATTTATTTACTTATTTATTCAATACGTCCAGTGACGCGCCTAAAACAAAAATAGCAGAGGGTAAAAAGAAAGACAACAAATGAAAAACCCGAACTCAAAACACAAGAAACGATCCAGAAAGACTATGCAGGCCTCTTAAATAATTAGGTAACGCATAACCTTTTCAATTAAATTCAGAGGATTTAACGAGGGAAGAAGAAACCTGCGCCTTCAAGTATCCAAAGAAAAATTTCTAAAAATTTCTAAAAAAAGGGAATTTTTAAAAATTCAAATAATCGCTGACATCCATTCGTGTTGCCGAGCGACTGAAGTATAAACTAGTGTGGCGATAAGCTCATGAACTGAATTTTTCACTTTTTTACCTGACATTAGAGCGTTTTCCTTCAGGAACACAGCAAGGAATGGCTGTTCGGCAACGTCGGCTGCCGTTTATGGTTGACAGCGGACGTCTGGCTATCCACGGCCTCCATCTACAATCTTTTGGCGATCTCATTCGATCGATACATGGCCGTTCGACAGCCCATCCGCTATCCGAGCATCTCGTCGAAGCGGTGTGTTTTTACCTTTTTTTGAAAAGATATGGAAAAATTTTCTCGAAGATTCTTCTGAACAGAAAACATTGCCTCAGGGAAAAGTCATGTTCGAAGAAATCCAGAAAATTTGGTTGAAAATCGACCACGTTGAACGAGAAATATGCCCTTCTAGGACCGCCTCGTCGACTGTTGACAATTTTTGCGATTTTTCCGTTCTTTATTCGCACAATAGAGCATGTGGCACAGTGGTAAGAGGCGCTACTGACACCAGCGGTGTCGAGCGATCGATCCCTGCGCGGACTAACCAAACCTTCCAACCCTCTGGGGTCGGGTAAATTGGTACCAAATTCATCTAGGAAGGTAAAAACACTGACTCGGTATAGTGGCTGACCATGCGAGTCATTGTAAAGAACAAATACGCATTCACTATGCCTCTATGATTCTGAATGGAAGACGAGGGCATGGCGCGAACTTAGGGAACTGATCAACGGTGGAATCTTTACCTTTATCTTCACCTTTATTCGTACAAAGCGACCGTGTCCGGTTGGTAAATTGTCTTAGAGAACTGGTAAATGTTGACTCATTTACATTTACTTTTACCTTTCTTCTCGACTGAGCCCAGATTCATTATTGGTAAACCCCCATAAACCCCGAGATTCCTGAACGGTGCCCTACTTTGTCTACTTATCCTAAACTGCCTATGTTAAACGCAATCTCTCATCGACTCGGCCGTCTGGTTCTGGCTGCGCGGCGGTTTCGGAGACCGCTCGTCCGTTCATGAATCTGGGCCCTGGAGAGTACTAGGAGTACCTTACACCCTTGGGCTCGTCAAAAAGGTCCTCCTTACCCCGAGATCGGACTGAGCTAGTCCACCTGCACTTTTCCAATTCTTTAACGTCATTTTTGTCTTTAAAAATCATCCATCGGTAAAATAGGCTGAAAAAAAAGTCTCAGGAAGAGACTAGTACAAGGATGTATGGCAGCAACAGCAGCAGCAGCTCTCAGGATGTGTCCACCTCACCCGCCAAACAACCGTGCAATTATCCGGCCATCGTAGGAGAAAATCGTCGTATGATTGTCCCGCAACCGAATCCTTAACGTGTACCGCCTCAGGGGGTGTTACTCGCCTCAATGGCTACCCGAATCCCACACATTTTCCTTCGAACGGGCACCTGCGCAAAGAAAAAGCGATCGTTAGAATGGCACTCAACAATGAACACCACCTTAATAGCTTCAAAATGCCCCTGAGGGCTTTTGTCTTTTGGCGACAAAAAGGTGGCCAAGCGTTCCAAGCAAGAACGATCAGTCGGGCGAAATTTCAAACTTTCGGAAGACTAGCATTCTCAGCTTCATCGAAGAGATCCGGCTTTAGGATCTGTCTAATATCGATCTAATCGATCGCGCCGCAGAACTAATCGATACAGAACCAAGAGCCTCTGGAAAGAATGATTAATCGGATTTCATGACTTTTCGAGTAATAGCCTTAGGCGACATTTAGTGCCACATGCACCTGACCTGGGCCTTAACTTTATGAATCATAAGCTGAAAATTTCTCGTATCGATCGATTCCGTCGCGCCAACGGACCAATCGATATAGGATAGCCGCAGAACTAATCTATACACAGCCAAGAGCCTATGGAAAAAACGATTAGTCGGATTTTATGAGTTTTCGAGTAATAGCCTGAGGCGACATTTAGTGCCACATGCACCTGACCTGGGCCTTAACTTTATGAATCATAAGCTGAAAATTTCTCGTATCGATCGATTCCGTCGCGCCACCGGACCAATCGATATAGGGTAGGTAGCATAGCGCCATTTTGTACCAGAAACCACGCCGTCTTCTATAGAGCTCCTCTTATAGGCGTGCTCTGGCGCCCTTCTTGGATCTGATTGATCGGCGCCATAAGTCGCTAAGCTGATTGGCGTGCCGCATCGCAACCGCGCGCGCGTGACACAAGCTTCGCTATTCCAGATGGCGCTTCCGTTACGAAGAAGTTAAATTTAGGACCTGAAAAGTTTGAAAGATGAGTGAAGTCGATCAAATTGGATATGTTTCTACCATAGATGTCAGTCGAAGCAAAAACTGACTTGTTCTGACCGCTCATCGGAGGATGCGCCATGCACTCGTGTTCCATTGAGAATCGTGGAAGTATGATGAATGCGTATTTGACCTAAACAAGCAAGAATACGGTGTTAAAATTGAAAATCCATTCTTCAGTGTCACTCGGCTGCTGGTGTCGTTGGTTTGGGCATTTTCTGGACTTCTGGCGATGTGCCTGTTCATACTGGAGACGTTGCACGCCTCCCCAAAGCAGGAATGCACTCCGATGCGGCTGCCCAGTCTCTACATCATCTTCTCGGCCCTCGCCTCGTTCATCGTTCCGGCGGTGATCATGGTAAAAAAATCCTCGATTAGTTATTTTTTATGAAATATTATTCAATTAATTGTGCGAAATTTTTGCGTGGAAAATCGCGCTTTTCCGGTTCAGATAGCCCTAAATGTCTCCATTTTCTGCACGGTGCTGACAACGACCCGTTCGAAATGTGTGTCGATCAACAGCAGCGGTGCGTCGATGAGAATTCATCGAGGTAGACGACCTAGCATGAACAAGGTATATTGATTGATTTTTCGAGGAATTTGTCAGATTTTTCTATTATTCTATTTTTCAGCTAGGAAAGCAGTACTCAGTCGATCCAACTGAACAACGTGAACTACCGAGAGCTCACGATGAAATACCGCATACCACCCTGCTCGACAATGGTGTGTTCCACTGCTATACCACTTTTTCGATATTTTTTATATTTTATTTAGTTTTTCTATGATCAGTTTTTCTATTATCTTATTGTGACGGGTGTGGTGTAGTGATAAGAGGCGCTACTAACATTTTCGTAACCGATCGATCGGTACTTGCCGGTTCTCATCAAGCCTTCCATCCCTTGAATAGGCAGAATTCGCATTCACCAGTCTCTACAATTATGAGTGGAAGTAGAGTGCATGGCGCATCCCTCGAGATTTGTCAGCAGCAAGTCTTTTACATTTTTTACTTTTAGTGTCATGGGTAGTAGAAAAATGCTGCTCACACGTTCCGCCCATATTTTTCATGATTCCTGGTCTTAAGTTTCGCTCTTTTGCACAGGAAAGCGTCGAACTAATGAACCATGTGTCACACGCGCGCGGCTGCGATGCGGCATGACGTCACTGTGCATAACATAGAAAAACGGCTTTGTTTGTATTCCAACATGGTGATCCACAGTCCCATATCGATTAGTTCTACCGCGCGACTTTGCTATTTTATTCACATTTTTATTGATTTTTCTAATTTTTCCATTTGGGAATGGTCGAAAATCGTCGAAATTCTAGGGAAGTCGGATTCGAACGGCGTCGATGCGCTTCACAATGGAACGCACGCGATCGGAAGTCCGACACTGAAGACGTTCTTCTCGCATGTGATGGTGGTGTCGTTGATCAGCACCAACAAGAAGAAACGAAACAACATTTTGTCGCATTTGGGCGGGTACGTCGTCCTATTTTTGAAGAAATTTCTTTGAAAATTTATTTTTTCGAAACTAAAAAGGAGTTACTCGGCCGAGTAGAGGCCATTTCAATCGGTTTGACTGAAACTTTTGGGTAAACAATTGACAGTTCTGATAGGGGATTGATAAACACCGACCACTTTACCCTGTACCTTCCACATTTTACCCGAAGGGGTTCATTTAAGGGATCGCATTCGACCCCGATCCACTCGCCATTCGTTACGCACCGAACTTCGAGTAGCTCGAACAACAGCGGTCGTCGTCGGAGTGTTTGTGATCTGTTGGATTCCGTTCAGCACCATCTATGTCCTCCAGGTTTGTCTGTCATAGCTCAAATTTTTATTGATTTTATCGATTTTTTCGGCGTTTAGGCGTATTCCTTGTGTATGATGCCGGACTGTATCACGAATACGATGTATGTGATCGCATTCTGGCTCGGCTATTCGAATTCGGCAGTGAATCCGCTGCTGTACGCGGCATTCTCGCGCGATTTTCGAGCGGCTTTCCGGAAGCTTCTCAGCCGAAAACACAACGGATCGCTCCATAAATAGCCGATGTTTTGCCTCTGGCAGGTCCGAGAATCATATAGTAAAATAATTCATAGAGAGAGTTTGGGTGAGTTTTAGGCCTTTGTTATACCGACGCTCACCCGCCAGCGTCTGCCAGCGCAACTCGTCCCATTCAGTATCAGACACCGTGGGGCCAGACACGTTTGTACGAGTTATCACGTAGACGCTGGCGTGGTGACGCTCACGGGCTGTTATGCAGACGCTCGCGAACCTTCCACGCTCTCGTCGCTGCGCATTGCACTGCGATTGACCCTTTCGCTGGGGGCGGGTCGATCACCTCGCGCATTGCTCTGTATGCTTCGGGCGCGTGCGTGCGTGCGTCGCGTGCTCAGCGTCTGAGGTTAGCGGCTGGGCGCTCACCGCTTACAAGCAGCTGACGCTTACCACGAGCGTTGGTATAACAAAGGCCTTAATAAGCCCTCAATGGGAAGACAGCGTTTACAGAGTTTCCGCCCTCATTTCCGCGTCCTCTGCGTCGCTGCCCCGCATTTAATGTGTAGCGGCATAGTGTGACGTATATGGAAACTTTTTCTTGTTTTTGCGAACACACCACTAAATCTCTCATCGGGCTGTGATGAGTTCTGCAAAGAGGATATAGCGGGGATTTTCAGTTTATCCCTCGCAACAGGATCGTCTACATTATATCCTGCAGCTTTTTCGTCATTCTGAAAGTTTGGGGACCAAAACATAAAGGTCCATTCATGCTTGGCAGCAAGACGGGGCGAGAAAGTGGGTAAACTCGACCATTTGCCGCCCTGTTTTGTTGCCAAGTATGAATGGGCCTGATTTTTGAATAGACGCTGTCTTCGACCATCTGGCTTTGTATAAATTTGGGTTCTTATAAATGTCCAGAACTATAGTTGTATGTGCAGTACTTAGTGATCCAGACAGCCGCGCCGCATACGCGCCGCGTCGACACAAAAATTGTGCCAATTACATAATTATTATTTAACGTTCATTCGCCAATCGTATCGATCTCTTTGCTTGTATTGTGCCAATTTTCACGCATTGCTTTTCTCCAAATTGAACGCTGCTTTCCTTAACTCGGGTTGCAAGAGTGTTGCTGTTTCTTTAATTGCCGTCAACTGTCACACAATTAATAATCGATTGATCGGATGTGATTTTTGGCCACTTTATTTGTTTTCCTAAGGTCATCTAGTCTGATGGAATTCTAGTCGTGATGTGGTCACAACCAATTCTCGTTACCGGTATTTTTTTGTGTTTTTGTGTGATAAATATTTTTTGTAGTCGAAAAAATACTTGAATATTTGCTGCTACCATTCAGTTTGCTATGTTGTGGTGTGATTGTGTTTGTGTTACACCTCTGGGATGCAAAAGATGCCGCATCCTCTGCGTCTCTGACCTTTTCTGCCCCTTGCTGCCGAGTGTGAACGGACCGTTAGCCACCCCCAACTTAGCTCGTAAGTCGCATGGTCATGATACTGTGAACGTGTAGAGCTGTTTTCAACAGGAAGTCGCGACGCGACCGCTCGCAGCGACAGATGGGCTTGTCACATCGAATCATTTTCAAGTTTTCTGTTGTGTACGTGATGGTTATAATGTGAGAACACAAAGAAGCGTTTTCTATTTCTTCTTTTTCACATAGTCAATGCATAGAATTATCTACATAGAACTCTTCTATTATTAACTCGATTTAATATGACATCCGGGTGGCGGGAGGAACATCGGCACCAGCTTCAGCATTCCGAAAGCGTGCAGCAGTGCGAAGATCATGGTAGCGAACACTATCACTATCAGCAGTACAATCACCATCATCACAATTTTCAGTAGCTTAGATCCCTGAAAAAAGTGGTTAAAATAAGAGTAATCAAGGCTAGGGGAAGGGTCTTCCCCCACTTGTCTACGAAACTGCATGGGCGTGGCCATCGAAATTCGATAAGGCAGGGGAATATCACGCTGGTCAGTGCTGTAGAGTACCGAAGTGGTAGGCTTACTAATCTGAAAGCTTTATTGAGGTGACCCCGCCCACTTGTGACTGTGCGGTAACCCCGCCCACTTCCGGTCGCCCCTCGAAAATGGGAAATCATCAAGGCCCGGCTGATCTTTTTGCTTCTACTAGAGTATGATGGAACCCTACAGAAAGGGCGAAGGCTTGCTGGTCAGTTTTGAACAGTATTGGGGATGCGCCATGCACTCATCTTCCATTCATAATTCTAAATACCATGATTTGCTAGGGTCAGCCACGGCCTCTACGGCTCGATGCTACATATAAATACCCATCCATCCACTACTTTACTCAAGCCACGCCCGTGCAGGTTGGTGTCCAAGTGGGAGGCGGTCGCCTTCGACCTTTGACCGCAATTGAAATCAGCCAATTCACCCCGCCTCCACCGGCACCTTTTCGTCCTACTTTCGCTCCTGGAAAGTTTAGCTATTAAAAAACAGCACATTCACCAGCAAGCTTTAGGAAAAGGAAAAAAGGAGATTTTTCTGGATGTTTTACTTACCTTTCATCTTGCTCTTCCCTCTAAAAGGAAAAATATTTAATTTGTTAACCGGAAAAATGGACCGGGACAGGACCATTCGACTCTATCAGGTCATTTGGGTATAGAGGAAGGGAAAGCCACTGCCCTGTGGGTTCAAAGGTTTCGAGAGATCAACCAAGCCAACTTACCCGCCACCGCCTGGTGATGGTGTAGGAGCAGCACCAGGTGATTTCCCAACGCCACCAGGCGCAGCGTCGGGTGGTTTATTTGGTGTTGGATTGAAGTAATCCTGATCCTGCAAGTCACTGGAGATGATCCCCGGGTTTAGGGTAAAAGGCTGCCAATTCCACCGACCATGGCCTTCTGCAGATGATAGCTGGCTCAACAAAGAGTAAAAAAGTGAAATGCGAACTCCGAGCGAGATATTTATAGAGAGTGATATCAAATTATCAGTGTGAAAATCATTCGTTTACAAATACTCGCTGCAGTTGGGTAACCTAGGGAGGTGGGGATATTTATACCAGGTTGTGGGATCTGTACCGTTGTAATCCTCTCAAAAACTGTCCCGATTATCAAAGAATTTACCGTGTTTTCCAATAACTCATGGGAACTGTGATCTCTCCTGGGTTTGTGGGCCTTCAGGGTGCCTATGCAGTGCTGTACGGAAGTCGAATGCATGGCGCATCCTAGAGAGATTGACGGCAAGCTAACTTTATACCTTAACCCTGTGGAAGCTGCTGTCATGCTGAAAATGACATATTTTATTAGGCGGCATCTGAGGAAAAAATTCGAAATGTCACAACTCGAACGAAATTCGAGTGCATGGCGTATACCAGACGGATTGAAAAGATTCCCTCGAAGCCCATGTTTTATCCAATCGACGGAACCTTTCAGGATTGACTGGTGCTGGTCATACAGGTACGAATTGCAAGGATCTCTAAGGGGTAGGGTGAGTTAAAATCTGTTTGGGTATAGACTTACCCGAGGGGAACCCACTAAACTAGGGTGAAATTGGCTCCTGGGAGAATATTCCAGCCGAATTTTATTCGCATCAACTTTCTGAATATGGCGTGAAAATTGATCGATTGATCGATTTTTCGCGGCCGAAGCGGGTAAACTCGTCCGAAGCGATGGGCGGTGCCTGTGGGTCCCGACTCTGCGCCCCAATCATGTCGGAATGGAACCTTGCGCTTTATCAGACCGACATCGACCAAAAACTAAACTTTTTATCACAATGACAAACAGCAGCAAAGTGAAGTGATTTGTATTTCTTCTTTTCAACTTTGTTAAAGATCAAATGGTGAGTAAGTATCGGTCGTCGGTCGTTTGCGGCTGCCGCTTATCTGACATCCGTCGGGTGGAAGCAGTATAGGAATCATTTCCATAAAGCCGAAAACATGCAGTAGGGTGATGATCGTAAAGGCGAACACCACCATGATCATCAGCACCACCACCGCCAGGCAACAGTACAGACTCCTGCGTCGAGAACCCTGAAAATAGCAAATTTTAGGGGCCGGGTAGGTTAAGCTGCATGGGCGTGGCTTTGACGAGGACGCAACTGTCGATCAGAATCAATTCGTGATGAAGGCCAATGGTATCACCTCTGACCCATCTCCATTATCTAAAACCCAACGATCGGTCCACGGGAGAAGGCCCAGGGTGTGCGGTAGCCCCGCCCCTTCTACAGTGACCCCGCCCATTCCACAGTTTTTCAAAGCCGACATTCTGCTGCATTTTACTCTTGCTATCTGTTCACTGATTTTCGCGCAAAATCGATAAATTGATTTTCTGATGGGCGGTCTCGGTGGGTTCCTAGTTCTCGCTTACAAGGAACTAACTGTGCGGTAACTCCGCCCGCCCATTCTGCAGTAACTCCGCCCACTCGACAGTTTTCAAAGCCAACATTGTGCCCCATTTCACTGTTGTTATCTGTTCGCTGATTTTCACGCAAAATCGATAAATCGATTTTCTGATGGGCGGTCTCGGTGGGACCCTGGATCCCTAGTTCTCACTTATAAGGAACTAACTATGCGGTAACTCCGCCCACTTCTATCAACCCCGCAAAACGACAATTGGAAACATGCGGATCATGTCTGCTTTGGGATAGAGGTCAGGAATAGAGCTCGATATTGATATTTTCTCTTGACCCCTCCCGCGCCGAATGGTATGCCATTGAAGACCTGGTAAATTTATACCCAGACAATCAACAAACCTTGGACGAGTCCTCCTGTGACATGTTGGAATGCTTCCTCTTTCTGCCGAACCGATTTCGTCGATTCTTTGGTTTTTCTCCTAGATCACGAGGAAAATTTACCAGAAACCGCACCCTAACCCTTACCCGGTCACTTACCAGAGTTTTCGCGATTTTGTTGTTGCTGCTGCTGGTCCGTCCTATTAAATGGGTCCCGTTGAGGTTACTTGACTCAGAAAGGTTTAAGAAAATTGGAAAACTCACAGAGGAGCGCAAGGCGGAGGCGGTAAAGGTTGAATGTCTTTGAGGTAATCCTGACTCATTTCGACGACTTTTCAAGCGACGATTTCTTGATGTGAAGATGGAGTTCTGGTGGATCGATGGGTTTGGGTTAGTAGTTTCGTTCTACCACGAAGTAAAAAAATGAAAGCCCTACCCATCTGGTCCTATTTATAAGCGGTGATAAGCTGATAACAGAGCATTCGGATGCTAAGAGTTTCCCACCAGCCTATTGGTTGTGTTGCGAAATCGGTGTGGCTTACACCAAAGTAAGTAAACGCCGACACCTTCCAATCGTTGCGATTTATTCGTACCCATAAACAGAAAAAAGTCAACAATAACGACCTATGGAGGATTTTTAGGCTTAAATATTCTGCTGCTTCCTGGCCAGCGCGTTGCACTGCTCGGTGACACTGTCGTCGAGCTTGAACGTCTCCGCCGGCACGGTTTTCGAGCTGTTCACCGTCCTCTTTCTCTTCGGCTTTGTCGTTTTCTCGTCTGTTGACTCGAAGCTGAAATTTAGCACTTTAGAGGAATGGTAGGAGGCGCCACTAACACCAACATGGTCCATAGATCGATCCTTGTCCGGGGCCAATCAAGCCTATCATCACTCCGTGGTCGGTAAATTGTTACCAGACCTGTCTGGTAAGGTAAAGACACTGACTTGGAGACTGACTGGCCCACATATGGCACTGTATAGGTCAAATACGGAGGCTTTAATTTTTTTTGAGCTTTTGCGTGGTAAAAAAATCCTCCAATCATGTAAAACCCTTCAGCTCTTAATGGTACGTATCATAAGTATGCCACTAATTAGAATATAATAAAAAATAGAAGGTAATAAGTAAGTGAAAATAAAATAAAAATTTCCGCAGTAACCTGACTTGGTACAGCGGAAGGACCCCGGAAGTCATTGTACAGGCCAAATGGGCGTTTACCATGCCTCTACGATTCTGAATGGAAGACGAGTTCATGGCGCATCTTCAGGGGACTTATCCTTTTACCTTTGAACTTTAACATTTTACCTTGTCAGGGTATGGTTCCTGGAGATCGATTTTAAGAGAGTCTGGACGCTTCAAAGCTTCCAAAGCTTTATTTTTAAAATTAATTTACAATTAACTTAGAAAATTATTAATTATAAAATCCATAGACTTTATTTCATTTTCTTTTTGGTGCTGTTCATTATCACAGTTAGTAAAAAATTGGGTATAAAAGCCTTAAAAAGTTGATTTTCGTAAATGAAAATGCGGTAATGAAGAAAGAATGCTTCTAGACTTTTACACTAAGAGATTATTTTTTGTTCCATGATTTTTAGAAATCTTAGTCTTACTCTTCCTATTGATTTTTTAGTTTAATATTTATTTATTTTTCAAATGAGCCGATTTGCTGTGACGTTGCCGTTGGAGATCATCACAATCAATCGTGGGGGGGGGTCGAGCCGGCCTCTGGCGCTTATTTTCTCGACCTCTCGCCTACTGGTCGACCTCTTAGCGCGTCTCTCACTTATTTTATTCAAATTTGAATTTCCAGTCAGATTTTTGTCTCTTTTTTATTTTATTTTTGTTGTAAAATCGTGACACTTCGTTTCTCCTTCGTGGTGGCTTCGAGAAGAATTGACTAGAAGAGTTGGACTCCTTTTTTAGGCCACAATACCATTTATACCATTTTTATTCTAAAATGGACACTTTTCAAACCAAAATGGACGTTTTTCAAACCGGAGCACGCAGGGCAAACGTTCTTTTTGATTTGAAAAACATCCATTTTGGTTTGAAAAACGTCCAGCTTGGTTTGAAAAGTGTCCATTTAAAAACGAAAATGGTATACATATATCATTATTTTCCATTAATAATTTAATTTATTTAAATAATTTTATCTTATTTATTCCGAACGAACCTGATTTGAGCATTATTTCTGTGCACTGTCACGCAGAAATCGAATGGAATCGCGGAGAATTGGACGTCGGCTTCGGCTCCAACGGTGGTGATCAGCGCCAGATTGGAGTGAAGTCGATGAACAACCTCACCGTGGTGCAACAGCTGCGCTTCCGCATCCATACTTACGGAAATACTGGAAAATTAAGCAATTCTTCTGGGCTGCCTCTTGAAAACGCTCCAAAACTCTTGGAAAATGCTCACTTGACATCGAGACCCGATTTGGAGTGTTGCTCCCAGAGGGACACCTCTGTCGAAGCCAAAATTTTCAGTGAAAGGGCCCCATTTGACGAGGCTTCCACTGTCAGTCCGGACAGCAACGGCAATACGGTGCTCGCCTCCCTCAGCATAACGTTTCCCTGAAAATTTTACATTACAATAAATACAGTTAAGTGTTTGCGTTGTACAATTTTCTAATTTTTATTTAATTTATTAAATATTTTTTTATTATTTATTATATATTATATATTACATCATTTGATTTATTTTGATTTTTGAAAGCTTAGAATCATAATTGATCGCCTCCCTTAGCATAACGTCCCCTGAAAATTTTACATTACAATAAAAACAATTAGGTGCGTGCGTTGTACAATTTTCTGACTTTTATTTGATTTATTATGTATTATTTATTTTTATTATTTATTATTTATATATTTATATTATATATTATATTATTTAATTTATTTCAATTTTTAGAAGCTTACAATCCTATTTGTTCTCTTGGTGTTTGCTGGTGTTTTTCATTCCTTTTTGTTACCCTTCCATTTTCTACCTAATTAGTTATTTCAATCCTCCACCCGCCCTTGGCAGGTTTATTTACCGGTTAGGCAAATTATCGAATTATCAAAATCGATGTTATCTATTGATGAATCAGTAATAAATTTAGCAAATAAAAACCTGGTACAGTGTTAAGAGGCGCAACTGTCACCCACACGGTCAAGCGATCGATCCCCGCCCGAATTAACCAAACCTTCCATACCTCTGGGTTCGGGTAAAATGGTACCTGACTTGTCTAGGGAGGTAAGAACATTGACTTAGTATAGCAGCTGGCCTCCACATGGCATTGTAAAGATCAAATACGGTGGCTAGTTTGATTGTTTTTGAGCTTTTCCTTGGCAAAAAAAATCCTCCGATCATTAAAAACCCTTGATCCCCAAATGGAGCGTGTCATAAGTGGGCCGCTAATTAAAATATAATAAAAATGAGAAATATTAACTAAGTGAAAATAAAATAAAGATTTCCGCAGTAACCTCGAGTGCCTTCATTGTCTGTCCGTCAGCGTTAAATACGGCACCCATCAGTTCTGTTGAGCCCTGAAATTTCATTGAATAAGTTTTTTTTTCAGCGGGAGTAAAAATATCAAAAAAAAAATCCAAAGAAAATTCTTCGGAATTCTCAACCATCAGGATTACTACTCTTCGTAATTCAGGTGAAAAAATTTTAAAAATCTTAGCTCAACTCTCCATTCCCACCCTTTTTTGCTTACGTTTTGTTGTTGTTTGTTTTGCTGCTTACGACTTCTGTGCAACACTGCAGGTTAGCGGGAAGGTTTTGGAAGATATTGAATCAAGTTAATACAAATTATACCTTATTGAATCAAATTCATTCAAATTATACCTTAAAAAGAGTGACGGAAGGCAGAGAATGTCCGAGGAACGATAGGCGGACCTTCGCCTCTGGATCGGCCGGTGTTGACTGGTCGCTCACGAACGAATCGAGTCCGACTGCCATGGTTGACAGCTGAAAAGTTTTAAAGTACTCGTAGATATGAATTTTATAATTTATACTTTATTTTATAATTTACACTTTATATTTAACCTTCTAAAAATAGACTCACTGCGAAGAGGCTCTCGTCCTGCTTGGCGTGTTTCATACGAATGTCGAACTCGGACCGCTTGAATATGCCGGAGCCAAATTCCACTGAGCTAGTCGAGTGCAGCTTGTATCCGTCAATTTCTGAAAAATGCTAGAATCCCGCGTAGTGCAGTCGTAAGAGGCGCTATTGACACTCGCACGGTCGGGCGATCGATCCCCAGTCTGACCAATTAACCCTCCTCCTTCCGGGGTCGGGTAAATTGGTGCTTAACTTGTCTGGGAAGGTAGAGACACTGACTTGGGCCCCACAAGCCATTCTACGATTCTGAATGGAACACGAATGCGCGGCGCGTTCTTAGGGGACTGATCAACGTCGACCCCTTTACCTTTACTGTCCACTAATATCATTCTTTCCTCTTCATTTCTTTATCTTTTCTCTTTTCAGACCCAGTTCTAGTTGTTTTTTACCCTCAGGATTGACCGGCCGCTCCCGAAAACCAAGAAAATCTTTTCTTTTTTTGTGAGGCTGGTAGGCTACTTGCCCAATTTTCTAGAATTTTCTCTGTCCTATCCCAGAATCGCGTGCCCTCTCTCTGATTTTTATTCTTTTTGCCTTTCTTCCTCTAAACGAAAAAACCATATTCTTAGTTTTTATCGGTAATACTAACCATGATTATATTCTAAAAATATTCTACTATTACTCCATCAAATACTATATTCTATTTTCTATTATGTTCTTAAAATATTCTATTATCATTCTTTCAAATATTCTATTATTCTAAAAATCGCAATAAACTTTACAGTTCACCTCCAATTTCTTGCCAGTGAGCCGCTGAATTCGCCAGCAACGCTCGATGAGCATAGTTCGGTCGGAACACTTTGAACTGACGCATTTTACGCCAGAATTCCTCTTTCTGAAAATTTTCTCTATTTTGAGAGCTAAAAATCTAAAGGTTCAGTCTTCGATCGCGTCGCTGCGCGACAGAAGTATGAACTAGACTTTAGTGGAAAATGTGGCGCCTAACCAGCTCGTCTTTGCGCGTGCTGCTTTGGACGGCTTTGTAGAAATATTGCCATTTCTCGTGATCGTCTGGATTAGTGGTTTCCGTTCGGAGCAACATCGTGGCGACATGTTGCTGTTCTGGTAGGCACCTTGAATTATTGATTTTTTATCGATTTATCGATTTTTCCGTGGAAGATTACGGTAAAGTACCTGATAAGAATATCAACGGCCAGCTGCGACTCTCCGGTGCTAGTCGGCTGAGGACAGGTATTTCGGAAGATTTTTATAAGTGTGTTGGCCAGCTGAAATATTGGAATTTTGTTATATTTTTTATGTTTTTCCTAAAAATGATAAAATTATCACCTTGGGGTCGTACAATTCCTCATTAGCTGATTTGATTACTTGTAAAGCAGCGATTTGTACAGCAGATGTGTGAGTAGCGGTGCAGAGAAATTGGCGGGCTTTTTCGAAGGATCTAAAAAAGTTATTTATTTGAAAAAATGTAATTCATTTATCAGAATTAATTAGTGGTATCGTAGCTATTATCACTAATGTCCACCCTCGGCATACTGTAATTTTTATTTTTTGGTTACTTTCTAGATCTTATTGAGCCAGATCTGCTGGTGGCAGCTGTTCTACCGTTTAGAACTTTTATTTCAATTTGGTTAAAATTTTAAAAAAATTTAAAGGTGTTCCAAGTGAAATGTCAGATTAGCCCCAACAAGCTATTAGAATGAAGCTAGTGTTATTCTATAGTTCTGTGTCTCGAACTGTACCAGGTCCCACCCACGGACGAGTTGTACGGAGTGCAGGAACAGTTGTCGCACGCCCAGCACGACAAATGTTCCTCAGTGGGTTACTTCTGCACTCCTGGGCCGGGATTCATGAACGGTTCACGGTTACAGTGATATTCACCTCGGTTACCCGCCAAAACGTGATTCATCAATCAATGAATCACTTTGGCGGTGAACTAGCCGGTGAACCGTTCATGAATCCCGACCCTGGACAGAACTCACGCGGCTATGGGTATATTCTGAAGAACCTCCAACGATTTCAAATGGCAATCTTCCGCTTGACAGGCGGAAACTTCATCGATGAATTTGGCCACGATCTGAATTTATTGATTGGTTATTTTTTTACAAATTTTGAAAAATCGATGGTAAAATTTTACCTTCTCCTTTCCAAGCCGACAGGCCTTCTTGCTACTCGTCGTTCGGTCACATCGTCGTCGCAGAATAGTGGCAACCGTATTGGCCACCTTCCAGAATGTCGTCTGGTCGTTTTTAACCTCATTCAGCCAGTACTGAAAAGTCAATGGGTAAGGTGATGGGTAATGTGTAGGGTTAACCATGGTTTACCATGAGCTGCTTGTGCCATTTCTCATCGTTGCCAGCCGCATGGGCGGCTCCCAGGAGATAGTCGTCCAAGAATTCGGGTCCTTCCACGAAAAGCACTTCGCGGGCGATTTTCAGCGATTTTGAGTCGCCAGTCGAACCCAGGACGTTACCCAAGACATGTCTGGAAAAATAGAAACCACATACTCACATATAAGTAGGATATCGATTGATCGCGTCGCGCGCGCAGCAATCGATCGAAATCGTCGCGCGAGGTGACAACTGAAGTGTGAACGCGGGAAACGGTGTTTTAACGCGGTTTTTTCTCGATTTAGCTAATTTACCCAGTAGGTATACTTTTCCCTAATCAGATAATGGATGAGACTCACAAAACGGGCTCATTCTCGGGTCGCATCAGGGCCGCTTTCCAGTCGGCTTCGCTGGCCTTTCTGCCGGCTTGCACGATGTCGGCGAACATCTGCGGGTGTTTCTCGCATGTGTGTGTGTCGCCCATATCGAACAGATGTGTTCGCATCTTCTCGACAAGTTTGATAAACTATAAAAAACGATATTTTCGCTGACGGACCTCTTAAAAATCGATAAATCGATCGACCACCTCGTTTTCGCTGGCCTTCCGTCCGAGGGCGACGTTCTCATAGAGCTTCTTTCCGACCGGAACGGCTCCAAATTTGTCACTGGCACAGGTGGCGGCCGTGTGGGTCTCCGAACTGCACGGTCTCGTCACGTATTTCATCGTACGGTTCGTGATCTCCACATGAGTCCTGGATGGATGAGGAGGCGTTTATACTTTTGCTGCCCGGGCCGGGCGACAAATGGAGGCGGACTACTCACCTGCTCTCCACGGTGAAACCCCATTTCTCATGGAATGGCGTGCCGAATGTGAGGATTTCTATAGCGTCGATGACCACGATGTCGGCGTCGATCTTCACGTTTTGCCTTTAAAAATTTAAAAATCGCCTACAACTTTATCGCGTTGCGACGCGACCGTCGCACTGCTCTCACAGACAGGTGATTGTACTATAATGTCCGGTGAAATTTGTGGACTTTTCGTTTTGGTGACTGAACTTCTATACGTTCACATTCTGGCAAGAGGTTGATAAATCGCTTCGCGACGCGATTTATTGATTTCTTGCCGGAAGCTTGCTGCCACTTCTAGCTACACGAATGTTTAAATAATGAATCTCAAAATAGTTTTTGGTGCGTTTCTGTGGAATTCGACCCTGAAAGGCTCTACAATTGGGAACTGTACGTTAATAAAGAATTTTTCAACAAATTAAAGCCCAAATATTGGAAAATGCCCGCGGCACTTACAGATAGTGAACGTCTTGTTCGTACTTGACCGGTTGTAGTCCTCCGAAGCGTGTGTAATTTCTGAAATATTTTTGAAAATATTTTTGTAATTAATAAAAATGATGGTCTAAATTGGTTCGTTTCGCCCAAAGGGAAGAATACTTGGTGCGTTATGGAGAAAGCTCGTAACAAAAACGATATGTAAAAATGAAATTAGGATGCGTATCTCCATATTTTATCTGAAAATATTTAAAAATTCTGTTACTACGTCTACTTTTTACTAATCCAGTTAAGTTTAAAAGTAGACCGGACCTTTAGCTAGCCGTCAAGACCTACAACTAACTTGTTATTTTGCTCATTTTGGCTACCCTGATGAATCTGAGACCAAAAAATCAATATCAATAATCAATCAATCAATCAATATCAATAATCAATCAGTAAAAATAGACAGAACGAATTATTTTATGTACGAAATTAAAGGTTTACTCACACATCAGCCTTCAGTTCACAATTACTGATCTTCCTTCGGAATCGTTTGTCTTCAGGTCGACCGAATTGCACAAAACATCTGCCATAGACAGTATCCTAGAAGCTTTATCGATCAGTTCTTGGATCACTCGTCTTTCGTTTTTTAACATTTTTTTTAGTTTTTTAGTTTTTTTCCAGCTATTCTTAATCGAGTGTCTCTGGCCTCTATTGTCTCCAGGTCTTACAAGATGTTACACGTTGTTAGATAAAATTTATTTTTTTATGAAATTTTCGGACCATTTTAAAATCAACTTCCGTAGGTTTATAGAGGTGTATAATAAAGGCCTAAACTAGTGATATTGACTAGATAGACTCCACGGCGAATCACCTAGCAAAGCAGGGTGGGGTTGATGGGGTAAAAGGTAAAGGTAATGTGGTCCCCCGAGGACGCGCCACGCACTCGTCTTCAATTCAGAGTCGCATCGCTCCATCCAACTTACTGCCGAATATTTACGTTCCTAACTCTTCTCTCGCCAGGAAGTACGATTAGCGTTTATCTAACTAATTTTTGTAGACCGAAATTTTTGGTTTCTAGAGATTTTCGATTTGATCTTCGTATCCCTTGGCTTAGGCTGCAGAATTCTAAATCTTCAATCCGTTGTGGAGAAGAGCTGTGTGGGAAATCCACTCTTTATGGCTTCCGTTAAGCTCTCGACGGGCTTGATCTCATTCGGAATTCTGCCGTCTGAGTTATAGGCGCTCTTCTTGCCTTTGAGCCATCAGAACGAGCATCATGTCATTGTACAGGTCGCTTTCATCTTGCCTTTACGATTCTGAATGGAAGACGGATGCGCGGCGCGTCCTTAGGGAAGTGATCAACGCCGACAACTTTACTTATTCTCCTATCCACTTGTATTTCGCCGAATGACTTTCAGGTCTTTAAAATATCAAGACGCTCGGCACTTGAGCTAACACGTTCAGATTTACCCAAGGTTAATACGAAAAAATTGGGTAGAAATAAACCCAGTCCTTACCACGTACTGATCATCGCCCTCTCCATTCTCCGCCGGTGTGTAGATGGTGTTAATCATGGCGTACATGAAATTCCATCGAGGTTCTTGTCCGGGGAACTGGCTGAAATTCTTCCAATTGAAGCTAATTTTATTTTATTTCATTTTTATTTTTTTTTATTTCTAAAAAATCTAAACTGACGACGGGTCGTAGAGCACTTCCTGAATGTTATTGCCACCCTGCACGAACGACACATAGACGTCCGGCACATCGCCACAGTTTCCGGTTTTACACTGGGTCAACTAAAAGTTCTTGGGTTTAATTTTACCCAGCTTTAAAGTTACCGACCAATTTGGGTTGCTCTTGGTAAAAACTTACCCTATACCGACCCAGCATTCCTCCTTGCATGTCGTGATGAAGCGAATCAAAGGAGAAGTTGCCGGCTATAATGGTGGACGGAGCTTTCACCTTGTTCTCCAGCACATCGTACATCACCGACTCTGTTTCGAAGCTGTAGTCCACCTTTATAAACCTGAATGTTCATCGATTTATTGATTTTTCATAATTGATTACTATTTCTTGTATAATTCTTATGTTCACCTACTTATTGACTTCTATTATTACATACCATTTTTTAGATTAAAAAGCTCAAACTTCGTTTTTCCTCAAACAGTTCCAATCACTGGTGATCCTGTCTGATTACTTATTGATTTTATTTTATTGATTACTATTTCTTGAATTGAAGAAGTTCAAACCCCGCTTTTCCCTTGAACACTCCCGAGTTTTGATTCTTCTATCTGCCTATTAATTATCGGTTTAAATTAAGAAAGGATAGACCTAATTTTTCCTCAAACAGTAATGGTCCGTGGTTCTCATGATCACATAATTCTTGATTTGCTATTATTGATTATCGATTTTCAAATTAAAAAAAAACCCAAACCTCGCTTTTTCCTCATCGTTGACTGGTGCAGTTTTGTGTACGGTGTTGGCCTTTTCATCGAGAGGTTCAGTTTTTGTTTCGGCCCACAGGACTGAAAAAATATTCATTTTTTTCCCAAATAATCGAATAAAAAATAAAAAATTGAACTTTTATATGGCTGTACAGCAACATTCCAGGTTTATCAGCATTTTCTTAGTACCACTCACCGAGAAACGGTGCAAGTGCAACTACCCTTCTTGGTCGTACTGGACCAAAGACTCCGCCCACAATTTGACCCGAATTGACCTAATTATTTTTTGGATAGAACTTCAGATAACCACCCTTCCAAGGTTAACTGCTTAAAGGAAAATTTGATAGGTCATTTATGGAATAGGATACCGCATAAAGGGTACAGCTGTTGTAGAGAATTGAGCGGATGAATGAAATTATGAAACACGATCAAAGGACTAATTATTTACAAGAAATGAAACGATTCCTGCCCGAGTCACGATTTTCGTAGATATCTTAGAATCGCACAAATATCACATATCTCTATTCTGGTTCTTAGTTCTCGAGAAAGTCTTTTTTCCTCATAGGGGGGGGGCCAAAATCGATCGATAATTTCACTTCAAATTAATCACAGAGCTCTTGAAAGTCCCGCCGATTTTCATAAGCGTTTGGCCCAATTCCAGCAAGACTGCGAGATGTTTACTGAGAAATTTATACCGCCAAATTTTTCTGGTGATATCCTAGAAAAAATAGCTTCTCGAAAATCAAAAACCAGAGTAGAGATATGTGATGATTTTGCGGTTCTAACGATAAGATATCTACGAAAATCGTGACTCAGGCAGGAATCGTTTCATTTCTTGTAACTAATTAGTCCTTTGGTCATGTATCATTATTTCATCTATCCGCTCAATTCTCTACAACAGCTGTACCCTTTTTTCGGTATCCTATTTCATATATGATCTATCAAAATTTTCCTTTAAGCAGTTAACCTTGAAAAGACGGTTGCCCGAGGTCCTGCCCAAAAAAGAATTAGGTCAAGTCGGGTCAAATTCTGGACGGAGCCTTCGAGTCTAGCACGATCAAGTACAGTACCGTCGGTATTTTTCCGCCAAAACGCGATTTAAACGATGTAGATCGTTTTTACCGTTCATCCGGCATAAATCACTTTAGAGTCACTTGTTTCAAATAAAATCCACATGACCGGAATCAGAAGAGCGTGATATACTCAATAGTGAAAATCTTAGCCAAATTTCCAAATTTTTGATTTGCATGAGTGCGTTTTCTGACCTCGCGACCACACAAGGTCAATGTCATTAGACCGTCCTCACTAATTACACCCTGTGGATACTTCTAATTATGCTACATCTATGATTTGTATTGTAAGATATACGTGATTGTTTATTATAAAAAATAACACCATACCTGAAGAGAGGAAGTCGAGGCGATCATTTCAGTATATAAAAACCTGAGAAAAGTTTAGTTTCAGAAATGCGCGTAAGAAAAGTTTGAACGTTCTGGCGGAAAAATACCGGCGGTACTGTAGTGCAGCTGCACTTAAACCGTTTCCCAGTGAGTGGAAAAAAGGATGGAAAATTGGGTATAGTTAAAATAAACCCACCAGCGACACAGCACAAAAATACGACGCGCGTCAGCGTCGTCATCATGGTCCCAGAGCAGTGCGACTGTCCCGTCCTTATCAGTTAGGACACGTCTCCCACACTGTCCTCTAGTGCTACGTAGATACGCCCTAGCACTAGTGGAGGAAACTCGGCCAAAAAGCCGGGAATTGAATCATTTAATCACCAATTTAAATCAATTATTCGGGGAAATTTGTAAATTTTCGGATGCCTGGCGCATACCAGCACCTAATATTTACATTGAAACCATAGGTTATTCCGGTGGAAAAGCCATCAATCGCAGTCATTCTTGCTGTAGTATCATTTAGAATCAAAGGTAGGGTTATGATCACTTCCCCGAGGACGCGCCATGCACTCGTCTTCCATTCAGAATTGTTAATGCGCCCTCAGGCAACCAAGGCAGCGCTGTTTACGCCCAACTAATCCCACCACGGCCCACTTCAGCCGAATCTTCGACTTGCCGTCACTCTAGCGAGAGTCAGGCCGACCCACAAAGCCTCCGGCCGGACCTCGTGCCCTCGGGCAATTTTCTAATTTCTCACCTTTTTGGTTTTGTTTACTAGGATTTTTCGAGACTGATTTTGAAGAGTTCTAATTTGTGATTGAGATACCATAGTTTTCTATATCCTTACCAAGGCGCACTCGAATTTCTTTAGACTTTGAAATTCTATCTATTTTGATAAATCTTATCAGTATTAGTCTGAGAGTGTTACGTGATGAAATTGAATATTTTATTCATATCGATCGGTTCACATTAATTGATCAATTGAATATTTTTCCATGGAGCATGCATCGTTTAGCTTCGCCTTCATCTAGAACCAGCCTCATAACTGCTCCATTTTAAAATCTTCTTCAGAAGCCTAAATATAGTCAATGAACAACTAATACAACATATAAAAATCGTAATAAATGAAAATAAAATGTAAAATACAAAATAGTAAAATTCAGTTGTCTTAACTCACCGGAGGCACCGCTCTCGTTAGCTGGTTATCGAGGTTAGTTCACTTCTTAGCAAGAATTTCAAGAAACTGAAATAAGAATTATTCAATCAATTCCCCGAGAGTACGCCATGCACTCGTCTTCCACTGGGAATCATAAGGGCATCTTGATGTGTTTGTTCTACACAGGGACGTGAAGCGGCCAGCATATGTTCAAGCCAGAGTCTCTACCGTGTCAGGAGTCTGGTACGAACTTACCCCACTCTTAAGGGGTAAACGTAAAAGGTAAAGTAGCCGTTGTCGATCAGTCCTCTAAGAATGCGCCGCGCATCCGTTTTCCACTCAGAATTGTAGAGACACGGTAAATTTGTATTCGGCCCATGTAATGACTTGCGGGGGCTAGCCGCTATACCAAGTCAGTGCCTTTGCCTTCCCGGACGAGTCTGGTACCAATTTACCCGAGGGATGGAAGGTTTGGTTGCACGAGTTGGGGATCGATCGCTCGACCGTGTGGGTGCCAATAGCGCCTCTTACGACTGCACCACGCGGGCCCCCTGTAAAGACATAATAAGATGAATAAATGGGTAAATTTTTAAACCTACCCTTTCACCTTTCACCGGGCTCCAACCGTAAATATTCTTCCGTTAGTTCTTTCTTCACGTCAGTTTCCGTTAAAAACGTGTTCTGCTGTCGACATCGGTTCAGAATCCTCTTCTTGGCCAGCGCCAGTCGTCGGCCATCTAGGCCCTCCCTTACCGCCTCGGAAACGGCACCACGTAAAAATGAGTCCAACTCGGCCAAGGGCGAGGGTGAGGCCAGGTTGGGGGAGATCTCGTCCGGCTTCGGTCGCCTCGGACGAGTTCCACCTAGTCGTTCGAGAATCCGCTCCACTTCCTCACCGTTGGACCTTAAAACCCCTTCGGGCACCTCCATCTCCCGGGCCATACGTAGGATTGTCTCATCGTGAACGCGGTCGGCTCCTCTCGAAGAATTCCTCCGTAGAGCCTCGTCCACATCAACGTCGACCAGTACACAGCTGTAGCGGAGTCGGAAAGATCGCGCCATGCGCTCGAATGGACGACGCATACTTCGCAGATAGAAATTATCGTCCACTAAGAACAGTCGGTTGTCGAGTTGCTCATCGCCGAGCTGCTCCAAATGCCGTCGGACGGTCCGCTCGAAGGTTTTTCGCTCACCGTGCAGATCGTCGCCGCCCGTCCAACGGCCGTTTATCTCATCCAGGGAGAAGATTACGGTATCGGGACGATTTTCGAGAATTTTCTGGCAAAGTGAGGTCTTGCCGGCGGCCGGTAAACCCATGATCAGCACCAGAGACATTCGGAGGGAATTCTGAAATAAGAAAGCTAGAAGTTGAAAAATAGGACAGGAAAATAATTTTGAGAAATTGAGAAATAGCATGGTGAAATTGGATTAGAACTACGAATCTGGAGAAGAGTCGAATAAAGAATCTAGGAATTGGAGTAGGAACCAGAGACTATAGACAGACAGGAAATTTTGTTTCTGCACCGCGAGCGGTCGCGTTGCTGCTGTGTGCGACATCGCGATCGTCGCGTGCAGCCAGCAATTGTTGAAGATTCCTACTGTAATTCCTTGTTTTTGTTTTAATTTAATTTCATTTTTTCTTTTGATTGAGTTTTAGCTGCTCTTTGTACCACTGACCATTTCTAGCACGTCTGTGAAAAGGCGTAAGATAAATAAATAAATAAATAAATCTCTCCCTCATTCTCTCCGTTTTCGACGGGGTAAAACTAGAATTTCAAAGAAAGGGAATTTCTACACCTTTGGGAACGCAGGAAAATTAATTCTCTGTTCTAGAAGGATCTCCAACACTAGGAATTTGAGAAATAAAGGTTTTCAAAGCTGTAGATTGCCACAAAATATGGGAGAAAATGATGATTTGAAAACAAAAATGAGTTTGGTAATTCTAAAATCTCGACCGATATTAAACTCATTTTCTGCTAAATTTATCGCGAAAAATCATTTTTGAGAAAAGAATATCACGAGTAACAAATCCTCAAGAAGCGTTCTCTAAGCGGAACTACAAGAAAAATGTTCGCATTCGCCATCAATAACAAAAAGCTCCGTTGCTGCCGCAATTTCGGGATACGGTAGCGCGAACTTGTCTGTGGAGGCAGCACGCACAAATGCAGACCGTTTTCAAGGCTCACTACTAACAGCTGTTCCCTTATTGTTAGGCCATCTACCGCACTATGGTGGAAGCGATGGAGGTCGACGTACAAGTCCCGTCACTGTCAGCTGCAAAATTATTCGGGTAGGTCAAAATTAGAGGCGATAATTTTGAATTTCGATTTATATGCACGATGTTTTCCATTTTTCATTGCGACATCCCGTGAGCCATGTGAAATCATGTGGGAGTTCGGCTGAATTTCCCTCAAAAAAGTTTAGATATTTGTCTGGCCAATCGTGAAATGGCTTTTTTATTCCCCGCTACCTTCTTACCTTTAGGGTTGCATTTTTTGGAGCCCTTCTATCACTTTTCCCCTGGGGTAAGGGTAAAAAAAAATGTTAGGAAAGTATGTCACGTGCTATTTAAGTTCCCTATGTTTCCCTCTATTTCCTTTTAACGATACGTAGCTGCTGCGTGATGATGAAGCAGTTTGGAGTTAGTTCATTCTTGGTTTCCAGGGCCTCAATGCTTTTTGAAGTGGTAGGGGTAGGGCTGGTAACAGCCTGAAATTCTATCGAACACTTACCCAATACAGTTCGGTCTAAATTTACCTTGACTGGGTTAATCGGCAGTCCGGGGGATCTCTAAAGATGGTGGTGCCCTCAGAGACTACTTTTTTGTAGTTTGACGATTTTTAGTCTTCTGACTTCACTACTAGACTAAACTAGACTATCAGGAAGTGCCGTGTTGAACTTCATCTGTAGCAACTGCTCCAGGCTGATCCATTTTCAATTTTTTTTTTGATTTATAAATGGTTTTCTTAGATTCTACGAAGTTTTCGAACCAACAGCTATTAAAACGCTACCCAAGTGTGCCTCGAATTCTCGTTGATTTACTTTGAGAAATTTTTTGTCATTCTCTACTCTGCCGTGGTGGATTGGGCAACCATAAAACGGGAGAAGTGCCGTTTCAGTTCGGATGTTTGAATTCTATTTTTCTATTTTTGGCTATCCCTTTACGTGGAGTTTCAAAATTAACCATGGAACCTACAACCACTGAAACTACAAGCTACATAATTGGAATTCATGAATTTGTAGTTTTTTTTTGTTTTTTTTAACCGTTTATCCCGCTCCTATTGTTGTCTGGAATGTCTAGAAAAGAGCGGTTATGATCCTCAGTTTCTTCGAAGCAGTTTTCTCTCAAGCTGATCCATGGGAGGAGGTGGAAGAATCAGGGGTTTGTCTGATATTTTTCGACATAAAGAAGCGTTTTTAAAAACTTTCCACCGGTATTTTTGTCGTAATCTGCAGGATTGGTCTGGTAGAATCATCCATTTCCCGCACGCTTTCTTTCTGATTCCTGACTTCTGACAGCGGATACACTGCTTTGTTATGCGATCGAAACTCTGTGTGGACCAACTGTTGTTTGACGCAGGCTCCAGCGTGTGCTGACCTGCTGAGATAACAGCTACTACAAAAATCTACCTTGACGCAGATGTTTGCTTTCACTGGTGAATCTGCAAAATTCCTCCCTTTTCCCTTGAATATGTCGGATATATATCCAGTATTTCACAAGATAGAATGTTTCTTCTATTTTTCTTTGAAAATGTTTCTTCTATTTCCGTAAATTTTTTACCATTAGGGCGTGCTTGGTGCGTTGTTGGAAGGGGTTGCTTCCACCCGTACGGTTGAGCGATCCATTCTCGTCCAGGTTAACCAAGCCTTCCTTCCCTCCGATGTCGGGTAAATTGGCACCGGACCTCTCTGAGAAAATAAAAACCCTGACTAGGTATAGCGGCTGGCCCCCGCAAGTCATTATATGGACTAAATATGCAATCATCGTGTCTTTACGATTCTGAATAGAATACGAATGCATGGCGCTTACTTAGAGAATCGGTCAATACGTTACTGTTCTAATTAAAACCTAATCTTGAGATTTACCTCTACCTCTGCCCTATTTAGAGGTAGAGGTAGAGGTAAAGTGGTCAGCGCTCATAAATCCTCTATAGATGCGCCAGTAACAATTTGTTCGCTCAGAATCGTAGAGGTGAATGCGTATTCGGTCCATATAATGACTTGCGGGGCCAGCCGCAAGTCAGGGTCCTTACCTTCCCGGCAAGTTTGGTATCAATTTTCCCCATCTCTAAAGATGGAAGGTCTACTCAGCCCGGACGAGGATCGATCTATCAAACGTGCGGGTACCAGCAGCGCCTCTTACCATTGCACCCCCATACCTTCAATATAATCTATAGTATTTACACGAATGATAAGCTCTTTAGGCTGAGTGACGTTCTTGGGTCCGACGATGTAGCAGTGATAGCTGAGTCCGATCTGCAGAATGGCTTCGGGCGATGCGTTTCGCTTCTTTGCGAAGAGCTTAGAATTTTATACAAACTCGAGGAATCTGCTCCAAAATTCGAAGCCTCTGAAGACGGAGCGTTCGATTTTCTTCTCGAGCTGAGCTCGTTTCTGGCGGAGTTGGGTGAGTCGCTTTTTGTTTTGCTCCTTTTTCCCGAATATTTTGTTGTCTTGGCTGTATTAATTGTCTTTGCATGCTGCTTTGTCTTTTGAAGTGTTTTTATTAACCAGGTATTTACGTGTTTCCGCGTTTCAAAGACCACGTTTATCTTGCTTCTCTAACAGACAACGCGGAAGTTGTCTGTTGAGTGCCCCCACTCTGAAATGTTTTGACCCTCCGGGTGATGCTGCCCAGCAACTTGCCACTATCTGCAGTCGGCATTGGTCGGGCTTTTATAGGCCGTTATAGTGGTTTGACATGTATTATTAGTGTGATTGTATGAAAATCTTTATTTATTTATTTATTTGTTACGATGTTTAAGACAATCATGAGAAAGAAGAATAAGTATCAAATAGAGCTCCGAAAAGAGTACAATACGTCAAATACATTAAGTCAGCAGTAGCGTAAATAAAGTCAATACAAAGAGTTAAAAGCTAAAAAGTTAAAACTTTAAAAATAAAAAGTTAAGCAATTTCTAAAAATGTTAACACGAAAAAGGTTAAAAGTTAAAAAGTTAAATGTTTAAAAAGTAAAGCAATTTATAGTCTTCGACTTTTGTTGTCCTTTTACTTCTTTTCTTTTTTAAAATTATTATCCAGTGTTATTTATCAAAGAATATATGCACCATCATTAGTGAAAATAGTGTTCCACCTGGCCGGAGCAGCTATTTTTCTTCTGGAGCTGTGCAGCCTCACAGTTAAAAAAGTCGTTGATTCCTTTTTTCTCTATTTATTCTCTATTTCTCTATTTTTTCAATTTTCCCTAGCTAAAAAGGCCCTTAGGGGTCAAATAGGCTATAGCCGCAGGGGGATATACCTGGGAACTGAATGGGTGCAGGTATTCTAGCTCAACTCTTTCAAATTTCAAAGATCTAGTTATATGGGACTCAAAGGGCTTAAAGGGGCTGTAATGGTATTAACACTGTGGTTAAGGGCAGTGAGGATTAATTGACTATTTAAACCCATCCCAACGAAGCTTAGGGAGTGAGTAACAATTGCCACATTTAATGTTTTCGTGAATACCGTAAATCGAAAATTATGGAACTTTCGTTCAAAGCGGCTCAAGATCTGCTTACCACCCTAGCCATATGTTTTGACCTCGTCATTAGTCATGGCCTCCCCTGAAAAGAGTGATGTGAAACTGAAAGCGAACATCTCGAACGATGAGTGTGTACTTTGTCGATTGGTGTGGCATTCCCTGGAGGTTTTTTGGCACTATTCGCAGAGTGCTGGCGCAATGGCGGATGTGAGTTCCATTAGATAGATGGGCTCATAGGACTACTGAATAGATTGGGAGCCATTTTTTTCCACTTTTTCAACAGGCTTTTCAAGATTAGGTTCCTTTTCTTCAGGGAATAGTCTAGTTCGCTGTCATTTTAGTTGCTCACTATTTAGTTGCTTCGTGTTACATGATTTTTCGTCTTATCTGCTCCTGCTTGATCGCGCTGTTGAATTGTTTATTTATCTTTTTTATTTATTTATCTTTATATCAGTACTTAACAAAAACGCAGCAGCAGAGTTAGTACCTAACGAAGCCGACCACGGAAGTAATGAAAATACAAAATAAAAATGTTGTTAAAATTGTTCATGGGTCAAGTCCAGATTTCATATATTTATTGATTCATTTATGCTCAAGGCGCGCGAATTCTAAATTTTGTTCAGTTTCTTTTGTAGAAGTATTTTGCACAATTTGTTGACGTATCATGACAGCTGATTTATTTTTCCCTCCGGCACTTCGTCAATATGACGCTCTGTTGACCACTTGCTGGCAAAGTTAACCACTCCGACCACTTTACTTCACCTTACCTTTATCATCTGATGTTTACCATACCCTGTTGGCCACCAGTGTTTCCTTTTATACCATTTTCTAACCAAAACGGACGTTTTCAAACCAGGGCCTGCAAGGCAACGTCTTTTTTGGTTTAAGAAACGTCCACTCTGATTTTAAAAACCTCCATTTTTTTTGGTTTGTAAATGTCCATTTTGGTTTGAACAACGTCTATTTGGGTTTGAAAAGTGTCCATTTTAAAATGAAAATGGTATATATTCTTTCTTACCTTTTGAGGTGTTCGTTCGTAAGTAGTATTCCCTGGAGAATTTCATCAATTTATTCTTTTCCAGAATGCCCTCACGAGGAGATAACGTGCGGTCCTCTGGAAGAGCGACTGAGCACTCCCGAAAAGCGGCTTTTGCTACTCAATTTTCTATTGAACGAGTTGAAAGCGGCGAGATTAATCGCCACGAATGCACTCTCCAAACCCGTGGTAGGTCTCTGCCTTTTTATTCTTTTGTGGTTTTCAATTTTCGTTTCCACTTCTGTTAAGGAACATGCTGACAAAGAACTGACACCTTTTCTGTCGTCCGCACTGAATGCAGCCGCAGTTCCGAAGCCGTCTGGCAATTTTGGACCGCTTGATGTTATTGACATGCTTCGGAAGTCGGTATGTTTGGCTATCATCACTGTTGTTCTTGTTAGGGCGCGCGGTGCAGTGGTGAGCGGCGCTAGTGGCAGTAGAATAGTCGAGCGATCGGTCCTCACCCAGGATAACCATACCTTCCATCCTGCCAGGACCGGGTAAATTGGTACCAGACTTGTCTGGGAAGGTGAAGACACTGACTTGTACAGTGGCTGGCTCTCGTTCATAATTGTATAAGCCAAGCACCCATTCACTATGCCTCTGCGATTCTGAAAGAAAGACGAATGCACGGCGCGCTCCCAGAGGACTGATCAACGCCGACATTTTCACCATGAATTTTACTTTATTTTTGTGCTACGGTGCATGATGCAGCGGTAAGAAGCGCTACTTCCATCCGCACGGTCTAGCGATCGACCTTCGTCCGGGCTAACCAAACCTTGCATCCTTTTAAGATGGGGCAAATTGGTGACAGATTTTGCAGACTTCTCTGGGAATGTGTAGATCCTTACCTGTACAGCAGCTAGCCCCCACAGTGATTGAATAGACCAAATACGCGTTTCCCATGACTTGACGATTTCAACTACAAGACGAGTGCATGGCGCGTCTTTAGGGGCTGATCAGCGTCGATCGTTTTATTTTTACTTACCTCTTACTTTTTATTTGTCGCGTGAAAAATAATTGAATATTGTTGTTGTTGGTGTTCGGGACCAATTCACAATTGGCCTCATTCAAAGTAATTGCATGTTGAAGGCTGACGGCCGCCTGCAGTCGTGCGCTGAGCGGCCGAAACCACTTCTAACGGCGAAATTGGATTTGAAGCAGTGGAAAATGGTCGACAAGGTGAGCTCTGAGTCAAGCCGGTTTTATTCTAAGTGAATGTGGCATTATACTTACCCTGCTTGGGTAAAGTAGACCCTTTTCGAATCAGCGCTCTGCTTCAGCTTGTCGAAGAAGTCGCTCAGAACTGTCGTGCTCGAACACTCTTGCTACTGAAGCGTATTGATGTCACGGTGAATTCGTTCTTGTGGTGGGTGATTTTCAAAAAATCAATAGATTTGCTCATTTTCAACTTACCCACAACTTACCCAACTTGGGTATGAAATGGCCCTTACCTTTTTTTCGAATGGTCTGACCAAATTTCTAATGTCTTTTAATATTTTGCACCTTTTCACTGGTGTTGTGCGCAATCAACGGTGTGTAAACCAAATTAATACACAACCGTCTCCTGTATTGAGGGCAAGTGCATGGCGCGTCCTCAAGGGGCTAACCAACGCCGAGGACTTTGCTGTTCTTTTTTTTACTTTTTACACTTTATTTTTCACACTTGTACATTTTTGAAGTGAGACCCTTTGCCCTTCCATTCAGTTTTGCCTTGGCGATGTTTTCCACGTTCATGTTGCTTTGGTCGCGCCGTGAACTCTGCTCCGCATCGTCGGTTTGCTTTAACCCCAAGAGGCCGTTTGTTTACCCGAATTTCAATGCGCCGCCTCTTAGCCAAGACGAATCTAAGCATATGGGACCATTAGTCGAACTGCAGACGTGGCTCATTCGTCATGCTCGCTCTTTTCAACATTATATTGATCGGTATTGATCGTTTAGGTGTGACAGGATCAAACCGAAAGAAAATGAGATCAGAGAATTGTTCGCGAAGAGACGTAACGATATGTCCCGTGTTACGCCTCCGGATGTGGCCTCTTTACTGGCGGCCAGCCAAGATTTGTTGAGAATCGAGCAGATGAGCAATGCAAAGTTGAGGTGAGGCACTTTTTTCTAAAAAGTTCTATAATTTTTATAATAATTTCTTCTTAGAAAAAATACCCGTTCAAAAGTCCACCCACTTGCGTTGGCTAAGCGACCGACGGATCGTGGAGGTCGAACGAACGAGATGGTTGGAGAAATCGCCAGGGAGCAAGCATGTGAGCACATTCTCTAGTGACCTTATACCTTCTATTTTTCCGATTTTTTTTAGATATTTTTATTTTATTTCTGGAATTTCGATAGATTTAGCTTGTTATTTGAAAAGTCTTCGTTTACAGCTGCGCAGCGCGGTAGGGGTCGTGGTGGTTTTCAGTCACAGCCACCTCGCCAGCAGTCCTACCAACAGCAGCCGCATCAGCAGCAAGGAATGTCGCGGGAGCAGATGGTAGGAAGTGTAACATTTTTAATTTTGTGTTATTTTTTATTGTCAGTGATATCAATTTTATCAATTATTATACTTTTATCATCCTAAGCCAGTGTGTTTTATACTTGGAGGCCTACAAAATAGGAGTCGAAAGCTCAACCGCGTTTTCACTTGATGGACCTACTCAAGTTTCCATTTTGAATTTTTTAATCTTTTTTCCTTTTTTGTCCTTTATTATTCTTTTTGTTGTCTAAAATTAGTGCTTAAATACTTAAATGTTCGGAGAAGTGTTTAAAATAATGTTAACGCATGCTGGTCCATATCTTACCAATTAAAATCATCTTCGATTACTTATACTAAAGTTTTTATTCAGTTTTTAGTTAGTTGTAACTGTACGCAACTAACTGTAATGTAACTAACTGAAAATTGAACAAAAACTTTACTATAAGTAATCGAAGATGATTCTAATTGGTAAGATATGGACCAGCATGCGTTAACATCACATTATGTTGGTTATATTTTTATTTAATTTTCACTTAGTTATAGTTTTATCTTTAGACCCAACGAGAATACCGGCAATCCTATCATCAGGATAACTATCAAGGTCGAGGAGGAGGTTATCGTGGTGGTGGTGGTCGAGGAGGACCAGGAGGAGGACGAGGAGGTTACTATGGTCACGATAACAGGTACTAGAGCAATAGATAACGGCATACTTAAACCTAGTTTTGAAAGTTTTCAAGAGAAATCCATTTTTACATCGCCTACATTGTAGCCGAGGTGTAAAGCTGGGTTTATGTTCATTTTCTACTCCCTAATTCGGTGGTTTTCTATTTTGCTTCGATGCTTTAGTAGCTGTTCAAATTGGAATTTTAAAGCAGTCTATAGTCTTTTCATATACCGGTCCTTTCAGTATGTTTCTTTTTTGATCATAAGCCTGTTGTCTGTTCTGTTCTTGTCTAACATCTATTCAATAAATTGTTCTTTTTTCATACCAAAGCGTGTGTACTGCGGTTTATCCAGTCGTTTTACTGTCTGTTCTTCTGTGCGCGCTGTATTTACTGTAGTTTTTTTTATCAGATTACTGTGGTTGTTTCATTTAATATTATTGTAGTGTGTCCATTACATAGAATTCATGCTAACTTTCATGGTCCGTAATTTTATTATCAGCGTGATATTTATTAGAAGGGTAAAAATGTCAAATTGTGGCTCTTTTAGAAGGAGGAAAGCGATAGAGAATCGGGATAAACACTTATGACGTCACAATATTCTCATTGTTTTTTGAAGTTGATCATAATTTCCCAAGGCCTACTAATTAAATGATGCTGCCTCAATATGAAGCGACTCAAAAACAAGTTTTTACTTCATAGAACTTTGCTCAACAAGGGTTCAACGTTCTGCTGTCGAAACTTAATGGCCGTCTTTGTTGGGTAACCCTTAAGCTGGAACCCTCGAACTGGGTTTCGGAAAAGGTTTAACTTTCTTTGCTAACGGTCAGGGAACTTATGAGTGGGTTAAATTTCGTCGACTGTAGCTTTTGAGACCGGAGAGGTGATAAAAGCAGTGATAAAGGATATGACGTCACAGTATTTAGTATGTTTTCTTTTAGCATTTAGCATTTAGTATGTTTTCCTTAAGCATCTAGTGTCCTTTCTTTTCTTTCTTTTTTAAGTATGTTTTTTCCGAAAACTAATCAGATTTTCGATCCTGTCTTTTAATTAATGATCATCTGTGTGTAAAGCAACTCACAAATAGAAAAAATTGCCTTACAAACCCCGTAAACAATAAGGGCTCGGTGTTCTGATGTGGAAATTACACCGGCGCTGCCAAGTGCGAGTGTAAAGCGATGATTGGTGATCGCTATTGTCGCCGTCGGTCTCACCTCCACACCCCTCGCCCATCGTTTTCTTTCTTCTTCTTTCTCCACACTTTTTCTTTTCTTTTCCTCTTTTTCGTCGCCTTCATCAGTGGCGCGCCACGATATCGTATGTTTTTATAGCGTGAGCGTGTTTATCAGCTGTTTCTTTGAAACGGACTGATTTTATGATAGGCGTGATATCGTTTCATTCTCGTTCGACTCTGCGTGGTTTCGCAGTCACATTCATTCCGCCGCTTCAGCCTATGCACATCATAACATCAGCTGTGCGGCTGGCTTCTCGGGTAGGTGGTGGTGCCTCGAGGCAGTACGGCTTTATGGCCTCAAATGCCCTGAGGGATCGCCGACCGTCCACCGGAGAATGGCAGGTGGCCAGCCGCGCCACCACCACCGGTGCGTTCCATTCGCTCGACAAGCTGGTCATCGAGGATCCGGAGACTGCCCTCGAGGTGGGTTGGGTTTCCCATTTTCATTTTTTCTTTATTTTACTGTATTTTTTATTGTCTTGCCTCAATGTAATGTTGCTCTTGTCTAAAGTGGTAGCGTATTGAATAATGGAAGGCAAAATTTGTTGTCAAGCGAATTTAGAGATGATTCAGGGATAAAGATGATAGTTTGTCTCATAATTTTTCGATTTATTATCAAGTTGCTTCCATTTAAATTGATCGACTGGCAAAATATTTGTATACTAGGTGGGTTTGGACTGCAACCAATTGAAATTTAGGATATTCAGCGAAGATCTCTGGAATTTCTTCTTAGGTGTGTGTTTTCGAATACCCTGTTTTTAAACACCGAGTTAAATTTTAGTGAAAAAATCACAGATCGGAAAATTTTTCCCTGGATTCAATTCACAATCACCAAAAATTGCTGTATTTGTGGGATTCAAATTTAGATACTTTCATGTCGAAATCCGTCCTTATTTTATAGAAAAATGAAATCATCCTACCATTAAACAGCATGAAAAACGTGAACATAAAAAAAAACTCGTAAAATCTGAATTTACCCGATGTAGTTGCGTGCCCGCTGTTGCAATCTTAGAGTGAAACCAAAAAGCCCACAATGCCGTCAGGCGCTACAAACCCGTATTTTCTGTTGTTTTTGTTAGTAATTCTGTCTTCCTTAGTGTCCATTTATATTTTTATTCACTGTGGGAGAAGGGCTTTGAAAACCCTTCTTTTCTTGGTTTTTTTTTCGGTTATCGAGCCAATGTGAATATGCTTCTGTTCCTTCATTGTTTTATGTTATTATTAGCTAAAATCTTTCTCTTTCAGGTTGCTGCAAGGTTAACGAGAGACGAACAGTTATTACTCCGAGAAGCCCTAGACGATTTAGCAGCACGCGAGGATATTGTAAGTCACCTTAATATTATTACTTTGAGTTGAATTTCTTCAGAGATGTGAGTCTTGCAGTTGATTGCAGTTTTCAACGAGTCTAACTTTACTTACCCAGTAGAAAAATTCTGTGCGAGTGGGTATCGTTGATACCGTGAGCATAGTTAAAATGATTCAGTAACCTATCTTGGCGCTCCAATTTTCACTCTGCGGAAGATTATCTCAAATTGAATAATCCCGCATAAATTTTGCACATTTATCGCGGTTCTAGTTTATCAACAAACTTTTCAAATTCAAGTTTTTCAACGGCCCACTCTTCAAAGTTCACTGATGGCTTCATTTTCTCATTCACTGTCTAATGACAGATCATGAAAATTAAATCATCACAATTACTCCACAATGGAGCAGGTTTGAAAAAGATATCAAGGCAGGAATGTAAAGTCGAAAAGGTAATGTTTTAGATTGTCTTTTATCGATTTTTTAGGCGCGTTCTCGCGTGGTTCCATCCAGACGATTAATCAGCAAAATTTCACGGTTCTCGGATGTGAACCGCCGTATCCGTAAATCAGTCAGTTGATCAGCACAACAAACTGAACGATTTTGTTAGCGATCGATCAGTCAATTCCGGCTAGCATAGAAAATTCAGTCAATTTTAATCAAAATCGATAAATATAAAGAGCCAAAGGGCTCAATATTGCTGTCAATGGAAGGTTCTTCGACATTTTTTCTAGCTAAAGTCAGAATGGGCTGAGAATTGTCTGGTGTTTTCTGTTCCTCCTCGTCCCTGGCAACGATCCCATGTTTTCCCTTTTTTCGTTTTTCAGATTTTTTTCTAATCCTTCTAATCAGATTGTTAGACTAATTATGTTAGATTGTAGTGTCCCGTTGCACACCTTTTGGGTAGCACTAGAATTTTGATTATTTGTGTGGACAGTGCATGCTTGGTTCAGCAGTGGGTGTTTTAATATTTAATTTAATTTTGATGCCTTAATATTTCAGGGTGCTGTGCCAATGACCGACGAGCAGACGAAATCGTTATTTCTCATCAACGCGTTGCCATTTATTGGGTTTGGATTTCTCGACAACATGATCATGATCATTGCTGGCAACTATATCGATCAGGTAAGGTTTAAATTATTTTTTTTCAATGTGATAGCAACAGATTATGCCATTAAAAATTGGCTTATTGTAGTGAAATCCTTCTCAGTCAGTTGCCTTGGAAAATTTGGATAAGATATAGGATGATTATCCAACGGGCGGCCACTCCTTAAACTCATTATTCTAGCTTCTAATTCTTACTTGTTGAAAAAATGAAACTAATGTTCTTATAGATGCTCTCCTTTTTCCTATTTTCCTTTCTATGATGAACAAATAAATACACTTTATTTCCCTCTCTCTCTTTTCAAGATAAATAAATAAATACTCTCTATTTTCCTCATTTCTTTTTACTTCCTTTTTCGGTGAAGATTGTGATGTCGACCTATACTAAAAATTAGTTTCTATTCAGAAATTGGGCACATTATTGTGTCTGTCGACGATGGCCGCCGCTGGTCTTGGCAATTTGATCTCCGATGTGGCTGGTGTTGGTCTGGCTCATTACGTCGAGAGCATCTTCCATAAAATTGGACTGAAACATCCAGTGCTAACCGCCGAACAGCTCGACAGTCCTAAAGTAAGTTTTTTTGGATTTCCTTGACGAATTCGCCTTGGATTTCTTTAGTTTTCCGTTAACCATGCCTCCACGATACTGAATGGTAGGCGAGTGCATGGCGCGACCTCAGGGGACGGAGAACGTCATGATCAACACCTACCCCTTTACCTTTCGCATTTGTATATACTCATATAAAATGTTTGATTCCATGCAATTGATGGTCGTGATCTACCGAGAATTGCCGAACTTTACTTTTTGACGTATGCATGGCCCTTCTTTAGTTTCTCTTTCTTTTTTTTCATAAAAAGTGGCTGTTTGTGTCCCATGCTTCTACTGCAGCCTTCACTGCCTTTCCTTTAGTTATGTCTAAGTTCTTACTTTTTTTCAAATGGGAGGTTTTCATCGAAATTTCTAGATTTTACTTACCCTGACCTGATTATTTTTCTTTTTATATAACTCAAGAGGGCTACACGCTCTTGGTTCTACGTGAATTCTTGACCAATTTCTGGTTTTGTTAGGTAAAGGAATAGGTAATGTGATAGTTCCGATTAAGAAATGAGTGAGGGGATCTCGTAGAGGAAGTCTTCCATTTTTTGAAACTTGTAAGGTGAAGGTGAAGGTGCCGGGGTTGATCAGTTCCCTATGGGCGCACCGCCGCATTTCAATTCAGAATCGTAGAGACATGGTGAATGCGTATTAGGTCTATACAATGACCAGCCGCTATACCAAGTCAGTGTCTTTACCTTCCCAGACAAGTCTGGTACCGATTTACCCGACGCGGATAGATAGAAGGCGTGGTTGGCTCTGGCCGGAATTGATCGCTCGACCGCGCGTTTGTCAGTAGCGCCTCTCACCACTGCGCCACGCTGATATTTTATGATATAGAAAGGCGTGGCATCAAAAACGAGCCCTTTCAAGTGAGTAATAGTAGGTGGAAGAAAAGTCAATAGAGTAGAAAATCATTAGCATTGCTAAAACAAGTATTCTGTGGAAGATACTAATTGGCATATGACCTAAATTTTACAAATTCACATAGACAGATCCCGGATTTTTTGGGTCCAACTTGTAAGAGTTTGTTTATTCATTGTTTATTATCATGAATTTGAGGCTCGATGGACGACGCACTCTGCCCGAGCCGCCGGTTTAACAATTGGCTGTTTAATCGGTATGTTCCCGCTGCTGTTCATCGATGCCGATGGGGAAGATGCTCCAGCAAAGCCGCCGCCTTCGCAAAAGTCCTAAAATCCTACGATAGAATTGTGCATAGTCTCAACGCTCGACGATTTTCCCTAGTGTATATTATGGTGTCTGATTTTGACGTCTATTTTTGATTATTGTACAGTTTCGTGTCATAGATTTATAGTTTTCCTTTTGTACTTAAGAACGGGACAGCTAGAGATAGGTTGAGTAACTGTCTTGTTCAGCTTTTGTAATATCCTCATGTGCCATGATTCAATTCGAGTGTCTTAACTAATCCGGCCAGCGTAATGTGCTTTGATGTATGATAATATTTAGTTCGAATAGTTAGTCATGATTTCAGCTAGTCTAGTGCATATTTAGTCAGCTTTAAACGACAGCCTTTGAATTTTTTTCGCAGTTTTTTTCTCTTCTAGTCAGTACCCTATGCTTCACTAAATTATCAGCTTTTATCTGAAATTTTAAGAGTTTTTGCTATAGTTTTCTGAAGTTAAGGACCGTTTATACTCAGTTGCTCGCATTTGACTTCGAAACGATCCATCATTACTTACTATCTATATAAACTAATGATTCCTGGTAACTGTGAGCCCAATTCAAAACCTCTAGTCATTGTTGTGTTTCTCGTTTGTTTTTCGTTGCTATAAAGAGATGCATTTTTGTTCCTTTGAAGTATTTTTATGAGTTTAAAGACCATAAATACTTAATCAGAAGTTGGAAAACTGCAAGGTAACCAGGTAAGCTATGGTTTATTTATCCCCTTTCCTAGCCACTTCATTGATTTTGGAATGTACATTTACCGAGAAGGTGCTTTTTTAATTTATTGACCTTTAAAATTTCACATAAAATCATGGGAGATTAGTTATAGCATCAAAAATTCATTTTGTAGGGTATGTTGGTCAAACTGATAGTGGCGGGTGATCGTTACCCACGACCCCTGGTTTAAATTTAACCTTTCCGTTCGTTACCCCCGGATGGGTGAACTAATGAGCGGAACTATCCTGAACATAAAATGTCATTGTGTGCTTTGTTATTATTCTGTTATCATTATTTTTCTGTTGTTATTTTCTATTATTAGAAATATAATGACCTTCTCTCATTCTTATACGTATTCCTGACAAATCCTCCATGACAAAAATCCTCAAGTTCTCTATTAAACTAAAAGTGTGTTTTCTGATGCTGAATTCCCATTCTTTGAAATATTTGGAAAAAAGGATTTTTTAATTTTTTTGCAGTAGGCAAAGATCGTAAATAAATGGTCACTGATTGAAGTTGAGATTGGGTCGGTCTGAGAGGCGATGAGTGGTGGTCAATACTTCGCCACATATGTCGAGGATCTCGAACAGGTGAGCTTGAACTTATCTCCTTCTATTTGTGCTATTGTGTTGATTGTTTTTTTGTTATTGTTAATTATACTTTTGTCAGAGAATGATTTACATGGATGCTTATTATACAAATTTTTTAACATTATGCCAATATCATTCAATCGTGTGCATTGCAGATCATGCCTTTTGTATATAGTCAAATTAAGTTTCATTCTTCAAATCGTGAAAGTTTAGTCAATCGCCCATAAATCGATTAAGTGACTAGTCAATTTATGGTTGTTGTATTAATGTTGTCACCAAAATTCGTTTTATACGTTCTATTAGTGGAACAACTGTTGTTTTGTGATTGTTTGTGCAATAATTTTGTGGGTAGGAGTTATCACCAACCATTTTTGGAAAGCACATAAGATGCGGATGCGTCATGGGTAAATGTCAACCTATTATCCAACCTACTGTGGAAGTTTCTCAATTCATGAGCCTCTTTTTCACCAACCGCCGACGTTTTAGCTATTTTTTCATTTTCTGGTGGTTCGGTCAACATTGAAATTGGAATTTGTCGATGAGATTTGCAGTAGCATAAGTTGACTCTTCGTATTTCCAACATTTAGTGAATTTTGCCGGTGTGGAGGTGGGAAACTTGTGAAGAAATGCCAAAATAAAATTCTACAGAACACTATTGATTAGCTGCAGACAGTTTCACTTCTGAAGTAGGTAAGGATCGATTGGATTTTGCCTTGATGGTGCGTATCCGCTATTTAGGGTAGTTTTATTTATTCGTTATTTCATGTGTTTATTTCTTTCATTCGTTTATTACGCCATCCAAAAACGCAAATTACAACAAATTTGAAAGCAATAATGATTAGAAAAGCTGTCCTTTGTATTATTTGGAGAAGGTTTATTGATGTAGACAACGCAACATGATAAAATAATAAATAAAAATGTAACATAGAACTTTTCATTGTAATCACGGATGTTTCTTTTGTAAGCCTATTTTGATTCTCATTGTATAGTCACTCATCGTTCGCGAATTGTATAGTTACCTAATTTACTTATTTATCATAATTTTCTAAATAATTTAGGATCCGTTCGATGCGATCGATTTTGTTGAGCGCGTGGCATGGAGAATGACCGGCGGAGCAGAAACGATCAGCGATCCGGTCTCTCTAAAAAATAAGTTTGAGGAGGAAATAGGCTCCCTGCAGATGTTATGCGATCAGTTTCAGGTTTGATACCGTTTTTTTTATGCATATGATATTTCATATTTTTTCAATTTACAAAATTTTAGTATTCTGTTAAGTATTTGCTATCGATTTAGAGCAAAATATCTCTGCTCGAACACGAGCTGAACAAGGATAAGCGAGAGTATGTCAATCAGCTGCAACGATTATATGAGAGAAATGCTGAGGCCATAGATAAAATTAAAGCGAGTGCATATTAATTTTTAAAGTATTTTTTAACAGAAATATAATGTTAGGTGGATGTTATTTTAGCAGCTCGACGCCACCATGCAGTCGGTTTCGACCAAGGTTGTACATCTAGGGGATCAGCTGGAATCGGTAAGTCTATCGAAATAGTATTGATTCTTCCCTGTTTGGGATTTTTTCTGTGAGAATTTTTTTCCTATTCCTTTTTCTTGTTTAGGTCCATCAACCACGGCAACGTGCCCACGATGCACTACAGCTTATCAAGCACTTTGATGAGTTTCTATCCGATCAGCCATTGAATTCGATGATTTTCACTGATCCTGATAAGGTTGGTCTGTTTTCATGAAAAAGTTCGATCATATTTTGATCTACGTCATATTTTGGTGAATTATTGTTTGCTCCCGTAAGGGCAAGACAATATTTTTGCTTATGTAACTTTTTGACTGGTCGTTTGTGGTAAAGTGGTAATAGGCGCCAATGTCACCCGCACGGTCAAGAGATCAAACCTCACCTAGGGTAACCAATCCCTTTACCTTTACCTTTACATTTTCGCTTCCTTCCTCTTCCTTTCCTTATTGATTGATTTCATTCAGCTTCTGGAATCTGCTGATCTGGTGCAGAAGCTCTACTCAATATCGCAGGAACTCTCAAAGGACAAGTTTTTGGCCGTACAAGCTAGAATCGCTCACAGGTGTTTTATCTATTCAGTAAAAAATGTAGTGCTTCTCAGTTCATTTTGTTTTGTTTTTTCTGTTTTTTTTTTGCTTTTTTTTGTTGAGATAGACCGTTGAATGGTTCCTTGAAGGTACGAAGAAGTGGAGCGATTGCTCATCGACGAATTCGGCCGAGCTCAAAGAGATGAGAAAAAGATGGCCGAAGTGGCCAAGATTTTGAGCGAGTTCAAGGTCCGTCTTCAGTCCTTGGGGAGTTCCCCTACTTAATTCAATCTATTTATTTAGTTCTTAGTAAATTATTGATTGATTTGTTGTTTATACAAGTAGGTGATGGGAATATTTAAGGGTTATTCGCATTGTGTGGCGCGTTACGTCGAATATATTCAATCGATGTTCCGAGGTGGATGTGACGATGTTTACGCAGAAGCCCTTCAGCTTGTAAGAAATCACAAACCAAAAATTGAAGCCATTTTTCCTAGTCCGATGACTGTCGTGCAGAAGTTGGTGAGTGGTCTTTTATTTTTAGTTTTATTTACTTTATTAGTTTATTAATCTGTTTCCATTTATTCAAAATATTCAACAAATATTTTGTTCAACAATTGTTATATCATATGACAGTTGATAACCGTGATTCCTAATATATTGGTGCCAGCTTAGTCTTTGCTAAGGTTCTAAGTTTGGTTTTGAATTTGAATTTGTTTCTGTTAGACTAGTGGCGTTGTACTATTTGTGTGTTTCTTGGCGCGTCTTCGGACGTACAAAATAAATAAATAAATAAATAATATATTTATACTTATTTCCACCGCGAAGCACGGATCGGTCAACAAATCAACAAACATGTTCTGTGGAATGATTATGTTTGTGTTACATTTTTGATTATTGATTGACCTTATCTTATTGTCTCCTGATTATGTTGATGGTAATTTTATGGTTTCATACAGAAACCTTTATACTGTTCTATAATTTTACTATAATAAGTTTCAGATTCTTAGCCTTTATACCGGCAGACTAAAGGAGCACATCTATGCAAAGCTGAGAGACTGTAAGGAGAGCGACGATCGGGAGGGTTATCTGGTTGGACTTGCTCAGTCATACTGTAGGTATGTATTTTCTATTGGAAAATAATTTTCGTTGTTCTATCGCGTCGCCTCGCGATTTCACTTTTTGACTGGGTCACAAACTGAAAACTTTCCTTTGTATCAATTTATTGATTTATTTTAAGCCGTGAGCTCTCGTGTATCGCCATGCAACGCTACATTACCCATCTTAAATTTGTTATTTTACATGTATTTAATATTTTCAGCATATTACGACTCAATAAAGAGCTGGATGCGCTCCATGTCAGCTCGGACGCCTCTTTCTTGCCGACTCTCACACGTTCTATCTTTGACAGGTTCGTTTTATCAGTTTTATTTTGTCTTTATTTTTGTTTTTTTCTGTTGAAGATGACGTTGAGGGGCTAATAGGTTTATACTCAGGTGAATTTTCCAGGTATCTGTCTACCTATCAAAATGATGAATTGGATTATTTGAACGTGCAGTGCAGCAATATGCTGCAGCGGTTCTATGAGTCAAAGAAGCACGTCAAGAAGCAGATTCATAGTGGAGGGTAAGAAGGATTTGCTGATTCAATAGATCATAATAATATTGTAAGAGACGATAAACGTGATAATGATAAGATAAATGGTCGTTGCAGACTCCAGGAATTGAAGAGAGATGTGCAAGCTCGACTGTTGACCGTGGAGAATTACGGTGGAGAGACGTTTCTTTCCGAAGACGTAGCGATCAGTATCCTTCAGGAGACGAAAAACGCCTTCAACAGGGCCTCTCAGGTGATTTTTTGAATCATATTTCCTTTTTTCACAATTTTTATTTACTTTTTTTGTGAAAAGACTGAATTCCAATTTTCTAGCTCTGTGAAAAATCCGAAGTCCCTAAACACAGCGAGAACATCCTCGACATCCTTCTCAAATATTTATACTCTGAACACCTCGATTACGCCGTGGAGTTGGCCATAGCGGGTAAGTGAACGATTCCGTTACCCAGACTCAGGGTAAGAGGTAACCACTGGGTTTAGGTATTACTCTTGCCGAGCCCAAGGTTGGACCACCGGCGTATTTCTTTTCTGTCGTATCTCAGAACACGACCATTGTTCTGTTGCTGATGAAGCAGTACGAGGATTCGGTGCTGCCTCTTATAAAGTGCGTGGGTTATCCGTTTATCTAATTGTTAATTTTTTCAATTATTTTTTCGATATTTACAATTTTTTGATGTCGAAACCTTGGAGCTCTATGCAACTGACTTCACACGATGGCCAATCCACCTAAGCGGTTTAATGGTTTAATGCGTCATGAAATTCAATATTCTGTTTTACAAGTAGTCTTTTGATTATTTCAATGAACTACGCTTTTACTATCGGTGCGTGTGGAGCAGTGGTAAGAGGCGCTATTGGCATTCGCACTCGAGCGATCGATCCCTACCGGAACTAACCAGATCAACCCTCCGGGGTCGGGTAACTTCTATACTTGTCTGGGAGCGTAAAAACACTGGTTTGGTTTAGCGGCTAGCCCTCGCAAGTCATTGTATGGGTCAAATACGCGTTCATCAAGCCTCTACGATTCTGAATGGTAGACGAAGGCGTGGCGCATACTCAGGGAGCTGATCAACGCCGGCACTTTTTACTATCAGTTTTTCGAAGGTTCTGTTACTGCATTTTCTCCTGGTCCAAGTGTTCCTTTAGGTTGAATTCGATACTAATCTCGGTTGTGCTGCACATATATAAAGATGTAATAATGAATAAGTAGTTTTTCATCATCATTTTTGTTTTGAAATATTGCCTTTTCCAGAGGTTCGGTAGTCGAGCAGGCGGTCTCGAAAAAGTGGTCAACATCCCTGCGTTCATTAGAACAAAAGATTAACATGGGACTTGAACGACAGTTGAACGCCATAGTCGGCTATGTGAGATTTGTGTTGTCGTCGGAGCAGAAGAAGGCCGATTTCCGACCGGACAGTCAGCAAATCAACCTTGGAGCCTCAGCGGTATGTTTTTTCTTCAGTAGAAATAGTTCAATATTTGAATTTCGATCTGAATTTGATTTTATACAACCTGGGCATAGTGGTGTACTCCATGACTTTTCTTTCTTTCTATTTTTATTTCTCTCTTTTTGATCTATTCTGTCCTGATAAGGTGCTCTCCACATCTTTGTAGCATTTGTTGGGAGATCCAATCTTCCTGGGATGGTTATACCCAGAGAGAGGTGGGAAGGTATACCTAGAAGTAGGCATGACACTATCAGGAACCCATGAATCTGGGTGGAAATGGACATTGTTTGAAATTTTTTTTTTCAAATTTTTTTCAGATGGTTTGTATTCGTTTTCATTATATTATGTGCGCAGTGTTTCAGTTTTTCCAGTGTTGAGAAGCCTTTTCCTTTTAATATTTCATGTCTCGTGTTTTGATTTTAATTTCATGTTTCAATATTTCATGTCTCTTTTTGATTTCGAGCATTGATCGATTGTTTTTCAATGTAACTTAATTAATTTATCTGATTGATTTAAAGTGAGTGTCGTTCAGCACCCATAATAAATAAATAAAAATGTGCTTTACATAGGGTTAGTATTAAGTCTGGTACCAATTTACCCGACCGTGCAGGCTTGAAGGTTTGGATAGCCCAGGTGGGGTCAATCGCTCCACTTTGCAGGTTTCAGTAGCACCATCTACCATTGTATCACGCCCAACAGTTATTTTGGGTACCCAAAAAATTGGGGGTTTCTTTTGTATCCGATCCTTTCAGCCCTGTCAACAAGTGGTCCGCTTCCTTGCTGGACAAGCGGCTGCCATGGAACGAGGATGTGACGGCGGCAATCTGGTCGTCCTCCAGACGGAAATGGCCAATCGACTGTACAAAGTGCTTCTCCATCATATTCAGCAGGTTTGTCCATAATCACAGGTTTAATTACTATTAATTACCTGGTTTACCTTTACCCCTATTGATTTAGTTCACTTTCAACTCGGCTGGAGCAATGTTGTTGTTGTGCGATTTGAATGAATATCGAAAATGTGTGTCACAATGGCGATTGGAGGCCACAGCCACCAGGCAGTTCGAGAGTCTTCATGCCCTGGCGAATCTGCTCGTTGTTTTGCCTGATAATCTGTCAGATGCCGCCCATAGTCCCATGCTGGTCGGTTTATTTATTTATTTATTTACATTTTTGCTTATTATCTTTTTTCCCTTGTATTTCCGTGTTAAAGGAGTGTGTCTCGTCGTTAAAATGCAGCTTTCATCATTTTGTTTTGCAGTAATATTGTGTTTATACCTCTGCTAGGTCAATTTTGATCGCTTTACCCTTACTGATACCTTTGAGATTTGCTACCCGGTCCGTTATATTGGAGCGGTATCGATTTGCCCAGATGTGCTGGAGGACTAAACCCATTAGAATGAAATATTTGTAGAGTGCCGCTTGTTCTTTCATAAAGTGGCGAAGTTCACCTATTGATTGATTTCTACTACGCAGTGGGCATAGCCCGAGGGTGAAAGCTGTCCGACCCACCCTCTCTACCTCCTTCTGACTTCATAGCCTTAGTCCTGACAGCACTCGATCCTTTTCTGATGGGATTATTTATAATTATTGGTTGTTTTCTGTTTTTTCCCCTTTGGACAGCCTGGGATGGGAATTTTTAGCCCAGTTTCTCACTAATCTCCACCCATATATCCTTTTTAACTAGAGTTTATATTATATTCGTATTGGTATTCTTTCAGCACCAGAAATTTGAAGGCTGTTTAGTCTTTATTCCTGGTGCCCTAAGGGATTTTTAAATATCGCATTTAGCAAAAAGTTTCATTTCAGGCCGACGTTGACCATACTCTGATCCAGGACTTTATAAAACTACGCCATGACTACAAGAATTTGAAGATAAGCGTGAATTTGTACTAGGTCAAGGATTGCCGATAGTCGTGTGTAATGTTTTTTTGTTTTTTTTTTCATAGTGCTTATTATTTATTCTAAATCATCAAGTTTTCCACTCACTTTGATGATGTTGGTGCAAATTACAACTGTGATTCGTTCTCGTTTAATAAATGTGTTGTTCTCATTTTATCCAAGCAAAGATGAGGTGGGGTATCGCTTACCGTGTGTCGCATCTGTTTTACACCGGTTTCTTTTACCCATTTTCAGCTTTTAGTGGGTTAATTATTCAGCAAGCGATGACTGCCGAAGCGGTGCGGCTGAAGGACGAGGGCAACAAATGCTTCAGGCAGTCGCACTTTCACAACGCCATCGAATTCTACACGAAAAGCTTGGAGGTGGAGTTGTCGGCCGCCGTTTTAGGTAGGTTGCGCCATGTTCTTTGTCGGTTGATTCGATTGGTTTTGGCCTTAGTTTATGCCTACGTGGTTTCTCAAGCTATTTTAATGCTTTTTTTTGTAAGGGTAATGACGTAGTGAATGCTAGCGAGTGGAAGGTGATAGGGTGGTACATCCTTCCATGTTCTTTTTTCTTTCTTTCTTCATTTCCTCCTTTCTTTCTTTCTTTCTCTCTTTCTTTCTCTCTCTCTTTCTTTCTTTCTTTCTTTCTTTCTTTCTTTCTTTCTTTCTTTCTTTCTTTCTTTCTTTCTTTCTTTCTTTCTTTCTTTCTTTCTTTCTTTCTTTCTTTCTTTCTTTCTTTCTTTCTTTCTTTCTTTCTTTCTTTGTCTCTTTCTTTCTTTATTTCTTTGTCTCTTTCTTTCTTTCTTTCTTTCTTTCTCGTTCTCTCGTTCTCTCTTTCTCCCTTTCTCCCTTTCTTTCTTTCTTTGTCTTTCTTTCTTTCTTTCTTTCTTTTTTTCTTTCTTTCTTTCTTTCTTTCTTTCTTTCCCTCTTTCTTTCTTACTTACTTACTTACTTACTTACTTTCTTTCTTTCTTTCTCTCTTTCTTTCCTTCTTTCTTTCTTTTTTCTTTCTTTCTTTCTTCTTTGTTACATAAATACGTCATGTTTGAAAAGAACTAATGAACCAACAAAACTATAACAAAAATGTAGTCAAATAAGAGTAAGTTATTAATCATCTTACTAGTGAAGACTTTAGATCCTACTGAAGGTTTTAGGTTTATTAGGTATATTATTAAACTTCAATTGATATGATATATAATCTGTTTCGGTACTTGTTTATCTAGACAATGATCTTGATAAGATTTTTTGTTTTGAATCCCGTTTTAATTGTCTTGCCAGGTTTTTTGTCCGTGTTCTTTGATGTCTTTTTGGAATTGTAGGTCTTAGCAACCATTTATACTGTTGCCAGCTTATGCGTAGTAGTAAATGAATAATTTGATCAATCAATAAATAATCTCTGACAGGAAATCGAGCCCAATCCTTCCTGAAATTGAACAGATGGCCAGAAGCGCTCATGGACTGCAACCGCGCCCTGGAGCTGGATCCAAAATTTGACAAAGCCCTTTATCGGTTTGTTTTCCTCTGGCGTTCTTTAACTAGAATATTTGAAAATCTATTTTTTTAATTTTAGACGAGCAAATGCTTTGGAAAAACTGGGATTGAAAGCCAGTGCGCTAAAAGACGTGAATCGATGCCTGGAAATTTCTCCGAATGCCGCTCTAAAAGCCATGAAGGAGAAGCTCAGTGGTGAGGTGAGTGAAGTTATCCTTAAGTATCCTCTAGCTAAGTTGAATTTTGAATTTTTATTCATTATAATATTGTTTAGCACGATGCCCAGGCCATCCAGGTCTCGTGTGTTGAAAAAGGCGACGAAATCCGTTCCGATGCCGAGTTTGTTGAGATTGAAATTGAAGTTCCACATAGTAGCGAGGGCAAGGAGAAACTAAAAACGGTAGGTTAGAACTTATTTTTTAAAATGGTCGTGTTTTTTCTTTTATTTTGTATTTTTTGACTAGACTTTCTACGATACGATTTGTTCATTGTTTGATGTTCTAATTTTCTTGACCTATTTCTATTGTTATTCGACATTTATTTCGTTAGCTACCCAAATCCAGTCCCTTACCCTTTACTCTAACCCCTACTAACCTTACCGTATCTTTATTTTACTCAGTTTAGGAACTTACCCCTGAGGGCCCGGTCAATGAGGAAGAGCCCAAGCTTGGAGTGCCAACCACTCACCGGGAATTCCTACAGGATTACCGTGAACTGCAACGCTTTCCACCGGAGAAATTCTGCCGATATTTTCTGGTATTTAGTCGCTTTTCTTATTTTTTTATTTTTTCTAGTGAATTGCTTGTGTTCCTAGGAAATTCCGACAATTTCGTATGGCTCGGTGTTTGGCGAATTGCTGGAAGCCGATGTGGTCGGACGGCTTCTAAGAGGATTTGTCGTATTGCTCGAATCGAAGGCCGTTGAACTCGAGAAAGTCTCCAGTTGTCTCTTGAGCCTGGCTGAGCTTCCCAGATTTCAGTTGTTGACGATGTTTTTTGGGGATGATGAGAGGAAAGGTGGGATTTATAGTTATACCAGCCATTCAGCGGCGTACCGACCGACAAACGGCTAAATACACACTAAAAACAAAAGGACATAATTTGAAATAAAGATTTGAAATAAAACAAAAAAGCTTTAAAATAAGACGATGAACAAATAGGATGTAGCAGAAGATGGCGAGCTGAACTGATGAAATGCGTCCCTGGGAGTGCGGTGAAGGGCAATCGCGGTGGGACCCATATGAGTCACCCATGACAAACATCGCTTGGGTTTCGCTTATTATATAGTAAGATTATATCTATATTTATAGATTATAGTCTCTATAGATGGTGTCTCACATTACTTCCTTTCCAAAATATTCGAGATAAGAAAATGAAAGTGATGCGGATGACCGGGCAGCGTCTTACATTCTTTTTCGTTTTCTCTTCAATCGTATGTGGCGGTTTCTGGTTGAAGCCCCGCCCACCTGTGGGCCCATTTGTTCTCGGAGACCAGGAATTAGTTTTGGATTTGTTCCTAGTGCTTTTGATCGTAATAAATGTATAAGTGGCCGGCGCTGATCAGTCCTCTAAGGATGCGCCACGCATTCTTCTGTTCCGAGTCTTATTGTTAGAGGCATGGTGAATGCGTATTTGGCCCATACAATGACTTTGCACTATACCTAGCCAATGTCTTTACCTTCCCAGACAAGTCTGGTACCAGTTTACTCAACCTCTGAGGGATGGAAGGTTAGGTTAGACCGGGCGGGGATCGTTCGCTTGACTGTGGGAGTAGAAATGGCTCCTTTTGCCGCTGCACCATGCGCGCTCGTTTTGTCATCGCGTGATTTCGAAGTAGCTAGAATTTTGTGATTTGACTTACTTTTTAAATTCATTTTGGCTTTCAAAATATATTTCAGATCTTCTTATCATCTGCACTTTCTTATCAGCTACGGACAGCCTTATGATAAGAGAGAGGTACGGAGTTGATAGCTTATCTGAGTAGTTGTTGGTTCTCGTGATGACGTCATTTTTGTTGAATTTTTCGGTGTATTTTGTATGCTTAATGTTCGTTAATCAACTGGCCCTGATGGAGGGAAGTTCATTTTGTTTGTTTGTTTGTTTGTTTGTTGTTGTCAACTTTGATGTCGCCGACCCCTCGGGCGCACTCTTAGTTTCTCTTATGAATTTCTAACCGTAATAAATCTTGTGGGAATTTACTGGACATTAAACGACTGCAGAGTACCAAAAAGATGGCGAGGAATTGCGTATCGATTGATCAGTTCCACGATCAGTTGAACCGTCTAGTCGTGCTGTGACCAATTTCGTCCCGTTGATAGATATTTTTATTCCGCTGAGATGGATGTCTTGAATCAGGGCGGCTGGAGCAGCTGAAAATGAGCCGTTGATATCACTGATTGCCCGGATACTATAAAAACAGCTGATAAAATGATGGTAGGTTTCATTATTTCATACTTGCCTTTCGACACTTCAATTCCGAAGGATGCTCGATGCTTCTTCGGTATGCAGTTGGACGTGTTTAAACCCAAGCTGGGTTAACTTTTACCCTAGCGTGTTCAGGACGTCGAGCTCTTGTTCCTCGGTATTTCCTCATTCACATGCGTACTTGCGACTCTGAATCTGATATGGCTTTGTGGAAAGGTGGGTTTATTTTGGCGAACATTCAAAAACTTGAAAAAATATCTTTTTTTTAAGAAAAGACACACTCTTAGAGATGACGTGATGACTGCACGAGCCTCGGTAAGTTAATCGAGTTTGCCCTCAGGCAATTCCTCAGGGGAGAAGGCTTCGACGCAGCAGCGGAAAAGTGAAGAAAGGCAGAGACGCAGAGGACGCGGCGCAGCTCCAAGTCCCACCCAACAGCGGTCCGATCTCTGGGAACGTTTAGAATGTGGGCAAGAACTATAAAATATGAGTCATTGAAACCCGATATCTTACCCTTTGGTATAAACATCGCGCTGAACGGGGTATAGCGATTTCGGGGTCGTTTTGGGACGTCTATTTATGAAGGGAGATTCCTTTTTTCTCGTCGTTTCTCATATTCTTTCCCTCTAACCCCGAGAGGCTTTCCTTCTCAAGAAGCTCTACCTTTCTGTCCACCTCAATTTTGTTCAAAAAATCCCCATTTAGTCGTCGAGGACGACATCCTCAGACGGTTCGGGAACTACGTTGGGAGTTGATCAAACTGAAATGGATCGCACAGGATTCGATATGGGTACGGCGTTGCAAGATCAGGTAAATGGTCAAGATACGGTAGACGAGGTTACGGTAGTTTGTCACTAAATGGTGAACATTTGCTGCAGAAAACCACCGGTATGAGCGACTCACTTCTCACACAGCCGGATCTACCGGAAGCTCTGAGATCATCGGTAACAATTTTTTTATCAATTTTTTAGGAAATTTTGTGGTTTCTTGTGATTTTCGTGATGTTCAGGCAGGGCCAGTGAGTGCGAAAAGACCTCTGGCGCCGGCGGCGACAACGGTGGCGACGGCGATGGGTGGTGATCAGTATGAGGATGTTACCCCGATGGATGCACCTCCTCCACCTCCACCACCGCCTGGAAAAGCTCCACCACCAGTGGCCAAAAAACCTGCTCCAGTGGCGAAGCCACCTCCACCGCCTGTGGACGCGACGGCGATTATGGAGGGCGGGAATTATGAAGATGTCACCATAGGGGATACACCTCCACCGCCACCACCTCCCCCGGAGAAGAAAGGATTACTGTCAACCCTCTTTAAATCGAAACCTAAACCACCACCACCTCCACCCGTCGTTGCACCAAAACCGGCACCAGTAGCAGCAGCTCCACCACCTCCTCCGCCTCCACCTCCCCCACCACCACCTCCTCCTCCACCTCCTCCACCCGCGCCGAAAGCGACACCTGCACCACCTCCTCCTCCACCTGCACCTGCTGCTGGTGCTGCGGTTCAGGAGGCAAACTACGAGGACGTCACCATAGGAGAAACGCCACCTCCACCACCTCCGCCGCCTCCACCGCCTCCTCCACCTCCACCGAAGAAAGGAATACTATCAAAATTATTCGGATCGAAACCTAAAACACCACCTCCACCACCACCAGCAGCAGCAGCACCTCCACCACCACCACCACCTCCTCCACCTCCTCCACCACCTCCACCTCCTCCCCCACCACCTCCACCTGCCCCGGCAGCCGCACCAGCAACTCCTCCACCTCCACCTGCTGCTGGTACTGCGATTCAGGAGGCAAACTACGAGGACGTCACCATTGGAGAAACACCGCCTCCACCGCCTCCACCACCTCCACCACCGCCTCCACCACCACCAAAACGAGGAATTCTATCAAAATTATTCGGATCGAAACCTAAAACACCACCTCCACCACCACCACCAGCAGCAGCACCTCCTCCTCCACCTCCTCCACCACCGCCCCCACCACCTCCAGTCATACCACCGAAAGCCACCCCAGCAGCTGCTCCACCTCCACCTGCTGCCGCTGCTCCGATACAGGAGGCTCAGTATGAGGACGTCGTTGTAGGAGAAGCACCACCTCCACCACCACCTCCGCCGGGTAAAGAAGTCGCGAAACCAACCCCACCACCACCTCCTCCAGTCGCCAGAGCAAAACCGACGCCACCACCTCCTCCAGCTCCCGTTGCAAAGCCGAAGCCATCTCCAACACCACCACCACCAGTGTTGAAACCACCACCACCAAAACTTGCTCTACCACCACCACCACCAAAAGTTACGCCAGCACCGCCACCACCACCAGTGTCAAAACCACCACCGCCAAAACTTGCTCTACCACCACCACCTCCACCAAAAGCTGCACCACCTCCTCCAAAGCCTCCACCACCACCAAAAGTTACCCCTGCACCACCACCAAAGCCCCCGCCACCAAGAGTTGCACCAGCACCACTACCACCGCCAAAGGTTACGCCAGCACCGCCAAAACCTGCACTACCTCCGCCGAAGCCAGCACCAGTACCACCTCCTCCTAAGCCTGCCCCACCGAAGCCGACAATCGTTCCAATACATCTGAATAAGCCCCTGACTCCTACACCCCCGCCTCCACCAGGAAAAGCCCCACCGTCCCCAAACAAATCGTCACCATCTCCAACTCAGACGAAGTCACAACCATCACCGAAGGGACCTGTTGTAAAGCGATGAGATCTGCTGGTGGTGAGCTGATTGATAACCTGTTAAAGATGATGATATGATAAAGTGATTTTAGGATCGCCAGGACCGAATGACACATTCTTCATCATCATCAGCATCTACAAATCGATCATCATGTGTTCAACGTTGTCTATGTCAGCCAATCATTTAAAAATCGTCGCGATAAACTATGAAAATATGGTTTTTGTGCTGATTCCGAATATCGTATGGTTTTAGAAGTTCTTCGGTTAAAAATAGGCCGATTTGAATGGTCTCCAGTCGACGTGCGACCCGTGTGCGTGTGATCTTGCCAGAGGTGCCGATCAATCGAAAATCAATCGTCGGAGGACGGCAGTCGGCTACGTTTCTTCGCCAGGTGTGGCGTCCTTTTTTCGCTTTTTGTGAAGAAATGATTTTTGTTTGTGTCTAGCCTTACTTTGTCAAAATTTATCTCTACTAGTGATTTTGGTACTCAATAGGTGATTAGATTATGATTCGGGGTTTTAGTTTTCATTAGATGATTAGATTATGATTAGGGGTTTTAGTTCTCATTAGATGATTAGATTATGATTAGGGATTTTAGTACTCATTAGGTGATTAGATGATATGATGGCCTATTTACCTTTACCGTTACCCATTCAATGAATACCTCTGCTGGCCGCTTCAAACCAATCGGGTTTAATTCCTGCGGCAGGTGATTTTGCGAACGGCGCTATCACCTTTGCAGGCCTGGCACTACAAATCGAATGTGATTCACGAACACTTTATGTTTATCTTACCCAAAATAGCTGCCGATCGGGTGAAACCTCACATTTCGCCCAGCGACTATTTGATGAGAGGGTTGTAAATGAGGAGTTGGAATTTCTCTTCTCCTGGTATGGAATTTTTCCATTTTTTAAGTGGAAGATTAAGTTACATATTAGGTTGGAAACTAATTTCGTGGACTGTTTTCCAGTCATTACTTCTAGCAAACACAACATGGTTGAATTTTCACCTATTTCATTGCTCTTTTCAACGTTCGATAGCGCATGTCAAGTAGTTTTCAATACCGCTCACAAGCCCAGTTACTTTCATTTGCTGGAAAAGTTTTTCTGCTAGAAATGAAAACATCCAGAATCAGCGTTTGCCAGAGCACCTGCCTAGCCACCAGGTTATTGAAGCGCTGCAATTTGTATGTGCACAATCTGCGGATGATGTCTCGAAACGATTGATGGTATTCAAACATATTTAGTGATCTCGAGCAAGCAGTTGAAAACGAAAGGAAAAGTGCACTTCTGGTGACCTATGGACCTCGGTCGGAAGCCCGTAATCAGTTCTTTCGGAAGAAACCAAAGCTGGGTAACACCTATGCTAACACTAGAAGTCAAGTGCTCGGATAGCTCAACTGAAAAGGTTTTAAACTATTTCAGATTTTCCGTTAAATTGGCCAACAGGTGCCTTGCGATTTGACCCATCGCGAAAGAGTGTGGGGCGGATGCTGCGAACGAACTTCGAGCTCACCTTAAAAACGAATCGCCTGTTCACAAAATGATAACGTGTTGTTGGATAGGGACGTCACTTAATAATAGCTGGCTTGCTATCCGGCCACCCAAATCAAAATGGGAGTCGCTACAGATTCTCAAGTCTACCTCCTCACAAGAAGTTGATGATCTCATCGTCAGTTTGGAGGTTCTGTGAAGGTGCCATCCTCCTTGAATTCATCGGTGGTAGTGTCAGCATTCACCTAGAGCCCTACTTTCTCTAGCCTGACTGTGTACAGGTTGAAGTACTCGGCAATTGGTTTGAACAGCTCTCTGAAAGAGGTGTCACCACTCATCAAGACCCGTTCAAACATCACGTTTCCCTTCGATCGCTGTAAAATTCCGAAAATGTAAACTGGGAGACTCTTGTTTGTGCAGGTTATAGTAGAGATAAAACACTTTGTAAGCATTACTTAATTTGGTTTTTCCTGCATTCTCTGGCGCAAAGACGATTCGTTGATTGGGTGTAGATCAAAATGCACCTATGAAAATAATTCCCCTCAAAAACTCAGCATTTCTTAGGAAGTGGAATGGGGCAGCTACCTTAGAGTAGGGAATTCCTTGTTTGTCCTGATGGTTCATACGTCGTTCGGGTTACGCTTTTCTTTACTTGGTAATTGTCACTTTTGTTGAAGGTGCGCAAGAGTCCACGAAATTAGTTTCCAACCTAATAGAATTAGGTTGGGTATATGTCGATTGATCGCGGGCGTCTTTATCACCTTAATGGCCCCACCACGTTTCTTAGAAGTTGAAGGTAACCAATGCATAAAGGTAAAAGGTAAAGTGGTCAATCAGTCCGCTAAGGACGCGCCACGCATCCGAGTTCCATTCAAAATCGTAGGGGCAGGATGAGTGCGTATTTGGCCTACAAGGGTAAGTGTCCCCTGAATCTCTGACAAGTCTGGTATCAATTTACCCTATCCCGGAGAGATGAAAGGCTTGGGTGGACTGCGCGAAGATCGATCGTTCAGCCTTCAAAGTACCAGGGGCGCCACTTACCACTGCACCATGTTCGTCGATTAACGGGGAAACTTTGGTGGGAGAATTATATATCAGTAGGAAAATGGGTGATTTTCTCCTCATAACAAACCGACCCTCAGGCATTTGTTTTTCGTGTTTTTCGTGTTGCAAAACTAGAAGACTCAGATTTACCAGTTATACTCATTCCATATGCGTCCGTTGGGTATATTTTGACGTAGTGATGTGTCAGGTGTGGGATTCCGGTAATAATAGGTATAGAATATTAAGCAGGTAGATTTCTGTTTTGTCGTTTTTCTGCCACACACACCACGTGACGAGTCCACATGTTCGATTCTCAGGCCTCGTCGACATGGAGAGTCTGGCTATTTTCGGCCTTTTTTGGAAAGTTTTCTCGAAAATTCTCGACCTGAGCGCCCTCCCGAGGTGTTCATCAAGAAGGAATTATTCAGGACCGAAGCAGATCGCGCCATGTCGCCGACAATTTCCTCTGTGCCGGTGATTGAGGTGGGCTTTTCGCTAGCTTTTCTACATTTTTGCTCAAGATCACAAGATCCTTGTATCCTTTAGGCCCTTGTTATACGTTCGCTCACCCCCAGCGTAACTCGTCCATTCAGTATCAGACACCGTGGGGCCGGACACGTTTGTACGAGTTATCATGGTGACGCTGGCGTGGTGAACTCGTACAAACGTGTCTGGCCCCACGGTGTCTGATACTGAATGGACGAGTTACGCTGGGGGGGGGGGGGTGAGCGAACGTATAACAAGGGCCTTATACATTTTTGCATGATTGATTGATCGATTGATTGATTGACCCAGTATCCTAACCCTAAACTCGATTTTTTCCAAGAAGTCATTTAATTTCCTACGCTGAATTTTTGCGTATTTTGTCCTAATTCGTATACCAATTCATATTTTTCCTAATAATTTCTTTCCCATCGAGGAAATTTGCTTCTCGTGTCTTCCACGTCGGCGATTAATCACCAGCTGATTAAATAATTGCCTGTGGGGTTCTTCAATGGGCCGAGAACGCCTCGTTTGCCGTGGGGTTTTGGCCCCATCGATCGAATTTCCCCATTTTTTCGGTGAACTGTGAACTTACCAACTGAATATTTTCCGCCATCGTTTACCATTTCGGCGAAAAGCGCGTTCACCTCATCTGACCCTTTGGTTTACTCGGCTACCTGGGTTTAAATTCGATTGAAGTTCAGGTTAAGTTAAGGACAGGTTTACGTTTAAATTAAAATCGCCACGTATGAAAACCAGCCATTCAGAGGCCTGCTGGCCGCCAAATGAACTAATGAATAGTAGGAAACATATATAAAACATTTATAATAACAAACAAAACGAAGAACAAAAAGAATGCAGCAAAAGACGGCGAGGAACTGATAAAATACGTCACTGGGAGTACGGTAACGGGCAATCGTGGCGGGACCCTGGAGTTGACAAACGGACGTCGTGGTTTCGCTTATTTATTAGTAGGATATGTACGTTTACAAAAAATAGAGAGCAATCCGAATAGTTTGCCATGTTTTCCTTCGGTGCACATGTTCTTCATTGTATCTACATCAAAAGAGTTCCGGGATCTTCAATATCGTCCATGGAATCACAAGCATTTTTGAAATGATTTTTATTTTTTGCCATACTTTTTTCAAATTTCTTATTTGAAAAGCCTTCCAAACGACCAAAGGAACCGCCGTATTGTGCTAGGTTTTCGTATTTTATAGACTAGACCTACCGTAACCCAAATAGTTCACAGGGAAAAGAAGTGCCCTCAATTTCTCTTCAAGCATTATTTCCTCATGCAAATGCGGGGGTCTGGTGGTTTTCAACGAAACTGCCCCGCGGCTAGTTCGCCCTGCTGAAATGGATTTGCATTTTCAACGCCGAATTAACAAACTTCCGTTGGGAACTTCGTCTAATCGTACTGCTGTGTAGTCCGTCGGCATGAAATCGATATTTGTCTATTTTGTCAATTTTTGAAGAACTACCTCTTTCTATTGGGCGCCCGTGGTACAGTGTTAAGACGCGCCTCTGACACCCGCACGGTCGAGCGATCGATCCCGCCCCGAGCTAGCCGAGCCTTTCATCCTTCCGGGTTGGGTAAGTTCGTGCTAGACTTGTCTGGGTGGGTAAATGCACTGACCTGGTTGAGCGGGTCCCCCTCGCGAGTTGTTGTATAGGCCAAGTGCGCATTCACAATGTGTCCACAATTCTGAATGGAAGACGAGTCCATGGCGCGTTTTTAGGGTGCCTACCACTTATCAACTCCTGCCACTTTAGTTTCACCTCTACTTTACACTGGGTTATTGTTAGATGGCAAGTATTTGCCATTTTACATTAGATAGCAATACCTCCACAATTCTGAATGTGAAACGAAGTCATGGCGCGACATTAGAGGACTGATCAACTTCGACACCTTTACCTTTGATTTTCCTTTAACTTACTTTTCCATTTATTAGAAAGAATAACTAATTTGACTTTTCCACTGTACTGGACAGATGTATAGCGCCCCCTTTGCTGCATTTTGAGTGCTGTCATGTCCAGGAATTTTTTTAAAGAGTTGAGTGCACTTGTCAGTACAAATGGCTGCTCACACTTTTCAAATTAAAAGGGGCGGGGCTTCCTTGGCGAGGTGCCAATTTCTAGTTTATACCCAAACTGAAATTGTCTCACCGTTGAGAAGCCAGAGCGGCGGAATGCCCTTTTTGGCTGGTTAATCTTCCTTTCGATAAAGTCACGTAATGAAGAGGCCGATCGATCCTTGCTCGGGTTACCAAGTCTTCTATCCCTATTGCCGTTGGGTAAGTTGTTACCAGACTCGTCTGGAAAGGTGAAGACACTGATCTGGTATAGCCTGCAAGTCATTGTATAGCCCAAAAACGCTTTCACCATGCCTCCAATAGATTCTCAATGGAAGACGAAGGCGTGGCGCGTTCTTAGGGAACTTGGAAGCCCTTTACCTTTACCTTTACCCTTTACGCGGTGAATAGGTCAGCTGTTGGTGTCGTTGTCTTATTTTTATCTCTCCGTGGCGTCTCGTTAATGCAGTTCCTGGCTCGATCAATTCTCTTCGCCATGGCTCTTTTTTCAGCTTCTAAGCTGCTTAGCTGTACTCTTCAGCTGTGGCGCTTCCCAGAACTTCTCCGATTCCTGGGTTAGAAATAACCCTTACTTACCATATGTTATTCGAGCGACTTGATTTTCGATGTTAAACAATTCCTAAAAGTCTGGCACGTGAGGTAAACCCCCAAAAAAGTGGGGCAAGGCCAGCCCTCAAACATCACAGATTTCCAGGCTCATTTGCAATTGCACAACGCAACTAATATCAATAATACGATTAGATTCACCCCGGTGACGTGTATACCCGGAGGTCTTTCACCCCCGTATACCCAGAGGGGCTAAACCCCGACCAGACCGACGGCGGCTAAGCCACACGCCGTCAGTCAGGTCTCGTTTCCCCGCGGTGGTGGCCGCGGTGAGCTCTTTGGCACTCTGTTGGTGGAGGCAGCCGGCTGGCTGTTTCCTTATTGCCCTGAGGGGATGTTCGGGCTTGTTCCAGTGGATCGACGACCCATCTCGTGCTGTTTTTGGAGCTGGGATGCGCTTTGTTGTGGGATGGCCAGCGACCTGTCGCCTTTCATCTTCGTCACTCTTCCTCGTCCTTTTTTTCGCTTGATGCAGTGTTAAAAGTATTTAAATTTTTTATAAGCACCAAAAATCTATGAGTAGAACAATTTTTTTTCAGAAATTTTTCATTAGGTCACCATTAGGACAATTTTGGCGAAAAAAAAAGAAAAAAGCGATTCATATTGAGGCTCATTGCCGTTGCAGAATGCCGCAAATCCCGTCTACAGCGCCTAACGCTGAGCTGCGTCCTCTGCGTCCCTGACACTGGTCAAAAATCTCCTTTAACTCTTCGAACTTACTAAAATCGCTTAAGGACATACTATAACTCTTCAGTAATTAACAGACTTCCACGCTCATTCGGCGGAATCCGGTCGTGGCCGAGTTAGCCGTGCTTAGAACATCAGTAACTCGTCCGGGGCTGGGTGATCTCATCCACGGAGGCGTTTTCTGCGACGAGTGATTTGTGAATCAATCAAATCTCCTTTAACTTTTCGAACTTGCTAAAAGCGCTTATCGACATACAATACCTCTTCGTTAACTAACAGACTTCCACAGCTATACGGCGGAATCCGGTCGTGGACGAGTTAGCCATGCTTAGGACACGAGTAACTCGTCCGGGGCTGGGTGAACTCGTCCACGGAGGCTGTTTCTGCGAAAAGTGATCTGTGAATCTCAGGTTATCGGTTCACCGCTTATCGAAGGTGTTCTACGAACTTCGCGTACCAGAATAGAATAGCCGACCGGAACTAACGCCTTAACTTATCACGAAAACTTCTCGAACTTCCCGGTGATAAATCGAGCCAGATCGAGTCATTGTTCATAGTAAGCTGCTTATTTCCTTCAGATGCTAGTTTAACGTTTATGGTCCGATTGTGATAAGTTGGGTGGGTATCGTGATCTCTGGTTACCCTGTGGGGTTGCCCTGCAAGAGTTGTCAGGTGCTCTATTTTATTAAATATAATAATCCTTTTTTATCGGAGTACTCAAGGGCTAGTTCGGGGCTACAGGGTCTCAACCCTTTCTAGCAGTCCCGCCTTAGCCTCGACCATCCATCAGTGGGCAGAAATCGGGAAAAGATAGACTCAAGACTAATGGACCAATTTTGTTGATGTCCCATGGGAGGTAGTTTCGGCTGCATCAGGTGGTCAATGGGGTGAATGGGTTGTAGTGTCGACAAATATTATAATATAAACATTTTGAAAACTGGAAGCTACCCTAATGAGATCACGTGATAGTTTTCAGGAACAACTTTTATTAATTAGTACACTTTTCTCACGGTGTTTCGGTTTCTTTCGGACGAGTTTTCTCCTGCCCTGGACGAGTTTTCTCCTTCCCTGGACGAGTTTTCTCCTCCTCTGGACGAGTTTTCTCCTCATCTGGACGAGTTTTCTCCTTCTCGAGGACCCAACTTTCGGACGAGTTTTCTCATTCTCCTGCCGTCGGTTCGTGGTTTATCTTTCAGAGAATTCTTCCAAATAAGGGAACTCGGCCGGTATACTGAATTGGAGGTGAGCAGTAGGATCCCCCAGGGCATCGTGTTATCTGCTCCTGATATGATAACTTAATCTTCTCCTTTTAGGTGTCTGCTCACATTTTCTCCTCTTTTTCCTTTTTTCCATCATGAAAACTTTATGTGAAGGCCAAAGGGGCTCAAGCGTGCTCTAACGGAATTTTAATTAAAATAGATAAATTTAAATAGGTAATATGATAAATTTAGTAAAAATTCAAATAGACAATATACATAAACAGTATTTAAATGGATATTACAATAAATTTAAAATAATATAAATAAATTTAAATAGATAATATGATAAATTTAATAAAAATTCAACTAGATAATATACATAAATACTATTTAAATAGATAGTATAATAAATTTAAAAGTGGTGAATGTTTTTTACATTCCATACCCATCACAGCAAAGCTTCGAGATTATCTGAGAAGTACCACACCGTATCGATACCGATAATTGGAAATTCTGCGTTCAAGGAGCAAAGACCGGGTGAATCGGTGTTTGCTGCCCTAAAAATAAAAGCTGCCGAGGTGAAATTGTGAATGGGTTTGGGTGTTTGTCTGATTGGTGATAAACGTGAAGGTCCAATCGGAATCAGAACTTGATCGCTAAACTTTGATATGATTGCGATCACTATAAAACCTGAGGTGAGAGACCGCCTGCCCCCATTTTCAGTTTTTTTTTCGGAGAAAATTCAGGGATCTAATCGGGCGATAAAATTCCAATTTGATTCAATTTTCTATTAATTTTTAGAAGCTTAGTATCCTATTGGCTCTCTTTTAATGTTTACTGGTGTACTTTTTCTTACTTTTCCATCTTCTACCTAATTGGTTCTTTCAATCCTTCACCTGCCCTTGGTAGGTTTATTTACCGGTTAGTCAAAGTAGGTACGATGTTATCTATTAGTGAATCAGTAATAAATTTAGCTAATAAAAACAGACAGCAGAGCAATAATAAGCAAACAAACAGGGCGCGCGTGGTACACTGTTAAGAGGCGCCACGAACACCCGCACGGTCGAGTGATCGATCCTCACCCGGGGCTAACCAAGCCTTCTATCACTCTGGGGTCGGGTAAATTGGTACCAGACTTGTCTGGGAAGGTAAAGACTCTGACTTGGTATAGCGACTGGCCACCGCAAGCCATTGTATGGGCCGAATACGCATTCTCCAAGTCTCTACGAATCTGAATACAAAACGAAGTCATGGCGCATTCCTCTCGGAATGATCAACGTTGACTCCTTTACCTCTTAATAATTCAATAGGGAATCTATATAAACGCAAATTCCTAGCATTTATTTATTATTTATTTTCTTATTTTGGAGCGCGAATCCTCGCGCAGCACATATCACTAAACGAAAGCGCCAGAGAAAATAGAATAAATATTTAAATTTTCAACTAATTTATAATAATATTAATAATAAATAATAATTAAACAAATAAAAATTATAATAAGAATATTTAAAAAATCACTTGAATTTCGCTCTGTCGATCTTCCTCTATCAACCTGCCTGATCTCTTTGACTGCTCCGAAACCTCAACTCAATTTTACCCAACTGGTCCGAAGGTTACCCTCCACCTGCCCTCGGTATGTTTATTTACCCGATGGGGAGCGAACTAGACTAGGTGTTATGCTCGTTGATACATATTTGTACAGTTCGTGACTTAACACCCAACATTGTGTGAATAAGTACGTGACTAGATCGACGCCATTTGAGAGGTTTTTCTGTTGATATGGGCATGTTTTTGTGGTTTTTTCGGCATCAGTTTATACGTGATGGCTAGTCCGCCTACTTTTATGCCCGCTTGGGGTGTTATTCTTGTCGCTCGGCAAACTTTCGAGCGGCGTCGCTAAGATGGGCGGGTAGGTATGGGTATAGGCTAGTATTGGTTCCGTCGGTAACATTTTTCATCTAAAAATAATATGCAAAATTATCAGTTGAAACGTTTGGCTTTTTAGGTTAATACTGGCTCCATGGACTTTCTGTTTTTCTAAATAGTGCAAAATCGTCGGATATTAGAAAATTTTATTGGCAGAAATTGACAAAAAAGGCTTATATTTACTGTTTTCCTAATTGCCGCTTTTGTTTAGCGGTTTATATGAATAGTTGAATGACTTATATATTTGGGGGTGCTTTTTGTTTTGCTTTTTTTAATCTCTAAATATATAAGGTTTATATTTGTTTATATTGATGTCACCCCTGCCAATTGTCGGCCGTATGGGATTACTGTAGGTATCTAGGATACGGTAGACTGCCTTCTGCTTTCTTATTGCTGACTAGCTAGAGTGATCCTCTAGTTCATTTTCATAATCCGAATTATCAATTTTTTGTTTATCATTGATTTTGAAGATATTCTTCAGCTGCATATGTAGGAATGTATAGATAGTTTTCCCGTTTGTTTAAGAAGTCCAAAATGCCCCTGGGCACTTTTCCGACTTTGCATAATCTATGAAGACTCTCATGTTAAGATTATGCCATATCTGTTACGATCGTTTTTCTTGGAGTTTGTTATGTTTATTTATGTGTAATTATACGTGATCAACTAGGCACGTGGTGCAGTAGTAAAAGGCGCCAATCACGCCCACATGGTCGAGCGATTGATCCCGTCCGCGGTAACCAAACCTTCCATCCCTCCGGGGTCGGGTAAATTGATACCAGACTTGTCTGGGACGGTTGAAGCAGTCATTCGGTAGAACGGGTCCCCCACGCAAGTCGTTGTATAGGCCGCATTCACAATGCTTCCCCAATTCTCAATGGAATACGAGTGCATGGCGCGTCCTTAGGGTGCTTATCACTTATCAACTACTGCCGCCTTACCATGGGTTATCATTAGATAGCAAGTGCTTGTCAAAACGTCACAGTCGCTCGAGGTGTTGTTTATAGAATGACGTCGAAATGTTACGCCTCGTCGCTCAGGTGGCGAATGGTCACTTGATTGATCGACTAATCGATGATCGGCTGCGTTTTTATCGATAATAAATAAGACCCTATGGGTATAGTGGTTACCGTTACCCTCAAAGTCGTTTGATTACCCAACAGCTACCAGTCCGTCAAAACGACCTCCTGTTAAAGTGCAATTCAACCTCATATCGAGTTTTCCCCTCTACGGACTCGTACAAATTTACCCAGTCTTTTTACCTGATCTGGGTTTGTTGCTACCTTTCGATCCCTGCTGAATGGTTCCATGTTCTCTTGGGAAAGTTCACGGTTCCCCTGTTGTCCAGTGTTGGGGGTAAAAGGTACCCATAGATGGGTATCTACACGCCTTGACCGTTCGCACTTGATTTACCACCGTCGTTACTGGGCCGTTGAGGACGCACGCTGGCTGTCGGGTCCTATCGAAAATTGCTCATTTTTTCACAATTTTTTTTGTCACAATTTCCATTGATGAAAATTTGCATTTCAATTTTTTCCTTTTTTATGTAATTTAATTGTTGGAATTTCCGAATAGCGGTCTGAAGGTCGTCGTTTTTCACGTCTTTTAGCTACTTTAAGCGATTTTTTTTTGGAATTTCTCCAACTATTCGCGTAGAAAACTGCAGAATTCAGAAATTATTTTTAGTATTTCTATTTAAAAATTATTTTTTTGCTTTTATAGTTGATCAGTAATCCTCCTTTGACCGAAGTGCGCCCAATTTGTCATGTTCTTCTGATCGACTACCGCATGTTTTTCACTCTTAATAGGTTCCCCCGGCGACCATCACCAACACCACCCATCCCGGTTCTTGTTCCCATAAACAGTCTTTCAGCAAGTTTTTATTTCTCTGGTTAAAAAAAATTATTGGAGCGGAATATATAATATTATATCTTATTTTTATAATCTTTTACATCTCAATAATTTATAATTAATTCATACCTTAATTTTATAATTAATTTGTATTTAAACTTTTATTTATTCAGTTTTTTATTTATCTTTATTTATTCGAAAAATTTAATCTATATCTCAATTTTATAATCTATAGTTTAAATTTGGATAATATCATTTTCCTCTTCCATCTATTCACTAGTTTTTTTGAAATTTTCTTGTTTTTATCGATAAACATCTACTGCTTGTTGTTCTTGTCGATGGTGCTCGAAGAACTGCCCGTTCACTATGTTTTCTCATCACAAAAATGGTTTTTTGATGTTTTGTGCAGTTTATTGCCACACCCCACCATCTTTGGGTTGTAATAACCCACTTTGATGTCACTACTGCCATTTTATTTCGCTAAAAAATAGGATGGTGCCATTTTCCAAAGTTTTCCTATAGTTTAAGGTACCATTTATAGTCGGCGACGCGGCAGCTGAGCGGTAGGATTGAGCTTATACCCGAAACCTCCCTCTGGGCTCATCTTAGGGTACAAACCCTCCCCAGCAGGCAACATTTACCCAAAGAGCGCATACTCTGCGTCCCTAACCCCGTCTTGTAGCTCAGTATGAGCCTGACGAAATAGGGTATATTATACCATAGGTTAGGTGGGACAAATTGCCATTTCCCAGACTTTTCGTGCTGAAGCACGTTCGCTGAAACCACAGAGAGAGGCGCTTTAACTAAAAGAGAATTTCTCAAAAACCTCGAAACTTTCTTTTTTTCCTTTTTCCTTTTTTTCATTGGCTGTTCTGGATTCCAGAATACCTATTCCCGACAATGTTTACCCTACCGTCGTCATGATGAGCGGTATCACAGTGAGATAGCGGTGTACTTTACTCTGCAAACTTCTCGGGTATAAATGTCGTGGTTTGTTTAACTTTCTCTGCTGTCTAAAGTTTTCTGTTTCAGCGCCCTCAGGTTACCATCTGGAAGTGGAATTCGTTGAGTTTACCCCTCTGAGCTTTCTCTCCAGAAGAATCGTCATTTGGCTGCAACGATGGAGCGACCGCCAATGAACCAGGTACGATTTTTATGCCTTTTTTGTCCTTTTTGCCGTTTTTTTATAATGAAATTGATACTCTATTTTTGAAGAGAAATGTAGGTTTTTTTCGAGCGGTAGATTTGGTTAACGGTTAACCCACCACAAACCGCGAAATGTACCTTGAATAGCGCGTGAACCTGATTCATCAACGTGTTCCTGGGTATAATCGGGGTTTATGCGCCGATTGTAGTTCGTTCGAGATTTTCGAGCACTCGGTGAGGTGTATTAGACCCTGAGACAACCGTGAATCCACTCCACTGTTGGGGGTATATTTGAAGGTTTCCTATCGGTATATCACTACGTGGATCTCTGTCTCGTTTTCACTGCTATTCAAGGTATACTTCGCGGTTTGTGGTGGGTTTACAGTTTGCCAATTTTGGAAAAATTTTGAGTTACTAAGTATATACTATTTTAAACCACTGGCAAGACTTGACGAATGTGGACCTGACGAAGCAAGCAAAAAATTTTTGAAATTGGTTTTTTGACAGCAGCCGAAATCTTTGGAGAAGGATTTTTTAAAAATTCAAAGAGATTTCCGCGAGTGGTTAAGGGCTTTTTTGAGGCTTCCACTTTCTCCACCGCGGCGGCACTTTGCGTAAGTTGGGTTTACCTATCTCTGCCGTTTTCCCTTATCACTGTCCGCTGATTTCTGCGAGCATATCAAGCTGGCACGAGGTTTCTGTTTCTATTGTGGACAGATAAAAAGGTCGTCCATACAGGAGGCGACCGTCAAAGCACGAAAGGGCACCTGAAATCTAGACGAGGTGTTTTTTCTGACTGAAAGGAGGTCCTTAAGTAAGTCAGATGTCACTTAGTTCTTTTTCCGGGGTATTTTGATGAAAAATAGGAGAATATGAAAATTACTAAAATATGGCAAGAGCTAAACCAGCCTTCTAAACGTGCTCGAGAGGTTTCTGTTCCTCGTGGAGGGAACCCCAATTCAAAATTCGCGCCGCCATTCGAGGGGAAGAGCTTGGAGGGCGGCGGGAATTTTGAATTGGGGTTTTCCGCCATGAGGTATGGCAACCCCTTGATCAGGTTTAGAAGCCTGGTTTAGCTCTTGTCTGCATTCGTTAAGGCTGCACATCGATGTTAGAACCTTATTTTTCATCAAAATAACCTGGAAAAGAGCTGATTGTTCTAAGAAGACCACATGTCCAATTCCGCCCAGATTACCCTTACCTTACCCTTACCTACGTTTCAGGAGGAGTTCGATCGGCAATTCGAGTACAAAATGCCACATTACAAGACGTCCACCTGCACCAAAGTCGCGCGAGTCACCAAGAAATTCTGGCGACCGTTCACGTCACCTAGGAACTTTGCTCAGACTGTCGTCTCTTTTGTGCCGATTTTGGGATGGCTGCCTAGGTACGACCTTACCTTACCACTTAAGGCTCATTTACAGTCATCAGCAAAGCAGCGCAGCGCCGCGTCCTCTGCATCTCTGCCTCATACGTGGCCGCTGCAACGCCGCTATGCTGAAAGTGTGAATGAACCTTATTGATAGGAAAGGAAAAAAAGTGAAAGCTGCTAGGTATTGGGAGTCGGACAGCCACCTTCTTTTTTTTTAAATTAGGACTTCCCTTTCGAAATGATTTATTTATTATTTATTTATTTTATTTATTTTTACGCCTCTTCACAGACGTGCTAAAATGGTTAGTGGTACAAAGAGCAGGGAAAACGCGATCTAATGAGAAAAATTAAATAAAATTAAAATTAGTAAATGAAAATTAATTAAACTAAATTAAAATTAATTAATAATAAAGTAGAACAAAGCCCAACGAGTAACTCAAACAGAGGAAAAGAGACACTTTTAATATTCAAAACGAAATTCATCATATTACTTTTTTTGGGATTGAGTAGCATGGTATAGTTTATCCTACTTTGAAAATACTTGAGTGCTAAAGGAATTCGAAATAAGTGAAAAAATAAAAAATAATTCCGAAAATTTAGAAGTATTTGCTATTGAGGGTCTATTCTCCAAAAATTTTGCTTTTATTCGTTTTTTTCAGATATCAATTCAAGTCGCATCTACTTCATGATGTTGTTGGAGGGCTGACAGTAGGAATTATGCACGTGCCGCAAGGTGAGCGCACTTTTAAATTTTTGAAAAAAATTTCATTTTTCCATTAAAAAATTATATTCAATAAAGGTGCGGCGACTCCTGATTAAAAAGATTTTTTCAATAAGTCCAACATTTCTGAGATCTACAACGACAGCGAGACCATTTTTGATTGAATTGTTTTTCTCGTCTTTGACCCATGATGATCGAATCGAATCAAAAACCAGACAAAAACACTGTGATTCAGGTTCTTACCCCGCGGTCCGACGATTAACCCGGAAGAAAACCCGGGACCAATTTACACTCTATTTTATATAAAACGAAACTAGTCTGTTAATTGCCTTAGCTTCTCAAAATATACAGGGTGTCTCAAAAAAATGTACCTCCTGTTTGAAATGCCATAACTTTGACGAAAATGAACCAATCAAAACGACCTATAGCTTGAATGAAATCTAAGAAAAAAGAAAATTTTTTGGTATGTGTTTGGTGAGGATTGCGCCATGTGCTCGACCGAGGCCTGGGATTTTGGACCTGATTGATAGTGCCTGGGTTATATGCTTGCTCTACTTTAGTCGTAAACAGCTGATATTGCTGCTATGAGACACACCTGAGGCAGTGAACATATCGACTTGCCGCAGCTTTTGGTTTAGCATGAAAACACATCAATATCGATCAATAATTGTAACCACTGTTTGAGAGGCTAAAACTCTTCCAAAAGTGGTGCAATCATATGAAAAGAGTTTAGAGGGATGCAAAATGTATGAAACATGAAGATTGCGCCTTGCACCTGTCCGAATCGTTGGATTCTATACCTGATTGAAAGTTCATGGATAACATGCTTGTTCTGCTTTGGTCGCAAAGAGGTCATATCGTTGCGTTACACTCGGGGTAGCCAACAAAACAACTCAGCTCTCGGTTAAAGATGGATTAGCATCACTATCATTCACTGAGTATTCATTGTGATCTAGCTAGAAAAACATTGTCGTATTGTGCAAGTGCATCTTAAGGTGCATGTTAAACTAGTTACGTTTTGATGTTTTTATGTTTACTGCATCAAGAGAAACGCGTATCAGCGATATCATCTGTTTGCGACCAAAATAGAACAAGCATGTTATCCGTGAACTTTCAATCAGGTCTAGGATCCGACGATTCGGACGGATGCATGGCGCAATCTTCATGGTTCATACAGTTTGCATTCCTCTAAATTCTTTTATTATCATTGCATCACTTTTGGAGTCTTTTATTATCATTGCATCTATTTTGGAGGAGTTTTAGCCTCTCAAACAGTGGTTACAATTATTGATCGATATTGATGTTTTTCCATGCTAAACCAAAAGCTGCGGCAGGTTGATATGTTCTCTGCCTCAGAGGTAACTTATAGCAGCAATATCGCCTGTTTACAACCAAAATAGAACAAGCATCTATCCATGCACTATCAATCAGGTCTAAAAATCCGAGGCCTTGGTCGAGTACGTGGCCCAATCCTCACCAAATACATACCAGAAAATTTCCATTTTTCTTAGCTTTCATTCAAGCTATGACTCGTCTCAATAGGTTCACTTTCGCCAAAGTTATGGCATTTCAAACAGGAGGTACATTTTTTTGAGACACCCTGTATAACTCTATTTTATATTTTGAACGGTATTAAATTTTTATTTCAAATATAATTCGGTCAAAATTTTGTATTAGATTGAGGGAACCTTAGAGGGACCTCATGAAACATTTTAAATTTTGGAAAAGTTTATTTTTAAAAAAGTTTCTTCAACAGTTTCTATCCTAATTACCGCGTTTCTGCAACTTATTGCTATGGATAGTAGAATAGCAAGTGCTGGTGGTGTTAGTTTCGTCGCAAAAATTGTGACTCAAGCGGGATTCGAACCCTCGATTCGAATTTCGGCGCCGACGAGGTATCGGAGACCGCTCGTTTCGTTCATGAATCCGGGCCCAGAAAGAAAACGTTCTAGGAATTGCCTATGCTTTACTGGCCGGTGTCGATCCGGTGGTCGGCCTGTACACCTCGTTCTTCCCGGTGTTGTTATACATGCTGTTCGGCACCTCTAGGCACTGCTCTACGGGTATGTTTTTACCCACGATATTCTGGTATCTACCCGAAATATACGGGATCTATAGGATCGTTTGCTGTGGTGGCGTTGATGACCGGAAAGGCGGTGCTGAGGTTGACGGGTAACCCGGCCGGCAATTCCATGCAGAATTGCCCTGAGGCAAACGATACCCTCGCAGCTGCATTCGCTCCCACTCAGGTTCAAGTGGCCTCAGCTCTGACCGTCCTCATCGGACTGATTCAGGTATGTTTTAACCCTACCAACGTCTACCCTTCTGGCTCTCTTACCCATCAAGGTTAAGGTCCTCGTGGCAGCACTGGGACTGGACTTTGTCACCACGTACTTTTCCGATGAACTGGTGGCCGGCTTTACCACCGGTGCCGGATTTCACGTTTTTGTTACCCAACTGAAGGACGTCACGGGTATACGAGGATTACCTCGTCGACAAGGATTGGCGAATTTGATAATGGTGAGTTTTAGTGTCCTTAAAAATGAATTTGAAAATTAAAAAATCGATTTTTTTAGAAAGTCTACGATCTCTGCGCCAACATACCCAGAACAAACCTGGTTACCCTGGGTTTGTCCGCGTTGACGATCCTGCTGTTGTTGCTCAACAAGCATCTGGTGAATCCATTTCTCAAGAAACGACTCCATTGTCCGGTCCCGATGCCCATGGAGCTGATAGTGGTGAGTTTACCCATATTCTAGGCCTGTTCTCGCTGGAGCAGTGGTAAGAGGCGCCAATCACACCCACATGGTCGAGTGATCGATCCTCGCCCGGGGTAACCAAGACTTCCATCTCTTCGGGGTTGGGTAAATGGGTATCCGACTTGTCTGGGAAGGTAAGACACTGGCTGGGTATAGCGTCTGGCCCTTGAATGTCATTGTATAGGCCAAACACGCGTTCTCGGAGCCTCTACGATTCTGAATACAAAATGAAGTCATGGCGCGACTTTGGAAGGCTGATCAAGCCTGACACCTTACCTTTGATTTACCTGTACCTTTGGATTTTATTTTTTAAATGTTTTTTGAATTTAATTTTTTTTTCAAATTTTCTAATTATCAATCGATTGAGGTTATCCTGGGCACGTTGATCTCCGAATTTGCCCATCTCGGCAGCAACTTCAACGTCGTCACTGTGGGACTGATCCCCACTGGGTGAGAATTATTGATTTTTTTGAAATTTTTCCTAATTTTTTATTATTATTTTAGACTTCCACCGCCGGCCGTGCCTCATTTTGAGCTTTTCCCTTCGCTAATTGTCGACGCCATCTCAATAGCCGTGGTAGTAATGGCCATCCACGTCTCCCTAGCGAAAATTCTCGCTAAAAAATATCAATACGAAATTGTTACCAACCAGGTGGGTAAGGGTAAAGGATACCAAGACCTTTTACCCCCAGGGGTAAAGATAAACCTTGGTTTATACTTCGCTGCAGGAGTTTTACGCGATGGGCTTCACGTCGGTGCTGAGCGGCTTCTTTCCGGTGTTTCCACACTCGTGCAGTCTCTCCAGAACTATGGTCAGCGCCGGGGCCGGCACGAGTACCCAGGTGAGCAAAAAAATTTAAAAAAATAGAAGTGGTGAAAAAATTAGAAAAATTCAAAAAGCGAAACGGTGAGTTCTCCCCTCATCGCTGACTTACCTAAGCGCAGAAATCAAAGATTTTCACCTTTTTTGTGTTCTTTCACCTTTGACTTTTTTCTTTTTTAAATTTTTCGGTTATTTTTTCACTTTGTGTCAGCGCCGGGGCCGCTACGAGTATCCAGGTGAGTAACAAATTAAAAACATAGAAATGGTGGAATTTTTTTTAAAAATCTAAAAAATCGAAATGGCTGATTCTCCCCTCATCGTTTACTTACCTGGGCGCAGAAATTGGAGGTTTTCAGCTTTTTTGTGTTCTTCCACCTTCAGCATTTTTCTTTTTTTAAATTTTTTTTGGTGATGTTTCCACTTCGTGTCAGCGCCGGGGCCGGCACGAGTACCCAGGTGAGTAAACAATTAAAAAATAGAAATGGTGAAAAATTTAAAAATTTTAGAAATCGAAATGGCTGATTATCCCCTCATCGTTGACTTACCTGGGCGTAGAAATTGGAGGTTTTCAGCTTTTTTGTGTTTTTTCACCTTTAGTTTTTTTCTTTTTTTTCAATTTTTTGGTGATTTTTTTACTTTGTGTCAGCGCCGGGGCCGGCACGAGTACCCAGGTGAGCGAAAAGAAATTTAAAAAAATAGAAAATGTGAAAAAAATTAGAAAATTCAAAAATCGAAACGTTGGGTTCTTCCCTCATTGTTGACTTACCTGTGCGCAGAAATTAGAGATTTTCACCTTTTTTGTGTTCTTTCACCTTGAACTTTTTTCTTTTTTTTATTTTTTGGTGATTTTTCCACTTTGGGTAACTAAAGGCCGGTAAGGCAGGTTTGTTTCAGTTGAGCGCCGTTTTTTCGAGCGTTTTCATCCTTGTCGTGGTGCAATTCAGTGGATCATGGCTGCAACCGTTACCAATGGTGAGGTTTATACCCTGAGGGGTTTCTAGGGTTTAATTCTACCAAAACTCCAAGAAAACCCTGAAATTTTGAGCGCAAAATTCACTTTGGATCGGAAATCAGGAGTTTGCGGACGAATTTCGCTAATTTTGGCTGTAGTTTGAGCATAAAAAATATAATTATTGATTTTGGTGGTATTTTAGTGTAATCAATAATTTCATGTTTGATGGTTAACCTTTACCCTTGCAGTGCGTCCTAGCATCGATTATCATTGCCGCTCTGTTAGGTATGTTTCGGAAGTTCAAACAATTGGTGAGACTGTGGAAGTTGTCCAGGATCGACTTTGTGAGTAATTTTTCAAATATTTTTTATTGATTTATTATTTATTGGAATATACTGTTTGAATGAAGCAAGAAAGTCCTAAATGGATTATATTTTTTACATTTTTTCAAATCTAATTTTTTTTCTATTTTACAAAAATTTCCAGAGCATCTGGGTGGTGGCGTTTGTGGCGACCGTCGGTGCCGATGTGATGGAGGGCTTGGCGATCGCTATCGTGTTCGCGCTCTTCACTACCGTAATCCGAGAACAATGGTGAGCGCGTAACTGTTACTCAGACGGACAACTGTCACTTATCGGATTTCCAGGCCCAGATGGCATATTCTTGGAAATATCTCGGGTACGGCCGATTTTAGAGATGTGGAGCGCTACCAACACATCTACTTTTTCAATGTGCGTTGATTTTTAGTGTTTGTTAAAAAATACAAGTATATTTTAAAAAATTTAGAGCGTCTGTGTGCTGCGGTTCGATTCGCCGCTACTTTTCACAAATGTGGAACGATTCCGGCGAATTGTCGAAAATGTTGCCAACGATTGGGATAATTTGAAGTGCTGCGGGAAGATCGACAAAAAGCAGTTCATCTCGGCCGAGCAACTCGAGGTAATCGATCGATATTGATCGAATCTATCGCAGCGGAAGTATATGCCCTCGGGCGGTTTTTCAGAAAGACTCAGAGGCATCGCTGGACAAGCAGAAGAAGTATCTGATCATAGACTGCTCGGGTTTCGCCTATGTGGACGTCATGGGAGTGAATAGTCTTAAAGAGGTAATAGTTCAAGTTTTTTTAAAGTTTATTCTATTATTTTGTTTAGTTTTATTTGTCTTCCAGGGAAAATTTAGAGAAAAGTTTCCATCTCCTAGAAGTTTTTTTCTAGCGTTTTATGGTATACGATATTGTTTCAGATTCATGAAGAGCTGAGGGCCAAAGATATTTGTGTTTACTATGCCGCGGCTAAAGGTACGTATTTTTCTAGAAATATTTAAATTTTAACGGGAAAATTTTAGGTTTGTTGCGAATATTATTTAGTATTAATCCTAGTTTTATTAGAAATTCTAGTATTAGTAGCTATTTGCGGGTCACCGCTCTTTGAATATTTTTTATCACTGAAATATCAAGTATCAACGTTGCCGAACAAAAAACTAAAGCAGATCTACCGAAAATTATCGTTGAAGACGAGTTCTGCTAGCCGAGTTCTTTTTTCTTCATCGGATGGGCATATTAGCTGTGTGTTCCTCTTTGCATTCCGGCTGAACGGTGACTTGTGACCCGGACAACTCGTCCGCGGGACCCAGTAGTGGGCGTGGCTTGGCGATTAGGCTTATGATAGTAAAACAATTGTATTTTCGAGGTGTTTTATCGTGGATTACTCTCCTAAAGTAGCTCTCGGATTGTTTTCAAATGAATTTTAATGAGAAATTTTTATTTAAGCTCCTGTTCGTGAGCTGTTCGAAGCCAGCGGTCTCTATGCGTCGGTGGCGAAGTCGAATTTTTATCCAACAATTTATGACGCGATTGCCTACGCTCAGATGGAAAGGTGAGTCTCCCTTTTTTTTACGTATTTTTGATTTTTCAATTTTTTACGCTTTTCAGCCCTCTATCATCTATCTAGGGCTCCGTTCCATGGGCTCCAATTAACCTCCTGTAGCCCCTTAGGTGGGTTAATTTTACCCTTCCCGGATCAAAGGGTTCCACTGGAGGTGCTCAACTTCAACCTCGGTAGAAGTTTCCATGAAGGTCCTGAAAACCTCTTCCATTGAGATTTCCTTGGGCCAGCGATGACTAAAATCATTTTTTTGAAGTAATAAATCAAAATTCTGGCAGATATCAGTGGAATTTAATCCTTTACCCAACCAATGCTAATCTGGTCGGGGTTCGTTTGCTGTTTTTCAAAGTTAATTTCTATTTTTTCTCCGGGAATAGTTTCATAATAAATTTTATAATAAATACATGTAGATTTCAGCAGATGACAGCATCTACGAAGGTTTGGACAACACCTGTCTGGTTAAAAATTAACCCATTTTTTCAGGAAATCGACACCTGAACCGGCCAGCTACGAGAATCACTCGGCGGATATGAGTGACGGTCCGGAGGAAACTCAGACCCGACATTGATTTTTCTGAATTATCGATTCGCCGCTCTTTCAAGTCGTCGCGTTTAATTTTTCTAGCTAGTCCGATAGAGAAGCTTTACTCCTAGCTGTGATCGCTAGTCGATGTCTAGACATATTTTGCATAATATTTATATATTAGACGTACTACAGACGTCACGGGAGATTGGCAACCGGTTGCTCTTCTTTCAAAGAAGAGAATTCTGCCAATTTCTCACATATGCACCACAGGTTGAATGTTTGAAAGGCGGCGTTCATAGTGTGCAACCAAGCTGCCTATCGATTGGGTCCCTCACGCGCGCCAGCCGCACGCGTGTAAGGGATCCAATCGATAGCCGCACTGTGAACGAGCCAAGAACCCATGCAGGGCAGATTGCTTTCTGTTTGCAGTGCTATGAGCACATTTGCCACATATCTCTGTAAAACGAGTAAAATATGTGAATGCTGTCGTAGGTGTTGCTGTATTTTTCGGTAAACATCGCTTTTTTATTTTGATATTTTTTCTCGAATTTAATTTTGACAAGAAAGGAGTGTTTTGGTATTCGGCATCGTAGCTAATGCTATCCGTTAGTCGCGCACTAGTGTGCGTATCGATTGGGTCCTGGAGGCGATCGCGCGTTGAGGACCCGATCGATACGCGCATGCGCAGAGGCGCACATGGGAGCTTCCTCTAGCTGGAACGCTTTTCAACCGCGATCGGCGTCTCAGATCTAATCAATAGTGGATCAGAAATTCGGGAGAGCTCTAGATTCCTTTTAAAATCGATTTTGTAATTCAGTCCTTCCCTTGGAAGAATTTACGAGGACAGTTTAGCCCATACCAGTTACCTTACCCTGATCTGGCTGACAGATCTTAGGCTTGGTGAATGAGAGACAGTTCATGGGCACACGTGATGAAAGTGGTAAGCAGTGCCACTTCCGCCCACACGGTCGAGCGATCGATCCACGCCCGAGATCAAACAAGCCTTCCAACCCTCCAGGGTCGGGTGAAAGGGTATCTGACCGGTATGGGAGGGTAGTGGCACTGACATAGTCTGCTCTGCCGCTCTTCCTTCCTTGAACTGAATATCAGCATTTTCCACGAATCTACTATAAATGGTAGCCGAGAGCACGGCGCGTCCCTAGAGGACTAGTCAACCCATCCGCCTACCATACCCGTTCAACAATGTTCAAAGAAGGTCACACTTTCAATGAATTCGACGGGTACGGTCTAAAATTCTCGAATTTTCGCTCAATTCCGTTCAAAAGTCGTTCAATTTAGCCACTTTGAGTTTTAAGCTTTCAATTCAGGTGCAGGTACGAGCCATTTTATTGTTGTTTAAAAGAAACGCATATTTTTCAGATGTATGTAAGTAGGGCCCGCGTGGTACAGTGGTAAGAGGCGCTGCTGTCACCCGCATGGTCGAGCGATCGATCCCGGCCCGGGCTAACCAAGCCTTTCATCCCTCCGGGGTCGGGTAAATTAGTACCACACTTTTCTGGGAAGGTAAAGACACTGACCTGGTATAGCGGCTGCCCCCCGCAGCTCATTGGATAGGCCAAACACGCACTCATTATGCTTCTACGATTCTGAATTGAACACGAATGCGGCGGAGCGTCCTTAGGGGACTGATCAACGCCTGCACCTTTACCTTTACCTTTATGTAAGTAGGCACAGATTAGGTATAAATAAAACTTGACTTGCTTACCTGACCGCTCAATCCCTCCGGATTACTTGGGTGGGTCCGTTATCCTCCTTTTCAATTGGAGCAGAGTATTCTGAAAGGATAGACGGCGCCCGACCGCGGACGAGTTGACTGTGGAGCGAAGCTCCTGACTTGGGCTACTTTGATTGTAATGGTCGTGCAGTCAAGGAGTGCTAGGAGTGAAGTAGAGGTGTTCGTCATGGGCTAACTCGTCCACGGCGCGGCTCTCTGAGATTCTGAGGTTCGACTCCTTGCTACAGTTGGGCTCCAATAATAAGTGTAGTGGAGAGGAAGTAATTCAAGGCCAATAATCATTGTCAGGCCTCCATCGTGGGCAAGATGGCCATATTCTTATCCCAGAAAGTAGCCCGGTTATGGACGAGTTACCGGTGACAACGGATCGGTCACCCCTGTCTTGGCGCTAAGTCTAAACACACTGTTAGCTATTCCAAGCTCTGCGTCTACATGTGGCTTGAGGTGGTGGGTCCCTGGGACACCTACCCGGGTCGATGGAGGTTTTTTACCCCTAGCTTGGCCAGGAATGAAGTAGACGAACCCACGCTCTCCATATTGAAGGAATTTCGATTTTTTACCAATTTTTCATATTTTAGCAGCCTTGGCTAATTACCTGGAGGTAGGCGAACTCGGTCCTTGCTCTATACCCAGTGAAGTTACCGTCTCAAGAATATTTCTGTAGGTTTCCCAATCAATAACTAGCCTCAAATCAAAAACGGAAATCTTTGAAAAAAAACATTTTTGTGGAAGATGGGTAGGTACCATTAACCGTACCCTGATTCATGAAACCTCTAACCTCCCTGCTCGTTCCCGTTCTCTATTGATGTTTTTCCTATAGATTCCTGTAGTCCTATTCACCTCGACTTCCTCTCTTTGAAAGCCTTTCTGTTGTTGTCGCTGTATTCTTCGCCATTGTTGAGCTTGTTTGCTGAAAATTTCCCTCAGGCAATTTATTGAAATTCCAGAGAAGGCGAGGTATCGGGCGTCTTCGCAGACATTCGAAATGGCTCACTGCCAGCCGACCACCATGGAGCGACCGCCGATGAATCAGGTAAGCCTTAACCGTTACCCTGGGTTTATTTTGTCCTTTACCCTGAGTTTATTCTTCAGGAAGAGTTCGATCGACGATTCGAGTACGAACTTCCACAGAAGAAGAAGTCGGTGTTCACGAGGTTCACGTCGGTGTCGAAGAAATACTGGCAACCGTTCACCTCGCCGAGGAACTTCGGACGGACCATCGTCTCATTCCTGCCGATTATTCACTGGCTACCTAGGTAAGCCTTATACCCAAGGTAAACTGGAAGATTTTTGCCTTTTGAACGCCAAAATCGTCCTATTTTCGCATAATAAAGCTCAGACACAGCCGTGACGAAGTGGGAATTCGTTAGGCTCTCATAAACACCCGCTGGGAAACAGTAGTAGATGTAAGCATGAAAATTTACTGTCGCGCGATACGTACAGCGGCGCGTATCCGTCCGGGTGAACTCGTCCGCCCGGTGGCTCCGCCCATCTTGTGTCTCCCTAGGGACCGTAATGACATGGATTTAATTTGTTACGCGTGGCATCGCTCCAAGGGAGGTGCTCACCTGAAATCGCTACTATATTATCTAGGTTATTTGAGTGTTTTTTTTATTTTTTAATTTCGTTTTTCTCTCTCAGTTTCACCAGAGAACTTTATAGGTACCCTTTCAAAACGGATCTGCTTCACGATTTCACCGGCGGATTGACAGTAGGAATTATGCACATTCCACAAGGTGACGATTTTCTAGTAAATCATATTTTTTATTCAATGGGAGGATCTAATTTCTACTTTTTCTTTAAGTTTAAGCTTGTAGGCATCGCGTACGCTATTCTGGCCGGTGTCGATCCAGTTGTTGGTCTGTATAGCTCGCTGTTTCCAGTGATTTTGTACATTTTCTTCGGAACCTCACAACACGCCTCAACGGGTACATTTATTTATAGAAACTTTTTTCCTTTGACTCTTCTGGGTTTTGTACTTCCGCTTGAAATTATTACAGTAGTATCCTATCCCAATCCTACTAATAAATAAGCGAAACCACGATGTCTGTTTGTCAACTCTAGGGTCCCGCCACGATTGCCTGATTGCCCGTTACCGTACCCCCAGTGACGCATTTCATCAGTTTCTCGCCGTCTTTTGCTGCATGCTTTTTGTTCTTCGTTTTATTTGTTATTAGAAGTGTTTCATAAATGTTTCCTACTATTCATTAGTTCATTTGGCGGCCTTCTCCCCCTTAATGGCTGGTTTGAAAATAAACGAGGGATCTATAAAAAATGAGATTTTCAGGTACCTTCGCTGTAGTGTCCCTAATGACCAGTAAACCGGTGTACCGACTTACCGGAGGTGCTGCATCGACTACCGTATCGACCACCACCATGGGCAGTTTGGCTTCGAGCACCATGACAGGCGTCCTGTCGACCTCCGAGGCACCTGCGACCGGACCAACAGCTGTCGAGGTGGCCACCGCTCTAGCCGTCCTGATTGGGATTATACAGGTTAGAAAATATTCAAAAAACTGGTATTTTTCCTCTTAATGCCCAATTATCATATTATGCCCAACGGTATCATATCATGCTCGTATCTTAATGTACATCCTTGGAGCGGTCTTATCATATCGAGCTATTCGATATCATACCATTTCGCATCCACCCATGGTCGTGTGCAGCCTGTTTGATTCGCCTGATATGGAATAAAAAGCCGTTCTTTTCTCACAAGAATGAGGAGTTTCTTCAAAAGAGAGATGTTTCAGAGGTTATCGTATGAAGCTGTTTTCTAGCTTAGATAAGTCGTTGATTTTGTTTAACAGCTTGATAATAATTTGATTATGGCTCGAGCATGATATGATAAGATCGCTTCAAGGATGTGCATTAAGATATGAGCATGATATGATACGCTTGGGTGTGATATGATAATTGGGCATTAAGAGGAAAAGTACCAAAAAATAATTATTAACCGCCTATGGTCCTTGCGGCTGCCCTACCCACCTGGATTCAGGTGTTCGTAGGCACGTTTGGCCTCGACTTTGTCATGACGTACTTCTCCGACGAACTGGTGGCCGGATTCACCACCGGTGCCTCATTCCACATTTTCGTCACCCAGGTGAAGGATGTGGTCGGAATACCGAATCTACCCAGGCGGACCGGTATAGGAAACTGTGTTATGGTGGGTTTATCTCTTTTCTTCGTTTTTTTCAGTAATAGCAAAAAAAATGAGGAAAATTCGATCAATGAGAAAAAACTCACATTTCAAGCTCTTGCTCGTTGTCGTCTCTTATTTACTTTCTTGATGGTTTTCAAGTTGAAGACAAAAAGTGAATTCAAATGTTAGCAGAAGATCTTGGAGAGAGGCGTTATCGAGCGCAAGTGGGCGGGGCGTGCACGCGCGGCGGTCATTAGTGGGCGGGGCGTGCCCACGAAGAAAAGTGGGCAACGAGGGCATGTTTTTTTCAGAAAAAAAATTCAAGAAAGTATAAAATAAATCTTGGCTGTCTAAAATTCTTCGCTGATCCTTCCAATTTTAGAAAATCTACGATCTCTGTGCGAATATCGCCCGAACAAATCTGATCACCTTAGCGCTATCGGCGGGAACAATTGTGATGCTGCTTCTGGGTAAACACTTACTTAACCCATGTCTTAAGAAGCGACTCCATTGCCCGGTACCGGTTCCAATGGAACTTATCGCGGTAAGCTATAGTTCCATCGAATTCTCTCATCGTCAGGTTAATCTTGCCATGGATCTCTGAAATTTTGACTATTTTAACTTGAAATTCAACTTTTCAAAATGAAAGTTCTCGATTTTCTTCTTTTTTGTTAAATTTTTCAAACATTTATGAGGTTTATTTCCACTTTGCAGATCATCCTCGGAACATTGATCTCTTATTTTGCTAAGCTGAACGAAAAATACGACGTCGAGGTTGTTGGATTGATTCCAGCGGGGTAAGCCGGATCAGTTTCTGTTTCTTTTTCTTTCTCTTTTTTCTCGTTTTTATTTCCTATTCTTACAGTCTACCTCCACCGGTCATACCTCACCTCGAGCTGATACCCAAGTTGATCGTCGATGCGATCTCGATCACCGTCGTGGTGATGGCTATACATGTTTCACTTGCCAAAATGTTGGCGAAGAAATATCAGTATGAAGTGGACGTGAATCAGGTGAATAGATTACGGTACTTCTACGGTATCTCATTACGGTACTTCCATCGAAAACTGGCCGGATAGGAAAGGGGTGCGGTAAGCCGATACCCAAGGTAGGTTTTCTAGAAAACTTACCTACTCGTAGAGCTGCATATATGGATTTTGGTTTCTCTTTTTTTACCTTTTTTGATTATTACGGTATTTTACGGTATCTCATTACGGTACTTTCATCAAAAACTGGCCGGATAGGTAAGGGCGGCGGTAAGCCGATACCCAAGATAGGTTTTCTAGCAAAGTTACCTACTCGTAGAGCTAAATATATGGATTTTGATTTCTCTTTTTTTACCTTTTTTGATTATTAAAAGGTGAAGCGATCGACGTTGATCGGTCCTCTGAGGATGCGCCATGCATCCGTCTTCCGTTCAGAATCATAGAGGCTGACGAATGATAGGGACATATTGTCGCCTACAAAGTGCTCTTTTTCGGAATACTCTTCAAAAATGGTGATACGGCTGAAAAATTATAAAATCTCGGTAAATTTCCTAATTTTAATGGACATTTTTATATTAATATTTGAGGAATTCTATGCGATGGGCTTCACATCCCTGTTAAGTGGCTTCTTCCCGGTGATTCCTCATTCTACCAGTCTTTCGCGAACGGTGGTAAGCGCTGGAGCAGGATCTAGAACCCAGGTGATCAATCTTAGAACTAACGAACATCGTATTTTTAAAAATTGAGGAAAAATTTCAATTTTTCCTTCTGTTTAATTCTCCCATGGTTCCAGGTTTGCATGATATTCTCATGTATCCTTGTCTTGATCATCGTCCTCTTCGCTGGATCGATTCTTCAGCCTTTACCCATGGTGGGTTATTTTTCATTTTTTCTATTTTTTTTTCTATTTTTTCTGTCCTGGATAATGTCGCACAGTAGGGTTAACAAATGACATGAGAATCGATTCAGGACTACAATGGTATGCAGTTAGTGCGATTTTTATGCGCCTCTTCTATTTTTTCATGAAGTCAAGTGCATGGCGCATTCCATTAGGGTATTGAATGCGAAGCAATCTATTCGTGGTTGATGGGGAAGCGTCCAGAAATCGCAGAGAATCGCATGGAATGGAAAATCAGGGCAAGGGGAAAATCGATAATGAATTTTTAATTTTAATTTCATTTTTTCAGTGTGTGATAGGGTCCGTTATTCTCGCTGCTCTGTTGGGAATGTTTCGAAAATTCAAGCAGTTGATACGTCTCTGGCAATTGTCCAAGATCGACTTTGTGAGTTTACATTCAAAATTTTCAGAAAGGAACAAAATTATAAGATATTTTTACGGCCACGCATCTCTCTTTTATCAAATAACAACAATATAATCAAATTCCTGAGAAAAGGATTTCAACTCATAAACCAAGGTAGTGAGGTTTGGAAGGTGATTCACTGTAAAGTTACTTATTTTTTTATTTTTTAAAATTTTTTTAAAGAAATTTCTAGAGCATCTGGTTGATGGCTTTTTCGGCTACGGTACTCATCGATGTGATGGAGGGATTGGCCATCGCGATCCTTTTCGCCCTCTTCACCACAATCATTCGGGAGCAATGGCGAGTTCTCGTTCTATACTTTGACACTTTTAACTTTTGTCGCGTGGCGCAGTGGTAAGAGGCGCTACTGACACCTGCGCGGTCGGGCGATCGATCCCCAGGCTGACCAAGCCTTCCATCTCTCGGAGTCGGGTAAACTGCTACCAGACTTGCCTGGGAAGGTGAAAGGTCTAAATTGTTAGTGGAACACATATCCTTAGGGGACTGATCGACGCCAAAACCTTTACCCTTACCTTCTACCTTTATCTCTGTGGCTCTACCCCCAGTTTTCTCTCCCTTTGCCCTTGGGCGATATCACCTTAAGCCGTAATCATAAGGGACGAAACGAGCTGTTCCCTTTAAATATTTTTTTTTATATTTTTCATTGATTGTTGCTTTTTTCTTCTTTTGGTATAGCGACTGGCCACCGCAAGCAATTGTATAGGTCGAATACGCATTCTCCAAGTCTCTACGATTCTGAATACGAAACGAAGTCATGGCGCGACCTTGGAGGACTGATGAACGTTGATATCCTTTACCTTTTGACTATGTAATTGCGAAGTAATTGTGTGAGACTAATATGCATTCAACATAACTCTGCGATTTTGAACAGTTAACGAATGCGTGGCGCGTCCTTAGGGGACTGATAAAAACCGATATCTTTTATCTGAGATAAATCGTCGACTTTTCAGGCCAAGGTGGCACATCCTGGCCAATATCGCCGGAACCTATGACTTCCGAGATGTGGAACGATACCGTCATATCTACTTTTTCAATGCAAGTGGAGTGCCTTCCTCGTCGGTCTGATATCATTTATCACCTTGTCGTTTGCCTTTTCAGGGTGTCTGTGTGCTCAGATTCGATTCACCATTGCTATTCACCAATGTGGAACGATTCCGCAAAGTTATCGAGAATATCGCCGCCGATTGGGACTGTTTGCGGTGTTGCGGTAAAGCCAACAAGAAGCAGCTGATACTGGGCGAGCAGAATGAGGTATGCGGATGAAATATTGAAAAATTTGTATAATGGTTAGTCCATAGGGCTAGCCTAGCGGTAATGCATCAGTTTTTGCCAAAAAAGAGCTTTTGGAACGTGAGAATTGGCGCAAGTTTGGTTCAAGCCAGGACAACTCGTCCACGCACAGGTTCCTTCGAGGGAGGTCCCCAATACTAGAGCTTTTGGAAGTTCTGTAAACGTTTATTGACCATTGATGCTTATATTGTTTTTCAAGAAGATCACAACACTCTACCCTCGCACTATTTTCTCCAAAAGTTGGCGGCCCGTGAGCCCGCCTCTGGACGAGTTGCCACGGGTGTGGTCAACATTTGCGCCAATCTCAAGTTGGCGCCAACTAGTTGCCCTTTAGAATTCCTATGATTTTCTTTTTCAGAAGGATACTGTAAGTGTGACTTCTGAGAATCAGAAGAAATTCCTTATCGTTGACTGCTCCGGCTTCGCCTATGTGGATATGATGGGAGTGAACAGCCTCAAAGAGGTGAGGATAGTTTCTTTTTTGATCTCTTTATTAATTCCTAATATTTATTTTTTATTTATTTCCATTTTTTAATGAGTTATGTTACCTTCCGAATTTTGCTAAGTAGACTCTGGTGTATAAATATTGATTGATGGATTTTGACAACTTGAGATAGGAACCTTTCCTCTGAAAAATCAATAAACTTCCAGATTCATGAGGATCTACGTGATCGAGGCGTATCTGTGTTCTTCGCTGCTGCTAAAGGTAAGCGGGATTTTCCAGAGCACTCACCTTTTTACAGTAATACGAGCGGCAAAAATTGCCGCGCGCGTCGTCGCGTCCGCCGCGCGACAACCAAGGGGGTGTTGAAGGAGGTCAACCAAAATATCCTACAAGGGGATAAGAAATCCGAAAAAAAAAACAAAAAAATAGTACGAGAGAGCGAACTTTTGTACTGTTTTTTGCTTTTTTTTTGAATTTTCTAAGCTCTTGTAGGATATTTGTAGGACATTGTGTAGGATATTTACTTACGCTCGAAGGGACCCGAGCGTGGACGAGTTGTCGTAGCTTGGGTTAAACTTGCGCCAATTCTCACGTTCCAAAAGCTCTTTCTTGGCGAAAACTGATGCATTACCGCTAAGCTAGCCCTATGAACTAATAACTTTTTTTATAATTTCTTCCTAAAAAATCCGACAATTTTGCAGCCCCCGTCCGTGAGCTGTTTGAAGCCAGTGGACTCTATGCGGCAGTGGCGAAGACGAATTTCTACCCAACGATCTACGATGCGATCGCTTTTGCTCAGGCGGAGAGGTCGGTATTAGTATATCTGGGTATAGGGTTACCCAACCCTCAGGCATAGAAAGATGGAATTTAATGCTTATAAATTTAATTTTTAGATCAGGTGGCAGCCCGGAAGATACAAATTCCGAAGACAGTTATGTAAACCATGCGGTGGACACCACCGATGAGACCATCGACTGTCCGGAGACACCTCGGATTCAAAAATCCTAGCGTTTGCCCTGAGGCAAAATAGCATGACCGAAGTTGGAGTGGTTTCGTACCCGCGCGACAGAAGTGGGCAGGTCAAATCCGCAATTACAGACCTGACGCGTCGCTTCACGTCTCTATTTATCGATCGATTTTCTAATCGATATTCGTTCTCATTGAAAAGCTTTAACATTTGCATACAAAGCACTTGGGTCAAAGTGCTGATCAATTCTGTGATGTTCTATTCTGTGATAGGGTACGACGATTTTTTAGAAACCAAAAATCGAGAGGTTGGCAGTGGCAAAACGATAGATCTTGGACCCTATGGGGCCATACAGTATCCTAGAATACCGTATCCTAGCGTCCAGCGATCTAAAGAAAACTGCCAATATCCCGAGCATTTATGCACCGAATATTGAGTGCTTCACGCGGAAGCACTCATGCTGTGTTCAGAGTAAGCAGCGGCAGGCGGAGGGCGTTTCGATCGATACGTATAGAATGCACACGCCCTTCCACATGGAAGTTTTGTTAATTTATGTGTTGCTTCATATCACTGCGAAACGTGTAATTTGTGCCTTGAATAAATTTGTCCGACTTTTTGTACTTTTTTCAAAGTTTCTGGCCCACAGGGTGACAAACCAAAGGGTTACCTCGAGAAGTTTATGTGCCGAAGAAAAATTACTAATTGAATAATTAAAAATTGTTTTATGTGCAAAAATGTCCATGAGCACTTCAGAAAAAGCTTTCAGTAGGTGAAAACCGCGAAAACCACCATTGAACACCACAGAAAGTCCTGAAAATCGACCTTTACCTGGGGTGTGGGTATAGTCTGGGTAAATATCTGGGTGACTCCACTCACATTGGTATAGAAGTGCTTGGCCAGTCCATCACAGTCAACGTCCCAAACGCACTGAGATGTTATACTGAAAGAGGAAAGCCAATAGAAATATAATAAAACGTAGAAATCAAGCCGTTGCTCCTCGCGGGCGGACGCGTTGCGTGTGGGCGGAGCTTGCGAATTTCCCGCGACGATGAGTTAAGGCTATCGCACACATAGAGGGATAATATAATAAATACGATAAAACAAAATAAAAAAATCAATAAATCGATAAATCCTCACTTCAGTCCCTGTCCGTGTCGCTCGCCTATCATCACCTGCACCACGTACTTGTAGTGGGGAAGGCTCAAAGCTGAAAATCAGGCCAATTTTATTACTATTTTTGTTACAAAAGACTATTTACTAGAGCCACCTTATTTCTTCAAAAATTCAGTGAGACAAAAGTATGAAAACAAGAAAGAAAAAGTGGAAAAAATAAGAAAAATCTCGCTCATAGAAAATATTAGGTTGGCAACTAATTTCGTGGACTGTTTTGCAGTCATTATTTCTAGAAAACACAACTTGCTTGAAAATTCACCTACTTCACTGCTCTTTTAACCGTTTGATAGAGCATATCAAGTAGTTTTCAAAACCATTCATAAACCCTGTTACTTTTGTTTGCAGGGAATGTTTTTCTTCTTGAAATGAAAACATCCAAAACCAGTGTTTGCCAAGGTCTTCTTCATGAACACCTGCTCAGCCACTAGCTTACTGAAACGTTACATTTTGTGTGTGCGGTATCTTAGGATGATGTCCTGAAGCGACTTATGGTACTCAAAGATATCAAGAGATTTTGAGCAAGCAGTTCCAAACGAAAACAAAAGTGCACCTCGGATGACCTACGGAGCTCGGTCGGAAGGCCGTAACTAGTTCCTTCGGACGAAACCGGAGATCAACGACGGCTATGTTGACGCTCGAAGTCAAGCGCTCAAAAAGCTGAACTGAAACGGTTCTGCACTATTTTAGTTTTTCTGTAAAACTGGCCAAAAGGTGCCTTGCGATTTGACCCGTCCCGCGACAAGGGTGGGGCGGATGCTGCAAACGAACTTCGAGCTTTCTCTAAAAGCGAATCACCGGTTAAGAAATGGGTAACGTGCTATGGAAAGAGGATATCTCTCAGTAATCACTGACTTCCTAGCCGGCCACCCAAAACAAAATGAAGGCCGCTGCAGATCCTCAAATCCACCTCCTCACAAGAGGCTGATGATCTCAGTCTGGAGGTTCTACGAAGGTGCCACCTTTTGAGAATTGATCGGTGGTAGTCTCAGTATTCACCTAGAGGCCTACTCTCTTTAGCCTGGCTGTGTACAGCTTGAACTACGCGGTAGTCGGTTTAAGCAGTTCTCTGAAAGTTGTGTCACCACTCATCAAGACACCGCCAAACATCACGCTGAGTTTCGATCGCTCCAAAAATCCGAAGATGTAGGCTGGGAGACTCCTGTTTATGCAGGTTATAGTGCAGATAGAGCACTATATGTATGACATTTATTTTGGTTTTTGCTGCATTCTCTGGGACAAAGACGATCCAGTAATGAGGTGTAGGTCAAAATGCACCTATGAAAATAATTCTTCTCAAAAACTCAGCATTTCTTCGGAAGTGGAATGGGGCAGTAACCAGAGAGTGGAGAAATATCTCTTCGTTTCGGTGGTTCATATGTCGTTTAGGTAACATTTTTCTTTATTTAGTAACTAACACTTTTGTTGAAGGTGAGTGAGAGTCCACGAAATTAGTTGCCAACCTAATAGATTCAGTGGTGAGAGATGGCATGTTTTGCAGAACTCTAAATAATGAAAAATTCCTACAGATAAAATGTCACACCTTTCAATCGATCGGTGATCATCAGCGCGATCGAATTCGATAGCTGATCTCCGTCCTCATAGCTTTTGCTGCCCAACATCTCTTCGGCGACGCTTCGCAGCAGGGTTTCTCCATTAGCTGGGCGGAATCTTTAGATGAAAAGTCGATTATTAGTATTTTACAAAAAAATAAATTTTAACAGTACTTTTAGAAAAGAGATTTCTTTTGAATAAATTCAAAAAAAAACTAACTTCTCGCTGTGATTCGGCCGAAGGACAAAGTCGCGGCTCACCTCAGCCGTCGACATCGGCTGTTGTGACCGTTGCCAAGGCTACCATACACTGGAGCATGGAATGTTTCGGGTATCCGCCACGGGACAGCTGCCACAGAGAACCGCCAGTATTGTCCGGTGCCGCGTCCTCTGCGTCTCTGCCTCAGAGGCGGGCGGTCGCGTCGCGTACTGGGAAGATTGGTGTGTAAGACTGTGGTGACAGCTCTATTGTGGTTTAATTAATAGCTGAGGTGAGCTCTGGTTTTTGCAAGATGGCGGCAGTTTGTAAGGAATCTCATAAGCTCGGCCCACACGCGACGCGGCCGCTCGCGAGGGGCAACAGCTTGGTTTTGACGTTTGGGAACAGCAATTCCGGATATTGTCGGAGTCCTTCCGGTTGGGTAATTGACTTATATGATTATATTAAATTAGATAACTAGAAAACTGGAATTATTAAAGTATTAAAGTATAAAATAAAATCACTAATCACTAAAAAGCTAATTTTCCACTCGAAGAGCAATCTGGACGATATTGGTAGGGCATTTGGGGCAATTATTTAAACTTATTTACGAATAAAAAATCTAAAATAAATTATACGAAATAAGTAGGCAAAAATTCGGAGTGCAATAAGTCGATACTACATGATCCTGACTACTTCTTTGTTGAAAAATCATGTTCTTCGAAAAAATTACGTGGAATTGGAATTTTTACCCTCTGAGCACCTAATGCCAATTAAATAATCGTTTAGAACAGTCTTCACAAGACTATACCATTTAAGAACTTAACACTAACGGGAATGCCTTTTAATTTCTGCCTACGTAGCGCCAGTTGACGATCGCGCCCCGCGAACTACCGTAACACCGTTTGAAATTAGGCCAAGACCTCTCTGCTTTTCGCGCCTTTTCCCTCCGTCCGATCGATCTCCTCCGCCGTTTTTTCGAGTTATTTTTTATTTTTAATTTATTTTTTTTATTTTAGAGGTTCAGTGTAGATGTTCGTAGTACGGTCTTCCTATCGAGGTTTCAACAATCCATGGGATTCTTTTCGGATAGTGTTCTTTATCATTATCATGGGCTCGGTATCAGGATCTATCGTCAAGAAGGCCATCGTCGACTGGTCGCCGAATGCTTCACCGTCAGTGAATTTTATTTTTCTCTTCAGTTTACACTTTTTTGTACATATATATTTATGTATTTATTACACGAGAGCTCATGTAACAAAGGATTCAACTACAATTGTTAAATGATATCTACGTGAAATGTATCCATTCTTGATAATTTCATAGTAAAAAAGGCAGTTCCCATGTTACCCTGTTAAAATATTATCTTTTTGATTATTCTGATACGGCACCGTCTTGCTAGCCACTTGGCTAATAGCATATTGACACAACACCAGGGGTTAGGATTTCCTTTTACTGACTAGACAGTGAATTTTTCATCATTTTCTGAGGCCTTTTATGGTATCAAGGATTTCATATTTTGATTGATTGATTGATTGATTGATGATTGATTTGAGATGGATATTGGAACCATTTTTTGGAATTGAAGGAGCTAAAGTGCTCTTGATGGGGCTATTTGTGCTTCTACCACTAACAGCTTAAAACTGTTGTGATCATAATTTATACAGTAGCAGTAAAAGTGAAATTTTCGAAAAAATAGTAAAATCCAGTGATATAATGATAATGTTGATGATATCGTAGTAAAAGAGGCTGTCCCCATGTTATCCTTTTAAAATTTTGATTATCTTCTTTGCTTATTCTAATACAGCCCCGTTCCTTGTTGGCCATTTGGATAGTAGCTTTTTTCACAAAACCGAGTGTTAGGAAATTTTTTGCCGACTAGACAGTGAATTTTTCATCATTCCAAACAAAAATGAATAAATAAAATAAATGAATTTCCTGGAGTCTTTTATGGTATCAAGGATCTGATTTGGATCTTGGAACCATCTTTCCGAACCGAAGGAGCTAACGTGCTCTTGATGGAGTTGATTGTGCTTTTCCCACTAATAACTCGGAACTGTTGTGATAATAATTTATGGAAGAGCAGTAAACGTGGAATTTTTGAAAAAGATCAAATAAAATGTATGCTATTTAGATTCGTCGACCCTATGATCGACCACACAGCTATGGTAGAACTGCAGTTAATGGATCGTATTGTGTTCGCCTGTGATCAGTCGGTACCAGCCATTATCTATAAGGTAGATAACAGCTTTCCTTTTTATCGCATTATTTTTACAAATTTCTCCATTATTTCTCAGCGCCTTAAGTTACTGCTGAGAGTTTGTTGTTCAAGATTATGCAGTTGAAAGGTTAATTTTGCCCCGAAAGGTGTTGATTGTCTGGGTTTGTTCTTCCCTTGACCCCAGCTCGCTTTTAATCTTTTTGTAGAGGGTGTTTTGCCAAGCAATTAAAAATTATAGATGTTCGGCGAGTGCTATTAACCCTTCCCTTTCGATAATCACCAGCATTTTATCGACGGGTGTCGCTGGTTTTTACCGATTTAGGAGGTAGCTAGGGGTAAGTCGACCAACCAGCTAGCCGTTATCACCTGGGTAATCGATTTAGAGTTGAACTATCATTGCTATTTTATGAATCGCGCAGGTGGTTATTCATTTATTCATTTATTGTGTTTCGTAGGACTCACCGTAGTCATTTGGGTATATTTATCGTCTATGGAAAGGTATATTTGTTAGATTTTCCAAGGTAGTGGGGGGATTTAGTTTAAGATTCATTATAAGTTATTTAGGTTTGTTATTAGTAGTTTAAGCTTAAAAACAGACTGCCTGTCACCAAAAAAAGAGAGAAAAACGAAAGAAAAGAAGAACGAAAAAGAAAAACGAAGAAAAGAAAAGAAACAAATTAATCAACTAAAGTAGGAACTTAGAAAAACGAAGTAACGAATTTAAAAATCGATGGTGAAATTTTGTGAAATTTATAATTTACAGGTGTCTGAAGAGTCGTTCGCTGACTGTAAGTATGACACGTCGGCCGAGTGGATCGGACAGTGCTCGGAAGGGGTACGGTATATTACCGTTTTCCTGCATTCAACCGGCGATACCCCGGGTCAACCGACATTTCTCCCGAATACGACGCATTTCTTCACCTGTGGGTTTTCAAGCGTTTATTTTGTTCCTGCTGATTTTGTGAATTTTTATGTTTTTTTTTCAAGTTTGAAATTTTTACAGCATTCTCTTCGGGATCGCGGCGAGGATTGCGAAGCAGACGGGGAGATCTCTGCGTGATGGGAGTGCGGTTGATTGTGAGTGTTGCTGTCTGAATTTTGAAAAATGTTCTCTTTATGGAAAATTTATTATTAGGGTGGCCCAAAAGTTCGTGTGCATTTCAAATCCTGACTTCCTTTATTAATTATTCAATACAAACCCACAAACGACTGATAAGGTTATCATGGTTAATCGCAATTCTTCACGGGAATCACGGCAAAGAATTGTGCCTAATCATGATAATCTTATTGGTCATTTAGTTCTTTTTCTTGAATTGTAGATAAAAAAAGTCAGAATTTGAAATGCACACAAATTTTTGGGCCACCCTAATATTTTCTATTCGTTCAAATTTTGGGATTTTATTCCTTGTCAGGCCAATTAGGTATATCGTTTCTTTTAGATTGGTTTTTCTAAAGTTACTGAGGATCCCTATGGACTCACATCGTATAGGAAATTTTTGCTGCAGATCACTCATTTATGGGCTCTTAGCTATGATTGGAAAACATGACTGAGATTGGAGAAAAATTGAAAAAATTAAACGGTGGTGATTTCCGATTGCTTTTGCTGTTTGAATCTGCTCGCATATTATTTTTTTCATTTTTTAAAATTCAGCTTGAAGTTCGGGATTCGAATGCCCGTGTCCCAATGTTGCCTTCAAGTTCTCCATGGGAAGAGAGAAAGGTGTGTGATTTTGCGTATTTTCGAGTTTTTTGTAGTTTCAATGATTTCATTCGTTGGCTAAGTTGACACATCCATTGAGTAAAGCTTGATGGAACCACATAGCGTGCCTAGGTTTCCCAGTCAGCGGGTTTAAGAGACCCAGCATGGTCTGGCGCTACCTGGGTAGAATTGAGCCCCACGTATCCTATGGCATTTTACAGTGATACTGGGCGTCTTCAAATTTGTCAACTTTTCTTTTTTTTTCGTTTTTTTTTTTCGTTTTTGACTCCTGCATTTTTCATGTTCCTGTCCAACGAGTTTCCTATGGCGGCCGACCGACGACCAAACCAGGAGAGATGAGAAAATCCTTGGCAAACGACTTTAGCTCAGAGTCACAGGAATTTGATACCGATTTAACCCTGAGCGACGAAGAGGTGAGTCATGCGACCGAGAGCTGGACACCGATTCATGAACGGTATACCCCAAATTAATCATGAAATATACTCCGAACAGGGTGTAGCAGGATTTATTTAAGGTTTACATCGGGGTTTGTACTATGCCTTTCACAACTAGCGCGGTGAGAGCCGGATACCTCGAATGGCACGACTTACCAACCCTGATTCAGCGATGTTCTTCGGGGTTTATTCAGGGTTTATTTGAGGTAAATGCACCGTCAATAGTTCGTGATCTCCGAACCCTCATTAGTATGGTGACTTATCGTTAGAGCCCGAATTAATTTCCGCAGCGCCTATTGAATCACAGTTGGCTTGAAATTCAGGGTGTATTTCGGGGTTTATTACGGGTATATCGCTTATGAGTCGCTCTGGTTTTAGTGAGGCTTGCTGTATTCGTTGCAGATGGCTGAAAACAAGTTGCTCTTCACCTGGCCTTGGATGGATAGTTCTGTACCACGAGAATTATTTGATAAGGCGCCGAGAGTGAAGGTGATTTTTTCATTTTCTTTCATTTTTTTGCAGCTCTAAAAGTTACTCAAGTTGTATAGTAATTGGAATATTTTTGAATACTTGCTGAAAGGAGATCTTATCAGGCGATTTCTTCATGATTACAGTTGATATTCCACTATTCCTATAATGACTTCCTTAGCTATCTGTGTCGGAGAAAAGTCTTCAAAAAACTTTCAAAATAATATATTTTGCTACGTTTTTATTCAACGCTTATTTTAAGTTCTATTTTAGCTCTTAAGGAATCTTTGTTCCAGAAGCGAGAGCCGAAAAGTGCGGAAGTAAAACGGGAGACACCGAGGCGGGATTATTTCAACTACTTTTGTATGTAGCACATTTCGTTTTTGTTTCTTTGTTTCTTTTTCTTTTTTGTTTTTTTTTCTTGACATAAGTATAAGTATATTTTATTTCAGCCGTTGGTGTGATCCCATCGTGGGTGGCAGCAATCGTTGTTCCAGTCCTTTTGTTAGGAATTTGAAAAAGAAAAAAGAAAGATGTTTGATAAGATCCTCCTCAGGAATTTTTCGTTGTAGCCTTGTAGTGGCATCGACTGTAATTAGTGTAACTTGTACTAGTGGAACCTCATACTCAGTATTCGGGATTACGGTAGCGTTACGGTATTTTATTTGCATTTCTCACTGTTACTCTCGTCGCTCATATTGAGCTAACACATATTTGTTGTCATTTTGTTCAGAGTTTATCACATTTCTAGTAATTGTTTTTTGTACAAATAAGGTGCGCAACCAGTACACCTTCACTCGATTGTGTATTTCTCAGAATTTTGCTATTTTGTTGAATAACAAGAATTTCCGATCACTTCTGATCTGATCTGATCTTTAGTGTTTATTCACGAGCTACTTAATCACTCAATCACAGATGAACGTAGAAAGTGAACGTGAGGAATTTGTTATCAATTATAAATGAATCTGCATAATCAGTTACACATCGAGAATTAAGGACCCGTAATCTAGCTGGACTGGTACAGAGACTGATCTGGTGTTCGTACTCGTGTCGCCAGCGCTTGAATCACTCGGATGCACCTCCGGCCGGCGCCACCATCAACTGGCGGCACCCTGACTGAGGAGGTTTGTGAAGTTGGGCGAGTCACCTGCGGAACTTGGAGTCTTACGCCTGCTCGTCAAGGTGAGTTTTTTCATTTTTTTTTTCGAACCGGTTTGCAATGGATTTCTATCCGTTTTGTACCTATAAATCTCTAGGATGTGAAGTCTCATTTCTGCCCTCCATACAGGTTAGGCCGAACTAAACCGATGGTCTGGTAAGGTGGAAGCTCAAGGAAATCGATTGGTGACAGGTTAGTGGCTCTAGGGTTATCATTTATTCCTTTCAATTATTATTCTCGCGTAATCTTGAGGTATAGAAGGGTATAGAAGGTTTGGCATAGATTTTAGGTAAGCAGCATTCAAAAATCTATGAAGACGTGAGGAGCTGTATTTGGTAATAAAAGGTAAAGGTAAAGTAGTCGGCGTCGATGAGCCCTTCAAAGTCTTCACTTTCTCAGAAAAGTCTGGTAACAATTTACCCGACCAGTGGTAAGAGGCGCCGTTGCCATCCTTACTGTCAAATGGTCGACCAGGCCTTCCATCCCTCTGGGGTCGGGTAGATTGTTACCAGACTTTTCTGAGAAAGTGAAGACTTTGGAGGGCTTATCGACGTCGACTACTTTACCTTTACCTTTTATTCCCACAAACAGCTCTTCACGCCTTCAATGGTTTTTGAATGCTCCTTACCTAAAATCTATGTCAAATCTTCTTTACCACTCTATACCTTAGGATTACCGATACCTATACCAGCCATAAGGGTTTTCGAACTTGTTCACCTCCATTTTTGCCATTATTTACCCAGCGTATTTGTGTGTTTTTGTCTGAATCGATTGATTTGGTGTGCAGAAAGGTGCTTACCAAATAACCCAAGTATACTGCATAGGCTTGATGGCTAAAACCGTTTGACGAGCAGGCGTAAGATCCACCTGCCAGAAAATTCCTAAGAATTTTGACCCCGCAGGTGAGCCCGATTTAACTAAATTTTTGTATCGAATCGTTCAGATGAGGTAGAAGAGGCACAGCGACAGCAGTATGGGCAGTGCGGACGAGAAGGCGGTGGTCGCTTGGTCGTCTGGAAAGGTATTTTCGCATTAAAATTTAATTTTGTTATAAAATTCAAAGAAGCGAACCGTCCAAATCATCGGTATCTTCACCGTCGACGTGTATTATGTACATGATGGGTGTGGATGTCTCGGCGGTGTTGATTTCTCGGCTGAAATGAGAACATCACCCATTGTTCATATAGAAGAAATACTCTGTGATCCCGACTCACTTGGACGTCCTGGCGGCAAATTTCGGATTCGTTTTTTGAGGGTTGTTTTTGGGAAGTTCAACCTGAATAAATGCATTGGGTAAAGTTTTCCGGGTACAGAGCAGTGGAAAGTAAACGCTGGAGTGAGAATTTACCTCGAATTTGACTTTCATCTGTCGTTCCGTGCACAGGCCGTCTTTCCGTCGATCAATACCGGTCAGTGTTCCATCGGAGGTTGCTGAATTGAGATGTTGGGTTGTACTGTTTTATTTTCATACAATTTTTATTTTAGAAGTGTCTGAAGAGGACAGCGACGTTTAAACAAACTACTTATGTGAAGGTTAGGGCAGGTGAACCAAATTACGTAAGTTTGGGCTTTACTTTATAGGAAGAAGTCTAAGTTTTATAGGAGTTTTTAGGTTTTTGGAATTCACTTTTAGGATTGTCTTTTTTTCGATGAAAAAGGCTGAGGATGCCCTTGATATGCCTACTCCGAATGCGCTAGACTACTGAAGCCGTCAAGAGTTGAGAGCCCAATTCGAGGTAAGATTTTTCTTAATTTTGCCTTTTTTATTGGTGTTTTTTATCTTTATTTATTTATTCGCTACGCTTATAGGCGTGCTATTCATAAAAGTTAAGTGGGACATAAAAATTAGAAAACACTAAATGGCATAAACTATAAAAACAAAACTATAGTGGTCAGTTAGAAAATTAAACCGATTAATATAACAAAAATCTTGTTAGTGACACCATCTGAAGTAAATGCATTCAAAATAGGCCATAGCAGATTTTCACGTAAAAATGCACTGGAATTTCAGATCAGAAATGATTACTTTGTGGTAACGCGGCTAGAAGGACCCAGACGTTTTTTGTCTGAAAATGATGGAGCTTTGCAGAAGCCATGAATTTCTTTCAATCTGGCATGGTTCTGATCTTCTTGCGAATTGTGGCGTAAGATAAGTCCCCTTCACCATAGCACCCCGGGCGAGAATTGATCACTGGACCGTGCCGGTTAGGTAGCGCTTCCTACCTCTGCACCACACCCGTGTTGTTTCACCTTTTTTGATATTTACTTAGACTCACTAATGAAGTAGTATGTTTTGCCTGGTTCGAATTCCATACCGCCGGGTGTTGGAGTGAATTGTCGGAACACGACCGTTATTGTCACCTGGAAAGGTTTTCTGTGCATTTTATAAACCCAGATTTCGAAGAGGGTTCAAATTCCATATGTTATTTGGCTCTCGAATCGGGGAACACATACGTCTTGAGTGTTGTTGTTGCATGATCCCACCAGGTGAGGATTCTGCAGGAAACAGTGCGTGTATTCTTCCTCGGATACCTGAAATGGTAGAGCAGTGATGGGTGATAATGGTCCAGTTGTAATTCAGCTATATGATTCGATAGTAAATCAGTAAAATGTAAATTTATGCAGAAGGACCCCAGTGGTACAGTGGTATGAGGCGCTGCTGTGACCTGCACGGTCGAGCGATCGATCCCGGCCCAAGCTAACCAAACCTTCCATCCCTCCGGAGTCGGGTAAATTGGTACCAGAATTGTCTGGGAAGGTAAAGGCACTGATCTGGTATAGCGGCTGACCCTGCAGGTCATTGTATAGGCCAAATACGCATTCACTATGCCTCTACGACTCGAATGGAACACGAATGCGACGGCGCGTCCTCAGGGGACTGATCAACGCCGGCACCTTTACCTTTTACCTTTTAAATTTATACAGCAGAGGTGTAAAGGTAAAATAAAGGTGTCGGTATTGATCAGCCCCTGAGGACGCGCCGCCGCATTCGTGTTCCATTCAAGTCGTAGAGGCATAGTGAATGCGTATTTGGCTTATACAGTGACCTGCGGGGACTAGCCGCTAAACCTGGTCAATGTCTTCACCTTCCCAGACAAGTCTGGTACCAATTTACATGATCCCGGAGGGGCAGAGGGCTTGGTTAGCCCGGTTGAGGATCGATCGCTTGACCATGCGGATCTCAGTAGCGCCTCCCACCCCTGTACCTAACGCGCTCATGTATTTTGGGAGAACATTAATTCGAAGGACAGCTGTGTGACTAAATGACTACGGGATTTCTTTTGGGTGATCGCTCCACTACAAATCCAAATCCGTTCGTGTAGAGGAGCTGACGCGTCTCGTTAGCGTGTAATTGAATCCGAAACGCAACGACCGCGCATGCGCTTGTGTTCGCTGAACCGCAAGCAGATTTCGGACCGCGTCGGACCTTTTTTCGTAAATCTGTGACCTATAGAATTTCAACGCGGCGAGCATCTCTCGAATGCATTCCAAGCGAAACGGTGGGCGCTGGATCGAAATCGAAAAAAACGAAGCGTGAAGTGAGGAAGATTGTCAGCCGGTAGACGTCGTGGCTACCTTGGTGCATGGAGATTGGCTGGGTTTTTGTTGAATAGGGGTAAATTGGGCAACTCCCTCAGAAATGATAAAAGGGAAGCGGCTGGTTACTGGTAGGGTTTCATTGAAGATTAGCGATTTTTCTCGAAGGGGTAAGAATGTAGAAGGGTAAAATTTTATTCGAAGTTGTATATAAATGCAAGCAAGATGAAAAATTACATTGTTTCGGCATGTATGTAATTTAATTTAAGCCAAAATAGAAACCTCGAACCCCTTGAAGTTGATATAAGTAGGGATCTAGGGATCGTGTAATAATTTCGCGGTCTTTCGAAAAGGTTATTGTGAATGAGGAAATGAATGAGGTGAATAGTGAATAAAATGAATAAAAAATAAAATGAAATCATACGTGTTTGGTGTGACGCATCATAACCTTTCTCTTGAAATGACTAAGAATTTTGTGGTTCTCATCGGAGTGGAGTGTCCAATCTAGCTTGGACCCTCCGTGCCGATAGATTAGGATGGGTTTCAACTAATAAGCTAACCCATTGGGTTGAAAACGTGAGGTAGAAGGGTATAGGTACTCGGTGATGGATCTTTTTCTTGAACTGACTAAGATTTTTATATTTGTTTGATCTCAGGCCCACCATATTCCTTATCAGTGCTCTAACTGGTTGCTCTGCAATTTTTAAAATCCCCAATGGGTAATTTTCTTCAAATGGAACAAAGCTGCGTTTTCACTTTGCTACTCAAGTATTCCTTACGGGAGTGAAGTGCATGGCGCACTCCCGGTAGGCAGGTGCATGTGTCGCCTATTAATTGGCTGTTCATTTTGTGCTATTCGTTGAAGACATCGTGACTACTTAGTAACGGCTGGGTTAGTGGATGGGTTTATGCTGGAGATTAACGACTTGGGTTAAATAGGACAGGTAGAAGGGTTTAGGTGCTTTGTGTTACCCGAATCGGACCTTTCTCTATGATTCCCCTCGTATTGGTCTCGACCCGGTTGGGTACGGCTTTCTATGAATTGGCTGCACGGTGATTGATTCCGAGGTCTCAAAAAATGGTGCAAAAAATCGTTGGGCACGTGATTGCTTCGGAATTTCCTGATAAAGTGGTGTGCATGGCGTATACCAGCCATTCAGCGGCCTGCCGGCCGACAAATGGCTGCTAAATACACACTTAAAACAAAAATGCATGAACTGAAATGAGGATTTGAAATAAAACAAAAAGATTTGAATTAAAACGATCAACAAATAGCATGTAGCATAAGACGGCAAGCTGAACTAATGAAATGCTCCCCCGGGAGTACGGTAACGGGCAGTCGCGGCGGGACCCATATGAGCCACCCATGACGAACATCGCTTGGTTTTCGCTCATTATGTAGTAGGATTCGTCTATTCTAAGATGAACTGAGGTGTTCCATATGCCGTTCCGCTGGTCCCTAGTGCCGCTGAGACCACGCGCGCGAGTTGATGGATGGAGCCGAGCGAGCTAATCAAGACGATCAGTTGGTGGCAGAGGTCAACATGCTCCTCATCGAGTAAATCGTATTAGTGTCTCTCTGCTCGATCTGGTTATGTAACATAACATCGCCAGCCGGCGAGACCATTAGTGCCGCATCGTTGCGCATTTACGAATGCCCTAACAATCGAAGCGATCCGGAGATGTTCGAGGTGAACATTTACGGCGAAGTCTCCCCGAGGTCTTTAAAGTCGGGAAAAAAGTTGGCATTTTGCTCTTTGTAATTCTTGACATTAGAAATGGTCTTGAAGGGATTATTTCCATCAAATCCATTTTTTTTCAAAACCACGATGCCTTTCCTCCATTTTGTTGAAGAATTCCGAGTGCTCATAGATTTGATAAAGGCAAAAACATGTAAATCTTCGCATTTTTTTTTGCTTCCCATAGTGTTTTGAACCAGTAATTTTGGATGGGCGCGCGTGGTATAGAAGTAAGAGGCGCTCCTGATACCCGCACGGTCAAGCGATCGATCTCACCCTGGGCTAACCAAGTCCTCCATCCTTCTGTGATTCGAGATTCCGAAAGACTGAAAGGTGAGGGTAATGGTGAAAGGGAAGGCGCTGATCAGTTCACTAACGAGGGAGGTTGCTCAGCGTGCTCCGACGATTCACAACGAGACCCATACTATTTTGTAGAGCTTCGAATGGCGATTGCAACGGTATAGGTTGTTTTTGCTATGGGCAAGTGGATGGCCCGAAAAAAAGCAAGAAATCTTGACCACTAACTAGTGTCGAGAATCTAGTGGCGAAAACACTTCCAGGTGTTAACTAACGGAAACCGTATCATGATGGCACAGTGGGTAGCGTGCAGGACTCTCAATCTGGCGGTCGGTGGATCAATCCCTTTGCTGCCCTTTTCTTTTGCCTTCCTACGCTAGATACCAAAATACGCTCCTTTTGGAATTTTGTCGCCGTTGCGAGATAGAATCGCGTTTAGGAGGAGTACGGCCAACAAAGTATGCACAAACGACAATGTCTTCTAGTACATATGTATGTGACCCATATCTACCGGAACCAACCCAAATCGACCCCAAATTCAGAAACAAATGTCAGATTCGCAATCAGCGTCCCGAATCACCCCCGTAGACGAAGTTTGGGCTAAATCGGTGATTTCGACCCAATCACCCTACTTTGTTAGAACGGACCCTAGCAAGCTCACGCCAGACACAGTGGGAAAAGTCGATGTCAGATTTGTGAATTGTGGATTTGTCAACAACCCAAGTGATCTATCTTGATAAAAAATCAAAGAAACTCATCCAAATTGGAGTCTCCGTGTTGATTAGAGTCCAAAAAGTGGAACAATCGGAATAAAGATACTGTCGGTTAGTGAACCTTCCTACAACTACTCAACACTCGTAAGACTGATTAGGTCAAAATCACCGATTTAGCTCAAACTTTGTCTACGGGGGTTATTCGGGGCGCTGATTACGAATCTGACATTTGTTTTCGAATTTGGGTCGATTCTGGTGGTATCTCTGGTGGTTGCGATCTAGAATCCCATTTGCCACTGGTTAATTTTCAAGGTTTTTTTGCCTTTTTTGGGCCATCCATTTGCATTTAGCAAAAACAAACCATACCATTGTAATCGTCATTCGATGCTCTACAAAACAATATGGGTCTCGTTGTGAATCTTCGGAGCACGCTGAGCAACCTCCCTAGTAAGGACACGCCATGTATTGAGGTTCCATTCGAAATCGTAGAGTCGCGGAGAGCGCTTATTGGCTTATACAATTACTGGCGAGGGCCAGCCGCCCTACCATCTCGATGCTTTTACCTTCCCAGACGAGTCAGGTACCAATTCATCGGACCACAGAGGGATGGAGGGCTTGGCTAGCTCGGTAGGAGATCGATCGCTTGACCATGCGTGTGTCAGTAGCGCCTCTTACTTCTATACCACGCGCGCTCTTCAGAATCATTGGTTCAAAAGACTATGGGGGGGGGAATGCGAAGATTTATACGTTTTTGCCTTTATCAAATCTATGGGCACTCGGAATTCTTCAACAGAAAGGAAGAAAGGCACCCGCGGTTTTAAAAAAAATTGGATTTTATGGAAATTTTTTACTTCATTCTCATTACCCTGTAGCTTTTTATGGATGAATAGGGGTTCCGTAGGGGCTCTTCACCTTTATAGAATCTGTGGAAGCTCGAAGCTCTTCAAGAAAGTCTGTCATGTGTCAACGATTCCCATAGGCTTGGTAGAACTTTCCTTGTCTCAGAATTGAAGGGTTTGGAGGATTTGCCATACCTTCCTGCTAGACTTTGATTTTCTTTTCAAGCATTGAAAACTAGAGGGAAAGGGAGATTCTTAGTGAGGGTAAGATGTTTCACCTTGTCGATCCCTCTTCGTACAGGTAAATGGCCTCTGTTGCCCGTTGGCACCCTTTACAACCTCCGCAACTACTCGTAAAATGTTTGCGTGCGCGAAAACGCTGTCCATAAACTGTTGGAACTTGCGTAATCCCCGTTCGCACAATAACCCCTCCCATTAGGCGTCGGGTTGGTATACCCAAGTTGGTTTACCCGACAGATTTGCCCCCTAAGAATGGGCGATGTTCTCATGTCTCGGCTGGTATTTGCTCAGCAACTGTGTGACCGCTGTCGGTAGTCGCGCGCGGATGAGAGGCGCCTCTTGATGAGCAGCCGCGATCTGTAGAAAAACAACTCCACCCATCATCTCGCACCAGATCATCGAACCGGACTGGTTTCCACGGTATTCATTTGACCACAGGGCAGCCGGGCAGTCGTCGTCAACACAACTAGCCCCTCTTTGGGGGAATAATAGCCGGCTGAAGAAGGATGCCCTGAAGAACAAGCTGAAAATCGAGGCTGCTGGACAGCCGGTCGGTCTTTGAGATGATCTACGAGTGTTGCTTCTGAGAAAAACTTGGAAATGGACTTGATTCCTGCTCTGATCGATCCTTGTCCGGGTTTACCAAACCTTTTATCTCCTAGAATCGAGAAGATTGGTGTCAACCTTGCCTCTACGATTCTGAGTGAAAAGCGAATGCGTGGCGCGATCTTAGGGGACTGATCAAGCAGAGTTCTTTACCTTTTACCTTTGCCCTTACCAATTTGTCGTCCCCTAATGTTAAGCTTGTGCTGTTCTCCTATCAAAGTCTGAAGGTTTGAGAGAAAGACATTGTTATCATGAGATATACATTGTTATCTTCTAGATACTCCTTTGTTTATCGCAGAAGTGCTGTATGGTGAACAGGTAATTGGCGCTACTAACATCCGCATGGTAAAGCGATCGATCCTCGCCAGGACTAACCGGGTGGGAATAATTTAACCACATTTATCTGGGAATGCGAAGACATCGACTTGTACAGCGCCTGACCCTCGTAGGCCAAATACGCGCTCACCTGTCATCTGCAGTTGAGAATAAATATCGAGTGCACGGCGCGTCCTTAAGTACTGACCTGCGCAGATAACTTTACCTTTTACCCTTATGCTTGCAAAGTTGCCGTTCCCTTAAGTGGATTTCTTCAATCTTCTTACAGAAAATCTCTGAAAAGCAGAGAAGGAAATTTCGCAAAAACTGAAAAAAAAACCGAAGAAATTGGCAAAGTGCAGGCTTCAAAAAAGTTTTTTAACGGCTCCTTTCATTCCAGTCGTTTTCGATGGTTCGTTTTTCCATTTCAATGCTTTTCTCCTCAATGATGAATGACACTGACCCAATTGGAAGGTGTGAATAGTACGATTTGCGAACAAATGGTCCGATTAGCTGGAAAGTCCTTTGATCTTTGCCGACAAGACTCCTTTGGTCATTTTCGTCCAGCCCTTTCCCTCTACCAAATCGGCCGATTAGGGGTTTGTTGCCACTCGAAGACGCGATGGATAGCCGGTGACGTTTGTACAAATATGTACGCTATTTGTCGTCGACTAGGTAAAGATCAACATATCCCAGAAGAGGACGACATGTCGTTGCAGTCGTGTTTACCCTAGAAGAACCATCGTTATAGTTGCGGTTTTATTTGCGTTTTGAATGGTATTTTGCAGCTTGGAGGGGGTACGGTACTCGTGTGGGTTTGGGTAATAGCAGTTATTATCATGAATATCACCTCTAACATCTTACGGTGAGGTAGTGGTAGACTGGAGAATGTCCTGGGCACACATTCATCATTGGTAAACCCCCGATAAACCCCGAGATATACCCCGAACGGCGTGCAAAAAGAGATTCGTGAATGCGCGCCGGAGTTTATCGCGCGTCTATCGCACCTCGCGATGAGGCAGGGTTTGGGAAACCTCTACAGTATTGAGCGGGTTTATTGCCGTCGGGGTTTCGGAGACCGCTCGTCCGTTCATGAATCTGGGCACTGGAGAGCTATTTTAGAGAAATTTTACCGTCATTTTTTGACCAAATTATCGTTTATTATCGTTACCATTATCGCTTCCTTACCCTAACAGTAATGACGAGCGTGGTGCAGTGCTAAGAGGCGCTACTGACACCCGCAAAGTCGAATGATCGATTCTCTCCCAGGGTAACCAAAACTTCCTTCCCACCGGGTCGGGTAAACCATTGTAGGAGACTTATCTGAGAAGGTAAAGACACTGACTTGGTATAGTGACTGGCACCCGCAAGTCGTTGTATAGGGTAAATACGCATTCACCATGTCTCTACGATTCTGGATTGAAGACGAGCGCATGGCGCAAACTAACAGGAATTTGATCGACGCCGGTCACCTTTGATTTTACTTTTATGGCCTCGAAATCGTAGCTTTTGATGCCTTGACGGAGCGAAGTGGTGAGAAAAAAGGAAAGAAACTGGGCTTTTAGAGCGACAAAAATTCGTTTCAAAATCTTCAACCCCTTTTTTCTACCCGAAATTTAGGAGAACTGAGTTCAGGGCCGAGTTGGGGTTCGCCTGGGTAAAATTCAACCCCTTTCGCGCGCGGTGGCGTTTGATAAGGAGTGCGCAGTTGGATAAATACGCTGTGTGTGTAGGAGGTTGCGCAACAGAGAGCAGAGCCCGCGATTGACCGATTGCATAACCTTGGCAGGTGATAAATGAGGGGCTGACGTGACCGGATCGAAGTCAGGTCGTGCTGGGGAAAGTTTTCTTTCCTTTTTGAATTGGAGAATTGAAAGAGTAAAAGGTAAAGGTAAAGGTAAAATTCCCAACGTTGATCGGTCCCCCGAGAACGCGTCATGCATTTGTGTTCTATTCAGAATCGTAGAGGCATGGTGAATGCGTATTTGGCCTATACAATGACTAGAGGGAGCCAGCCGCTATAGCAAGTCGGTGTCTTTACCTTCCCAGACAAGTCCGGTACCAATTTACCTACCACGGAGCGATGGAAGGCTTAGTTGGCCTGGGCGAGGATCGATCGATCGACCATGCGGGTGTCAGTAGCGCCTCTTACCACTGCACCACGCTTGCCCATTGGAATGGATAGGTGTGTGAAAATTACAAAAATAGTATTAATTTCAGGTGAAACAATGTATCGTCCAGCGTGCTCTCCAAGATTGTCAAAGGTCCTCCGAAGTCCTGGACTTTTAGCAGGTTTACATCCTTTTCACTTCTTCAGTCTCATTTTTTTTGATTTCCTAGTTTCCTTTTTTTCTCTATTTCTGAATTTTTAGTTTTTTCTCATTTCCCGGGTCTTATCAGACTGGAAACTGATACGAAAATGTTTTCAGAACTCCTATGAGAGAGAGGTTTTTTCCATCGATTGCCCCGATTGGTTGTCTGCAGTTCTGCTTTCTTTTTTCTGCTCGGAAGAACGAAAGGGAAAACGATGCAATGAACGGTTCGTCAAAATGTACGAGAATATATTAATGATATATTTAGATATAATTTATTTAGTAAATGAGTAAAACTAAATAATAATGAAACTAAATAATTGCGAATGAGTTAAAAGGTACGAGAATAAGATTTCTAACTTTCTATTCTATTATATTTATTATATATAATTTATTTATTAAATGAGTAAAACCAAATAATAGTGAAACTAAATAATAGCAAATGGGTAGAACTAATTAAGTAAAATAAAAATTTAGTAAAACTGAATGAAAATTAGAAGATAAGCGTACCGCGTAAATATTCGAGTACTCGTAGGGCTCTCCGGGTCTTGGACAAAGCAACGAGACCCGATCGCCGATGTTCACTGGCATCACATGGTCGGTGTTGCTGATGTCGAAGCTGAAATTTTATTAAAAAAAATGTAAATTTATTGATTTGTCATGAGATAGAGAAATACTGGAACTCTTTGGAAGGAAGATGATCCTTGGAAAATTTGCCATTGATTTCTATTGTAAGTCACCCAAGGATTTCGTTGGCATCGTATGTATCTGTCTCTTTTTTCGGAATAGACTTTTTTGCTCGTCTCCCTTGCCTGTGGGTATCCGGATACCCTTTGTGAGATTTCGATCGACAATAAATTCGTCCGCTAACTGTCCCGCGAAACCAGTTCATATTTGTTGAATCAGGAACGTCCGTCCAGCAGCACTTTACGACGCCAATTTGTGATCTTTTTTTGGGAAATTCATTTCGCAGCGGAACTTTCGAGGCCAAATTGATTCATCAATTCCGCTGAGTGGCGATATAATGTGTAGCGGAACGTCTACGGGAAAAGTTACCGTAAATTGAGGTATCTGAAAGTTAGGGTAACGTTTTAACGTGGGTTAAGGAGGTGAAGATTTGATTTTTCTTGGGTTTTTTCGCGGTACAACAAATTTGAACTGGTCTCACTGCTGTACTGGGCGAGTGGCGGAACGAATTCATGTTGGGTTGACGTCTGGGAAAGGTATCCGTATACCCATAGCAAGGAAGACAAGCAAAAACGCTACTCTTTGGGAAAATTTGGGTTTCAAAAAGGCAAACGAGTTATGGAAAGCCCAAATAGTCCCTGGATTACCCCCAACAGAAATACAAAGTTAATTTTTCAAAAATCATTTTTTCTCAATTTTTTCTTTTTTTTTCAAAGAAAGCGGTCCCTTTACCACGGCGCCGTATGGCTTTCACCCTTGAATTTTGAGCCTTTGTCGCGCGGTTCGAGTGATCTCTGGAACCGAGGATCGTGCCGTGCACATATGTTTCCCATGCGGATTTCATTACGCGGATGATCCGCCGCCCTCTTACATACCCAGCGCACCTGCCGGATGTCGTCGACTGTCAAGTGGGGTTTTTGGGTTCAAGCGCGGTCGAGGGTTCTTGAGGCTTGAATAGTTTCCTTGTAGACTACCGTACCGGTTTCAGAGTACTGTAGTAACTTTAATGCTTCTCAGCTATTTTTGTAAAAGTGCCTGAGGTCTCTAAGAGGTGACGTTTCCCTCGTAAACAGAGATCTGTTACTGAGACGATGTACGCGGCGGCTTTCGAGTGGTGAGCTCTTTCGATTTCGTCGGATCGTCGTGTCGTTTCATTGTCAGCAAAGAAAAACGACGGGAAGGGTGCGATCGGGCCAAGCTGTCACAGTCCGAGCACACAAACACTGTCACCGATGGCTATTCTCGGCTTGAAGTTTCGTACAAGCCGAGGAAGCGATCAATAAATTCAATCCATTTAGTCTTTCTTTCGCTCTAGTTTTGCTAAAAAAGACTAAATGGAACTAGCACAGTCGATCGCATCGTTACACTCCATATACGATTTCGATGGGGTAGCGCGGTACCCGATACCCAGACCTCGTTTGGCAGTGCTTCAACCCGGCTGTAGCCGTTTTTTCAAGCCAATTAGCATTGAAACTCTGCGTGATCCCCCGGGAATATGGTTTTTGGGGGAGCGTTTGATAGGGAGGAGGAGCTGTTGAGCTTAATTAGCACTGCTGGGGAGAGGCCAAGGGAAAGGAAACCGGTCATGCTGACCTCGGACAGATTGGATTATAACTTTACGTGCTTCCTACACGAAACTAGAAAACCTAAAAAATCCTGGTTCCGAAGTAATCCTATCAGATTTGGCCGGGTACAAGACTCTCGAAAATCGAAGCTGAAGTGGGGCAGGAACTTGCCTCGATTTGAAGATACAATTTTAAGCTTCCAATATAACTTTGGCAAGTATACCCACGGTCTCTAACCAACAATTTACATGTACAAAACCGAGGGCGGGGCTTTTTTGGAGAATCCTACTAGAAAGTTCAATGTCCTTTTCTTATACCCACCTCGAGTACCGTATTTCGAGAGTCTTACACCCGCGTGTAAGTTTGATGATAGGATTATTTCGGGACCAGGATTTTCTAGATTTTCCTGTTTCGAGTAGGGACCTCGAATCAGGAAAGTTATAATCCAATCTGTCCGAGGTCAGCTAGGCTGGTTCTTTCTCGGGGTCGCTCCCCAGCCAGAAACGCTAATTAAGCTCGACAGCCCACTATCAGCTGAGCTTCCGCTTCCCCAAAAAACTCTGTTCCCGGGGGAGTTTCCGGCAGAGTTTCGGTGCTAATTAGCTCGAAAAACGCCTACAGCCGGGTTTAAGCGGTGCCAGACGAGGTCTGGGTATCTGTTTCAGTATGATTGTATCGATTACCCAATCGAACACCCGTATATGGAGTGTATCGATGCTATCGATGGCGGTGGTGGTGTCGTCGGTGGTCAAGGCAGCTCTCCGCCGCCGCCGCCGTTTGATTTACCGCCCTTTATGGCCGGATATCAGCGACTGTCTACAATGACTACTCTACCCGTCTTTGTCCCCAAGAAGTCCCATACCCGGCTGGCTGACCCGTGACCATCTGGGGTCACAGGTGGTCCTGGAACCTAGTTAGGCCCAACTATAAAACATTAAATTATGCATGGGTGCGAGGTGTAGTTAAATATAGTCTTCCTCTGGAACGGGTGGGCGCAGGGGTTTATAGCAGGGGTGTTATTTTCATTAGTTTTCAAGCCGAAATTCTATCATTTCCCAAGTTTTTGTGGTTAGAAAACAACGAAAATACTACTGAGAATAACTTTAGATCTTAGTTTCATGAATCACTGGTGAATACTCGCTGTAGACTTCGTGAAATTTCGAGAAAAATTGAATTGATGGAAAATTTAGATTTTCTCTGGAATTCTATTCCCTGAGGGGACATCAAGCTTAGCGTTACAGCTCAAAGTTGAACCCACTGCCTTGAGGCTAAATTTAGTTACGCATTTTTCATTGAATTTTCTCTCGAGCCCGGTTATACTATTAGGTCGCTGAACCCTTCTCCGGCCGATACCTCCGACGGAGGAATTTGGGTGGACAAAGAAGAGAAGGAGGTTTAGTCGGTCTCGGTTAACCTCTCCATAAGAAGAGGTGGACTCGGGGGTAGGGAAGGTGTAAAAGAAAGGAATTTTAGCTTTTTCTTCAATTGGATAAAAAGATATCATCGGTGGTTTACTATTGGTTAGACTGTGTGGTTCCCGGGACTGACAAAACTTCCCTCTCTCCTTTGTCCACCCAAGTTCCTCCGTGGGAGGTATCAGCTGGGAAGGAGTTCAGCGGCCTGATAGTATTACCGGGTTCGAGAGAAATTTCAATGAAAAATGCGTAATTAAATTTAGCCTCAGGGCAGTGGGTTCAGCATTGAGCTGTGGCGCTAAGCTTGATGTACCCTCAGGGAATGGAATTCCAGAGCCTGAATCCCAATAGCCTAAATCATCTAATCCCCTTCATTCAATTTTTTTTCTAAATTTCACGCATTCCGAAGGGAGTATTACCTAGTTGCTCATAAAACAAAGATCTAATCTTATTCTCAGTAGTAGTTTTTTTTTGTGGAAATTAGTATCTTCCCAGGCGCTACGGGTGTTATAGGATTACCCAAGAGTTGTTGAATTATTTGCCCAGGAACGTTTCCCCTGTTGGGTTTTCGTCAATCTTTCCCATAGTTGGGCGTTTGGCGTCAGCAGCCCGATGTGATCCTATTAGCCAGCCGGACCGGCTGTACAACACCATGATCCAATTAATTGAAGAACAGCAACGATGTGTTTTCTTGAAGACTCGTTTGATGATTCCATCGTTTCACCCGGCCAAATTATGGTGCTGTACTTGTTGATGTAATTTGTAGTTTTTCCCGCCGGAAATCCAGTTTGGACCGAGAGAGTAAGGCTATTAAACCTACTAAAAAGAGCTCAGTATGTTCATTGTTGTCGTTCTCGTACTTCGACCTCGGCCAATCAACCTAAGAGAAGGTGAGAGCGCCTCCATCGAGTTTTTCGCAGGTGGAACGAGCACCTTGTTCTACCTGCGAAAAACCCTTCAATGTGAAAAATTCGTGAAAAAAAGCGGTATGGTCCGAGTGGCTCTAAAAGCAGATGGTGGACGTTTTTAGAATGCGCCATGCACCCGACCTCCCTACAAAATATTTACTCGTAAATTGATGCCCTTGTCCATATTACCCTCTACCTTTCTAATTTTATTGATTTTGTTTGAACTGTTTAAAAAAATAGAAAAGCCATTGGATTAAGATTTGAACTCACATTGGATTCGTGCTATTCCAGTAGATGTCGGGTAACCTCTTCGAGTGCACGTAGGCTATGAGGAATAACAGTAAAAAGGTAGCCATTAGTTCATCCTAAAAGTGGTGAATTTTTGTAAGGATTTGAAATTTAAATGAAACGGAGTGGACAAGAAAAATAAGTTGAGAATTCAATAAAAATCAACAAAACGGCTCGTTTTGTAATACGACTGAAAAAGCGGAAAAATCGGAAAAATCAAAGGAAAAAGGTCATCGAAGAATTAATCTGTGAGATTTGCTTGTTGGCCCAACGAAGCTCTTGTTGGCCCAATGAAATCGTTCAATAAAAGAGGAAGAGGGAATTTCGAGGAAAGATTAAGCCCTGAGGGCACAAGATATGAAGCAGGAGGAAAATAGCAGGTGCCTAGACTCTATGGGTCGATGGCAATTCATTCAAGAAGTTCGAGGAGGAAACACTCGCCCACGGTGGAAGAAGACGACGGGGTGATGAAGACGAACAGGCTTTGTGGCGATAAAAGTGCAAAACGCCGGCGAGTTTATGACGCTGGGAGCATTAGAACTTTGAGAGTTCCTCACAATCAAAATTTCGCCGGGATAGCTCACTGCGACGGTGGAGCATTTGTCCAGGGAAAAAATTAGCTGAATTTTTCTACAAAGGTGATAGACGGATTCAAAATTCTGCCAAATAATCCAATGGCATCGATGGTAATGCCTTTCAAGATAGTTCGGTGGGAATTTTTCGTTCAGCAGCCTGAATTTCTACATTGCCGTTGTGTTCAGAAGCTTTTACTAGACTGGCTCATCAGAAGCCGTTCCATGTTAGCGTTTCTGAGAAGGTGCGGGACGAAACCAAGCAAATGTCTCTCAGAAGAATCATGCCATCTTGATCCTCCAACGCTTAACTTATAGCTCCGTGTTAGTAATAGTTGATAGACAATAGTAACTTTTAGATGGGCATGTTTTTTTTGAGAGTGGCATTTTCCTGGTCTATTTCTGCATCTTCTCAGAAATCCTAGGATGGATGAGGCTTTTGATGCGCCTTTCTAGTAGGACTCAAACCTTGAACTGTGTTCAGGCCTTTGAGATCGATGAAAAGTTGAAATTTTAGGCCGATGAATAGAAAAGTTTCATCGAACAATCTCGTAAGGCAGAAAAAGAGAGTCTTGAAAACACTTCCAAATGATGCCTGATTGATGTGGTTTTTGGAAGGGTAGCTCCACCACTCGTTTAATTTCAAGTGTTCCTGAGGCTTTTTATAGCGAAAAAAGCAACAAAGGAAGCCAGGGAGTGGAGAAGCACAAAGGTACTGGGTTCTATGGCGAGGGGGTTTAACCGCTTTTGACGGCCCGTCAGCTCAGGACTGGTTGTGGGACACTGTGAGCGGCAAAGTTCATGAAGACGTGAAGTAATCCTGACACGTTCTGAAGCCGTGAGGTAACCTAATCGAACGGACCACGAAAAGAAACGTTTTGACGACGACGACGAAGACCCGGTCGGCCGTCCGTCGTCTCGAAAGCCGACGGCAGAATTATGCAAATCTCATTAGGACAAGAACCATTGTGCGCGGCAGTGGACACCGCAACAGTGGGCGAAAAATGTCAGAAACACGACAGACGACGGAGCGGCGCTGATTACCCTCAAGTGCTTAAAATCTGATTTTGAAGTGCTTCATCTGGAATTACGTTTGGCGAAGTGCAGGGCTAACTTAGGCAGTCACTGCTGCTCTTCTACCTTTCTTAAGGATAAGGAGGCCGAATGATTTGGGAATACTGATCGGGATAAAAACGTGGAATAAAAAAGGGTACCAGCCGAAGAAATTTTACTAAAATTTCCGCTTTCCAGTGCCCAGGGCCCACATTTATCATGGGTAAACCCCGATAAACCCCGAGATATAGCCTGTGAACGGCGCGCATCTTTCTCTACGTATCTTAGACTTCCTATGTTAAACGCAATCTCTCATCGGCTCTGCCGTCTGGCTCCGGCTGTGCCGCGGTTTCGGAGACCGCTGTTCCGTTCGTTGCCCAGGGCCCAAATTCACGAACGGAACAGCGGTCTCCGAAACCGCGGCACAGCCGGAGCCAGACGGCAGAGTCGATGAGAGATTGCGTTTAACATGAGAAGTTTAGGATAAGTAGACAAAGGTGTGCGCCGTTTGGGGTATGTCTCGGGGTTTATCGGGGGTATACCAATGATGAAAAGGGTCCGGGTTCGCTGAATTTTTCAGTGAATCACTTTTTCTCCGCATTTATACTTTTATGGCTATTCCCATATTCGTTCCCAACGACGTCGTAGCAGAGCGATGAAAGCATTTTAAGATGAAAGATGTTCATATGTTTGTTTTGTGCCGGTTCTGTCTGCTGTATGTTTGCACTGTTCCAGGGATTCCTGCATGGAATTCAATTCAAAGCAATCGTTTCGAAAGATGATATAGAAACTTGAAGAAATCGTCCTGTCCTATCTCCGAGGAAATGCAGGAGTGCTTCGGTTCACTGGGTATGTTCAAAGGTTGTTATCCCTAGTTTCATTAGTTGAAGTTTGAACAATCACAGGTTAACAGGCCAGTCAAAAAAATCATTTGAAAGTGTAAAAAGCTCGTTGAGACCGTTTTTGCTATTGTTCGAGAAAGATCTTTTGGTAGGTTTGAACCTGAGAAAGTGGTTTTCTTCATTTTTTTATTTTCTATTTTCACGACTCCAATCTTCTGTAAACAATTAAGGATGTTCTTGAGCTGTTTAGTGGAAGAGTTGTAGAGTGGGAAATATTAGTATTATCTCCATGTTAAGAGGATATTGAACAGAAAGTATGCCTGGAATAGAAAAATCGAAGGTCAACTGAAAGGTCATGGTGTACTTCTTATCAAAAAAGGAAGGAAATGCATCATGATGACCCCAATTGAGGTCAAGATTGAGAAAATTTCATCGAAAAATAGAGCAGACAAAAGGAGCTAAGCAATTTCACCGGTCGAAATAAAGTACGAAATGTTGCAAATCGAGAAACAATGCAAAAGACGATGAACAGCCAACAAAATGCAATAAATACTAACAAAATGAAAAAGTTGGATAAGGGTCACCTCCACTTGCAATGTGGCAAGAGGGGAAACCACTCTGTTCCGAGCAGAAAATGAAATTCAATGAAAAAGGGATCAAGAATTGGAATGATGAATAAATCGGCGATTTATTTTCATTCGAATTATCCAAGTGATTATGGTATTGTGCAAAAATTGGATGAATAAGTGAAAACGCTTAGATGGTGTGAAGCCGGCTTCAGCGGACAAATCTGCGGGTGTAGTGAAGTTCTATTCGGGCTAGGTGCTAAAGCGCCTACTGGATTAAAATCGGAACGAGTTTCAGCTCTTGTTGAGCGATGGGAGATGGAAGGCAATCGACCTTCCTTGGTGGCATTATATCGCCATCGTCATCAAAAGGCGAAAAAAAAACAGAAATAAATAAAAAATGAGTATAAAATACCACCAATTTTTCAAAATGGCAAAGGAAGAACGCCTTTATTCAAAGCTTAAAATGCAACTTAAAAATTGAGAGAAATAGAAAAAAATGCTCAGGTGATGAGAAATCGGTTTGAGCGAAGAAAATAAACGGTTGAAGCGAAATTCTATTCAGCCCAGGTACTAAAGCGCCTAGACTGAATAGAGCTTTGACTTCCCCGACCAAAGGCGAGTCAATCGCCGGCCCATCGCCGGTGGAACTCCTCGTCTTCATCTGGGTGGCCGTAAATAGTCACCACCAGGGCCCCGGCCGATCTCGGCACCGCCCTCCGCCTCGTCGGCCTTCGAAGATCTCCGGCCACGATCGCCACTCGGACGGTGTTACTCGTCCGGATAATACCGTCCGGTCGCCGTCCAGGTGATCACAATAGGAGGGCTTACGGATGTGCGAGACAATTATAAACTGAAGACGTCGGGTCGGGGAGGCGGCGGAACTAGTAGTTCGCGGCCGAGGTGCGAAACTTCTCCCACCCGGCAGCGAAACCGGCCACGCCGACGATTTCCTCTCGTCGGAAATTACCCAGAAAGGAGGAAATTGTGACATAAAAACCGCTGCGGTTTGGTGGAGTTCCTCGGGAGTCAGGACCTCAAGAGTAAATTCACTGGAAGCTACCAGAATAGGTTCAGCTTCTGCTGAATCCTCTAGGTCTGGACCCTTCCAAAGGTCTTCAGCAGCCTCGGTGAACACAATTATCGAAGATAACTAAATTGAAGAGGATGCGCATGGTACAGTGGTATGAGGCGCTAGTGACACCAGCACGGCTGAGCGATCGATCCCCGCACGGGCTAACCATGTCTTCCATTTCTCTGGGGTTGGGTAAATTGGTATCAGACTTGTCTGGTACGAATTTACCCAATTCCAGAGGAGCACTGACTTTTTACAGCGGCTAGCCCCGCAAGTCATTGTACGCATTCACTATGCCTCCACGATTCTGAATGGAACATGAATGCGCGGCGTATCCTTAGGGAACTGGTAAAACCGATCTTCACCTGAATTTATCACGTTCAATCCTTATTAACCCTTTTTCGCATCTTTTTCGGCTTTTCGGTGGATTTTCCTTCATTTTTCTTCGAAAAAGTAACCCTTCTCCGTCTGAACATTTTCCTAGAATTAGAGATGAACTCGTGGCTCATGTTGTCGTATCTACCAGCTACTGGGTAACTGCTCTACTTTACCCTATTAAATGTTTATGCGCCCAACGTGTTTACTTCAATATTTTATCCTCATCAACGCGTCATTATGAATTTACCAGCGTTGTTTTTGAAAACAAGATCTCGGACATCCGGTGCGCCGGAAGTTGTCACCACCCTTGGAATGAGAACCTCTGAAAAAATCTAGAAAAGCCTTGTGTTCAATAGTAGCGGCTGTACTTTTGAGTAAACCACGTCGTCTTTGCACTTTTTCATAAACTTTCTGCTGTTTGGGTCACAATTCCATTTTCTACGCTTTAAAAGATTTCCTGGCTGGGGAAAGTTACCCTTCTGGAGGACAGAGCTCCATTGGAGACTTGAAGATGTGGGAGAAAAGAATAAAAACTATTTGAAAATTTCTCAATAAAAACAAATATAACGCTTGAAATTCTTGATCCATCCCCTTCCTTGCCTGTCAAATTCTAAACGAAGCTAGTCTGTTAATTAAGAAAGGTGCTAGGAGATTCGCAACGTACATCGGTAGCACAGTGGTTAGTGCAGTCTGTCGGAAACAGAAAGACGCGGGTTCAATTCCCGCCCGATGCTCATGGAAAATCCTTTTTCGAGATTCTGGTGAACCAATAATGTCGAGGAATTCCATGGTCCCAAATATTTACAAAAAGAAGATTCAAGTAATAGTACTAACCATCAAGAAGACGTGCTTGTACGGACATTATGAATAAGATGTGTGCAGGGTGACGCGCTTCATGAGAATCCCATCGAAATTTATGGTCGGCTGAAGCTCAAAAAACTCGAAAATTGTCTCATTTTCGGCTCGTGAGCAGCTTCAATAAGCGTTCGAAGCACGGCACTTGACCATTGGAAGCAGCCGTTCGGATATGTAACAACGAGTGGGCAATTTTCGGCATCTGAGTGGTGGGTAAAAAGCCGTCCTCGAGGGGTACTCGACTCGAAATCCGTCACCATCGTGTATGGGTATAGCTGGCTGGACTGGAAAACAACACACTGCTTTAGTGCTTAATTGGGCGCGAAGACACGCATCCGCAGAGGCGCGTTCGTCGGTCACCAAGCGTGTCTGGGTTATGGTTATACCCGGGCTCCGCTACCCTACTAAAGGCTGATACGGTAGGTATGAAGGTAAAGGGAAGATGTTCGTTGTTACATATTCGAACGGCTTCTTCCAATGGTCAAGTGCAGTGCTTCGAACGCTTATTGAAGCTGCTCACGAGCCGAAAATGAGACAATCATCGGATTTTTTGAGCTTTAACCGACCATGAATTTCGATGGGATCCTCATAAAGCACGTTACCCTGCACACAACCTAGTCATAATGTCCTTACAGGCACGTCTTTTGATGGTTAGTACTGTTACTTGAATCTTTTTTTGTGAATATTTGAGACCATAGAATTTCTCAAAATTGCTATCTATTAAGTCCATTGTTCACCAGAGCCCAAAAAGGAATACCGGACATTTTTTCATGAGCTACAATGGCGTCCTCTCTCTAAGTTTTACTCGTCTTACTTGCTAATTCATTTTATAAACGACATTTTGTTCCTTTTTTAAAAGTCACTTATTTATTCTTCTCAGCGAGGTTTTTGAATCAAAAGGGACATTCGATCCATCAAAAATTTTGGGACCCTTCAACCCTTCAAAATTCGACAGGCAAGGTGAAGACCGGATAGATCGGCGTTGATCGCTTCCCCAAGGACGCGCCATGCAATCGTTTTCCATTCAGAATCACAGAGGGATGGTAGAAGACTGGAGACCGAAGATAACTCAGGGAACTGTGGTCATCCATTTCACCTTACACTGTAGCGCAGGGCGCAATAATGGTAAAAGAAGGAATGAATCAAGCACTTCAAGCGTTATAATTATTTTTGTTTTGAAATATTTAATATAGTTTTAAATATTTGTCTTACATCTACAAGTCTCAAAGAGAGTTCTACCCTCTAGAAGGGTACCTTATTCTAGCCGGGAGATCCTCAAAAGCTTAGGAAATGGCAGGCCCTTCAAACGTTTCTTGTTCGCTTGATGGACTTGAACCTCCTCAATCAGCTCATATCTATTTATGGGTAGTGTCCCGCTACCTCCGTGATCACCAGATTATCCAATGGCTGCCGTTGACTGCTAGATGAGCTGTGCAAGTGCTCGAGATGCTGGTGTCAGTCGGCTAATTGGCTGGTCTGCTGGCGTTTAACCATCACTATCAGTCTTTCATGGCAATCGGATTGCGTGGCGCGGCTTTGGATCCTCGCAAAAGGGCCTCATTAGCTGGTTGGACGCACACCCGCTCGCCAAGTAACTCACGCAATCTCGAAGCGTCGACGAGGAATGTCGAAGTGGTGCCTTCACCAGAGCCCAGATTCATCATCTATACACCCCAGTGGTACATAGCGCTGCTGACACCCTCACGGTCGAGCGATCGATCCTCATCCGGAGCAACCAAGCCTCCCATCCCTTCGGGGTCTGGTAAATTGATACCAGGCTTGTTTGGGTGCAGCGACTGGCTCCACAAGTCACTTGGCCAAGTACGCATTCACGATGCCACTACGATTCTGAATGGAAGACGAGTGCGTGGCGCGTACTTAGGGACCGACCAAGGTCGATGCCTTTACTTCTACCTTACCTTTAATTTGCGGTACGTTCGCTAACCTAGGCTGAAGTAGGATTTATTCTAACTCTACTGTCAGAAAATTAGCAAAGAAAATGAAAAATATACAACTCGGATGATCGAGGCGAGAGTTCGAAATCGGCCTGAGCCACAATTTTTGCCACTTCGCGTCTAGCCCAATTCTGAAGCGAAGAAAAATAACCAGAACGTGGCGCGTCCTTAGGGGACTGATCAACGTCGATTCCTTTGTTTTTTAATTATTTATTTATTTGTTCTCTCCGATATCAGAATCGGAGAGGAAGGAGTAAGAAATTCGTGGCGTATGGTCGGACTTATTGTTAAGGGACCAAAACAAAGAAATGGCTCCAACAAAAAAAAACGAGTTCGAACAACAGGCAGCCGAAACTAATGACATAACAAAGAACACAGAACATTAGCAGAAAATGCCATGATTTTATTTTCACAAAAGGTGATCACCATTATTTTTAGATAAAGCCAAACTACCCTAGTCTCGGGGAAATTTCGTTTCCCCGAGACTAGGGTAGTTTCGGGGTATCGGGCAAGGTTTCGGATTGTACGATTCGAATGGCGATCGCGCGGTTTTCGGACGTCGTTCCGTGCTGCCGCTGTGGTCACCGGCTATTGAACACCGAGGCCGACGGCAAACCGATGAAAGGCGTAGGAAAACAGAAGAAATACGCGGTGTTCTGAGTCATGGTGGTCAGCCAGTGCGCTTGGTGGCGACGAGGGGAAGGAGCGGAATCTGCAACGGACATACCCACGCAACTTCCCTTCCCCCTTGGGCTAACTAACGATTGTAAGACAGAGCTGAACCGGTTCTCGGCGTTGTTTGGACATTAGGAAGTCGTATGAGATGGAATTGAATGAGTAATGATTCTGTTCCAAATTTCTACTTTTTCTTTGGAGAATTATGATTTTATGAAAACTTCGCGTTAATTTGAATTACTATATTTACTTATCTTACTTTCATTTGGCAGATTTATTTATTTATTTATTTATCATTACATCTCTAAATATGGATCTGCTATCAAACATGAAAAATGTTAGTTAAACAAAATAAACTAATAAGAATTGGGAAAAAGTACGATTCTACTTCCATCACCGCGTTTTTACGCATTTCTGCTACGTATACTATTTTAATTATTTAAAGTTTCTGTCGCTCAGATTCGAAAAACAACAAACTATTAAAGAATATATAGATCGGCAAGAATTGAAACGGTGAGCTCCGTCACTGAATCAATTTAAAATATTGACGCAAAAATAAGAAAAAAACGTGCAGTTAATTTTTTCGTCAATATTTTAAATTAATTCAGTGACGGAGCTCACCGTTTGTATTCTTGCCGATCTTTATTCTTTAATAGTTTGTTGTTTTTCGAATCTGAACAGAGCTTCGCTGAGGCGGCAGAAGCTTTGAATAATCAAAATGGCATAGCAGAAATACGTAAAAAACGCGGTGATGAAAGTAGAATCTTACTTTTTCCCAATTTTTTATTTTTTTTGTTTAACTAAGATTTTTCGTTATTTTATAGCAGATCCATATTTAAGGGTGTAATAATAAATAAATAAATCCGCTAAATTATAGGAACAGCTGGACCCTTCAAGAAGAGGGCTTATTGGAGGCAGTCGACAAAGAGAGGGCCAAAAACGAAGGCAAAAACAACGACAACAATTATATGATGAGGTGAGCGGCTTATTTGTAAGCCAGAAAAAACTAGAAATATTAGCGAAAATTGTCCGCGTCTTCGGTGCCGCCGGCGGAATGTCAATCAGACGGTTGGGGGCGGGACCCCGGGGGAGGGGCCGGGGACGACCCCGTCCCCCCTCCCCCGTCCCCCGTTTGTGTTCGACTAATGATCCGTGCCCAACGTCTTTACCACCAGTCAAAATTTCGAAGAACAATAGCCGTCTGACAAGGTCATTTGGGATTTACAACGCTTTACAATGCGGGAAATTACGAAAAAATAATAAAAAAACAGTGAATCATTGAGAATTACAAAGCTCATTGATTTCTTTTGGTTGTTCGGTTTTTTCTTCGTTTTTTTGTTCAATGTGAGGAGCAATCAAATTGGTTGGTGCTGTAGTGGTGGTGTTAGAATTGTCACGAAAAAGATGGCTTAGGCGGGATACGAACCTTCGTTTGGGGTCTGCATAGGGCACAGCGATGTTACAGCCCTGCTTCGTTGAGGCGGCAAAATCGTTAAATAATTAAAATGGTATGCGTAGCAGAAATACTTAAAAACGCGGTGATGGAAGTAGAAATTTATTTCAATTTTTCATTATTTTATTTTAATATATTTTATATAGTTTGCAGGGTATTTTATATGGGATTTGTAATGGCAGCCAGTGGGGGCGGGAGCCCTGATGCTTAACCTGAGACAAATTGAGTATAGGGTAGCGGCTGGGTCACTTATGCGACCCAAAGTGGGCGTGGCCTAATATCTGCGTTCTCTTTTAACGTTGGTAGAGCAGGTGTTGCTAGCAGCAAGCAAAAACACTTCCGAAAACAACAGAAACGTTCTTAGGATAAGATGGTTTTCATTACGATCACGGACCGGGCCGTTGGGAAAATCTCGAGAATGACGCTGAAATTTTACTGCTTTGCTGCCGAGTATGAATGGGCCCTATGGTATCCCTAACGTGAATTTTTGAGAGATTTCCATCGTATTTCGTTGCAAAAAAGACTCGTTTACCACGGACCCGTTGATTAGCATTATCGGAGAAAAGAGTGTGGCCAGCGCAGCCATACAACCGCGAACAGCGCCGAAGATTCACCGAATTGTACTCAGAATGAAACACCGGCGTTACTGTTATTAGAGGCATGTTCCCATCCGTTCCGTATATATCGAGAAATCCTATAGTTGGTTGTCCACGGGTGGACAATGAAGCAGTGTTGGTTGAGCAGCGATGAAACAGTGTTGGCTGAACAGAAGAGCACTGTTGTTGTTTTATCACTGCTTTCAGCGCTCTTACTATAGTTGGTTATCCAGCAGAAGAGCTGAGCAGAGGAGCATCGTTGCTGTGCTATTCCTACCTTCAGTGCCTTATTACACTTGGCAACTCCATTCCAGTGATAGCGACTCGATCTCATAAACCCCATGGTTTAACAGTGCTGAATAATCACCGAATTTGTACTCAGGATGAAACACCTGCGTTATTGTTACTTGAGGCATGCTCCTATAGCTCGTTATCCACAGGAGGGCAATGAAACAGTGTTGGTTGTGCAGAAGAGCAGGGATGCTGTTTTATCACTGCTTTCAGCGGTTCTACTGTAGTTAGATATCCACTGTAGGACAATGAAGCAGTGATGACTGAGCAGAAGAGCATTGGTGCTGTTTTATCACTGCTTTCAGCGGTTTATCACAGTTGGTAACTCCATTTCACTGATCGCGACTCGATCTCATGAACCGCATGTTGCAGACACCATCGCTTGGTTAGGGGTGCAGCGTGCATGTGCCAGAGAGCGTTGTTTTTGGTAAGAGTGAAAAGCGCGTGAGAACAGTAGAGAGCGCGGCCTCGGCGGAGAGCTGAAGTCAGAGTAAACAGCAGTGAGCGCGGCCTTCGAGGAGGGCCAGGGTGAAAAGCATGCAATAGCGTGTCTCGGGAGGAGTGCCCGATTATTATATACGGAACGGAGTACTACTCTGTAGAAGCATCACTAAATGCTTGTGAATTTGTAAACCTACGAATTTCCGAAAAATCCAGCGTAAACCTCCGATTTTTCGAAAAATCCAGTCAAAGAGCGGCTTCGCCGCTACGAATTTCTCTGTAGAAGCATCACTAAATGCTTGTGAATTTGACTGAAGCGTAAACCTCCGATTTTTCGAAAAATCCAGTCAAAGAGCGGCTTCGCCGCTCTTTGACTGGGCCGCGTGAGTACTACTCTGTAGAAGCATCACTAAATGCTTGTGAATTTGACTGAACCTAGCGGTAAACCTACGAATTTCCGAAAGATCCAGCGTAAACCTCCGATTTTTCGAAAAATCCAGTCAAAGAGCGGCTTCGCCGCTCTTTGACTGGGCCCGTGAGTACTACTCTGTAGAAGCGTCACTAAATGCTTGTGAATTTGACTGAACCTAGCGGTAAACCTACGAATTTCCGAAAAATCCAGCGTAAACCTCCGATTTTTCGAAAAATCCAGTCAAAGAGCGGCTTCGCCGCTCTTTGAAACGTGAGTACTACTCTGTAGAAGCATCACTAAATGCTTGTGAATTTGACTGAACCTAGCGGTAAACCTACGAATTTCCGAAAAATCCAGCGTAAACCTCCGATTTTTCGAAAAATCCAGTCAAATAGCGGCTTCGCCGCTCTTTGACTGGGCCGCGTGAGTACTACTCTGTAGAAGCATCACTAAATGCTTGTGAATTTGACTGAACCTAGCGGTAAACCTACGAATTTCCGAAAGATCCAGCGTAAACCTCCGATTTTTCGAAAAATCCAGTCAAAGAGCGGCTTCGCCGCTCTTTGACTCGTGAGTACTACTCTGTAGAAGCATCACTAAATGCTTGTGAATTTGACTGAACCTAGCGGTAAACCTACGAATTTCCGAAAAATCCAGCGTAAACCTCCGATTTTTCGAAAAAAATGAGCGGCTTCGCCGCTCTTTGACTGGGCCGCGTGAGTACTACTCTGTAGAAGCATCACTAAATGCTTGTGAATTTGACTGAACCTAGCGGTAAACCTACGAATTTCCGAAAAATCCAGCGTAAACCTCCGATTTTTCGAAAAATCCAGTCAAAGAGCGGCTTCGCCGCTCTTTGACTCCGTGAGTACTACTCTGTAGAAGCATCACTAAATGCTTGTGAATTTGACTGAACCTAGCGGTAAACCTACGAATTTCCGAAAAATCCAGCGTAAACCTCCGATTTTTCGAAAAATCCAGTCAAAGAGCGGCTTCGCCGCTCTTTGACTGGGCCGCGTGAGTACTACTCTGTAGAAGCATCACTAAATGCTTGTGAATTTGACTGAACCTAGCGGTAAACCTACGAATTTCCGAAAGATCCAGCGTAAACCTCCGATTTTTCCTCAAAGAGCGGCTTCGCCGCTCTTTGACTGGGCCGCGTGAGTACTACTCTGTAGAAGCATCACTAAATGCTTGTGAATTTGACTGAACCTAGCGGTAAACCTACGAATTTCCGAAAAATCCAGCGTAAACCTCCGATTTTTCGAAAAATCCAGAGCGGCTTCGCCGCTCTTTGACTGGGCCCCGTGAGTACTACTCTGTAGAAGCATCACTAAATGCTTGTGAATTTGACTGAACCTAGCGGTAAACCTACGAATTTCCGAAAAATCCAGCGTAAACCTCCGATTTTTTTTCGCCGCTCTTTGACTGTGAGTACTACTCTGTAGAAGCATCACTAAACTCGATTATTATATACGAATTTCGAAAAATCCAGCGTAAATCGAAAAATCCAGTCAAAGAGCGGCTTCGCCGCTCTTTTGAGTACTACTCTGTAGAAGCATCACTAAATGCTTGTGAAACTGAACCTAGCGGTAAACCTACGAATTTCCGAAAAATCCAGCGTAAACCTCCGATTTTTCGAAAAATCCAGTCAAAGAGCGGCTTCGGAACGGATATATTTTGTAGGGTATTTCATAAGAGATTGTAATGGCAGCCAGTGGGAGTAGGTACTACTCTGTAGAAGCATCACTAAATGCAGAATTACTCGCATCAAAATTGCGTAAACCTCCGATTTGAGGATTTCGGGTCCAGCGTAAACCTCCGATTTTTCGAAAAATCCAGTCAAAGAGCGGCTTCGCCGCTCTTTGCGGCTACTCTGTAGAAGCATCACTAAATGCTTGTGAATTTGGGTCACATGTGCGTAAACCTCCGATTTTTTCGAAAAATCCAGTCAAAGAGCGGCTCGCCGCTAGAAGTACTACTCTGTAGAAGCATCACTAAATGCTTGTGAATTTGACTGAACCTAGCGGTAAACCTACGATTTGACTTTAAACCTACGATTTTTCGAAAAATCCAGAATTTCCGAAAAATCCAGCGTAAACCTCCGATTTTTCGAAAAATCCAGTCAAAGAGCGGCTTCGCCGCTCTTTGACTCCGTGAGTACTACTCTGTAGAAGCATCACTAAATGCTTGTGAATTTGACTGAACCTAGCGGTAAACCTACGATTTTCGAAAAATCCAGCGTAAACCTCCGAAGCGGCTTCGCCGCTCTTTGGTGTAGAAGCATCACTAAATGCTTGTGAATTTGACTGAACCTAGCGGTAAACCTCCGATTTTTCGAAAAATCCAGTCAAAGAGCGGCTTCGCCGCTCTTTGACTGGGCCCCGTGAGTACTACTCTGTAGAAGCATCACTAAATGCTTGTGAATTTGACTGAACCTAGCGGTAAACCTACGATTTTTCGAAAAATCCAGCGTAAACCTCCGATTTTTCGAAAAATCTCAGTTTAGAGCGGTAAACCTACTTCGCCGACGTGAGTACTACTCCGTCACTAAATGCTTGTGAATTTGACTGAACCTAGCGGTAAACCTACGATTTTTGACTGGGCCCCGTGAGTTACTATTCTGTAGAAGCATCACTAAATGCTTGTGAATTTGACTGAACCTAGCGGTAAACCTACGAATTTCCTACGAAAAATCCAGCGTAAACCTCCGATTTTTCGAAAAATCCAGTCAAGTGGGCGGCGGCTTCGCCGCTCTTTGACTGTTGGTAGAGCTGTAGAAGCGTCACTAAATGCTTGTGAATTTGACCGTGAGTACTACTCTGTAGAAGCGTCACTAAATGCTTGTGAATTTGACTGAACCTAGCGGTAAAAAATCCAGTCAAACAGCTTCGTAAATCACCGTTTGCCGTATATATGTAGTGAGAAGAAGGGTGGTGGTTGCGGAGACTCGTTTACCACGGACCCGTTGATTAGCATTATCGGAGAAAAGAGTGTGGCCAGCGCAGCCATACAACCGCGAACAGCGCCGAAGATTCACCGAATTACTCAGAATGAAACACCGGCGTTACTGTTATTAGAGGCATGTTCCCATCCGTTCCGTATATATCGAGAAATCCTATAGTTGGTTGTCCACGGGTGGACAATGAAGCAGTGTTGGTTGAGCAGCGATGAAACAGTGTTGGCTGAACAGAAGAGCACTGTTGTTGTTTTATCACTGCTTTCAGCGCTCTTACTATAGTTGGTTATCCAGCAGAAGAGCTGAGCAGAGGAGCGGCCGCATCGGTCAGGTTCGAGCGCTGGCCGTTTGCTGGCGCCTGATGACGACCACCAACGGCCATCTCGCAATGCAATAAAAATCGACGATGAGGCGACGGGGCGACTACCGGAAGGAAGCGTCATCAGTGGTGAAACTTGCGGATTGATGGATGCCGGATACCCGATAAACCCAACGAGGAAACCGATGGAAGGTATGGAGTACGAGGCAACGCCCGGATCCCACGGAAGCCGTACGTCGACGTCGTTCAATTAGCGAAAGTGAGTATTCCGACTACCGACGAAAATATGCGACGGCTGAGTAGCTTTTGAGAAGACGACGACTTTTTGGACCGCAGGAAGGAAAACATCCTGCTGATGCAATGGAATAATGTGGAATTAGAGAACTGGACTCGCAACATATCAATTCCCAAAGAGAAATCCTTAAGAATTATCTAAAATTTCCGAGGATTTCTTGATGAAAAATCGGGATGGAACCTTACCTAGTTGTGGAAATTTTCATTTCCGTCACTAGGAAAGAATCATCAGATTTTTCGTATTGATTTTGTCCATGGCTGATATGACAAATGAAGAAACTGAAAAGCAAGTGCACGGAAGTCGGGGAACCCCTGAGGCACCTTCTATCAGGTTGAGTGATAAGTCATCAGACATTTGCAAACGTTCAAATCGAATTCGAATTTCCTGCCAACGAAAGCGCCGATCAAAACGGCTAAGGTATCAATCGATAGAGGGAGAATAGCCCTACAAATTGGTTCACTGCTTTCCCTTTGATAAAATTGCTAACTGCTACAATGGCTCCGGAATTCATCCCGTCCGAATCGCGTATTCGGAACGTCATGCTTTTCCTCTTCCTATCTGGCCAAAATGTGAATCATTTTCACAGAACTCCAGGAAAGCTTGAGTAGATGATGGTTTGCGAAGTTCTGATGGGGTATCCGGCCTTGCCTTGAACGGAGATTACCTAATCCATTGAGGAGTTCGTTCTGGCACGGCTTTTCTTTGCCCTAAAGGAGAAGATTTCTGGAGAACATGCTAAGCCTGCCGAATATGAGCTCTTAAAGGATCACTTCCCCACGATTTTTTCGGACTTTGAGAGAGGAATCGAACGATCAGTGGAGTCAGCTCACTTAATCTCTGGCCACTCAAAGGAGCCGTTATTGAAGCGATTGCAGTGATCAGGATGAGCTCAAAAGAAAAAGGCAGAAAGAGAATGAAGAGCCTGTGCGAGAGTTGACACTGCCGTTACCGGTTCCAGCTCCGATTTACCAATGTCATGCGATTCGAACAGGATACATCACTCAAATGGAGGTGGTGCACGGGAAAAGGGCATTCAGGTGACCGGTGCATGCAATTATATAGCGAGCGGGTGGTCGGTGGTGGTGGTAACCAAAACCCTGCAATTCGACTCGCCCATACCGCTTACGTCTCGCCGGCCACAATCGGGAAACTCCACGCCCTCCACGTGCATATTGTATACATATGGTGACCGCGTCAAAAGGATAACTTTGGATCAAATAAACAATGATAACAATCGGAGCTAATGGCAACATATGCTAAACATATTGACACCGGCCAATGTTCAGCTAGAACTCTCCCTAACCCTTCCAAAATCGAGGGGTTAGACAGAGTACTAGAGGGACACGTGGTGAGGAGTAAAAGGCGCTACTGACAGCCACAAGGTCGGGAGGTCGATACCAACACGAGCTAACCAAGGCTTCCATCCCTCCGAGGTCGGGTAAATTGGCATCAGACTCCTCTGGGAAGGCGGTTGTATAGGTCAAGAATGAATTCACCATGCCTCTACGATTCTGAGTGAAATGCGAGTGCATGGCGCGTTCTGAGGGGACTGATCAACGCCGACCATTTCACCTTTACCTTTCGACTTCTTTTTACCTAACTACGGTACCGGACATGCCCGTTTGATCACTTCTGGAAAAAGACGCTTTGGAGCGTTCCAAAGCGGGATTTTCAATAACTTTGTTGAAACTCAATTATTTGTAAAAACGTACATATATTTGAGCTCAGCGGCTCGAGCTCTATGGACTGGTATTCAAAGATCGGTATCGACCAGGCGAGTTTTTAGGGGTCGGCAAAAGGGGCCATATTGTACCGATCTTTGAATACCAGTCGATAGAGCTCGAGCTGCTGAGCTCAAATATTTGTATATTTTTACAAATAATTGAGTTTCAACAAAGTTATTGAAAAAACCGGTTTCGAACGCTCCTGAGCGGCTTTCCCGGGAAGTGATCCTGGAAGTGATCGAAAGACATGTCCAGCTGTATTAAAGATTAGAATGACTAGTCAACACCAAAGACTAAATGCTGCTGTGAGACCTTATAAATTAGGCAATAAAAGCCTATAAAAAATGAAAACCCTGGTGGTAACCACAACAAGTTGGCATATTGCCTCCAATAGCGCGGGTTATCGCCTTTCCCATTACTCACAAGATCTGCAAGAGTTCGCCACGAGTAATTCGTTCGCGTGGACATAAAACTTTATATGGACAGCGATCTCTGGACCGAGCAGCCTAACACGTTCCCGGTCAACAAGAATATTAGCTGACCACAGCCATTTTTCACAATATTTTTGAGCAAATAAGAAATAAATTAGAAAATCTGTCCCTTTGAAGTTTGCCTATGGATGTAGTTCATCTAATGATAAAGGCAGTAGTTTGAAAAGCAAGGCGCTGAAGGGTCGGAGCGGGCACAAAAAGGGGCGGGCGGTGAGAGGATGAGAGTTTTACGAATGTTCACACCCCGTTACCTTCACTTTTGATGTCATCCGATGATTCCACAGTTGCCACCAGCTGTCCCAGTTCGCCTGACTGAATTCGAGGATTGTTCTCGGCGATTGAGAGGGCTGCTGGATCGCGCCATGATACAGCTAACCTTCCAATCGCCGAGGCGACGGGTGCCTATCCCTTTCCACCTGAGATCACCCCGACCTACTAATCGTCGCCAGTCATTGCATCGAGAGAGGACAATTAACTGCTGGTGGCTGGCTGATGTCTATCCGAACAGAGGTGCGAGAACTACATCGATATACCGGCCATAAACGCCCCACTGTGAATCGCTCCCCGAACTCTCGTCCGACCCTATTCTGCGACAGCTATCGGCTGTAAAAAAGACAAATTAGTCCTTAATCGGACAGTGACCAGTCGGCTGATGTGGTGCACTCCGTTGAAGGACGAAAACATTCACCTTTTAGTGTCCGTACCCGAATCAAGTACGGGCACCAAAAACCATATGGACATACCCACTTGGGTAACCCGTCACGAATCTCCTCTGCTTAGACGATCCTCTAGGATTTTTCTATTTCATCTTCTTGTTCTTGAGCACGACTTCTCTCAGCGAAGTCGATGAAGAAGTCAAGAAAGTAACTGAGCTCTAGAGAGCTGAAGTGTAATTGAATATGTATGGGTGAAAAGGCTGACGATTTTTTGCGACCGTGGAAAAAACGCCTCCCACCGGATGCCATTATCGCAATTCGTCTAGAAGGGCACAGCCATTTCTCTCTGCATCTGTATCATGTCCGTTCGATAGCACTTTGTTTCTGGTTTCGAAGGGAAAAAAGACGGAGATGGGTGTAGATATGTAATTATTGAAACATCCCATTAGGGAGAGTTGATCTTTTGGCGACGGATATTTGCAGGAAAAACCTTCTATCTAGATCCAGAAAGCTCAGCAGGGGCATTGGCGACTTGGAAAGACTGGAAAGATCCTCGATAGTCAAGAAAGAAGAGAAAAGGAGGAAAGGAGGAATGAAAGGGTGAATAAGAGTGACTGCTGGTCGAGATTCCTGACCGGACACCCCGTAGGTGCGAGGGACAAATGCGGGTGGTGATTTCAATTTACGGCAACCTGTCATTATGTGGCCAGAGAGCAGAGCACTTATAATCACATGGAATAGCACGCATAGGCGTTTATGCTAACGAGCATAATTGCCCAACACCACCATCAGCACCAGCTCCGGCCGCCGATGGAACGCCTTCCACTCTCGCCGAGGCTTTTTGAATTCTTCGAGGGCAAGGATGAGAATAAAAATCATTAGAGCCCTGAACATGTCTGCCTTTTGCCGTTACCGAAAAGAGAAGGACTTCCTACGAGTGTCGAACTTATGCTACACAAAACCAGTAAGGCTTCGGAATTTCAAGGATAAGGCTTCAAGAATCGTCTAAACTCTTGTAGTGGAATTATAGACGATCCATTTAACGATTCTTGAATTCCTATCCTCGAAATTACGAGATTTTTCTGGTTTAGTGTAGCGTAGGTTCGATACTCGTAGGAAATCCTTTTTTCGGTAAAGGCAAAACACAGACATGTTCAGGGCTCTAATGATTTATTCATTTAGTTAGCTACTGATTGATTTATTTACTACGTTGTTCAAATGGAGCACCGATGAACTAAGAGTAAAATACGGCAGATGTATTAAAGTCAGCAATAAAACGAACAAAAACATTGGTAACAATAAAAAAGAGTAACCATAACAATTTTAAAATCTAATTGTAAGGAGTTTCTTGGGTAGTGCCGGGTCTCTATTCTACCAGGTGTTAACCCAGGGTATAGATGAGGAAATTCAAAAGCTGTTTGCATTTCTAAGTTCACGATTGATTCGGACCTAATAAAATTGATATTTATTAAAATTCAAAAATTTTAAAATTCAAGCCAGTTTGGGGTTGGTAATCGATAGTGAGAATGGCTCCGACAAAGGGATCCGAATAAAAGTAATGCTATTCACATAATGACTTTACATAGTTTTTCTTTTATTCTATTTTCTCTACCTCCACTCGTTAGATGTAAAGCCGGAGATATAAAAATAAAGTGGTCGGTGTTGATCAGTCCTCTAAGGATGCGCCATGCACTCGTCTTACACTCGGAATCGTGCAACGCTTGGTTATACAGACCTGATATCCATCCCTCTGGGTATTAGTTGCATCTCATACCAATTCACCGCGCGCCTTGAGCAAAAGAAACCCGGTAAAAATGGGCAATGCTCGCAAAACAGAAAAGGGGAAGTAGGGTATTCTATAGAGAGATATAATTGGAGGTAATCGCCACAGTTTTCGGAGGAACAAGTACGGAATAAGATGTTTATTTTTACGTTGAAACACTTTCCATGCTGCTTTACGCTCTCCCTGCCTCTTCCGCAGGTTTCTTATCACTAAAAATACTTGATGATTATCAGTTTTGATGGATATGCGTGATCGCTTCTTTACGAATCGATCTTTAAGCAGCGAAAGGTTCAGGACGTTAGCTGAAAAAAAGCTGCGTGAAAAGAGCCCGAAAGAGGTCAATGCGTAGCGCATTGCGGACGGGCGCAATCATCGTCTGACAATCGGGGTTGGCGAGCGAGACGTTCTCCTTGGCTTTTCATTTTTTCGTCTTTTTCGTCGTCCGAAGCAACACCGCCTGCCTGCCAATGCCAAGGTCATCTAATCACATTGCGGAAATCGTCGTGATGAAACCAGAAAGCCCTGAAGATCAGCCAACCGATCGCCCGGTCAGAAGGCGAACGTGCTGATCATCAACGGAACCGGGCGCTAATTGTATGATCAGGCCGAACCGGCTTCGGTTATGATAGCGCTGATTGATCGCTGATATCAATTTTGATAACCTCAGACAACCTTTGCTGATGGAAGCGCTGCGGGTGGCACCGTTGAGGGTCATTCTACTCTCAACAAAGGTGAATAAACATCTCTCTGAGAAGGAAGGTGATGATCAAGAGGAATCGTTTGAGATAAGAAGAAGCTCAAGTTAGGAAAAAGATTCAGGTGTATTTTCTTCTAACGCGAAGGTGTAGTAATTGTCTAGTGACTTTTTAAAATTGATTTCTTGATTTCTTTATAATTTTCTAAATAAAACGGATAAATTCATCTTTTTCCTCTTCACAGCCGACCACTGACATTCTACCCTGATTAGTAGGTAGAACCCTGGTATCTACTAATCACGGTAGAATGTCAGTGGTCGGCTGTGAAGAGGAAAAGAAATGAAATTTTTTTTGTTTTGTTTAGAAAATTACCGAAAAATCAAGAAATCGATTTAAAAAATCACTGGGTAATTACTACACCTTTGCATTAAAAGAAGATGAAATTTTTTTAAAGAGCTGTGGCTGGGATAGTCTATTAGTAGAAGATGGCCTCCTTCATCTCTTTTTGTTTAGATAGTGAAGGTCCTCATGAAACTAGGAAAACCTGCAGTAGACGGGAGATATGCCGCACGCGACGTCGCGTTTCTTCGTTGACGCGTCGCGCGGCGATTTGTAAGACGGTGGAGAAGTCTATCAAATCATCATGGAGGAAACACTCTAAGGGAACCTTAGTCATTGTAGTTATTTTTTCAGTGTCCATAACCCCATGCCAATACCTCTGATCTAGAAATAAGTGGTGACATGATGGAGATTTGAAATGGGACCGAGAACGTTGCTAAGCGAAGTATTAGGAAGAGCAATAATTAGCTTCAAAAATCCTGATACCCTACGATTTGTCGCCTTATAAGAAAAGTTGAACTTTAAAATGTCACTTTTTCTGGTAGTGTTTCTGCCTTGTTAGGCTTCAATAATCGTCTGATTCTCTCTGATTTGCAGAATTTGCAAACATGGATGGCTGAGGCGGAAGTCAGATTCACAATCAGATACCGAATTGGGCTCAATTTTGGCTCGAAGCCGATTCGAATTTTTCTTCTCAACTTCCGGAGAGCGGACGGCCGCGAACAAATGGGTAAGCTGGACTTTTTCTTTTTCGCTTTCTTTTTTTTAATTTCAACTTTTGAAAATTTCATTTGCTATCTAGAAGACTTCCGTCTAGGGAGGTATAGTGTTCTCACAGAGGTGCTAAAAATTATAACTGATAATATTTGTTCAAGTTATTAGGTGATACATTGATAAGAGGCGCTGCTGACACCCGCACGGTCGAGCGATCGATCCTGGCTCAGGCTGACCACGCCGTCCATCCCTCCGGGGTTGGGTAAATTGGTACCAGACTTGTCTGGGAAGGTAAAAACGCTGGACTGGCTCCCTTGCGTCTCGCATAAGCCAAATACGCGTTCACCATGTCTCTACGATTTTGAATGGAACACAAATGCGTGGCGCGATCCTAACGGGACCGGGCAGCGTTTACCTTTACCTTTACCTTTTTTTTCGTACGTATGGAACGAAAAAGAAAAAATTGAATGGATGTTCGTCTTGCATTCCAAAATTTGATTGGTTTGTGCTGTTATGAAAACGTTTGCGACCTTCGAAATCTCGTACGTTTCGTTAACCGCACACGGCGTAATTGCTATGTGCAGGTTTACGAGGAGTATTCACTTCAGCTAATGGTATGGTTTCCCAAAAAATCTAACCAGACGGGATTTTCTCGACCATAATTAAGGCAAGACTATCGGGTTCCGAAGTGTGTCCAAGTAGGAGTTGGGTCCTGTTATAGTTTCCTGTTTTCTCTAATTGCTAGTAGTAGTTTGATGGGAAACTATAAAGCGAAATGGTGTTGGGGTACTGTATTGCGTTACTATTCGAGTGGGGAAAGGGAAACTCATCTAGTTCCGTGGATTGTGTATACGCCATGCGTTTGAGTTTTTCCTCTTTTGGATAGAATTAGTTTTGGAAGAGGACACTCTTCACTACCCCTTAGTAATAGAAAGAGAATGGAACGGTGCATTTTTATAGTTGAATCATGTAGGTTGCGCCATGCCTTTGCCTACTTTTCGGAATAGTAGAGGGTTCCAAGGTACATAGGTAAAGGTGTTGGTACATCATAGGTAAAGATAAAATGGTCGGCGTTGATCAGTCATCTAATTGTAAGGGTGCGCCGTGCAGTCGTAATTGATTCACAATCGCAGATTCATGATGAATGTGTATTTGACCTATACTTTCGGGGCCAGCTACTATACCAAATCAGTGTCTCTGCCTCTCCAAATAAGTCTGGTATCAATTTACCCTACCATGGAGGGATGGAATTCTTGCTTAGCCAGGGCGAGGATCGATCGCTCGATCGTGCGGGTGTCAGTAGCGCCGCTTACCACTACACATCATACTACGATTTACTGAACATTAAAGTAAGCGAAATGCTTGCTGGTCTCCGGCAGGGATCGAACCCTATGAGCGGTTCAAAGAAGTGTCTCTAAAGCACTTGGTCGACTGTCCTCTTTGAATTTCCTTTTTCTTTAATCTCCTAAATTTACGGTTTTAAACAAAATAAAAATAGAAATCGCAGAAGAAACAATGCTTATGATGCTCCCTATTACCCCTGGCTACATGGACGCTTTTGGAAAAAGGATTAGTGATATGTTTATTGTGCTAGCACGCATTTAAATGGCGTAAAAATCAATAAAATAAAATATCGATTTTGGTTAGGCTCATTGATGAACTCACTCCTCTTCTGGGTTTGTTAAGGAAGTGAATGAGGAATGAGTGAGAAGATAAAGCTCCAAGAGGATTCTGGAACTAGCGGATGATGGCCAAGTGAACTGAACGGTGTGAGAATGAGATAGGCTGGGAGGTGATAGCAGCATGTGTAGCAGAAAACCAGAGCTTGTTGCCGAGCTCGTTCAACCTAGTGATCGAAGCCGAAAAACGACTGAGATCCGACGGCATGGCGTAGAAAAAGCGGCGCTCGGAACGCTGTCATGTTGTCGAGTGATGATGCGATGCGTTCCCACCTCGCTTTCTCAGCACATTTACCAGCTAACGTGACTGGGAATGAGCGGAGGGGAAAAAGCCCGTAGTAACGGGTCTGAGAGATGGGGAAGCGGAGGTCCAGGATAGCTGCTATAGTCGGTTTTCGTGTAGCCGCTCGTGGTACAGTGGTAAGAAGCGCTGCTGTCACCCACACGTTCGAGTGATCAATTCTGCCCGGGCTAACCAAGCCTTCCATCCCTCTGGGGTCGGGTAAATTGGTACCAGACTTGTCTGGGAAGGTAAAGACACTGACCTAGTATAGCGGCTGGCCCCGCAGGTCATTGAATAGGCCAAATACGCATTCACTATGCCTCTACGACTTGAATGAAGCACGAATGTGGCGGCGCGTCCTCAGGAACTGTTCAACGCCGGCACCTTTACCTTTTACCTTTTACCCGATGATCAAAAATTTCAGTTGCCATAGAATTTCATTCAAAATTTCCCCATTCACCGAGAAATTCATGTCATTTACATATAGTGCGCTTCAGTCTCGCTTAGAAGCCTTCGGAGCATGAGGCTTCGTTGTTTTCTACCGTGGTATTTGCTATTGGGATAGGCTGTTCACCGCTACGAGGTTGGGTAAAATGATAGCAGACCTTGTCTGTTACGGTAAAGGCACTGATTTGGTATAGCGGCTGACCACCGTAAGTCATTGTACAGACCAAACCCGCTTTCACCATGCCTTTACCTAATCCTTTGGGGACTGATCATTGCCGAGCCCTTTACCTTAACCTTCTACCTTTTACCTTTTACCAATAAGGGCTGAACCAGCACTTCAGAATATTTAGAGGCGGTATAATCAGTTGGCGGTATAATCAGTTCATTTGTATTTTTATTTATTTATTTATTTGTTTATTTATTTAACTACGTCCGAGGACGCACCAAAAACAAAACCAGACAGAAACACACTTAAAAAGAAAACTAAACTCCAAAACACAACAGCGCAGAACATAATATAGAACCCTAAACAGATACAATTTAATAAAATATTACATCAACTCAGAGAATATCCGATGGAAAAAGATAAACGCCTCAGGCTCGTCCTGCATTTGACCCTAATTAATTCAACGCTCGTGAGCCGAGAAGGTCATCGGAGGGTTAAAAGAAGCAAATATACAGAAAATACTTGTAACATTATAAAGCATAATCGAAAGTAACAAAAAATGTAACAGTGGTAAATTAGCATTCAAAGATAAACAGCTCCTAAACAGCTCCTGTATTATTTCTAATATTTATTCTCTGTTAATTTGTTGTCTCGTTCGTTTTAGAACAACATTGTTTTTGCCCCAACTTGATTTTTTGATCAGCAGCACATTGTATCCAAGGATGTAATGATAAATAGATAAGGTAAAGGGATAGGTCCCCTAGGGACGCGCCGCGCATTCGTCTTCCATTCGGAATCATAGAGGCTCCCTGAATGCGTATTTGGCCTTTGCAATGACTTGCGGGGCCAGCCACTATACCAAGTCAGTGCTTTTACCTTCCCAGACGAGTCTGGTACCAATTTACCCGACCCCAGATGGACGGTAGGCTGGGTTAGCCCAGGCGAGGGTCGATCGCTCGACCTTTTGAGTGTCAGTAGCGCGTCTTACCACTGCACCACGCGCCCCTAAAGAGAAATATCACGCTCATTTTCAAGTGGATTGTTAGAGGAAATTGTTCTAAGAGAGAAGGAACCAGAAAGGGCATCGAACGAGTCGTTCATAATTGGCGACACAAGTGCGGACGCAGTTCATGCATAGCTTATCGCCCCTTAGATGCCATCTTCGATTGAATTCGAGAAACAGAGGCGTAGCTGGACTAAATTACTGAAAAATTGCAAAAATCCCTTTAAATTTTGTGAGGGTAAATATAATAGTTGAAATTAAGTACAACAGGTGGAATTGCGGAAACAAGTGGAGGAGTGTAACGTGTATCACAACCGGCGTTGCTAGGCGATGATTTGCAGATCCCCCGAGGCTACAAGAGAATAAATTAAGACCGAGTCTGCAAGAGAGATGTTCTCAACAACATGAGAAAAAGCCACTATCCCTGCTCAGAGTGCTTCGCCCGAGTCCTTTGGTTTTTTTCGGAGGAACAGAGGCTTTTCTCAAATAAATATTGTTGTTTGACCCAACCTCAAAATAAATTATCGCAGTTAGGAACAGTTCATTAGAAATGGCTGACAGTTCCAAGCGATTCATCACGCTTTCGCCCAAGGAATCCGCCGGTGAACAGCCAAAATGATGGATCGCTTGCTCGTTCGTTCGGATGGTCGTTGTATACAATGCTTTTTAGTCAGCACTGCTGGACATGTGCTGAACCTTTAGGATTGGTGAAATTTTTACTAAATTTAATGAAAAGCAAAATTGAGCTGAATTACAGTTATAGTTGACGGAGGTGCCGATGAATGAGCTGGGAACTGTCCAGATGGAGAACTAACGGAGAGACTGTGTGGGCGTGGTTGTGCAGTGGGCGGGGTTACGGCAATTCCAAAGTTAGCGGTGAGTATTAGGTGTCAGTTATCAGTTCAGCACGACTTGTGGTCTAGCCTGTAGAAATGGGTAAGGGTATGAGGGTAGCTTCTGGTTCCCGCACTGGAGCCCCTCCCGGACGGGTTACTTTGTGGACGAGTTTCCCGGGTGGACGGGTCGAGAGATATGAGATCTATTCCGATATTTTCCCATTTCCAATGCGAATACTCAGCGTTACCAACGTTACCTCGCCTGTGCTAACCAAGCCTACCGTCCATCCGGGGTAAGGTAAATTGGTACCAGACTCGTCTGGAAAGGTAAAGACACTGACTTGGTATAGTGGCTGGCCCCCGCAAGTCATTGCAAAGGCCAAATACGCATTCAGGGAGCCTCTACGATTCCGAATGGAAAACGAATGCGCGGCGCGTCCTTAGGGGACCTATCGACGCCGATACCTTTACCTTTGTCTTATCTATTTATCATTACATCTTTGAATATGATGTGCTGCTGAACAAAGAAGCAAGTTGGGGTAAAAACAATGTTGTTCTAAAACGAACGAGACAACAAATTAACAGAGAATAAATACTAGAAATTATACAAATGAAGAGACCTGCCAACTGATTATACCTTCTCTAAAGATTCTGAAGAGCTGGAACGGTTCTAACTATGGAAAATATCGGGAGAAGCTATGGGTGACCGTCTGGAAATTTTTGAAAGAAAATCAAAATTAAAATCGACCAGTGCAACTGACAGTGCAATACATATTTGACAAGGGAATTACTGAACAGTAAACATACTATGAGGGAACTTGTTGTGAATAGTTTCCGTGTATATGTTTATTTATTTATTTATTTATTCACACGGACATTGTCGCGCTAAAAATACGGCGCAGTGAACCAGTACAATCATGCAGAGTTGATGAGAGATTAACCATAACAAAGGAAGTTTAGTAGAGACGTAAAAGTAATTAAAAGGTGCGCGCCTTCACAGGCTATATCTCAGGGTTTATCGGGTTTTACCAATGATGAATGTGGTCTCCAGGTCACCCATGCTCGACTGAAAGACCTAAAGGTCTACTGGCTGAAAATCCAGAACTTGCGAAAGAATTTTCCAAAGTTTCTGCAACCAAGCTACCAGTTAGCCGCGGTTGTGGCGGTCGTCTGGCGCCCGACGAAATGACGCCGTTGATGTTTTTATCAGCCATGTAAAGTGACGATTACTCAACGTCAATCCACTGCGATGTTCGTCGGTCGCGGCGCGGAAGGCCGTTCGCCGGACAATGGTGCTGGTTTCACAGCGATTTCACCCATTACAAACAAACCGATTAGCGACGTTTCGCGTTCTTCTCAACGATGCGAGAATGACCAGTGAACGTATCGTTCACTATTCAGTCCTTGGTTTAAATTGCCGGGGAGTGAATGATAAACCCATCGAGGGAAGGAACTTCCTCAGAGAAGATTCGACAGTGGAAGAGGATTGGTTCCAGAAACCAGTACCCATTCAGGCACTGGAAGGGTAAACCATCAGTGAGAAGTAGCCAGAGCCACCTGCCCCAGCGGTTGGTCGCTAATGGCTGAACATCCCTCGATGAGACTGCGCCATGCCTATTAAGGCCACCAGAGACCGTCCGAAGGCAGACGTCGGTCAGTCTGACTTGAGTTGTCGGCGGCGAGGTCGAAATGCCCGCCCGACCGAAATGGGAAATTATCGTCGCCGAGTGGGCATTATGCGAAGAATAGTCCATCGCTCAGAGTCACCCAGTCTAGCCTTTACCGCCCGTCGAGGCGTGAGCTTATTCCTCAATTATGAGGATGGCTAAGCTTAATAGACCTTTAATGGACTCCCGTTCTCCACAGCGGTTTGGCACCGGATTGGAGGAGCCCACCTTTCCGCTTGCTTCTGCAACAAGATACAAGAAATAAATTTAAAGTAAAACTTTCAGCCGTCTGGTTAAAAATTCATGACCGGTAGATCCCGTATAAAGATTTGCTACAGCTCTAATGAGTAGCATTGTAGTATGAGGCGCTTCTGAGCGAGCGTAGACTGAGCGAAAGTAAGGAAAAATGATCGCCGTTGCTCAGTCCCCTGAAGTCGCGCCATGCACTCGTCTTCCACTCATAATCGTAGAGGCATGGTGAAAGCGTACTTTCAGTGACTAGCGGGACCACTCGCTATTCAAGTCAGTACCTCTATTACTCGGGTGAGGATCGACCTGGAAGGATGGAAAGCTTGGTTGACTCGGGTAAGGATCGACCGCTCGACCATGCTGATGTTTGCATCGGCATGGTCGAGCGGTCGATCCTCACCCGAGTCAACCAAGCTTTCCATCCTTCCAGGGCTGGGTAAATTGGTATCAGACTTATCTGGGTGGGTAGAGGTACTGACTAGAATAGCGAGTGGTCCCGCTAGTCATTGAAAATACGCTTTCACCATGCCTCTACGATTATGAGTGGAAGACGAGTGCATGGCGCGACATTAAGGGATCGAGCAACGGCGATCATTTTTCCTTACTTTCGCTCAGTTTAAATACGCCTCAGGAGCGTTCTTGAATAAAAAATTTGTCCACAAAGCACAGTGTCGGAAATGATCAATCCCCCAAGGATGTGCCATGCACTCGCCTTGCATTCAGAATCATAAGGGTACGGTGAATGCATATTTGGTCGATACAATAACTTGCACGGGCCAGCCACTATACCAATTCAATGTCTTCAGCTTTACAGACAAGTCCGGTACTGATTTACCTGACCCCGCTTGGATGGAATATTTGGTGAACCCGGGTGAGGATCGATCGCTCGTCCATGCGGGTGTCAGTAGCGCTTCTGACCACTGGACCATAGATCTGAATGGTAGTAGTTATTTCTTCGTCGGCGGAAGAAATAGATCCTCGCGAAACTGCGCCAACTTGAATCGCCTCGAGTGCCACTGAGAGTAATGAGATTCGGAAGTGAAGAAGGCGAAGGAAAAGCTGCCACTAGGTCGTATAGTGAAGAGAATTCAAAATGAATCAATTTCAATTTTCTGGTAGTGTAGACAAATTAACTTGTTTATTTAGTTAAATAATTTTTATTATTATTTGACTTGGTGAAAACTGGGTATTGTCAACGGTTTCAAGCAATACTACTTACTTCAGACGTTCGACGACGGAGCTAGAAATAAACAAGTCAAAAAAAACAATAAGCGTGGAGGATAAAGTGAGTTTATCTGATTATTTTTGTTTTTTTTAATATTTTCATCCATTTGTTTACTACTCTGATTATTTTTGTTTTTTATGTTTTTATTCATTTGTTTACCACGCTCATAGATGTGCTAAATTGTGGTGGTTAGTAGAACAACAGAATAATGGAAGATAGAAACAAAAGGTAGTTGAGCCCCTAGCGAAAAAGTACTGGCTGAGGCTTCTAAAGATTTTTTTATACTAAACTTCCCTAGATACTAGAAGGACGAGTTTCCAAAAGGCTGGAGGACCATGCGGCTAGAGAGATCTCACGAGAAGCGACTATTTGCCGTGTATAGAACGAGAAGCTTCACGTAGGTGCGAGTAATCGTCTCCTAACAACTCGTCCTCCCCGCAGGCTCCGCCTCCATCCTCCTCCCCTCCGATCGTTTCATATTGCGCAGACGAACGGCAATTTACCGTCGGAGGCGGTGGCGACGACGACGACGACGACGAAGAGACTGGAAGCGAAATTGATGACGCGCACGGCCTTCGCTATTAGGTGGTATTGTGTGACAGTGATTGCTTGGAGTTCCGCGTCGACTTTTTGCAAAGTGTAATGTCGCCGGCTGAATCTATAGTCGGCCTGTGATGGCTGTTGTTAGACTTGCAAATCGGACACAGTTCGAGTGCTAATGGAACTTTTGCCCGGCTTGTTGCTGTAGTCAGTCCCCTAAGATCGCGCCATGTCTCTGTCTTCCATTCAGAATCGTAGAGAAATGGTGAATGCGTATTTGGCGTATACTACCAATTGCTGGGACCAGCTCTACCAAGTCAGTGTCTTAACCTTCCCAGACAAGTATGGCATCAGCTTACCCGATCCCGAAGGAGGTGGAGGTCTTGGTTAGCTCGAGAGAGGATCGATCGCTCGATTGTGAGAGTGTCAGAAGCACCTCTTGCCACTATGCCACTCTTACCCGTTACCCCTTACCCCAGTTTATCCGATCCCAAAGGGTTGGAAAGCTTCGTTAGCACTGGGCGGGATCGATCGTTCGACGATGCGGATGTTAGTAGCGCCTCCTACCACTGCACCATAGAGCAGAAGGGGGTGGTTGACCCTATCCTTCGTCACCCGAGACCGGGTGTAGTAATTTAACCTGTGCCCAGATTCATGAACGAAGGAGCGGTCTCCGAAACCGCGGCGCAACCAGAACCAGACGGCAGAGTCGATGAGAGATTGCGTTTAACATGTGAAGTTTAGAATAAGTAGGCAAAAAATGGCGCCGTTCGGACTATATCTCAGAGTTTATCAGGGATTTACCAATGATGAATCTGGCCCTGGAATTAGAATATAAGTTCTGCTCCCCTATGGGAGAAAACCTTTGAGCAAGGGAAATGGCTCTATCTTAAGAAATTTATTGGAAAACAAGGTTTGTTTTAATGTTTGCTTCGCGGAGAAGAAATTGACACGGCGTTAGGTGACATCCGGCCCTAGGGGTTGTCAATATTTATTGAATTTAGTGTGTCTTCTCAGTTTTAGATCTCACCGTCGGAATTTGATTTCCAGAACACAATTGAATTCTAGAAAGTGCAAACGTCGAGAGAAAAGCTTATTTTGAAATACGAAATTCTATCAGAGAAGACGACTTTTGCCAGAAGGCTGCAGCTGCTAGGCGAACGGGAGGATTTTGTGGCCGTCGAAACGATGTCAAAGCGCAAATTAGCGATTCCGAGAAGGGGGTCATGGAATATGACAGACGTCGGGTCGTCGAACAAAGTTGGCGATACTCGTCCACTTAGGCTGTGTTTACTCGAGCCTCCCGATGGGTGGCGGCGATTTATCCCGTTGAGGGCCGATCGCGTTCCGAGTAATTTATGAGGTGTCCGGAAAAGCATCTCCGGAGAAAAACGATAATATCAGAGCTGAAATTGGAGCTTTTGGCATAGTGAGTCACTTCTCCATAACTCCAAGGTCGTCTTCTCTGATGGAATTTACGATTTCAACAGGAGCTTTTCTCTCGACATGTGCACTTTGTGGATCTCAATTGTGCGCTGAAATCGCATTCGGTCAGTAGAAACTAAACTGGAGGAAATACACTAAATTTAGTTGATATTGACGGCCATGGGACTGATGTGCAGCATTTATTTGCCGATTATTTTTCCGTTAAGCAAATATCAAAACAAACTTAATCCTCTCTGATCTTCTCCAGCTAGGTTTACTCTCTTAATTCAAGGATAGATGTTCTCTCGGGGCGAAGCAAAAGTGTTTCTCCTACTTCCTGCGTAGACTACTATACTCAGTCTCGGATAATGGAGGGTAAGGTTAACCCTATAAAGATGCAGCTGAAGAGCTTATGATAGTTATTCCTGTGTTCCAGGGGTTTCGGTAGCACGGAAAAAAGGATTAACTTTGCCCTCCATTGTCCGAGACCGAGTATAGCAGTCTACGCAAAAATTAGAAGAAACACTTCTGCTTCGCCAGAAGGCTAGAAAGCCAGGTAGCACGGAAAAAAGGATTAACTTTGCCCTCCATTGTCCGAGACCGAGTATAGCAATCTACGCAGAAATTAGAAGAAACACTTCTGCTTCGCCAGAAGGCCAGAAGGCGAGGCATAAGTGTTTCTCCTAATTTCTGCGTGGACTACTATACTCGGTCTCGGACGACGACGGGTAAAGTTAACCTTTTTTTCTGGGTTACGGAAACCCCCTGCAACACAGAAATAACTATCATAAGCTCTTCAGCTCCATCTTCATGATAACCGTGCTTCGCCGGAAATAAATGTGTGTGCTATTAGCAAGTACACGTGTGTTGCAGAGGTATGAGGCGCTACTGTTATCTGCGTGATTGAGTGATCGTTCCTATCCTCAACTAACCGAACTAATCCTTTAGGGTAGGATATATTGGTACCAGACTTGTCAGCGAAGGTGAATACACTGAGTTGGTAGAGCGGATGGCCTTTCCAAGGCATTGCATAGGTCAAATATGCGTTCACCATGTCTATGATTCTGAATGGAAGACGAGTGCATGGCGCATTCTTCGAGGATTGATAACTGCCAACACTTTGTTTTGTGAACGCCTTTTCTATTCCAGAAAGCCCCTGAGGAGTTTTTATACTGGGCGATAGTGAGAAAAAACGCGCGCCGTTTCTCGATCCCCTATTGTCGCGCCACGCATTCGTATTCCATTCCGAATCGCAGAAGCATGGTGAAAGCGTATTTGGTCAATGAAATGAGAAACGGGGCCATTCTGGTCAGCTTCGCATATAAGTCCAATACCAACTTGCCTAGCCCAAGAGGGATGAAAAGCTTGGTTGACTCGGATGAGGATCGATCGCTCGACCATGCTGGCGTCAGTAGCGCATCTTGCTACTTCTGAGAGCTGTAGCAATTTTTCCGGGATTTACCGCATGGTCATGAATTTTTAATCAGACGGTCCCAGGTAAATAGAGAAGCTGTCAGGATCTGCCTCAGACTAAAAGCCCCATGATCTATGCCTTTCGTAGAATCTGCATCTGCAGATGGCACTTTTTGTGAAGGCCGGAAGGAGGAGAAGGCTCAAGAGTAATAGCCTAGCTCCTGCGTTCTGTTTTCGCCATCCAGAGAGGTCTGGTATCAATTTACCTGAGCCTCAGAGGAATGGAAGGCTAGGTTACCTGGGCGAGAATCGATCATTTGTCAGTGGTGCCACTTACCACTCTACCACGCGCTTTTTAGCGGTCCGGTTCTTCACAAAAAGGTGCTGTACGTGATGGATGGACAGGTGCTTACCTTGAAATAGGCTATGGGAGAGGACGGTGTTTACCTGAATTGCTTAGAGGTGGCCATTTTCCGCGTAATGACTTGCGTGCCGTCCACCGCAATCGTAAAAATTCGAGCGATTGGGTGGCCGCCGCGCGAGGCGAGCGAATGAGTGAAAACGAGAGAAAGTCGTCAAAACGCCACACACACCGACGAATAAATCAGCGTAACACAATGCCAAATGCGTTATTCGAGTGCTGGAAAAACAACCCGAAGCAATGCCATCCGACGTGCGGTGCTCGGTGCCATCAATTATGCGACTTACGCAGCAATTTCCCCAGGTTTCTGGCGCTTTTACGGCGTCTCGGACCTTGGCCGATTGTTTCGGGTCGAAGGCGGATTTCAGTTTGAGTAATATACGTGAAGAATGTAGAGGAAACCATTCTGCTATTTGTCGTTTTTTGTTTAGCGGTTCATAGACGAGAATTAGTTGATTGACTTAGATATTTGGAGATGCTAGGTTATTCGCAAAACACTGACATCGGACGGGAATTGAACCCGCGTCTTTCTGTTCCCCGCAGACTGCACTAACTACTGTGCTACCGATGTACGTTGCAAATCTCTAGCGTCTTTCTTAAGCCCGGTCGAGCTATGCTATCAGCACTAATCAGCCCGTAGCCCGACCGAGTTTAAGAAAGATGCTAGAAGATTAGCAACGTAGTACATCGGTAGCACAGTGGTTAGTGCAGTCTGCCGGAAACAGGAAGACGCGGGTTCAATTCCCGTCCGATGTCAGTGTTTTGTGAATAACCTAGCATCTCCACATATATAAGTAAAGGAAACCTTCCCTAATTGTTCGGTCTCCTTTCATGGGTGCGGCGGAGTTTTGGGCTGAGTCTCGCCCAGTGATAAGCCATATGATGAAGTGATTGATCCTTATCCGAGCTAACCGAGCCTTTCATCGCTCCGGGGTGGGGTAAATTGATACCAGACCTGCCTGGGAAGGTAAAGACACTGACTAGGTATGGTGGCTGAACCTCGTAAGCTATTGTATAGGCTATACGCATTCAGCGTGCTTCTACGATTCTGTATGTAAGACGTATGCATGGCGCTACTTTACCTATTACCTTTTCGCTGGCTGAAGTCTCTTCAAAGGTAGGCCAAAGGTGATGGTAAAGTGGTCGAGATTGATCAGTCCCCTAAGGACGCGCCACGCATTTGTGTTCCATTCAGAATCGTAGAGACCAGGTGGATGCGTATTTGACCTATATAATGACTTGCGGACCAGCTGCCATACTAAGTTAGTGTCTTCATCCTCCTAGACAAGTCTGGTACCAATTTACTCGACCACAAAGGGATGGAAGGCTTGGTTAACTCAGGCGAGGATTGATCTCTCGATCGTGCGGGTGTCAGGCGCCTCCCACCGTCCCACCGAGCGTGTTCCTTCGACGGTAGAGAAGGAATGTAATCATAGGACCGAAATTCATCGTATTTGCCATGCTATGTTCCTCTGGCGGTCAGAAAAAACTCCAATAAATTGTCGTCGACAAGTGCTACGGTACATATGGGGAACGGACAAGATTTGTAGCCGAATGGTAGGATGTGGGTGACCTCGAGAGGAAACAAATTGAGGTATTGTTCTCGGAGAAGCCATTTGTCTTCCCTTTTTCTTCCTATTCGCGAAATCGACGAGGTCCAGATTGGTGTCGATTTCGATTCGTACCTACAGTACCGATCAAAATATATGTCGTTTTTCATTTTCATGCACGAATAGTTCAAATCGAAAAGAACCTGATACCAATCGATAGTTCTGACCACTCTATTTGAAAATATGCCGGAACATACCATTGTTACGAATTCAGTATTTTTTAAAAATATTTTATAGGAATTTTCATATGCAATTTCAAACGAAATTATATCGAAAACCGCTAAGCGTAGGGTCAATCTGAGATGATATTCTGATAGAACATGGTCTAGGTGTTCTAATGTGTTGCAGTCCAAAACAAAAACAAAAATCTTGGAGAAAAAATCTTTTTCTATAGTACTCTCAAATTTGGTGTAAATTCCGTTTGAAAATTAGGAAGATATCGAATTTTGTTTGAAACGTGGTTCTAAAATTTGACCACTTTTTGACCACCTAAATGTTTGCTCAGAAAAATCTATATTTTAGCCGCGATGTGAAGCAAATGTTTGTAACAAACTGTGACAACTAGACCATGCTTTATCAGAATATCGTCTCAGATTGATCCGACGCTCAGCGATTTTTGAGATATTTTCGTTTCAAATAGCATATGAAAATCACTATAGAATATTTTTAAAAAATACAGAATTCGTAACAACGGTATGTTTCGACATATTTCCAAACAGAGTTGTCGGAACTATTGATTGGTATCAGGTTGTTTTCGATTTGAACTATTTGTGCATGAAAATGAAAAGTGAAATATCTTTTTGACCGGTAGTGTATATGGCATGGTATCGGATCGATCCTGTAAAGAGATGGAGAGGGTCGTGACTCAAAAATTTTGACTAAGTTTGAGCTAATTGAAGGGAAGTCAGCTTTTTGAAAAGATCGGAGCTATTGTCCTTGGGTATAATATGCCGCGGTGATTTTTAACCCACTAGCGTCATTACAACGAGTTCATCGCATAGACTGGAATAGATTGCAATTAAAACGGAACGAGAAATTATTATAATTGATGAGCGGCTGGCGTACGTCGATGGCCTTCCCGGTTAAATGGGAGAAGCTTGGCCTATCGAAGGGGATGTATACTATTACTTACTATTTCGAAACCCAAGGACGCATGGTACACTAGTAAGCGGTTCTACTTCCACCTCTGCGGTCAAGTGATCGATCTCCGCCCGGGCTAACCGAGCCTTCATCCTTTCAGGGTGGGGTAAATTTGTAACAGACTTGTCTGGGGTGGTAAAGGCACTGACTTGAACGGTATCTGGCACTGAAAGTCAGTGTATATGGCATATGTGCATTTTAAGGTCTCTACGATTCCTAATCGAAGACCAATGCGTGGCGCGTTTTCAGAGGCACGTGTACTTGGGAATCTGATTAACGCCGACCATTTTACTGTTTTTTGAAGCACACATATTTATTTATTTTATTTTTATGTGATTATTTTTATTTATTTCCTTTTATTTACTTTCATATATTTGTTACATGTGATCCTTCCCGATACTTTTTTCTTTTCCTCATTTTACTTTTTCAGTTTTCCTTTGTGGAGTTCCTAGAGGATTCTACGATTCTTAATGGAAGATAAATGCATGGCGCGTTTTTAAGGGACATTTGTGATTAGGATGCTTGGACTTATCAATGCCAACCACTTTTCTGTTTTTTACGCTCACATATTTATTTATTTATTTATATTATTTTTATTTAATCTATTTATATTATTTTTATACATGATTTTTTATCTATTCAATTTTTTATAAATTTTTATTACATGTGACCTTTTCCGGCACTTTTTTTTAATTTTCGTGATTTTACCTTTTCAGTTTCCCTTTGTCAAGCTCCTGGAGGACTCAACGAACACCGACGTCGGATAAGTAACCGCGCCGCGCGCCGCAGCGGGTGACAGGTATGTTTTCTTTCACTGTTTTCTATCCGTTTCTGTTTGTTCTTTTTATTTCTTTCAACATCGGAATTCTTTGTGACAGTAGTTCAACTGGCGATCGTTACGCCTTGGTGTCAGATAGGAAAAACTGAAAGTGAATGATGTGGTATGGTGTTTTTATGGTTTTTCTCCGTAATGACCGTCGGCGACGCTTGTCTCCGCGTCATGAATAACCATAAGAATTAGGTCTCGCTCGAGGGGAGCAGAGCGACAAACCGCTCAAGAGTATCCGTTTACCAGAAGGTTCTAGTATGTGTCATTAACGGCAACGAGTTCAAGAATCTCAGCAGAAAACCGCTCTTGATGAACTCGAAACGAGGTCGCCCCTTAGAGACGAGCGTCCCTAACTGCCTGTAATCAGTCGAAGGTCACCGAACCACTACATTTGACTGACAAAGTGGTTACCATTCCAGTGACGAGTTCACTACGGTAGTATTCGCTGGAAAAACACGACTTTGGAAGTTTTGATGGTGACGCGAGGGTCGTTAGCCTGGGCTCAGATTCATGAACGGACGAGCGGTCTGCGAAACCGCGGCGCAGCCAGAACCAGACGGCAGAGGCGATGAGAGGTTGTGTTTAACATAGGAAGTTTAGGATAAGTAGACAAAGGTGGGCGCCGTTCGTGCTATATCTCGGGGTTTGTCGGGGGTTTACCAATGATGAATCTGGGCCCTGGAAGTTGTTACGGTTTGGGATACTGAGGGTACTAGATTTGTGCAATAGACCAATCATTCTCAACACCCTGAACCCTGAGTTCCGAACAACAACAAACCACAATTCGTTATCTTGCTGTTGGCGCACATGGAGCACTGGCAAGAGGCGCCATTCACACCGTACAGTCGAGCGATCGACCTCCGTCGTGGCTAACCAAGCCTTCCATCCCTCCAGGGTTGGGTAAATAGGTACAGGACTTGTCTGGAAAGGTGAAGGCACTGACTTTGTATAGCGGCTGGTCCGCAAGTCATTGTATAGGCCAAATATGCATTCACCTGGTCTCTACGATTCTGAATGGAACACAAATGCGTGGCGCTTCCTTAGGGGACTGATCGACGCCGAGCAATTTACCTTTACCTCTACTCTTCGTTTTGTATTGGTTTTTGTGGAATTTTGTGGTAGGTTTAGCTGAAGAACGACAGGGGTGGGTGCGGGTAGTAGCACACAGGTAAAATAACTTTTAGATAAGTATCTTCGACGGGTATATTCCCTTTACCCTACTCTTTACCCTACCCCACTTCAAATTATACTTTCTCAAGGAAGACAGCTTAGTCATCCAACAGTTTTATCGACTCCAAACGTCATTTAAAAGGAATAAGAGTATTTATAAAGTAAAATACTCGGAATACTCGCCGATGATCAACCTCTGAGGATACGCCATGCACTCACCTTTCATTGAAAATCGCAGAGATATGGGGAATGCATATTTGGTCTGTACAATGACTTACAGGACCAGCTGCTTTATGAAGTCAGTGTCTTTACCTTCCAAGACAAGTGTGGTACCCAGTGGTTACCCAACCCCTGAGGGATGAAAGGTTCCGGTTAACCCAGGCTGGGATCGGTCATTCGGTCGTATGGGTGCCAGCAGCCACTCCTACCATTGCGCCACGTGCGCAGGAGCATTAATTTGTAGCATTAAAAAGCAAATAATACAAGTGAAATGCCGAATGTGGATCAATAGCTCATTTCTCTTTATGCGGAGGGCACAGTTTGCGCCGTGCACTCGTGTAGCACGTGAAATTGTGCAGTTATTAGCCCTAGCTGATTCAATGGGTTTTGTACTGTTGCAGAGTTCAATACAAAGTGACGTCTATGTGCTTGATAGAAAATTTATCCTGCATATTTTAAAATCACAGTACATTAAATAACAACTATGAGCCTGTAGCCTGAAACCCTCTAGCGTCAACGAGTAAGATTTTACTAGGTCCTCCTGCATATGAACATGAACCGGATCTCACACTTTTTCTAGTGTATCTTATAGGAAATGAGGTGAATATTGAGGAAAAATAATATTAGAATTATTTAAATCAATAATGTGGTACTAGTTCGACGTGAAAGCCTCGTTTCGAAGATTTCTCTACTGAATTTTTGGAATTTTCCGCCCGCTCTATTCACTAGTTCATCGGAATTTTGTGACTGATCTCGCCGCTGCCCACTCGCCGCCGCAACTCTTTCCATAGGAGATTCTGAAATTTGAATTAATAAAAATAACAGAATTTTTGGAAATTTAGCCTTCTGAGAGTCTAAAATTGTGAACTTACCCTCTCCTTGTTGGCCTTTTTCATTATGCTGCCGTTCTCGATCGCCCTTCGCGACAGATACGGTAGAACTTTCTCGACGGGACCATACGGTAGGTACTTATACACTGAGTATCCTGCCTGACCCAGAGAGAAGGACACCTTCAAAAATCGTTTTTTTTTTCAATTTTATTCTGAAAAGTAGGAAAAACCTACCTGATCGCACATGCCGTAGAGCTGAGCGAAGCACATAATCTTCTCGCTTGGAGCAATACCATGGTCTTTCATCAGGTTAACCGCAAACCTTAAATGGGCTTTTGTGGATAGATTCAGCGCTCCACGGCTAACCCACTTTACCTGGTCGTGTCCTCGTTATGACTGGCGATCATCACCGAAACGCTGCCCTTACCGCGTCGAGTGTGCTCTTCGGCTATCCGTTTCAAGCACGCGTGATACATTCGAGTGGTGGCCTGGGATGGGTTGGGTTAAGGTTTAATTTAACCCTTTAAATGGCGTGAAAGTGACGTACAGGTAACTTACCTCAAAGTCTGGATTCACCGGGTCCGGATAGCCAATGGTGGCAGCTCGTTTGCGTTCCTGAAAGAAAGTACTGGAAGATCAGATCCCCAAAAGCTAAAATTCGTGTCCTACGGGAAGTGAACTTTTTAGAAAATTCATATTTATTTATTTTTATTTGAATACGTCGCAAGACGCGCACTAGAAACAACAACACACCAGAACAACAAACACATATGCTATGGAGTTTCAAAAAATAATTCTTCTCGAAGAATAAAATATCAAAAAAATTCTTCTCATTTTCCTTCCTGATCCTCACACCACAACGAAGGATTGAGTGATCGGACCCTAATTGAACACAATTCCAGCGTTGTTGCACGAGATAAATAATGGAAAATTGTGACTTATGCTCAAGCTAATTTTTAATTAATAATTTGAATTAATAAGAATAAGCACGTTGAGACGTAAAAATGAGTGAGAATGTGCTGAGGGTAGCTAAAAGACAGTCGTAATTGGGCTGATTCTTGAAGGTAACCTTTAGGTGGGAGCTTCTGGTACCCTCTTGAGTTACCTAAGTTACCTTTTTACCTTTAAAGAATTGAGTGGAAATAGCGCCGACCTGCTCCATGTAAGCTCCTCGGACCAGCTTCAGCCCGAAATGCCATCCTTCTCTCCGGGCCAGTTGCATATCGCATTCCATCACATCAAGTGTATGTCGAAGATAGGCCTGATAGGTGTTGAAGATGTTGCCGCGTTCTCTATTGTACCTAAATCATAGTTTAAAACTATAAGTTTATAGTTTAGTGGTGGCGTATCACTGAGTGTTAATTGATAATCATCCTTGTCCTCCGGTCATTTTCTGATCTTGCACTGAGTATTCGTCTTATTTTTTTATTTTGTTAGTTTTATTTCAATTTTTCTTCTTTCAGATCTTTTAATATAACCACGAAAATTGTCCCACGCATCTATGTTCACCAGGAACGACTGGCAGGTAGGTCACTGTGATTTATCTTTGCTTCTCCATTTTTCTCTAATTTTTCTTTTTTTGTGTTCTATGTGGTGGTGGTATCCCTCAAATAACTATCATTTCTCAAGAATTTATGGTCAAGATGAAGGTAAAGGTGCTCGGCGTTGATCAGTTTTCTGAGGATGCGCCATGCATTTAACTTTCATTCAAAATTGTAGAAGCATGATGAATATATTTGCTCTATAAAATGACTTGCGGGAGCTAGTCACTATACTAAATCACTGTGTTTACATTCCAAGACAAGTCTGGTACCAATTTAACCGACCCCGGGAGGAACAGAAGCTCCGTTGGCTATGGCGGGAATCGATCGGCGGGTACCAGAAGCGACCCTTACCATTGCATCGTGCGCCTCAAACATTGTTAAGCGAATTTTATACCTTCCAGCAAGGCAAACCATATGTTTAGTTTTTTCCCATACCGATGTCTTGGTAGCTGTGTTATCCGGATGTCTTAAGGTGTTTTTGTTGCACCAGAAAAGCAGAATGCGTACGACGCAGTGGTACTACCGTATTTTGCCTCCTGAATAGACCTTTTATATGATTTTAATACCTCTTCATCATTTCGAGGGAGATTTTAGAGATAGCAGGCTGGAAATAGGTCTGCTCGGCGTCGATCATCACTCGCACTCCTTTGCTGATAGCGTACTCGGCGATGTCGATCAGTCGACGGACCATGTTTCGGAACTTAAAAAGCTGATTTTGATGGTCCTTGGGTTCAGTTTTCCTCGAATTTTGACCAGTTCCAGGAAGGACGAGCCATGCACTCGTCTTGCATTCAGAATCGATGGTCACTTCAACAACAATAACTATACTTCCCCACCTCTTGCTCCTCGTCCTCTGTTAAATTCTGAATGAGCGGCTCCAATTGTCCAGTTTTGATGTTGAGAATCTGAAGGATAAATCTTCGTCGCTACAGTATTTTGAGTATCTTCGCAGGTTTTCGTGTCAGGACCCGCCTCCCACTAGTGGCTGTTGTCGCGCTACAGCTGTTCCTTGAGCTTCACTCACCTGGAACATATTTCCGAGTTTCACTTGGTCGTCTAGTATTTTGCTCCACCCGTGGTAGTCCATGTAGCCGTCGCCGTCGAAGTCAACGCTTTTGAACCAGTTGCGGATCGTTTTTGAGTCGGCTTTGACACCCAGACCCTGAATCAGGATGCCCTGAGGGAGAAATGCTTTATTTAGTATTGTCTGGTTATAAAAAAGTGCAAAAATGAAGGCAATAAGCTCTGAAAGCAGCCGGGAGGTGCTCCAGAGAGCAAGATTCTTCTGGGGTAAGAAATAGGAAGTTCTAGTTAGGCCTAGTCAAAAAAATTCTTACTACAGCGAGCTTCCAAATAGGTCGGAATTTTGTTTTAAAACTATTACAAAATTTTAGTTAATAAAATATGAATAGCTTACTCTGAAATTACACTATGAAACGATATTATTTTCCGATACCTTTAATTTCTCGACGAGATTCTCCTCGCCCAATCGCGAAAATTGGATTTGCTGTTCTCCGGTCAGCGTCTTGAAGAAGTTGTGTGTTTGAGCGATCGATTCTGTAAACATTTTAATTAGAGCTGAGCAGAGTTCAGTCTCGGAAGTGGTGGGTAAACAAGAAAAATAGTGAAACGTTGTTGGTTAGCCATGAAAAGGCCTACAGTACCCTCTTTACCTAAGGACGGCGGTGGTACACTGGTAAGAAACGCTACTGACACCCGCACGGTGGAGCGATCGACCCCGGCCCGGGCTAACCAAGCCTTCCATCCCTCCGGGGTTGGATAAATTGGTACCAGACTTGTCTGGGAAGGTAAAGACACTGACTGGGTATAGCGGCTGGCACCGCAAGTCGTTGTATAAACCAAATACGCATTCACCATTCCTCTACGGTTTTGAATGCAATACGAGGGCGTGGCTCGTCCTTAGGGGCTGATCGACGCCGACCATTTCACCTTTACCTACCATTACTGGATTGAATCTAGCAAGGTTTAAAAACCCCAAGAAAGCATAGCAATCAAAATAGAAGGGAGGAAGGAATTGATTAATCCCCAAAGAACGCGCCACGCAATCGTAATCCATTCAGAATCGTACAGGCACGGTAAATGCGTACTTGATTCCCCTTGGGGGCTTTGCCTCTACTCTTAGGAGCCTTCGATCACCGTATTTTTTAAATGTTATGTTTATTTTGAAAAGCTCTAGTATCTAGAGATAGCTTCCGGTACCTGAAAGCTTCAGCAGCAAGGTCGGTCGTCCCAGAGCGGTCACTTTAATGGCGGCGAAACCCTCGCCACGAGTGGCTTCAGCCACTGCATCGACGGTCTCCATAAAAATGTCACGATTTCGGTCGCAGACCTCTTCTCCCTCGTAGAAATAGGTCCTGAACGGAAATATTTCAAGAGAACATTTTTCATTTTGGTACGGGGTAGAGATGTTCTATGAGCTAGAGAGTAGAGAAACTGATGGTTTTTGACTGAATAGGTGATGGCGGTAGTATGAGCACGAAGCTTTGTCACAGCAGCTAAAACCCTATTGTTTCTTCTGGTCGCGTCGCGACGCGATCAAAAGCTGCCTTTCTAAAGAAGACTAAGCTGTGCTCATGCCTCACCGAAGGCTCTAGGTATCTATCGAATCTCTAAGCAATAGCATCTATTATACTTATTGAAATGGGCTTCACCCGAAGCGGCTTCTCCATTCGCCAAACTGAAAAGCTGGTTAGGTGCTGTTCAATAGTCTAGCATATTAAACCAAGCAATATTTTAAGTATTCTAAAAAATGGAAAAATGGGCTTACCTTGCACTCACAACGTCCTTTCGTCGATCGGCAAACTCTTCGTGTACGGCATATTGCCGCTCGATGCCGTGAACGACTTTTTCGTCGATTTTGCTTTTAATTGCCTTAAAAAATAATTTTGTTGACGAAATGGTAAGGTGTTAGTAGAGTCGTAAAATTGCATAATTGAACAATCGAATTAAAAATGTCAAGGTAAAGGTTAAATAGTCCTGTCCATTCGATTTAACTACTTTTTGTGTTATGGCATGGTGTTTTTGTTTTATCAATGATTCCATTTATGATTGGCGCGCCATTATGTGGTGTAACAAATTAAATGAATAAATAAATAAATAAATAGTCGGCGTTGAAGAATGCGCTCCCTTGGCCCCGCCCCTTTTAGGTCCCAAGATGCCCTCGTATTGGATTGCTGGACCACTCTGGGCCAATGTTTCCGAAGAAGCAGGTTAGAAGGATCGAGATTTTTCTATGTTGTTGGAATGTGAGGTTAAATTTCACAGCTTAATAGGTCTTGCGCACTGCACTTGACATTTTGGGAGGTTTCATTGAAATTTTCTGTGTTAAGTGAATATATTACAAATTGTAAATTTCTGTAATAAAAGGTTATCACTAGAAATTAATTCAAACATAATATATATTAATTGTAAGGTAAAACGTACAGCGGGAGCGATTTTCGCTTCCAGTTCTGCGCTTTTTGCTGATTTCACGGCATCCTCGCTGCTCAGATCAGATTCCACCGAGTAATCGAGTATTGATTTTACTCCGAATCGTTTCAATCGGCCAACGACCGGTTCGAGCTGAAATTCTTAGAATTTTTTATTACATAATTTAGTTATTTTTATTTAACTTAATTATTTAATTTAATTTAATTTGTTAATTCAGTAATTCCGTTGAAAAAACCTACAACGTCTATTGAAATTGATCTTTGATCCAGGGTAACGACAGAAGTAAATACTTGAGTAATATATACCTATATGGGCTTAATTGAGTTTTAGCTCATTCTCGGGGTGTATAAATAAATGAATGAATAAATAAGTATTCCCGAAAAAGCCCACCAACCTCTTTCCTGTCCTCACCGGCGACAAAATGACCAAAGAAGGTGCTCTTCAGCAGTTTCTTAAATAGGTTTTGCCCAAGTGTCGCTCGAAGAACGGCGAGAATTTTCTGATTGTTTTTCACGATCGGTTCGATGCCGCATATTCGTAGAACGACCAGTGCTCTAATAATGTCCGCATTGGTTTTGCTCTGAAAATAGTTTGTAAAGATGATGGTCAGCAAACAATAAGAAAGAATTTTGAATTAGAAGAGAAAAATAAGAGAATCAGTACAATAAAATAAAAGGTAGAGAGTAGAAATAAATAAAGTAAAGAAAAATAAATAAATAAATAAGTAAAACTGGCCGAGAGCAACTGCAACCGCCTCTCTTGTTTTCCCTCTTTCTTTACCTCAGCTAAATATACTCGTTCATTTGTATACATTCTGCATTTATTTTATTTTTTATGCATTTGTATTTATTTATTTATTTCATTTACGAGACTTGTTGGCTGATGTCTAACCTTAAACGCCTCCTTTGTGTTCTCAAATGACAGATCGAGCTTTGAATAGCAGCGCTTGATCTCCTCCGATAGATCAGCTGTGGACGGCTCTGGTTGTTTCGCTTGGGCACTTGCTGCTGAAGTATATGATATTGAATTTTTTCAATTAAAAAAATTTTTAAACATATTTTTTGATGACCAGAGGACTAGCCCACCTGAGGCAGAACTGCGTACCAGGCGAAGGAACGCCCTCTGTTGAGTGACCAGAAGGCGCAAGCCCATTTGGTGGAAATCTGAAAGGAGTCAAATCATTTGGTGAGGTCTAGGATCCTATCAGACTCGGCAGCACGGCAGCGCAATAATTTATTTATTTATTTATTTACACTGTTAGGTGCGCCAAATGAAACACCTGAATAACAATAAACAGTAATACCGCGCTTAATCCCAACTAAAAAACCCCAAAAAATAAAGTAAAATGTGGGTAACATATGCGGCATCCCAGTCTTCAAGAGGAGAGTCCAACATGCAAATAGATACGAAAAGAGCCTTACTGGTCCCATTAGAAGATGGTCGAATGGTATCATCGTCGAAATCAGCGCTGCTAGAACTACTAGGATAACTTTGGTCCGACAGCACTAAGGCCTAGCCAACTTAGCGGAACAAAAAGGGTTGAAGACACCACAACGTCCGGGCTACAACTGTGCGAATTCGGGCGGACTTTGTCTCCTTCAGTTTCCACTAAAGTTACAGCTCAAAGTGCCCAGTAGCGAATTAGTAGAAATAGATAACTCAACCTCTAAACGAGTAAAGTCTCGATGACGTAAGATAGGAGACTTCCCCAGAAGGTAAAGAATGGTCAAGTTGTATGGAAGATTGGAAGGCTTATTCAGCATGGACGAGACGAGAGGTGATCCTGAGTATTCGAAATGAACTAAATAAATTAGTACATTTTTTTCTAGAGAGATTTCTGCAATGAAAAAGGAAATTGAGATTCGGTAACTAATAATTGGTAGAATGGTTGGGTATGGGATGACATCGCCCGAATCGAGAAGCCATCCCAATGTTGGCTGTTTTCGTACTTTTTCGCAATTGTTCACGTGGTTCTAAATCGATAGTGCCACAGCGAACGATTATTCACGTTGACGAGAAACCGTGGAAAATAGGCTAACTATCGGCTAAGAAACAAAAAAAAAGTGATGAGAAGGAAAAACAAATAAGCTAATGAGTAAACAACAGCGGTCTGACATCTTTTTACGCAGATTCCCAGACGTCGAAAACACTAGAAACAGCGACAAACTGAGCGTTTCCTACGTCAGGACGTCGAATAAGAAGTTCCCTCAAAAAGGAAATGGAGCTAAAAGCGCTACGATAAACTTTTGCTTAAACACGGTTGCCTCTGGCGAGATAAAACTGTGCTGGGAAAGCCCTAGTTCTTGCAAGCCGATCACGAGCTGTATAGGCTGCAATCGAGCTTTCTACCTGTTCAGGTTAATCACATGAGCGAGATATCTGAAATAGAAACGTATCCTTGATTTCGGAGTGAAGTCAAGTGCATGGCGTATCCTCGGAAAGTGATCAGTCTCTGGTTGCTTGATATGTTAATCACCCACTGAGAACAGAAAGTTTAATGAGAGGCTTAGCCGTAGGTATGTAGCTGCCCATTTGTGGCCAAATTGCTTTCAAATTGCCGCCGAGCTTCTCTATTATTCACGAGCTCTACTACACATATTCCTGCTGGAACGGATATGTGAATCAGTCAGAACAGGACCTACGATTATTGAGGATGCGCCATGCTCTCGACTTCCATTCGGAATCGTAGAGGCACGATGAATGCGTACTCTGCCTAAAAAATGACTTGCGGTGGCCAGCCAGTGAAACAAGTCAGTTTCCCTACCGTCGGAGACGAGACTGGTATCAGTTTACCCGACTATTGAACTTGAACAGCGGCTGTCCTGCTCAAGTCATTGTATAGGCTGAATACGAATTCACCACGTCTCGACTGAATTATGGATGGAAGTCAAGAGCATGGCGCGTCGTTAAGAGACTGATCAACATCACTACGTTTCGACCGAATTATGAATGGAAGTCAAGAGCATGGCGCGCCCTTAAGAGACTGATCAACATCAACCTTTCACCTTCAATGGTTCTGATGTACGTTAAAAACTTAGTGTTATTGCGGACATTTACTAAATATGATAAAATACAGTATGAAATAAAATATGAAATATGAAATAAAATATGAATAATGTATAAAGTATGAAATAAAATACCATATGAAGATGACTGATAGCTAGTTGATATAACCGTAAAAGTAAGATGTAAATATAGAACAGTAAAAGAATAGGAAATGGTTGCAGTAAGGCACGATAGCTCATGGAAGAATGGGTCTGCTTCTCATCGATCCCGTTTGAGCATAACATCCCATTGCCTGCTGCAAAACAACGTTGGTGACAAACCCCACGCCTGGTGACGAATTCAGTGAACTCCAACATTAGTAGAGATCGATGAATAGACATTTTTTCAAATTTTTTTCATGTTTGACTTCCAGTAAATCATGACATGGGCGCTTCTTCAGAGGCTATACTGTCCTTATCGGAATTATTCGTGTGGTTTTTTGGGAGGGAAACTCTGATTTCGTCTTATTTTTTTTCTGGATATTCTACTTTTCATTTCTATTTTTTTATTTTCTTGTTTCTTATTGTTCGTTTATATTATTCTATTAGGTTGGCGCAAAAGTTCATGTGCATTCCAGATTCTGACTTCCTTTACTCATAACTCAAGAAAAACAAATAAATGGCCAATAAGGTTATCTTGGTTAAGTACAAATATTTGCCAGCGGTCTAGTAAAGAATTGTGCTGAACCATCATACCCTTATTGGCCATTTTTTGGTTTTTCTTGAGCTATAAATAAAGGAAGTCAGGATCTGAAATGCACACGATCTTTTGAGTCCCCCTAGTGGTTTTTTTTTTCAGATGTTTCTGCTCCGCCGCAGAGAATACGTGGTGGAATCCATGGACAACTTCCGGCGCTTGGATTTCAGTTCTGCATACGACAATAAACAAAGCAACGGTAGAAAAGAACAAAATGAGAAGGAAATCCCTTAATCTGGGACGGTAGACACAAGGTATAAAGCCGGATGAGACATTGTTTGATTGAGAATTGTAGTCACGAAAAAAGAATAGAAGTATCACAGCACAGAAACAAACACGCAACTTTCATTTCAGTCTGACACGTGGACAATATCAGCAACTCGATCGATGAGTGACAAAAACGAGTCAGTGATTAGATCAGAAGCAGGCGTCATCACCGGGAGGAGAAAAAGTCGGTCGCGTGCACTCATACACGCTTAGCAAAGCTGCTGCTGACTGCCGGCTGAAGCGAAAACACATAGTGCCAGTGTGAGAGTGGTGAGCACGAGCGGAGAGCACGAGGTTGGTGACGAGCCTGCCCTCCTCCAGCCGAGGAATCCACGAAGACCAAGGATCAGTCCCTCGGCGGGCCCATGGAGGTCGCTGCGGCGTCGCGAGGTTCCGGTGACACCTGTCCTCGATGGAAGGAATTTTTGGCAGAGCTTCGACCTCAGAAAACTACTGTGAATCGTGGTAAAGCTAAAGGAATACTGCTTGGTCGGTCTTCCAAGAATGCGCCATGCCTTCGTCTTCCATTCAGAATCGTAGAGGTATGGTGAATGTGTGTTTGGCCTATACAACGACTTGTGGGGGCCAGCCGCCATGCCGAATCAGTGTCTTCACCTTCCCAGACAAGTTTGGCACCAATTTACCTAACCCCGAAGGAGGTGGAGATCTTGGATAGCTCGAGAGAGGATCGATCACTCGACTGTGCAAGTGTGAGGAGCGCCTCTTACCACTACGCCACTCTCACCCGCACTGAAACCTTGAGATAAAGGGAAGAATCCTTTTTTCGTCGCCGTACCATAATCTCTTCGAATTTTTTCGTTGAATAAAAAACCCACTGCTGGATTTTGAGGAGGAGATCAACTTCCCGACTGAACGGAACTCCGTCGTTTCGACACCGTACGTGGTGCAGTGGTAGGTGGCGCTATCGACACTCGCACGGTCAAGCGATCGATCCTTGTTCAGGCTAAATAAACTGCGAGCCAAGCCAAACCTCCAGGGCTGGGCAAATTGGTATCAAACGTATCTGGAAAGCTCATATATTTCACAAACCCACGGGGGCCCGGGTGGTGCAGTGGTAAGAGGCGCTGCTTACTACCCCGTCGAGTGGTCGATACCCGCGCAGGCTAACCAAATCTTCCATCCCTCCGGGGTTGGATAAATTGGAACCAGACTCAAGCGGGTTAGAACACAGACTTGAACAGCTACCGCCCCAGCGAGTCATTGTATGAGCCAAATACGCATCCAAAATCCCTCTACGATTCGGAACGGAAGCTGAATGCATGGCGCATCCTCAGGAGACTGAATAACCTCGACCAGTCTACCTCTCCCTTTACTGTTTTATAGCTACAGTTGTATCCTAAGGCGTTGGTTGTATCTGTGGTCTATTTTACCTATTTTATATCCACTTTGTCTGTAAACTTTGCCCTCGTCGATTTGTTCGGATATTTGTTTTGTTAAAAATTTTGAAATTTTGCAGAAGAAATATTTCAACGCTTGTGTTTTGCACTGCGTATACTACGCGTCGGTATTTCCTTGGTATTTCTATTCTTGTTTACGTTCACAAGTACTATTTTCATTTTGGTATGCTTATACCCAATGATGGGTTTGATTTTATTCAATCATCACAATGGAAAACAGCAAATTTGAAGTGATCGGTCGAGATGGTATGGTTCACTTGATTCGTCTCGCACACGTCGGCTTTCAGTATCCGGTTGGTTGACTGTTACCCATAGTTGAGTAACCTTGAGTGGGTGGGGCAAAGCCCTGTGGGTATGCTGGCTGGTATGTTGGCTGATATTGCTGGTATGGTGGGTATGGCTGGTACTGCTGCACCGGAACGGCTACCACTCTCTCGATTGGGCGATACGGAGCGCAGCACGAGCATTTGGCTCGTCCGTTCAGGACCAACACCATGCCGAGGATCTCGTTCTGAAAATATTGATTTTACAGAAATTCGTAGTGCGATGGTAAGAGGCGCTGGTGACACCAGCAAGGTCGAACGATCGATCCTCACCCGGGGTAATCAAACCTTCCGTCCCTCCGGGGTTGGGTAAATCGGTGCCAGAGATCTCTGGTAAGATAAAAACCATGCCCCTGCTAATCTGAGTGGAAGACGAATGCATGGCGCGTCCTTAGAGGGGTGATCAACGCCTATCCCTTCACCTTGTATTACCTTTAGAGGAATTTATCTTTCGCTATGGTTTGTTTTTACCCAGAACACTTACTAGGGTGTAATGGGTGCAATGTGGGTTGGGGGTGCAGCGTGCTGGTCTGTAATGTTGCGTCGATTCTATGCTGGTTAACATGTCAGGGTGAGAACAATTATGAAGAGTTTACATGTCAAACATGTCAAAACCGACCGAGTTGATGGTAAACAATAGCAGATATAGCCATGATAACACGTTAAAGTCGACGTAAACGTCTCATACACTTTTCACTGACAGAAGATGTTTTACCGAAAATATATAGAATATTTCACTGATAATATTCCAACAAAATCTCCTGTGAACCGGTCTCGTCAGTAGACGAAAATGTCAAGTTCAGTTGATATCAACATCGCTTTGTGATAAGGGATCTGGAAGTTAATGACCCATTTTTCATCTAGTGAAGCTCTAGCCTGGTTGTTCTCCTAGTTTTATCGCCAGTGAACGATTGATTATCATATTTTTCCCGAGGGAATTTATATGTCCTCAGGCAAAATATAACTATCAATCGTTCAATCAATCGCAGGATGTCTTTGCGACTTTTCCAATACCTCTTACGGCTTGTTTATGCTTGGTCGCAACGATGGGCGGTGGCTAACTCCAAAAGAGCCGTACCTGTGAGGTTAAGAGATCACTCTGTAGCGCGCCAAAGTATAAACGGGTCCTGCAGGAGGTCATGGCCGTCAGAACTAGCTTTTATTTTTTATAAAGTCCTTGTCGTCTTCGTCCTATGTTGATCTCTTAGAGGATTATTCCCTATTTGAGCTCTTGTGGTCTCTTGAAACTGAGGATTTTCTCATTTCTTAAAGTTTCGACTGAAGGTCCATTCACACTCGGCGGCAAAGTAGTTCAAAGCGGCGGAAAATAGCGGGGCAGTAGGCGCTGTGACTGGGAACTTTTATAGGTTTTTTCGGCGCTATGTGGGTTGGGGGGTGCAGGGTGGTTCTCCGCAACTTTACGTCAATTTTAACGTGTTATCATGGTTATATCTGCCAACGATACTCGGTCGGTTTTGGGCATGTAAACTCTTAGGCGCATGTGACGCAATATTACAGACCACCACCCTGCACCCTCCAACCCACATAGCACCGTTTTTTCGAGGTGATCTAACATTCCTGACAATCGGACATTGAAACCCGCTCCGCTGCAGCGCTGCTCGGCTGCCAAGTATAAATGGATCTTTAGATGCCCTAGATTTTTGTCAACATCGACGTCTTACCACAGTCATTCCGTCGAGTCGAGCGGCCGTCTTGCAGCATTTGTCACAACTCTTTGAGGTGTAGCCTTTGTCGGCCTGAATAGCTTGATCATTATTGATTGAATCTGCTCACACATTTATTTATTTCTTGATTTATTCCAGTGTTGTGTCTTGCAAAAGCACGATTTGATCGGAGGGTGGCCACCGTAATCCGTCGTTACAGAGCACGCCCAACTTTGCGTCAATCTGACGCGAACGTCATTTGATTTTACGTCTGCGGGTTTGTATAAGGGCAGAAATCGGCGCGATATCATGGCTATTTTATAGTTCTTGAAGGTGAACCTATATAAAAGGTAAAATGCAGGAATGTAGAACAATCCCCAGCTCCTTGGCACCCACCTTGTTCCACTGGTACACTCCGCTGAAGGCGTCGGAGCAGTCCCAAATATGGGGTCGTCGGACTGTAAAGGATGTTGGTTATTTTGGCTGTATTTTTGTAAAAATCTTTTGAAAAATATTAAACGCTCACAATTTCTGTGACGACGATGGTGTCCGTGTCTTGAGTAGACCGGGTAGGAAGCGTCCACGCTGCAGACGTGAGCTGAAAATCAAGATTTTCAGATTCAAAAAAAATTACAATAATCCTTAGAACGTACTATTGATTAGCACATCCGGACGGAAGCCGTATCCGTACTGAGCGAAGTCGAAACCACCGTAGAAATTCTGCGGTTGGGCTGCATAGTCCGCAAAAGCTTCGTAGGGATAGCTCTGGTCCTGAGCTGAGTCGTAGCTGCCGGCGGCGGTGGAGTTTTTCACTTCCTAAGTAGGAGAATTTCACAGAAAATTGGGAATTTTTCATTCTACAAACACCTGGGGCTCGCGTGGTGCAGTGGTAAGAGGCGCTGCAGACACCCGCAAGGTCGAGCGATCGGTCCCGGCCCGGCTAACCAAGCCTTCCATCCCTCCGCAATCGGGTAAATTGGTAGCAGACTTGTCTGGGAAGGTAAAGACACTGACCTGGTATAGCGGCTGGACCCGTAAGTCATTGTATGAGCTAAATGTTATTAACCATGCCTCCACGATTCTGAATGGAACACGAATGCGCGGCGCATCCGTGGAAGACCGATCAACGCTGGCCACTTTACCTTAGCGTTACCTTCATGGTGTGGGTTACCCCAAACCTCTGCCAATTTTGACATTTTTCATAAAATTCTGTACTAAAAAGCAGAATAAATGGGAGACCCGGTCAACTTCGATGGCGGTGGTGACCTTGATGACTTCTTATTTTTGAAAAAAAAATCTAATTCTCTGAAAAAAAAAATAATACTAAATGAGCGGCGCGTCGATAGAGAACCGGTCAACACTGGTCACTTTACCTTGAGCTTTGCCTTTATGGTGAGGGTCACCCCAAACCTTTGTCAATTTTGACGTTTCCCATAAAATTCTGGAGTAAAAAGCAGAATAAATGGGAGACCCGGTTAACTTGGATGGTGATTCACCTGGTGGTGACCTGGATGATTTTTTCTTGGAGAAAATCAAATTTATGAAAAAAAACTAAATGAGAGAAAATCATGCTCACCGCGGAATCCTCTGCCAGAGCGGCGCCGAGAAGCAGCAGCAACACTGCGATCATCGTGAGCTGACTGTCTGTTCTACCGTATCGCCTTCGCTTTTAAATCGGATTCCTAACGCTTCTCATCGGCTCGGCTTCTCTTCACATCTCATTCTCCTCAGCCATTATCTCGTCTCAGCAACATCACGCCGTCGGCATCTCACCCACATTACAAGCGGCGAGATGAGACCGAGCTGATAAGACGGAATATGAGACTGGAAGCTGGAGGAGGGTAATAAGGTGATAGAGGGTAGGGAAGGAAAGCTGAAATTTTACCCAAGTCTCCTTCCCACCCAAGGATCTAGGGTTTGAATGGGGAAAGGTGCAATGAAATTCTGCCTGAGGCAGTGTCTAGGTCGAGATCGCGGCGCGGCGCGATGACATGAGATCGTTTAGGGCAGATTGGAGGTCATCCAGTCGTAGGGTAGTGTGCAGCTCGCCCATGTCCATTTCATTTTGCAAAAATTAAACATAAAGGTGAAGGTAAAGGTAAAGGCGCCGGCGTTGATCAGTCCCCTGAGGACGCGCCGCCGCATTCGTGTTCATTTCAGAATCGTAGAGACGTAGTGAATGCGTATTTGGCCTATACAATGACCCGCGGGGGCCAGCCGCTACACCAGGGCCTAAATTCATGAAGGGTATCGGCACAATATACCCGAGAATAAACCTCGGTCGGCGCGATTATTCGCATTCATGAATGCGCCGCGGAGTGGAATAGACCCGCGATATCCCCCAAATAAACTCCGCGGCGCGTTCATGAATGCGAATAATCGCGCCGACCGGGTTTATTCTCAGGTATATTGTGCCGATACCTGTCATGAATTTAGGCCCAGGTCAGTGTCTTTACCTTCCCAGAGGACAAGTCTGGTATCAATTTACCCGACCCCGGAGGGATGGAAGGTCTTGTTAGCCCGTGCCGGGATCGATCGCGGAGTGGATTAGTAGATACGACGAATTTAATTGGATTAAAATTAAACATTATTTAAGCATATGTAGTAAAAATATAGACATAGTAAAGATTTCAGTTGATTAATAATATATTTAGACTTGAAAATGAGGTTCTGGATAAGCATCTGTTGAAAAAGCTTGGGAGAGGGTTAAGGGTTAGGGAGGAAGGAAGCAGAATGGATTAGTATTAGGTTGGTAAGAAAGTTCGTGCCGTTTTTTTCAAGCGACCGTTGTAAGCTTGCCATGGAAGCTCTTGAAGAGGTTGATGCAGCATTCGAAAGAGAATTATTTGCTCTTTCAGATAGTCTTTAGCGCTTTGTCGAATTTTAGAATTTTATGAGTATTTCGGTCTATAAAGTGAAAAGTGAAAACGTGCAAAATTGACCTCACCGACAGCGATTTTTTTCTGCTCTGTTTTGGAACGAAATTTAGAACTTAAAACATTTTTAGAAAGAGGATGAAATTCTCTATAAGACGGTGTACTCACTGTATTTTTTGCTCCACATTTTGTGAACTTTAAGGGCACTAAATTGGGACCTTCAAAAAACAGCAATATTTTTCCGATGGTGCTCTTGCTCTCATTGTGAACGGTGAAGATGCCTGTTGAAGATTATTCTAAAGAGAATTCTTAGCTGTATCTGACCATAAGTTCAGTTTTACAGAATACTCAATTTTGAAACATTTTTGAAGGAAAAACATCTTCGTTTTCTTCGGGGAGGGTAAACTCCAGTTTCAATCGTTTTGGCAAATCTCACACAGCTTCTGAAAGAAGACGATGCGCTCTACAAGGTGGTGTACGAATTGCTCTTAAAAGTCATGCTTATCACTGATTTTCAGGCCATCAAAGTGGACTTACTGGCAGTGTTCACGCCGCACCGCGCGACGAGCGCGACGCAGCAGTGGTGGGGCGGCGCGGCGCGCGAATACCACGCTCGTCGCGCGGCGCGGCCAGAAGTGCTCGTCTATGTCCACTTTGATGGCCTGAAAATCAGTGATAAGCCAGACTTTCAAGAGCGATTCGTACACCACCTTGCAGAGCGTATCGTCTTCTTTCAGAAGCTATGTGACATTCAGCGAAACGATTGAAAGTGTCGATTTTCCTCTTCGGAGAAAACAAAGATGTTTCTCATGCAAAAAATCTCTAGAATTGAGTATTCTGTAAAAATAAACATACGGTCAGATAGAACAAAGGATTCTCTCTAGAATACTCCTCGGAAGTCATGTTCACCTTCTACAATGAGAGCAAGAGCAGCATCGAAAAAATATTTGTGTTTTTTGAAGGTCCCACTTTAGTGGCCCGAAATATCACGAAATGTGGAGCAAAAAAATTAAATAAGTATACCATCTTATAGAGAATTTTATTCTCTTTCTAAAAATGTTTTAAGTTTCAAATTTCGTCTCTAACCGGAGCAGAAAAAATTCGCTGTCGGTGAGGTTAATTTTACACGTTTTCACTTTTCACTTTATAGGCCGAAAAAAACATAAAATTTCAAAATTTGACAAAGCGCTTAAAATTATCTGAAAGAAGAAATAATTCTCTTTCGAATGCTGCATAAACCTCTTCAAGAGCTTCCATGGCAAGCTTACAACGGTCGCTTGAAAAAAACGGCACGAACTTTCTTACCAACCTAATAGATAGTAATCACGAATTTAATTGAGTTAAAAATGAAATTCTAGCTCCATACCCGCGGTTTTTCACTTCTTTTGATTTTTGATTGTATCGTTTTCCTTTTCCGGGGTCAGAAATACCTAAGATCTGCTTGAAAATTTTCATTTGGGATTCCTCGGAGCACCGTTCACCGTTTGAAGGGTGGGCCGGCGGTTATCGCGCCCCAATCGAACTCGCGATGCGCGCGAAAATTAGCTGTTTGAAGCCGATCCACAATTTGGGGACGATCATATCCCTGTCATCGTTGTCTGATTGCCTTTTTGATTGCCTGACAGTCGTTTGATTTATTGATTTCATTCTTTCCGAGCTTTAATTTCTATGTTTTCTATGCCGTCGGTTCTCTTTCCATATGATCAGTATATTCTTAAGTTATTATGTTAATGTTTTCAGACTAACCAATGAACTCGGACAAGGAAAATAGGACGCCGAAAGCCAATGAGGTAAGGTTCACCTTATGCGCATTTGTATAATAACTTAATTCATTATACCCATGTGGCCTAGAAATTTACCCAAAATTCGATAAGTTGGAGCCTAACCGCTAGGTACTGTGTCCGTTTTTGGAATTTCCATGGTTTATAGTTACCCTAGCCTGATCCAGTCGGATTTATCGATCGCCAGAGTTCAATCAATGGAGAATTTTCTCGTATAATTTAAATTTGCAATTTTACAGGCGAAGAAGCGTCCGTCAATGCAAAGTCCCTACTCATCTGCAACACCCACGGTGCGTCCGGCACCCAAGAAACTCGTATGTTGGATCTACTGCCATTTTGTTTATTTGTTTCTTTTGTTTACATGAACAAGTCTCATTTCAAGCGAGTTAACATTTTATTTTCTTATTTTTAAGCTAAATATCTCTATCGCTGTGAATTTTTCAGGGTAGACCACTCCGCGAACAAGGAGATTGTAATTTGGACGCAACGTCGGTCGGTGATGATACCCTGAATCTGACTGCAGTGAAGATGGAACTGAGCGAGACATATGTTGAGGGTAAGTTTTTACCCTAGTTTTTTGTTTAAATTTCTCTTATTTTTTTTATTTCAGAGCGACTCGCTGCTGGTGTTGACGCTTGTGTTGAAAATGCGAACGTATCGCAGGTGTTTGTCAAAACCAATGTTGTGTGCGAAGAGGTGAAACAGGTATGTGTGTCTCTGGTATATTTTTGATGAATCGATGTTATCCGGTCATTTTTATGGTATCCGTTACAGCCAAATCCTGGGCTTACTCATTGCGGTGATCAGAATCTCGATATGTCCGCGTTTGAAACTACGCTAACGTTGCCGGAGCCAGTTACGCTACCCATTAACGAACCTGTGAAGGTGAGTGATCAGTATTGTCTTGTCTTGGTGCAGTGGTAAGAAGCGCCGCTGACATGTGTACGGTCGAGCGGTCGATCCTCGCCTGGGCTAACCAAGCCACCCGTCTCTCGGGGATTGGGTAAATTGTTACCAGACTTTTAGGAGAAGGTGAAGACACTGACATTGTGAAGCGGCCGGTCCGCGCAAGTAATTGTATGAGTCGAATACGCTTTTACAATGCCTTTACGATTCCGAGGGTAAAAAGAGTGTGTGGCGTGTCCTTGGGGGATTTGGCAGTATCAACTCCCTTACCTTCACCTTTTACCATGCTATTTATTCATTTATTTATTTCACTACGCAATGGCGCTAAAAATTGGAAATGGTTAGTAGAACAGATGACCATGAACAGATGACCATGTTAGTCAAAAAACAAACAATTCCTACAAAACACGATTATATCATCTTCTAGGAAATCACACAAAGTAGGCTAATGGTAGATCATTTCAAGATCTTGGAAAAAAGTGATGTTCTAGGGGCAGAGATGAATGCAATGTACCATGTAAAGCTTCATAAAGAGTATTAAGAAAGCCACCCATTCGTAGCATAGGAATAGAAAGCTATTTTCTCTTATCCATCATCATCTCTATATCATCATCTTTATCACTTTGAATTTGCAGAAAGGCAGCCTTTACTGCCGTATGGGCGATCCTAACCTCGATGAGACGGCGGCGGACACCACGGCTTATGACATGGATCTCACGCAGAACAACGCCACTGCTAACAACGTACTGAAGGAGTTGCTGCGTGTGAACACCGACAGATCGCCAAGCCCGGTTAAGGTAAGTGGTGGTTTCCTTTACAGGATGAATTTTGAGGTCTGTCAAGTACCGTATTTTGAAATGAATTGTGATCGATTGTAGTTTTATCTTTCATTTTGGCAATATCCCATTTATTGCTTCCCAGCGGTCGGTGTAAGTTTTTTAGTCAGTTCTGATTGAACTTCGCCTGAGGGTTTTCCATGGTGCTGATCACGAATCTGACATCCGTTTTACGAATTTCGAACGGAAACAATCCGTATCGATTACAGGAGCTAGAGGGATGGTCAAGATTAGATCTCTGATTTGGCTGAAATTATTTTATCTATCTTTATTCATTTGATACGTCAGAGGACGCGCTAAACAAAAAAGGGAAACAAACAGACCGTCACGAACGAGTAAAATCTTGAAATAAATTTTGTGTGGCTTGTTATTTTGCATGCTGATCAAGAATCTGGTATGTGTTTTCCGAATTTCCGCCGTTGCGGACAGGTACAGGGAAGTCATCATGAGAACGCAATGTGACTGATTTTGCTAAAATCTATCGAAATCTGAGAAAAAAGTCGTCAGATTTGTAATCACCATCCCAAATAATCCACCTATACGAAGTTTTTGCGGAGTCGGTGATCCGAGCTGTTCCACCCTGCTAGCTCCTGCAAGCGACATGGGAGGTCTCCGACTGAAATTCCAAAAACGGTTGCAAGACTGGTGACAAAAAAAGAACAAAATAAAAGAAATACGACCGCGACAATGCACAGCACTCTGAAAACCCCAAAGAGCACTTAACATCATTTTAGCCGAATTTTGTATGCACGTATGTAGCCCTTGGGACAATCGTAGACCTGACGCGACGTTTCCGTTTTACCACTTTGAAGTTATCTCTCTTACGATAAAGCTTTCTCTGGTGTTGAAAAACCCCAAGAGCGAAGTTAAGGCCTAGTTGGAAACCTTTTTTCTTCGACCTTTGAAGTGCAATGCGTGGAATGGTGCCGCATTTTTCTTTACAAAACAGAATTTTGTTACAGAGGGAACCGAGTGAGGACGGGCCCAACGAAGACATGTGGTTACCCGAGCAAAAGACTCAGCCCGAGCTCTCCATTATTCAAAAGAGAACGTTCGCCGCAAGATCTGAACCGTCTCGAGCCAGTGTGCATGGTGTTGTGGTTTGTGAACGTGCAGATGTTTCTGTGGAGGTGGTAGGGGTGAGTTCTCTTCTTTTTTCCTCATTTTTTTATTTATTTAATTCAAACAAAATTTCGTTCTTGAGTTAGTGTTTTGATGTTTCTGAAAGAAGATGTTGTGATGATGATGCTAAGATCATAGCAAAAATCTCGGCTAAGGCGGGATTCGAACCCACGTCGTGGGCCAATCTGGGGTGTGTGTGTTAAACCACAACGGATCCCGGCGGAGCCGCGATTTTTGCGATGATTCTTGCACCATCATTACAACATTTTTATCTAGTACACAAGCGCAGGAAAGCTAATTAGACTGGTAACCCGCGATAGTTTTATTTTTGATCTTCGTTTTTATGTTTTTTTTTCTAGCAGGGTGTCTCCCTCGCCAACGAAATGAAGGAACTTGGAGCAAGTGTGGATGTCACGGAAGTCGCGGTATGTGCTGCTTCTGTAGGATTCCTTGTTTGTGCGGAATTATTGATCAGTGTAGATTGATTGATCATTCATCCTTCCATATCTAATTTACTTCTTGATCACATTTATCCCTCTAACTCACTACAAAACCCCACCCGTGGTCAAGCTAACTACTTAAAAAATCGCTTTTGCAACCATTTTGCATGAATTCCGTGAAACTTCGTAACCGCCTTGCTTTTTAAAATTTTTCTTTCCAAAGTCAAACTGCAAACTGATTAGTCGCGATTCATGGTTGTAGTTGGATTTGGGTTGAAAGCCCTAAATTTACCCATCTATCACGTCTTAGCGCACGTGGTGTAATGTCTTCGCCTTTCCCTACGGGTCTGGTACCAATTCACCCAACCCCGGAGGAATGGAAGGCTTGCTTGTACCATGGCAGGATTGTTCGCTCGATCTTGCTGGTGTCAGTAACGCCTCTTACCATTGCTCTACACTGGTCCCAGTTACAATTCCCCACCCGTGGTCAAGCTAACTTCCTCCAAATCGCTTCAAGTAACTTTTATTCGCAGCGGAATAATCCGTTTTTGCATGAATTCCCTGTAACTTCGTAACTGTATTGGTATTGGTTTTTGGTTTAACATAACATTTGTTTTTATGTGGTTATATTTTTTCAAAAGTTCCATTTCTAGGGTAAAGTAAACGTCTCAGAGCTCAGTACGGAAGAAGCATCCGCCAGCACCGACCTTCCTTGTGTATCCGATCGTCCGACGGATTTCTCGTTCTCGGCCGCTGTCAAGACCAGTATTAGTCATGCCAGTCTGGGTGAAGAGGAGTTTCCTACTGGTTTACCAAAAGAATCGATACTTAACCCAGCCGATGACACGGCTTTGATCTTTGACGTAGCGGTTAAAGTTGATCAGGAGGAAAATGAGACGGTGGACGTCACGGTAACCGCTGAAGTCGAGCAAGTCGGCGATGTTACCACTGCGGTCGATGATACCATGATGATGTTTAACGTGCCCTCGAGGAAGAGTTCGGACTTCCCAGCTCATTTTGGCACCGCTGAGGTCGAGTCTCGACCTGACACTGTCGAAATCGCGGGTACCACAGCCGTCTCTGTTGACGAAGAGATGGAAGTGGAGCTCGAGGTGGACAGTCAAGCTCCGGAACAAATCGAAAATGAAAGAGAATGTGACATAAAGACCACCACCGAAGTGGAATTGCTCTCTGCCGATGTTGAAGCGAAGGATGTTGAGCCGGCTGCACCTACTGCTGAGAGTGCTGCGACACAGGAGCCATTCAGTTCAAGCGAGGGTTTGTCCTTTTTTTCCTTTTTTCTACACTTATTTTTGTTTTTATTGATTTTGTTTTGCAATAACTAAATGTTCTCAATCCACGGACCGGATCTAGTTCAACAATTTTTTGACAGCAATTGGAGCTCATAAAAAAACAGAAGTTTCGGAAAAGAAATACGCTGCACTGTCACGCTAAGTCGTGGTCAATCTTATGGAGGGTTTGATAGTTAAATAATTTCGATAAAGAAAATCGGCATCAGTGAAAGCTCCTAGTCCACAGACCGGATCTTGTTGAACAACCTTTTCGGCAAAATTTCGCCCGAGGGTTCGTTCGAGGCGCTGATCACGAATCTGATGTCAATTTTTCGGATTTCGGTCAAGTAATACTCATAAGATGATCAGGTCAAAATCTAGATTTGGCTCAAACTTCGTTCAGGTAGATTATGTTGCGTGCTGATCACGATTACGATGTCTTTTTATCAGCCTTTATCAGATTCGGGCTAAAATTTGCCTAGCCTTAAAGACCAAAATAGGGCGAATTTCAAAAATAGTCATCGTAGTTGTTGTCAGCATGCAAAATAACATACCTGTGGAAAGTTTGGGCCAAATCTGAAATTTTCTGATCACCCTATGAGTATTACTTGACTAAAATTTAGAAAATTGGAATCAGATTCGTGATCAACGCCTCGAACAAACCCTCGGGCGAAGTTTTGCCGAAAAAGTTGTTGATCTAGATCCGGTCCGTGGACTAGGAGCTTTTACTGGTGCCAGTTTTCTTTATCGAAATCATTTAACTATCAAACGCCCCATAAGATCGACCTCGACCTAGCGTGGCAGTGCAGCGTATTTTTTCAATATTTCTGTTTTTTACAAGCTCCAATTGCTGTCAGGACAGATGCAACAGGTATAGCTCGTGGAAAACTCCGTAAGGTGATTTTATATATCACGGAAAACTTTTTGTGTGTAGGGCCGTTGCCATCTTATAGAGCACTTTCACTTCCCTAAATATTCACCTTTTCTACCTTTTTTACCTTTTCCTCTTTTTCATTTTTTTTTGAAAATCCATTTTTTCAGGTTTCAAATCCCCATTGTCTCCGATAACCGATCTGTCCGCCAACGTAGCGCGTGCGCGCGCATCAATTGGTCCATCGAGCTCTCAAAGAACGTCCCCTACGGCGTCACAAAGTCGAAAATACAATATGAACGATTCAGAGTAAGACCAGTTTTCTGGTTCTTCCCTTTTATTTCTTTTCTCCAATTATCCCGATAAATTTTGTTTTTCCAGAATTTCATTCATGATTCATGAAGTGGAAGCCTACGAGGTCACCGCTCGACAGCCAACCCCGGAACTGGATCAGTTACAGAAGAATTTGGCCCAAATAGAAATGGAAAAGGCTGACCTATACGCCAATTTGCGTGATGTTCTCTCCGAGTTGAACGTCTACAAGGAGAAAGCTGCCTCTCAGGAATCAGCATTGGTCGAGGCGAACAAGAAATTGGTAAGGAGACATTTACAGTAACTATTTTGACTAGGGGCGCGCGCGTGGAACAGCACGGTAGCGATCAATCCCCGACCGCGCTAACCAAACCGTCCATCCCTCCGAGGTCGAGTAAATTGTTACCAGACTTGTCTGGAAAGGTAAAGAATTCAGGAACATTTATTACATGTCAATAGAACATCAATAGAACATGTATAATACTGAAATCATGCAAGACTAAAACCAAAAACCGATCTACGATTCTGCATGGAATACGAGTGCGTGGCGCGTCCTCAGGGAACTGATCAGCGCCGAATCCTTCACCTTTACATTTTATCTATTTCGGTTTGGGTATATTTGTTGTTGGTTCCAGAATCAGACGGAACAAGCCAAGGAATACGCAGAAAGAACCGTGGCCGACTACGAATTTGTCGTTGAAGATTTGAAAGCGAAACACGCTAAACAAAAGGAGAATTTCCAGACGAAAGTTGGTTTTCTTCAATATTTTCACCTTACGGCTGAAAAATAGCCAAGTTTTTTTCTAGCTCATAGAGCAGGAAAACGAGATCGAAAATCTTCGCAATGCTATGCGCGGTCAGGTGCGCTTTTTGTTTTCAATTTTCATGGTTTTTGTAGTGTGCACGTTTACCTTCGAATTTTATTCATTTTTATAAAATTATTGATTTTTTTAGGAGGACATGTCTATCACAACCGAAGGACTCACTGTAGAACTTACTGTCACAAAGGAGCAGCTGGTTAGGACCACGGCGGCCAAGGAGGACGCTGAGAAGCGTTGCGACGAACTGCAAAGGGTGTGTTACTCAAATAAATTTGATTTTTCGATATTTTTTTCGTTTTTTTGCGCTGTATGACATTGACGGCTTTATAGGGTAACTTTCTCAAACAATTGTGTATTTTCTGAACCTTTTTTTTTTCATTTTCTCGCTGCATCCACGAGAGCGTGACAAGTTCCACGCTACTTTATTGCCCAAATGTCTAAAAGATGGAAATTTAAAAAATTAATTAGACGTTAAATTGAATTGCTTTCATCCACAGTTACCCCTGTGATCCTCCTACTATTGTTTTTTTTTAATATGGTAGAGGAAACAATAATTGGAATGGTTTTGTAGGAACTCGCCAGCGCCACAAAGTCAACTGCCATGCTGCAAGCTGAGTCAGATGAGAAGGTAAAATAATTTTTTTATTCTAAACTCTTTTCATGCGACAGTCGCATCCTTTTTGCAGTTGGCTGCCGGCAAACAACAACTCGCGTCGTTACAGAATGAGATAGGCCTTCTTCATGTAGAGGTAGAATATCAAAATTTGTGTCTTTTCAAAATTTTTGAAAAATTTGTCGGCCATTGATTACGTTTTGATGTCTTTTTCATATAGATTCGCGAAAAGGATGAGGAACTGTTGAGTCTGAAAGAAGCTAGCAATATCGATTACATCAAGTTGCAAGAGAAGCTCAGCGAGACTGCGTTGGCACTTGTATGTTTATTGATTGATTACAGTTGTTATCGATTGGGAGAATACATCAGTTTTTCTATGCAGGAAAAGTCTGAAGAATCCAATGAACAAATAAGGAGAGAGTTAGCTGAGAGCATCGAGGAAAGGACTCAACTCCGTGAAATTCAGCTCGCAAGCGAGCAGGAGCTGTGGAAGATCAAGGTAAGTCGGAGCTCGATTGTTGTGAAAGACCCATTTTTGGCTCATGGATTTGACATTTTGAGGATTTTTCGTTTCTCGTTTGCAAATTTACTGCTATTTTTTTCGTAAATTTTTGTGTCCGCGAAATTTGATTCCCCATAGGACGACCTGAAGAACGTAACCGATGCCCTTCAAGTGTCTGAAGAGTCAAGAGCGAAAGCGACACTGGAGAATGCCAACTTCCTGGAAGAACTCAATTCAGTTCGTGCCGAGATTGCAGAAAAATCGAGATTCATTGAGAATGAAATGGCTAAGATTGAGGATCTGAAGAATAAGGTTCGATTTTTTAAATTTTTTTGTGAAGTGTTTCCTCAGGTGTATTTGTTTACCAATCTAGTTGCTCCTTAGCAATAAGGGCTACGTCGTTGTGTGCACAAAACTCACTATAACATATAAATATGATCTTCAACTTCACAGGTGACGATTTGATTAATAAATTAAAAGCAACTTCATGGATTGCTAGCTGATATTTTTGTTTTATTATAATTTTATTGCCATTGCTAAACAACTTCTTATCCGCCTTATCACCACCTATTAACATTCCTTGGTTATTGTTTATTTCAATTTGTGGATATCTAACTGCTCGATGTGGTAGCAAAAATACAAGTATACATTAATTGACCAGTATTCTATAAACTGATCATCTCAAACTATAAACAACTTAATTCATGCCTATACTTTAAATAAGGTACAATTTCGAAGGGTAAATCATTATCTTCTCTTTTATAATGACGAATAATTACAACAAAAGAACCATAATAAAAAAAATCCGATAAGTAGTGATAAGACAGATAAGAAACCAGTTCAAACATATGCAGCGGCAATGAAACTACCAACAAGAAAATCAACCACCATTTCTAGAAACTGCTGTAAGATTATTAATCAAATTCTAATGAAGTTTGAGACCATATTTATGTGTTATATAGTGACCTCTGTAGATATTAGATTGAAGTGGTGATCCGTTAATATAGCTTACACTGCAACTATTTTCAAAAATTCACAAAATTAGTATACTCATACTACTGAGCAAAATTAGAAGAATACAGGTGCGGGCACATCTTAGGATTTCAATATAAACAATGGCTCTTTCAATATATCTCAAGTCAATAAATCAGGAATATGATGTCGAAAGACATCAAAATGAAAGGAATTAGAGCTGTTTTAGTGTTAATTTTGTCATCCGTTATCCTGTATTTTGAGTTTTCTTAAAATTTTATTGTCCTTATATTAGGATCACAGTAACTGCAACTACTGAAATCTCCATGTTCCCTCTTCTTGAAACCTCGGCATGATGTTATAGAAATCCGTATGCTGCTTTGCCGAACAAGGTTAATATGGTGGATCAAATTTATCCACCATACTAACCTTGTTCGGCAAAGCAGCATACGGATTTCGGCAACTACTGAATTTAGCTAGTGTGAGTGGCTCCCATATCTCTGTTTCCAGTGCGCCGCCTTTGAAGATCAGCTGATTGCCGAAAAACTTGCTCGTGATGTCGTCAATCGTGAAATGGAGCAGCTACGAGATGAAAAGTGAGTGCCGAACGTTAAATTGATGCTATCAGGCGCTGATTTCCATTCCTTCCAGCTCCACGGCGACCATTGAACTGGAGAGAGCCAAGTCGGCCCTACTCGACGCAGAAATCAAGGCGGCAGAGGCTCATAAGGAACTCGAGGAGCACATCAAATGTCATACTGAGGTGGGGCCGCCGTTGTCGTTTTCAAGCTTTTTATTTCTGTTTTTCCTTTTTTGACTTTTTCCATTGGGGTTTGGTCCAGTTTTCCCGATGTTGCTAGGTTTCTTGAAGTTGACATATTAAAATTGATTGAAGTGCTCTGTTTCTGAACTTACCCTTTTTCTGAGTTCATTTCTGTACCGGGTGCGCTTGCTCAAGTGGGAAGAGGCGTCACTGACACTCGTACGGTTGAGCGATCGATCCCCACCCAGCCTTTGTTTTAGCTCACTTTTGTTAGTCAAGATTTCTACAATATCCTCGTTTTAGACCTTTTCTTATCGTGAGCTAGTTATGGTAAATAATAAGTTAGATTTATAGTTAATTCGATTATAATTAAATGAATAATTGATAGATCTCTGTAGGAACTCAACACTCGTGTTGGTGAGCTGGAGAGCAAAATCACCTCGTACACAGCTGAAAAGGACTCTTTATTGGCTAAACTCGAGGAGCAGCGATGCAGAGAGATTGTCATGAGGGAAGAAATGGAGAAGGTTCTTTTCTTAGTTATTATTCATGTTTGGATTTGAGCTGGAATTACAGTTTGGGAAGGTTTAAATGACTATTTAAGACATACATTTGGTTATTTATGTCTGTTTTTTTCACAGGCGGATGAACATATTGCAAAATTGGAACTCGAGTTGGTCGACACCAAAAAAGAAAACTCCAAGCTTTTCGGTGAACTGGAACTTGGCAAAGAACTCTATGTGGGTAAAGCCACTGAAGCAGAGAATGTGAGTTTCTTGTTTTGATTATGTTTATCGTTATCTATGAACATTTTTGAATAGATTTAAAATTTGCAGCTATCGAACGAGATCACCATTGCAAATACTCTGATCAGTACGTTGGAGGATGAAAGAGATCGCCTAAGAAGGGAGTTGAACTCTTTGAATGAACAACTCGGCTCGAACAAAGAGTCCTCGAAGAAGGTGTGTTTTGATTTTGAAGGTTTTAATCCCTTTCCATTATTTTTTTGTGTTTTTACCTGTCGCTTACCTGTTGTTGTTTGTTACCTCTTACCAATAACTGTTGTTGTTTTTAACACGTTGACAACCGCGCCATTTTTGCGTGTCTGGCGCGCAGGACCAATCGATTTTTGGCCGCTATCAGGGGGTGTAAAACTAAAAAGAAAAAGAGCAAAAAAAAAAGAAATCGGGATTTCTAGTCTTAGCGATATATTTATGTAATGGCATCTTTTTCTAATGACAGAATTTTCTCGGAAATCTTCCATATTTTGCTAGAAGATCACCTTTTTTGAATGGTTTCGATTGTTTCCTTTCTAAACACAGAAAATGTTTGCAGAGGCCTATATTTTGTAGTAGTATTGTTGATATCTGCAGTTTATTTGTGTCTAATGTCATCTTCGAAAACACCAAAAAACGTTTCTAGCGATCAATATTTGCTTGGAGTGTCGAAGAAGACCTGTGCATTTTTTGATCCACTTGATTACTTGTATATTTTAATATATAAATCAGCAACTGATAACTGTTTTCTGATAAACTGATAACACCATTTAGAAAATAAAAATATTAAGCTGTGGAATGGCATCATGCCACACTGTCGCCAACGTGTTAAAGTACTCGTTGTGTTCTCATAGATGCTAAAGCCTGTAGTAATCTGGTGGTATGGTTTTTCTGATGTCATATGGGTTTGGTGGTACCGCCGAGAGGAAAAAATAAACGTCTTGAGGCTCATTTTCTCCGAGAAATTTATCCAGTAAGTTGCCTGCCGTAAGATTTACCACCGATTTTGTTCGCGTGTGTATAATACCCGGTTAAGTCCGCGTCTTCGCCCATCGTAAGTCATGGAGTGCTGTGAAATAATACGACAAAGTACCCTCCCCTTCTGAAGAGGATTGACGACAGTGTGGCATGACGCCACGCCACAGCTTAATATTTCTATTTTCTAAATGGTGTCGAAGGGTTCGGGCAATCTTTCCTATGCGATATATTGTTCACCTTTTAACATTGCTTTTCAAGGAGTTATCCATGAAAATAGTTATCAGTTGCTGATTTATACATCAAAATATACAAGTAATCAAGTAGATCAAAATATGCACAGGTCTTCTTCGATACTCTAGACAAATATTGATCGCTAGAAACGCTTTTTTGGTGTTTTCAAATATGATATTAGACACAACTAAACCGCATATATCCTCATTACTACTACAAAATACGGGTCACTGGAAACATTTTCTGCGCTTAAAAAGGAAACAATCGAAACCATTCAAAAAATGTGATCTTCTAGCAAGATATGGAAGATTTCCGAGAAAATTCTGTCATTTGAAAAAGGTGTTTGCTCTTTTTCTTTTTAGTTTTACCACGCCCTGAGCGCCGTGAAAGGTTGATTACTCCCACACGCCAGACACGCCAAAATGGCGCGGTCGTCTGTAACATCAAATTTTGCAGTTGTCGTTGTTTTTACCTTTATCATCAAATTTTTGTTTTTCTTTTAGGCGATCGAGTCTCTCCAGTCGGAAGTCGCCGAGCTGACAGCCGAACGTGATTCGCTGGTAGCTGGTCTGTCGTCAGCTGAAGAGCTAAACAAGAAATTCGTGAAGGATTTGGATGAGGTTTGCCGTACTCATCCGCCTTACCTACGCCTAGAGACCATATTTTCGAATTACAGCTTAAACTAAGTGCGTTTAAACAGCAGACCGAGATCGAGTCGATAATCGCGAAAAAAGAGAAATTGGAAGACGAATGGAAAGAAAAAGAGGACGAGTACAAGAAAAAGCTGCAAGCAACTGAAAAGGTTTTTCACTAGAAATTTATTTATTTTATTTATTTGTTTATCGATGCGTACTTAGGCGTGCTATTTGTGGGAGTTTAGGGGGGAATACAAACAGAAAAACTATAAAAAAGCAAATTTAACTGAAAATCAGGAATTTCTGGTGGAAAAAAATGTTCCAGGTGATGAAATCGGTTCCGGATCTCGAGCAACAAGTTCAGCAACTGAAAACCGAGTCGCGAACCCTCAGTGAGGAGCTGACCGAGGCGGATAGCAGGCTGAAAATCGAGTCCGAAGCGAAAACAAAGGTCAGTTTGATGCCTTGTTCAAAGAAAAAGATTGTATTTTGGGATTGCTGATTGTGAAATATTTTTTTGTCTATATTCAGGCAGCGAAAGCCCTCGCCGCACTCGAAGAACAGTTTATCGGATTGCAAAAGGCGAAGAAAGATGTTGAGCTGGAGTACGAGACGGCGAAGAAACAGTTCGAAATCGAGATCGCCACCGCGCGAAAGGTTGGACTTTTCTTTTTTTTTTTTTCTTTTAAACTTTGTTCGAATTTTCTTTTTGCATAGGTCAGTGAGAAAACATTGAGCAGCTTTGCTAGGAATTTTCGGAATTTTTTTGGGAGAGAACGTGAAACGGCTCAGAACTTCTGTACCACGCACTATTTTCCATGAATGTTTTAAATTCAATTTATTTATTTACTTAAATTCAATTTATTTATTATTTATTTATTTATTAATTTATATGTTTAGTTATTTATTTACTCATTTTATTTAATGGACGCATACTGAAGCGTAGAACAACAGCTAAACAACTAAAACAAGACATGACAGAGTTGACAACCATGCTCGAGGGATGCCCTTTTAACAGGCAGAAGATAGCTAAAAAGGTTACAATACAGTTAAAAATAATGAACAGAAAAATTTATTTAATTATAAAAATTATTTGATTTTATTTAATTTTTGTTGTCAACTTTTTACTCGTTGCGATTTTTCGAGATATCGCTGATGTTTTTAGTGTGCTGCTGACCTGAAAGCGGAGATAGTGAATTTGGAAAATCGCCTCAGTCAGGAAGAGGCCATAGCGCAGGAGAAGGTAAGCTTCCTGGATATTTCGATTTTGCTATTCATTTGTTACTCATTCACAGTATTTTCTTCATATTCATTATTCATCATTGTGACCCTTTTCATCTTGTTTATTTGGTTCTGAGCTTCAACTATATCGCTTGGGTTGAAGTAACATTTTCTCTAGCTTTTTTTCGGTTTTAAAATTTTTCATTTTTGTTTTCAGCTAAAGGGAGTTCGTGCGCAGCTGGATCGACTAGAAGATGAACTGAAGGAGAGCAAACTGGCACGGGATGAAGTTGAAGCGGAGCTGACAAAGTTCAGTCGACAGTCCACTGAACTGCTGGCTGAGAAGCAGAGTCTGGAGTTGAAGCTGGCCGAAGCGATGGCAAACGCTAAGGCGTTGGCTGAACAGGTACCATAATAATTGATTTATTTCGAAAAGTTGATATTATTTTTCATAAATTGCACATGATTCCGTCTATTATTGCTTTTCTGGCTCTAGTTGAAGGTTCGGACCCCGGGCCAGGTCTGCGTCAGGAACATTTTCACTGAAACATCGCCTCTGGGCCCAGATTCATCATTGGTAATCCCCCGATAAACCCCGTGATATACCCCGAACGGCGAGCAAACCGAGATTCGTGAACGCGCGCCGGGGTTTAATCGGGGTTTATCGCGTGTCTATGCACCTCGCAATGAGGCAGGGTCTGGCAAACCTTGAATGTACAGAGCGTGTTTATCGCCGACGGGGTTTCGGTGACCGCTCGTCTGTTCATGAATCTGAGCCCTGGTGGTTCTGTGGGGCGTTGATCACGGATCAGATGTCCAATTTTGGGATTTTCGGGCAAAAACGCTTATATCGTTGATATCGTCAGCTGGAGTGATCCGGTCAAATTCACATATTTTGCTGAAACGTTTCCCAGAGGTTTTATTTTCGTGTTGGCCACAAAAAATTCAACCAGGTCAGGTTTCTGGAGTCGGAACATTTCAGTAATGCCATTTTCTATAGCTGGGTGAAATTGCCTCCGCTCTAGTGCCTCTCAGAGGCTTGGGCTCCTTCTTCTTGTTTTTTGTTACTGTTTGTTGCTGCGCGTCCTTATTTTGATCAATTAGTATTGGTGCAAACTTCAAAATGAACCTCTCGAATTATTAGGGCTCGAAAGGCAACGAAAAAGAAATTGCGGAGCTGAAACGAGCGCTCGAGCTGAAGACGAGGGAGATTGATCGACTCGGAAATGTTAGTGATTTTTTCCTTTTTTCTTTGATTTTTTTGCTTTTTTTTCAGTTTTTTTTGTAAATGAAGACTTCTCCTTTTGTTTAGCTTTGCGATGAATTCGATGATATCGAGGCCGATTATCGTCAAAAAGTGTTCTCGTTGATCAGGGAACGAGATGAACTCAAAGCAAAACTCGATCCGTCATCGGTGAAGGTGGTTCCGGTTCTGTTAAATGCTCTAACTGAAGGGTAAGGTTTCTGGTTTCTCCGTGATATCGATAAAAAATATTTTGTTTTTAATCGCTGATGTATTCAGCGTGAAGCCGCTGACTCCGGACAATTCTATGGTTTGTGGTGAACAGGTGAGCGTTTATTTCATATCATTTATTCGATTAAAATGATTGCATATTTCTTCGATTCCTAGTTTTTGTTGCAATTCTGTTCATGATAAGTTTGTTCTGTAGAGTTTGCTAGAAAATTTAGAGTTTTTGTACCTTCTTAATCCGTCTTGGTCTTTTCCCTTTCTTCGGAATCTAACCTTGTTACCCTTCCCGGCAGCCAGTTGTCACCGCGATTAATGCGATTAACTTTGCGCCAACATACTGGTACATGATGATTATTGGCTTTTTTTTTCGAAATTTTTTCCGATGGTATGCGCGGAAACCCATCAGATTAACTTATGGATGTACGTTCAACCCTGGGAATTCTTCCATGTTTTGCTCTAAATTCTACTTTTCCGATGGAGATGCTTCATTTGTTCTATCCCTTTTTAAACTATGGCTTGATAATTTGCAGGGTACTCCAATATGGACGTTTTTCTACTATATAGAATTTTATTTAAGCACGTTTTTATAACGTTTCAATTGAATCACTGATTCTGTTTAAGAGTGCACAAAATGTTAACGAACTAGAAAAGAAGCTGAATGCACTAAAGGAGGAAAAGATGCGTTTGGAAAAGGTACTTTCAATGTGTTTTTATGTCAATTTTGTGATTTTTATCGTTGATGAATCCGAATTTTGGTTTAGTTGAAGAAAGTCGACGATCAGGAACTGGAGGAGTTGAAGGAGAGGTGCAAACTCCAAGAAAGTCGAATCTCAAGTTTGGAAAAGGTGCGTTCGTGCAGAACTCAAATTCACCATCGATATGCCTGTTATATACCCCGAAGCTAACCCCTGTTGACGTGATTATCCGTACTCATCAACGGAGAGGTGTATCCGGGGTTTATCGCAGGTGTATTACACCCGCTGGAGCGGCGAGGCATGGAGCGCCCCACTTTAGTAACCGCGTCCCAATGCTAATTTTGGCGCGTAATATAGCTCAATTTTTTGAATTCTAAAAATTTTGCCAAGGTGAGCTTCACCTGACTTCAGCTTCACATTTTCTAGATCTGCGACGATGCTGATGCCTGCGAGCAAGAATTGAGGATGAAGATTGGTCATCTCCTGAAAGAGGTGGAGGAGCTGAAGGAAAAGAAAGCGCTGAAAGAAGAGTCGGCAGGACCGTCGAGACCTCTTCAAGAGGCTCTGCGAGAGAGGTACATCCGCCAGTTGTTTTCTAATCGTTTATTTATTTTTTCATTTTATTTACTAAGCACACAGGTGCGTAAAAAGTGAAAGCATTTATTATCACAATTAAAATAATTCCTACTATACATTAGTAGTGTTGGTTACATCTTTCAGGGCTCGTTTAGACGCCGCGCGGCGAGAACACAAAATCGAAGCGCAATCAATAATTAACGTCCCTGATCGAATTTGCTCCTTTGCATTAGTGGCGCAATCCGGTGGCGCCTCATATAGGCGAACTTACTGGTCGTTCGGGTTTTTTAGAAGGCTGCTAATCCTCACCAAAAAACATTTTGACGAAATTCACTTTTTTCGTTTAACTTCTTTCCTATATGATTATATGCCTATTTTTTTTTGCTTAGACGCGGCGCCACCGGACTGCGCCACTAACGCAAAGGAGCAAATTCGATCAACGACATGAATTAACAAATTCGCCGCGTATTCTAAATTATAATTTCGTGTTACTGTTACTTTCGTGCCCAAAAATGTGCCTGCTGGACGACTACATTGAAAATAAAAACAAATTCCGTGACTCATTCAATTACATGATCTTATTTATTTAAGAAATTTATTGAATATTTTAATTGCATCTGTTGAAGTCTTGTTTGGCAAACTGCTGGTTTCAGAGTGCCTGAACGAGTGGCAGAAATGGAGGAAGGCTGTGAAAAGGTTAGTTAGTGGATAGTGGAAATCAAACATTGGAAAAAGTGCAATATTTTTATTTATTTATTTATTCATTATTTTATTTATCAATTTACTCCCTCAATAAACCTTCCAGAATCAGTTTTAGGAACGATTTGGTTCCGCGTCGTCATCGGTCCATCAGAAGTCTCTCGACAAGTCCGGTGGTGGACTACTAGAGGTGAGTTGAATGTCAATTTTAAGATGAATTGTGATCCGTTCTGGTCATATTTTATTTTAATTTGTTTAAAATTATGTTTCGATCTCGATTTTCAAGGAGTCCCAAATGGAAAGTGCCGGCACGCCGAACCGGACCTTATACAAAACACTCTACGAGCGAAATGCTTTCGAAAAGACACAGAATTTGGCCGACACCCCTGGAAAGGCGAACACCAGCCGTTGTGCTCAGCAATAGTTTCTAGAAATTTCCATCGATCAGATCATAGATGATGTCCACTGCTCATTGTTTGTGTTGGCTTTAACCACCCTCTTAATGAAGTTTTGTGTAGCTTTAAACTAACTACTCACCTACGCAATCACTCGCGCATGGACATTTTCCCCGATTCGTTTATCTCACGTACTACTAGAAGATGCCTTCTCACCCTCACGTGAAATCAATCAATCAGATCGTTTGCTGTACCATATAAGACATTGTTTTATTCGTATCGAATGAGTAAATGTTTGCATGCACTGTTTTTTCGTACTGTATACTGAGAACTGGGGCAGAATTCAGCCCTTTGATCTCTGAGACGATTTTTCAAGTTTGGTGAATTTTCCAAGCTTTTCAGGAAGTGTTTTTCTATTTTTTTATTTTTTCCGGCGAGGAACGTATGCCTTTCACATTGGAAGGAGTTGTACTGGAGAAGCTGTTTGAATTAAGTCCAATCATCTCTTTCTTACTCAATTTACCCTTACCACTCTGAACTCAAGCTAAGAAGGTCTGCACTTTGACGAGCTCCAAGCGGCATGTTACTCAAATAATCGTTTTTTTTTTAAATATTTTTCTTCGTTTTGTTCGTTGGTCAAAACTGGCAAGGTTCGACGTTCTGCACTGTTTATTGTTGTTTATTCTAATTCCAAATTTTCGTCACTGAACTTTTGACGATATGCCTCTTCTTGTTCAGTGACGAAAATTTGGAATTAGAATAAACAACAATAAACAGTGCAGAACGTCGAACCCTGCCAGTTTTGACCAACGAGCAAAACGAAGAAAAATATTTTAAAAAACAATTAGTTGAGTAACATACCGCTTGGAGCTCGTCAAAGTGCAGACCTTCTTAGCTAGAGTTTAGAGCGGTAAGCGTAAAGTTGAGTAAGAAAGAGTTGATTGGACTTTGATTTAGTTCGAACAGCTTTTCCAAAAGCTGTTCAATTCAACTCCTATCTAGGTTTATCCTTGCCCTCGCGACCCGTTGATGATTTTTGCTTTTCGGTATTCTGTTCAAATCAGAGACTTAGCGGTGTTCAGGGAAGAGCGCTCACAGGGTAACCGAGCTCATTATGTGAAATGAAGCTGCCGTCAAGATACAGTTATCAGTTATCAGCTGGCTGAGGCGAAATGAAAGCGGTGAGTTTCAGTTTCATACCATTTGTCTAACCTGCGGTCGGTCCGAAGTTGTGAGTGACTTGTGTCGCGTACGATAATGAAGAGAGGAGGATTCGTTCTTCCTTCCTTCCATTCTTTCAGCATAAAGGCTATATCTTTTATCTGGCTGTCATGTTTTACCGTACTCTTCAGAATCGCCGTGAGAATGATCCCTGCCGGACCCGCCGTGAGTGTGAGCAGACTGCAGGCTCTGGTCATCGACAGTGGATCAGGCATGTGCAAGGCCGGATTCGCCGGTGACGACGCTCCACGAGCCGTTTTTCCGTCGCTGATTGGTCGCCCAAAGCATCAGGGAATGATGCTCGGTGCCCAACAACGTGATTCTTACGTCGGTGCTGAGGCTCAGGCGAAGAGAGGTGAGCATTTTTTATCGAAAATGTGGTTGTTATTGAAGTTTGGTCCACTTTAAGCGGCGTGGAACAGTGGTAAGAGGCGCTACTTCCACCCAGCCGTCTAGCGATTGATCCTCACCCGGGGTAACCAAGTTTCATTCCCTCCAATATGAAAGTGAACTAACGCTTGACGCTAAATGCCACCTGGGGGTAGATATTTACACTCACTCGGTTAATCTCTAACCGCCGATATCAGGGAAATGAAGCTGTTTCAACCGGTTATTGTCCCAGTACTGTGTTTGATGCCACCTGGGCCCTGATTCATAAACGGACTAGTGGTCTCCGATACCAGACGGCAGAGTCAATGAGAGTTTGCGTTTAACATAGGAAGTTTAGGATAAGTAGACAAAGGTGAGCGCCGTATGGGCTATATCTCGGGGTTTGAGGGTTTACCGATGATGAATCTGAGCCCTGGGGGTAGATATCTACCCGCACTCGCTTAATCTCCAACCGCCGATATCAGTGGTTTGAAGCTACTTCAACCGGTCACTGTCCAAGTACCATATTAAATGCCAGCTGGGGGTAGATATTTACCCTTACTTGGTTAATATCTAACCACCGATATCAGTGGTATGAAGCTGCTTCAACCGGTCATTGCCTAAGTACTCTATTGAATGGTACCAACTGGCATGTACAGGTCTGGTATGGATTTATCCGACACCGTGGGTATGGCAGGCCTGGGCCCGGATTCATGAACGGGCGAGCGGTCTCCGAAACCCCAACGGCGATAAACCAGCTCGATACCGTCGAGGTCTCCCAAACCCTGCCTCATCAGGTGGTGTGATAGACCCGCGATGAACCCCAATTAAAACCCGGCGCGTTCACGAATCTCGGTTAGCGCGCCGTTCGGGGTATGGCTCGGGGTTTATCGGGAGATCACCAATGATGAATCTAGGCCCTGGTTACCGGGATGATGATCTGAGCGCGCTACTAATACGCTCACGATCGAGATCGTGAAGGTGTTGGTAGCGCCACTTATCACTGTCCTTTGACGATGGATTTTGCGAAAAATGAAGCAATTTTCGGATGTCTAAGGAATTTCAGGCATCCTTACCCTGAAATATCCGATCGAGCATGGTATCGTCACAAACTGGGACGATATGGAGAAGATCTGGCAGCATGTGTTTGAGAACGAGCTGCGGGTGACGCCCAGCGAACATCCTGTGCTGCTCACCGAGGCGCCGTTGAACCCTCGAGCGAATCGCGAGAAAATGACGCAAATCATGTTCGAAAGCTTCCGAACGCCGGCATTCTATGTGGCCATCCAGGCAGTGCTGTCGCTGTACGCCTCAGGCAGAACCACCGGTGTGGTGATCGACTCCGGTGACGGTGTCACGCATACCGTACCCACTTATGAGGTGAGCTGATCTCTTTCCAAATTCTAATCAACAAACACTGAAAGTAGTAAAACCTAATGTTCAACAATTGTTGTGAAATGTGAGAGAAATAAGAAAATATTGAAGAATGAATGACGAATGATATAAGAATGTCATTTAATGGAGAGAATAAAAGAAAATTATACTAGAAAGTTTCTAAGAAACGATTCTATCGAAATGCGTCTATCTGTCTACCGTAAGGGCTTGTTCAGACGACGCGCGTCGAAAATGCAAAATTGAAGCTCAATCAATAATTGACGTCATTGATCGAATTTGCTCCTTTGCGTTAGTGGCGCAGTCCGGTTGCGCCTCATATAGGCAAAAAAATTAGGCATATAATCACATAGGAAAGAAATTGAACGAAAAAAGTGAATTTTGTCAAAATTTCCATTAATAAGGAATAGCAGCCTTCTAAAAAACCCGAGCGACCAGTAAGTTTGCCTATATGAGGTGCAACCGGACTGCGCCACTAATGCAATAGAGCAAATTCGATCAAGGGCGTTAATTATCGATTGAGCTTCGATTTTGCATTTTCGACGCGCGTCGTCTGAACAAGCCCTAACACGTCGTCAGCTCAGTTATTCTAGTTATTAATAACAAATTCATACCCTTGACATTTTTTACCTTTTTATACGTTCTCCTCCAAGAACTATCCAATAGCCATGAAATTGTGTCCATTTCAGCCGTTATACAAACCCGCAGAGGTTATTTGCCAGGTGCTCTGACCGAGTTTGCACCGAGATCGCGCCAAGGGGCGCACTGACGCAAAATCGGGGCGGGGCGCCGGTCGCGTGCTTTATAACGGCGGATTACGGTAGACAAATGGTCGCCCTTCGATAAAATCGTGCTTGTAAAAGTTACTAGTATTGCTATGAAGTAACTAGTAAGTAATTAAGTAAGCAAGTAGTAAAGTTATAAGAATGCAAGGTAGTGAGCGAATATATTGTAAGAAGGAATATTATTAACAATACTAAATGAAGAATATAAAATAGTATTACTAATAGGTAAATAATTTTCAAATTTATTGCATGCCTACTACTATTACGTGCGCGAGAGTTCTATATATGGTATAAATAATCTTGTTTGGATTGGTTGATGTGAGATCTTATGGTTTCTTTGTGTTATAAAATTGTTCTAGTAGATTAAGACTTTAGCCTGGTAGGCCGAGGACAGCGTTGGTATGCGGTAGTTCCGCTTATGGGGTTGGCTTGCAGTTTCTTAGATTGGGTAAGGGTAAACGTAAATCCTCTACCCAGCGGTTTGAATCTCTGGTAAGAGATACCTAATCGGTCGTCTTTTTGAAATTTTCCATGCTCTCCGTCTTTCCTTTTTTATTTTCTCTCTAGCCTTTGGCTCCACTCAACTATATCGCGTCGGAAAGCAATGAACAGCCGGCCGATTAGGAATTGCTTGCCAGAGGTTTACGTTGCTGTAGGGTGGAGGGTTTATGTTTACCCTTGCTCAATGTGAGAAATGGGAAGCCAGCGCTCTAGGCAAAACTGCCGCGTCCCAATGCTGACCTCGTCCTACCAAACCTAGGTGTGAATTTATACCCTGTGGTATAAGTTTGTTAACGGACAGAGATCAGAAATTTACAAATTGTCTAACTCTAACATTATCTTGTATACCATTGAGAACCATTTATATTAATTCGCACTTCCAAAGATTCATTGCTTGACATCTTCTTTCTGGCATAACTAATGGGGGAAAGCGACCAGAGCTGTATCCATTATCTGTAACTTATAATTTCCTTGTTGAACTGTTCTGAATTTTCTTCTAATGTAACCATTTTGTTGTTTCTTCAACTATGGGTAAATTAATACCTCCTATTTCAGGGCTATTCGCTTCCTCATGCTGTTGAGAGGCTCGACCTGGCTGGTCGCGATCTTACCAATTACCTATGTAAAATTTTGACGGAACGTGGCTATTCGTTCACCACTACTGCTGAGCGAGAGATCTGTCGCGATATCAAGGTAGTTTTACCGTATGACATGGTAAAGATTTGAGGGTATAGGTATCGGTATAGGTATAGTGGGAGGTTTCCGATCCCCTTTGGCTTTCTTCTCCTTCCGGGACAAATCTGAGGCCCAAGTTTATCTTATAGTTAAGCAATAACTCATGCGTTTGTATTTTTTGGGTTCGGTTGGCCCCGGTCAGGACCGATCGCTAGATCGTATGCATGGGTGTCAGTAGCGCTTCTAATCACTGCGCCACTCGCGTCATCGTAGAAAATTATTTTAAAAAACCATTGATTCAAGGAGAAACTCTGCTATGTGGCGCTTGACTACGAAGAAGAACTCGCCGAGTCGCAGAAATCGAAAGCTGAAGAGAAGTACTACGAACTTCCCGACGGCCAAGAGATTCTCATTGGAAACGAGCGTTTTCGAACGCCAGAGTGTCTGTTTAAGGTAGATTTCACAACAAATTTTACATAATTTTTGATTGAGCCTAATTATACCGTATTTTTTACCTGGTAGTGATTAAGGTGAGTTGTGTCAAACGTGTGGGCCCGGCTGTCGTTAAATAAATACATTTAAAACCCTTGAAATTCGTTAAATATAAATAAAAAATCGTTAAATAAGTACATTCAAAACCTCCTAAAATTCGTTAAATATAAATAAAAGATCGTTAAATAAATGCATTCAAAAACCCCTAAAATTCGTTAACACGCTGACGACCGTGTGACACAATGTTGCGTCACACGTATTAGGCCGCGTGGGACCGTGTGACGCTGCGTCACAGTTTTGAAATTTACTTTTCTGACTTCTCCCGATTTTTTGGAAAATATTTGTCTGGCCACTATATACCTTATGATTAGAAATCATTGTAAACCTCGTGGTCCATAGAAACAATTCTTAGCTTCTGATTTACTGGATTTTTGATTGTGCACTAGTTTTCTTTACAAGGAAAAACAAATAATGGTTATTGCAAGAAACAAATAAATGCAAACAAATACTGTTTACTGAAACAAACACATAAATACAAACAATATTGATTATTAGAATAAACAAATACTGAACAAAAAACAAATAACAATTTCCTTTTAACCTGGATAGGGAAAAAGGATATTCTAAAAGCTTCAGCTGTTAATTTTCTATTTTTGTTGCAAAAAAAGAAATAGTCATAATCCCCGATATTACAGGACTGTATATGTAGTCTTCGAGATTTACTATTCACTTCCATTTTGAAAAAAAATTCGTCGTATGCCGGCATCATGCCACAACCCCGGCGCGGTAGAAAATCGGTTGGTCCCATGCGCCAGACACGCGAAAAAGGCGCTGTCGTCAACGTGTTAAATATAAATGAAAAATCGTTAAATAAATACATTTTTAAAATTAATTTTTGATGTGCAACTGCCTCCAGCGTCAAAAGTGTGTTTCAGCCGAATCTGCTCGGGATGGAGTCGGCTGGCGTTCATGATCACTGTTACGAGGCGATCATGAACTGCGATATCGACATTCGCAAAGATCTCTACTCGAATATCGTCCTGTCCGGAGGCACCACCATGTATCCGGGCATCACGGATCGTATGAAGAAAGAAGTCGCCAAACTGGCTCCCAGGTAGAGTGGTCGCGTCGCGCCGCGATCGAAATCTGTCTTCGAATGAACTCGTCTTTCAGCATGGTAAGGGTGAAGATCATGGCGCCACCGGAACGCAAGTACTCGGTGTGGATCGGCGGTTCGGTGCTGGCGTCGTTGTCGACGTTCCAGCGGATGTGGATCACCAAGCAGGAATACGACGAGATCGGTAACACCATCGTCCATCGAAAATGTTTCTGAACGATTTACGAACGATCTCCGGCGCCCCATTGGCCGGCCATCCGCCGCGCACCTTTCTCATTCGACTAATCACCTCATTGTCGCGTTTCAATAAAGATTTGAAACGATACTTGTCTTTTTTCGAAGATCACTGACTGGGTAAAGATTTACCCGCGATAATATTTCTGTGGTTTGTTTGCTTGATCATTGATGACTATTGATTGATTTCTTCCTTCATCAGAGTAGATATCGCTATTGCTCTGAAAGTGAGCATGAGCGCTCACAGCTGCCTCTATTTCCTCGGTCCCCAGACTGCAGTTACCGTAATGCACGGTGCCTTGGGATACGGTAGGTAAATTTTCCCGAAGCTTTTTCTCGTTTTATTGAATAGCAGCGTTATTGATGAAAATGCGCAAACATGGGAATACCATGCTTTTCATATTTAGTTACATGCAACTCTGGTTTTATTGATCCCATCTGTCACAATACATAAAAATTGAAAAAAAATACTTTTCGCTTCATTTGAAGATATTTATGACCTTATTAAACTATTGTAAAATAAAGAAAGTTTTATTTTATTTTGTTTGGGTCCATTTTATAAGAACATGTTTTCAAGGTGATGTCAAATATGGTAGGGTTATCGATTTCGACAAATTCTTGCACCCTTTCGATTGAGGACTATTTTAGTCTCCATCGTGTCTTTGGAAGCTTCTTCAAAGGCAGGTTTTCATTTTCGATTTGTTTTTCTTTATTTTTTATTGTTCGTGGCAGTGCTCTTCTTTTCGTATGAGTGGTGGAATATTTATTTGGTTATAATCCTTCCGGATGAATATTTTTCATATTTCAATTTTCAAGTTGTACGCCTCACAATTCATAGGATTTCTAGTGAAATCAAATGGGCGATGTATAATTTGTTAGAGCATCGGCTAAGAAAATATTCTATTGGAGGTTTACAATTTAGTGGATCGAGGGTGAAGCTTATACGACTGTAATTTTGTAATTTTTACCGTGGTCATTTTCGCTCTGGTTCAGCATCGTTTTTTCGAAGTTTTTAAAGTTCAAAGTTTAAGTTTTTTAAACTATGTGTCAATTCTCCTGAGGGATGTCTCGGCTGCTGTCTCTATTTCTCGCTGTTGCTCCTCTACGTTTTTATTCTGTGAAATTACAGAATTTGGCGTGATATGCCGCTGCAATCAGTGTGAAGGAATTGTACGTGCACGCCCCCACCGTAGTAGAGATGCCGATTTTCTGCCTCTCCTGGTCTGTGAATCACTTTATCATCCTCCATGTCGACCAAAGCTTTTTTAAAGGTCGGTTTTCGTTCTCGTTTTTATTTTTCGTTTTTTTTCATTTTTACTGTTCGTGCTTGGTTTCAAGACGTTGATGTTGTTTTCGCGGAAGTGATGAACCCTTAAATAGTGAGTGAATCTGTGCTATTTTTTATTCATCTGAAAAATTGATTAAATGCGTGATTGTTGACAGGATAGTCTGAACGAGAAAGTTTGGTTTTCATCTAAGCGGAAGCTTCATAGTCTCTCTTTCCATAGTTTTATGGACCCATTCCCCCTGCTTCTACGATTCCGAATGGACAACGAGAGCACGGCGCACTCTTGGGGGTCGCATCCACGTCTATCCCCTTTTTTAGTTCGTTCTTGCTTTATACTAGTTTCATTTCAAAAATTTAATCTTTGCCATTGCATAACCATATGGCTATTAGGAAACCTCGACTGCCGCTTTCTGATAAATAAATAAAATAAATAAAAAATAATAAATAGTAAAATGAATAATAAAAATAAATAATAAATAAAATAGTATCTGGCTTCGGCGTAAAAGTCGCACTCAGGGTCTTTTAATTATCGTTGCCACTTTTGCTATGCCTTCTAGACTTTCTGAGTTGATTTGAAAAGTGCTGAATTGGGATTTCGCCGGTCATTTTCATTTGTGAAAGATGTCGTTGTGGAATAGCGGTTTTATAGGTATTGAAAAAAAAACAATCGCAGTTCTCTTTGTGTCGGTCCCCGATTGGCGGTTTTTGGAAGTCCTTGTTCGGGCGTGCTTAGGCTTTTCACGATCGCGTGGATCGTCTGCAGCACATTTTCGATTATCTGCTCGTCACGTTGAAGCTCTTCTAGGCTGCCGTTGCATCGTTATATTGCCTATCCCAATAGTAATTTGCTGGTAGCGATTATAATTCTGAGGGTAAACTGTTGGACGTTGATCATTCCCTAAGGGCGCGCCACGCATTCGTATTCCATCCTGAATCGTAGAGGTATGGTGAATGCATATTTGGCCTGTTCAATGACTTGAGTGGGACAACCGCCGTACCAAGTCAGTGCCTTTGCCTTCCCGGACAAGTCTGGTACCAATTTACCCGACCCTGTAGGGATGTGAGGCTTAGTTAACCCATGCCGGAATCGATCGCTCGATCATGCAGGTGTCAGCAGCGCCTCTTATTTCTGCGACCTGAGATCGAGGCTGAGGATTTATGTAATCATTTGTTGTTATTTATTGAAATCGGAAGCGAACAGGCGATTTCGTCTGACATTTTCAAGAGTTTTTTCATCGAAAGAATGCAACGCTGGCCATTTTCTGTCGCGAACTGCCGGTTCCCAGCTTTTAATGTCTCTGACAAGCCGACTGCTTCGAGAAAAGAACGAATTTTTCGCACACATTGAAAGGATTCCGAGGTGACAGCCGGCTGTCAGCTTTGAACGGCACTAATTCTCGTGTGAAAATGTTGCAAAATCCTGCGGCTTTGAAAAATATGGCCGGCTTTGCTCTGTTGTTTGTCGTCAATTGTCCATGGGGCGCACGTGGTACAGTGGCAAGAGGCGCTATTGATACGCTCACAGACGAGCGATCTATCCTCTCCCGGGCTAACCAAGTCTTCTATCCCTCCGTGGTCGGGTAAATTGGTACCAGGTTTATCTAGGAAGATAAAGTCACTGACTCGGTATAATGGCTGACCCCACAAGTCATTGTATAGGCTTAACCTTCACCTACATATGATTTTTTAAAAATACATCTCCATACATCACTATTTCTTACTTCTACGTTTCTGCATACGATTAGAAAATTGAATCGCTTACCTTTTCCTACTATACTATACTTATTCTAGGTGAATTTTGAGAAATAAATAAATACCCTTGCATAATCGTGCAAAATATGCGCTCTACGATTCTGAATGGAAGACGGATCGGATCAATGCCGTGCACTTACCTTTACCTATACCTTTTCATTTAGCCTTCAAGGGGTTTAATGGTGTTGAGACCTTTGCCCTTTGGTCAGGGCTGTGAGAGATTTCTTCCACTGGCGAGCCGCGTCATTCCAGTCTCAGCGCCAACTGTTGCTGTTTTTATCAACCAGGCAGTGGCTCACTCGTTTCAATTTATATAGTCGTGTGCCTATTTCTGTCATATTTTATTTATTTTATTTATATTTCTCGAGTGTGTTTTCCTTGAAGCTCGAATCTTCGATCATCAATTGTGGCACCAGAACGGTTGGCTAAGTTTGCTACCATCCTTAATGATGTAATCACCCAGCAGACCTGCCCAAGATTTATCATTAAGGTTAGTTTGATGGAAAATAAGGTTCTAACAACGACCCAAAGTTTTAGCTATTGGAGACAAGAGCTATATTACGCTCATAAACTTGTTTGAGGGGGTGCAGTACACCATGGTGGAAAACCCCGACTCAAAATTCCCGCCGCCCTCCAGGCCCTCTCACTCAGATGGCGGCGGGAATTCTGAATCGGTTTTTCGCCACCGTGGTACATTTCACCCCTCGATCGGGCTAAGAAGTCTATCGCGTACATTCAAGGCAATTTTCTTGGAAATAATGGACAAACCCTGATTCATTAGCGTACACTAGGGTTTATTCGGTGGATGCACTAGGCTCGGCACATTTCGCTAGTGTTGCCGATGTTCCAAGTGCCGCGAAAACCGTGGTTCAACGTTGTCTAGGGCTTACTGAGGGTTTATTCAAGGTTTACAGGGTGATCCACATGAAGTGTTACACAAAAAACTACTTGCAGCTCTTCATTAAACGAAGCAAATAAGATAAAAGTACATTCATCGGAAAGGCAAGAAAATTCTTCATAACATTTCACACATCACATTCGAAATGGCCACCTTTGGCTTCAATGCAAGCGTCCAATCTTTTCCGGAAATTTTGGAGAATGCGTGCAATCATCTCCGGTGAAATTTCGTTCCATGCTTTCTCCAGAGCTTTTTTCAGTGAAATTAGGGAGCCATGTCTGAAAGAGCAGGCTTTTTGCTCTAGGATCGACCAGACGGCGAAATCCAGAGGGTTCAGATCAGGCGAGTTTGAAGGCCAAATTTCCTTTGTCCAACAACTCGGAAAATTGGCCTCACACCACTCCAGGTTCTTCTTGGCACTGTGGGCTGGTGCCCAATCCTGCTGGAACGTCCAGGCGATGTTCTTAGCATTTTCTTGTGCCCAACATAACACCTCGTCCTCCAAAATTTGCTTTCGGTACACTTCGGCATTGATTTTAACATTTTTTGAATAAAAACAAGCTTAGTCTTGCCTAAGCCCGATATTCAAGACCATACCATCAGGGACTGTGGAAAATGAGTTCTTCCGATGTTCACTGCTCGCTGAGATCCTTTTGGCAAGAGTTCCCGTTGGTTCTGTGCATTTTGAAGCGGTTCCACAGTGAAAATCTTCCCGTCCGTGAAGAGGATCCGGTCGAGCTTGTCACCGCGCGTAAGGGCCACCATCCTTCTGCATTTCTCCAATCTTGATGTCTTCATTTCGTCGGTAAGTTGGTGACCCTTGGCGAACTTGTAAGGGTGCAACTTCAGATCATCTCTAATCAGTCTGTGCATGGTTGTGTAACTTACATTGTGCTCCTTTGCCAGTTTCCTAATGCTTCTTGCAGGATTCCGGGTGACTTTGTCCCTGACGGCTTTTCGAAGAGCTGGTGTCCTCGCAGATCGTGGTGGTCTTCCTCTCGGACGGTTTGTGATCTCTCCAGGTTCCTCCAAGCGTTTGATGACTCGATGAACCTGCACCCGATGGAGCTTCAGCGACTTTGAGATCGAGGAGACAGAGAGACCGCGTTTGAACAGTGCGACCACTGCCGAACGGTCCTCTAGTGAAACCATGTTTGAGTGGAAAAGGGAAATATGGCTGGCCATATTAGCGCTAAATGAAGCGGAAAATACGAATAACGGGATAGAAAGGCGCAAAAATGCAAGGAATGTCCGAAAATGGCTTTTCTAAAGCGCGTAACACTTCATGAGGATCACCCTGTATACGTGATCTGACACACTTCAGTGGTATAGCAAGGGTTCGAGAACCCCGAGCGCCGCCGAACTCATTATTCGCTCTCTTTGATGAATTTCGGCCCAGGTCTGGTGGCTGCTCACTCAACTTTCAATAGATAAAAGACTTCTGGAATGAAGGTTGAACATTGAAAAGTATCTTGTGTCTTTACAAACTGCCGACATAGAAAATAGCAAAAATAGGGGTATATTTTCGAGTTCACTGCCGTTATAACATCCATCTGGCCTCAGAATACCAATTTTCTCGTCTACAATACCACTTTACTCTTGTTTCTGACCTTTCCTGGGTTTGGTAACCGTTTGGTAGTGTTATCCAGACGGCGAGGACAGATGCATACCCTCGATGTCTGGGTAAGACATCTTCACGTCTCCAGCTGTCTCCTAGACCAAGATCTCCAGAAACTGACTGACAGCTTGGAAGGGAAGGTGACAAACTGACGAGGCATTATTCTATGCATGAATTTTATGATGACCGGCATCGAACAAGCAACGAAAACGAAAACACAACCTTTTACCCCATTCGGCCACCCTTGAGCCCTTCATACCGTATTCCTACCGTATTCCAGTGTTCATTTATGGGATGAGTTAGTATCGTCCTGTATATGCCCAGTGCTCCTGCCTTAGTAATCACGGTGAAAAATTGAGGACGTGCGTAGCTGAAAATTTCATGCAAAAATCTGTGTACTTTGGCGGTCACGCCCACTTCTCATGTAATTATTAAAATTGTAGATTTATTCACTTCAATTATCAATATTGTAGCCTTGAATTGACCTAGGCGACGTTGCTTATTGTAGGTTTTATCCGGGAAAATTGAAAGATAAAGGTAAATCAGTCATCTTCAATGGACTCCGTCAGGATGCGCCATGTATTCGCTTTCCGTTCAGAATCGTAGAGGCTCGGTTAGTACCTTCTCTTTCTCTTTTTCGTTATCCAAGCAATTGTACCCAGAATTCCGCTCATTCCGGAATTTTTTTGCACATCGTAAGCTCGCCTCCAAATGCAACACCTGTTGCCTTTACATCTGATTCCTCATTGATATTTCACTTTGTAGTGTAGTGATAAGAGGCGCTACTTCTACCAGTAAGGTGGGATGATCGATCCCTGCCCCCACTAACCAAGCCTTCCATCCCTTACGGGTCGGGTAAATTGGAAAAAAACCAAAATACATTCACTATGCCTCTACGATTCTGGATCGAAGGTCAAAACATCGTCCATTCTTGGGGAACTGATCAATCCCGGATACTACACCTTTATCTTTTCAATTTTCCTTGTACTTGAGCTCTGCCTTGCAACGGTTGTCAGTGATTATATTGAGAAAATTGAATTTCCCTAGAGGTAATTCTCATAAGAGAATAAATGATTCGCTTGTGGGTACCTAGAAGTGCTCCGAGCCAACAATGATGAGATTACAATAAAAAGCATTGTTGAGTAGTGCAGATAGGAAAGAATAATTGCATCCGAGAACTGACGTTCGAGCATGTCTCGCTTAGGTTTGGTTTTCTTCCTGGTTTTTGGTTTCTTTGGGAATATTTCGAAGTCATTCTCTAGCTATTTTCTCGGTTGGAATTTTAGCCAATGTGCCACTGGTACAGTGGTACGATGCGCTGTTGACACCCTCACAGTCGAGTGGTCGATCCCCGCGCGTGCTAACCAAGCTTTCCATCACTCTGGGTCGGGTAAATTGGAATCAAACTTGTCTGTTAGGGTGAAGACACCGACCTCGTATGGCAGCTGGCTCCCGAAAGTCACTTTATAGGCCAAATACGCGTTCACAATGTCTCGACGAATCTGAATGGAATAATAACGCACGGCGCGTCCTCAGGTGGGATCAGTGCCAATCACTTTATCTTTTTTCGATAGGTTTAAAATCGCCGAGACAAATAGTGAAACGTTAGCAGCAGAAAGTACGTAGGTATGTAATAAATTATATTTAAGTAGGAAATAATAATAATTTATTGCGACCATTTAAGATAGTCGTGGTATAATCGCAACATCAAAATAACCTCAAACGATTCCAATTGGGCTCGTTCTGGTCTCGTTTTCCATTTTTTTTTTTTCGTTTGAAAATGAGCTCTGTTAGTTTCAGCTGGCCTGACGACTTACTTCAATCACTTCAAGTTTATCAACGAGAAATAAGTATTAATAGAATAAAAGACTATAATAGTAAAGAAATAATAAATGACAAAATATAGTAATAAAGAAGTAATAGAAGTAAGCGAACAAATGAATAAACTTTGACCACGTTGAAAGAAACAGCACCTGGTGGGGTATACCCTGAACGTCACAAAATTTACCTGTTTGGCTGCGTTTGTCGTCGGTAAAGCCGTCAGCTAAGTGAAAAAGAACGTAATTTTAATGCAAATTTCATGAGGTTGCGGCAGTTGCTGTGGTTTGGGCGGTTTTTCCAGTAATCCGTTGCCGTCGGGCAGTGCAACCCTGCTATTTTATGTGCGTATGGGCGTTTTCTTGTCATTGACGAATTACTGCAGCTGATGTGCTGCTGTCATTCGCAGCACTCAGCCGCTCCGGACGACCTCAACCACCACCTCCGTCGTATAAAAATGAGCTCTGTTAGTTTCAGCTGGCCTGACGAGAGTCGTCGGTAAAGCCGTCAGCTAAGTGAAAAAGAACGTAATTTTAATGCAAATTTCATGAGGTTGCGGCAGTTGCTGTGGTTTGGGCGGTTTTTCCAGTAATCCGTTGCCGTCGGGCAGTGCAACCCTGCTATTTTATGTGCGTATGGGCGTTTTCTTGTCATTGACGAATTACTGCAGCTGATGTGCTGCTGTCATTCGCAGCACTCAGCCGCTCCGGACGACCTCAACCACCACCTCCGTGAGAGAGCAGTGTTGCCGTCGTCTCCACGATGTCCACTCTGCCAGACATTCGGATTTTTTCCACCTTTCTACGGTTTTGAGTTCTAAGAGATCCCGAAGTTATTGAAGAATTTTTTGGTTTCGTACCCCAGTAGATTCTGGAGTTATTGAAATTTTTTTTACAGTTTTGTGCACCAATAGATTGCGGAATTAATAGCTGCTAGTACCGCAGGATTAATGAAAAAATATGCGGCCAAAATTTAATATACTAATACTCTCGCTGGTTTGTGAATGTAACGTACAATTTTTATAATTTATACTTTTTAATTTACGGAAAACTCATTAGTATTTAGGAATTTTTTAGTTTCACTTCCCCATTGTGGACCTATTGAAGACTTTTCGTGATCCAACTGGCTCTGGAGTTATTAATGAATTTTCATTGTTTCGTTGTCAAGTAGACTCTGGAGTTCTTGAGAATTTTCAGAGTGTCGCTGTTCAAGGAATTCTGGAGAAATTGGAGACTTTTAATTTTGCAGTGCTCCGACCAATTCTGGACTTTTTATTTTTTATTGATTATTCCATTATTGACTGTCCTTGAATCTTCATATGTTGACTATTTATGGTATAGTGGACCGAAGCCGATGAACCAAAATTGGTAAAAGTTCCCTACAGCTAATTTTCCGGCGAATCCAACTTCGTCAGTCTATCAAGCCGGGTAACTGTATCGATTGATTTCTTTTTTAGTTTTGCGCTCCAGCACTATAATTTCTGAGAATTTTCCACAGTTTCGTGGTGCAACAGATACACATTGAACCCTAGATAATCATCGATTTTTTTCTATTTTTTTTTTCTTGAAATAGTAATTTCATTATACCCCTCTGATTTGGAACGGAAGACGAATGCGTGGCGGGTCTTCAGGGGCTGATCAATTACGGGAACTTTACTATTATCTTTTCAGAGAAAATGTCGTAGAAAGTAAAAATCTCCACTCCAAGGCCTCATACAAACGAAAATAGTTGAATTAAGCACATATTTTAGCCCGAATTCATTTTACTTTTCATTTTTTCCTGGAAAACTGAACTTACCTTTTGTTTGGATAGTAGGAGTCGGAAAGATTTCATCCATAGAAGAGAACTGTATCCGAGCACACAGAAAATAGCCAGTCGGGCGGCTAATAGCAGGCTTGATGCTCGATTCGTCGGTGAGAATTTTCCGCTCAGAAAACGGAAAAATTGTCTGTCATTATCTTGTAAGATTGCTGTTTTTATGTGGTCGTCTGAGTCTGAATAATTCAGCGATATATAAATAGCCGCGGGGCTCGTCGAGCAGTTTTACTTCTCTTTGTCCTCGTCACCATCGTAGAGGTCTTGCTGTTTTTCCTTGAAACCCGTGGCTTTGTCCACGAGTTTGGAAAATGTTGCCTGAGGCATTTTTTAAATAGAGTTATTGTTTGTTATTTTGATTCACCTGATTCCTTACTTGTTCATTTTTTATTTTATTTTATTTTTCGCTTGTTTGCTTATTTACATAAAATGATTGCTGTTGATCAGTTCCCTGAAGACGCGCCGTGCACTTGTGTTTCATTCAGAATCGTAGATGCCTGGTGAATACGCGCTTTGCTTATGCAATGGCTTGCTGGGGCCAGCCGGTATGCCAAGTCGGTGTCTAGACAAAAGGTAATTTTTTTGTCTAGATAAAGGATAAATTCGTACCAGGCAAGTCTGGGCCCAGATTCATCATTGGTAAACCCCCGATGAACCATTAGATATACCACGAACGGCGCATAAACCGAGATTCGTGAACGCGCACCGTGGTTTAATCGTGGTTTATCGGGGTCTATCCCACCTCGCGATGAGGCAGGGTTTGGGAGATCTCGACGGTATCGAGAGGGTTTATCGCCGACGGGGTTTCGGAGGCCGCTCGTCCGTTCATGAATCTGGGCCCGACTCCGGAGGGATGGAAGAATTTACCCGACTCCGGAGGGATGGAAGACTTTGTTAGCCCGAGGAAGGATCGATCGCTTGAGCGTGTATGTGTCAGTAGCGCCTGTTACGACTGCACCACGCGCGAGTTAATTCCACTAAAGTGCGTAGCGTCGTGTTTCGCGTTATTAAGCCCAGAGAGAACGCCTGAGGCGATTTTCGTGCCGCGGGCAGCGGCAGCAACGGCTGCTGCTGTGGCGGCAAAAAGTCGAATGGCAATCATCTCTCGGCCGGCGAGTGTGAAGGTGCACTTGACGGCCGCGTTGTGCCAGACACATACACACACCTCATGCACCTTATAATTCGTTTTCCGCCCGAATCGCCCGTCCATTCATGGACCATCTAATTCCCTCTTCCCTTTCCTAAGTAGCCTTTATACTTTCTTTCTTGAAGGGAAAGTGGATGCCCTAAGAACGCGCCACGCATTCGTCTTCCATTCAGAATCGTGGAGGCAGGGTGAAATAGGCCTATACGGTGACTTGTGGGGGCCGGCCGCTCTACGTTGTCAGTGCTCTTACCATCCCAGACAAGTCTGGTGCCAATTTACCCGACACCGAGAGGATTGGGGGCTTGGTTAGCCCGGCTCGGGATCGATCACTCGACCGTGCCAGTATCAGTGACGCCTCTTACCACTATATCATGGGCGCCCTTTTTTCCTAGCTTTTAGCTTTTGTTTCTTTCCTTCCTTTATTTTTCCTTGGTACTGGCGATGGTCTCCTTTTTCAAAAGTAGCTCTACTTCAAAGCCTGGTTTATACTTCACTGTCGCGCGGTAGCGATATCTACCGATTGTTCGAGCAGTATAGTGTCAGTGGTCCTAGCAAAAAGTAGAAACAATAATAAATAAATTACAAATAGTACGTTATATTCACAAACCAGCAATAGCCTGAGTGTATGAAATTTTGATCGTATATTTTTTTATTGTTCCTGCGGCACTAGCAGCACCACCAATGCTCCTCGGATCGCGTATTGATCGGTTGAACTGGAATTTTCAATTGATTTTATATTATTCATTATCGATTAATGCCGCATGATATGTCGTACGCGTCCGCGAGAAGGTAGAAACTCGACGTGAGATAGTTTAGATAGTGAATTTATATAATTATATATTTTATTTTTTAAAACTTTATATTTCACTTTTATTACCATGCTTGAGTAGATACCTGCTACGTAGAGTGTAAGTTCTGTTTTCCTGAATTTTACATTTTCTTGAACTCTTGTCGTGATTGAGAATTTTAATGGGAAAGTGCTAAATCCGGAATGTACTCCTCACGTGACAGCTGCAAATTTGCGTGATGCTCGTTGAATTTATTAGCCATTAAATCAATGTGAATTCTACGCTTCGCACCTTCTTTGGGCCCACATAGCGGTGAAGGGAACGTCTTGCTTGAGCTCTTTCTTAGAATTTTTAATTTTATATTAATTGAGAATGACTTTCACTCTTGCTATTTTGCTACAAATCCGTGTGCATGGCGTATCCGCGAATGTACGAGCACTGCTCTTAATATCGTTCTGTGTTGTTTTAAGCTGTTTTATATGTGTTTATATATTGCTTCTGAAGGTAAGGGTAAGATGCCGTTGTTGATCAGTCCACTGAGGACGCGCCATGCATTTCATTCAGAATCGTAGAGGTGTGTTGAATGCGTATTTGAGCTGTACAATGACTTGTTGGGTTCAATCGCTATACCAGGTCAGTGTCTTTACCTTCCTAGACAAATCTGGTACCAATTTACTCAACCACGGAGGGATGCAAGGCTTGGTTGTCCAAGGCGGGGATCGATCCCTCGGCTAGGCGGGTGTCAGTAGCGCCTCTTACCAATGCAACAAGCGCGCCCATTACGGAAATAATGGATTTTTCCAACTCTAAAATGACTTTGATGGGTTCTGCCAGAGTGGATGGAAGTGTGTGGCGTCGCCCCGGAGGAATTGATCAGCGCCCATATACATTATTATGAGATTTCGCACTCGGGGCGTTGGTGGAGTGCCCTCGCGGCAAGCGGGCGGCCAGGAGACGACGTTCATGCCGGCGTCCGGCGACCTCTCGCCTCGTCGTGCTGTTTTCCAGTTGTTCAACTTCAACAAATGAGCTTTCACGCGGTCTTTTGTTGTTCTGTTTTGTTCATACGCTCATACACTACATATGTGCTGCTGGGCAGCTTTGTCTTTTCTTTGGCTTTCCCTCCATGACGGCCATTTTCTTCTCGTCAGCCTTCCATCCGCGAGGTGTCTGTCTTTACGTGTTCTGGACTAAGCGTCATCCCGTCCATCTTCTCTATTACGGTTACCCATGAACTGCCTTAGGCCCTTGTTATACGTTCGCTCACCCCCCAGCGTAACTCGTCCATTCAGTATCACACACCGTGGGGCCAGACACGTTTGTACGAGCTCACCACGCCAGCGTCACCATGATAACTCGTACAAACGTGCCTGGCCCCACGGTGTCTGATACTGCATGGACGAGTTACGCTGGGGGTGAGCGAACGTATAACAAGGGCCTTAGGTGGAAGTAGGCGCTACGTTCACCCCCACAGTCGAGCGATCGATCCACTCCCAGGTTAACTGAACCTTAAATTTCTCCGAAGTCGGGTAATTTGGTACCAGAGTTGTTGATCACGTTAATAATGGCGTCAATTGTAGTAATGTTAGTTGCTTGAATTTTAAAAAAATAACAAAAAATTGGAGGAATTTATGTAAGCGCCGAAACGTTGTATTTTTGTCTATTGGTGTAGTTGACTTTGTACCTTGAGCTTACTGTCTAAGGCCCTTGTTATGCGTTCGCTCACCCCCCAGCGTAACTCCTCCATTCAGTATCAGACACCGTGGGGCCAGACACGTTTGTACGAGTTCACCACGCCAGCGTCACCATGATAACTCGTACAAACGTGTCTGGCCCCACGGTGTCTGATACTGAATGGACGAGTTACGCTGGGGGGTGAGCGAACGTATAACAAGGGCCTAAGGTTTAGGAATGGAGCGCAATTAACCCTTTCCCCCACGTTGTTTGTTTGATGCAGTGGTACAAGGCGCTACTGAAACCCGCACGGTCGATCGATCAATTCCCTACCGGGTTAGCTAAGCCTTAAATTTCTCCGCGGTCGAGTAAATTCTTACCAGACTTGTCTGTGAAGGTAAAGACATCGATATGGTATAGTGGACAGCCACTGGAAGTCATTGTATAGGTCGAATACGCATTTACCAAGCCTCTACGATTTGAATGGAAGGCAAATGCATGGCGCGATTCTAATTGGCTTACCAACACAAACGTAGTTTCTTGAATCGATTTTATCACCCATTTGCCTTTGGTGAACCCATGGTAAGTTTCCAGTTCGATAATAGAGCTGCTGACATCTCTGTCACTTTTTCCTTTAACGAATGTACTTTATCACCTTGTGTTAAAAGCCTTTTTGCACAAGCAGCTGTTCATCTCTTGTTCTAGGAAACAGGTGTACCTGCTGGTTAGAGGAAGCATAGCCCGAGGGCATAGCTCAGAGGGAAATGAAGTCATAGTGCAGCTAGCTGATGGGGTCCAAGGATTGAGGGGTTTATATTTAGCCAGACGGTGCTAAATTTGAAAGGGAGTAAACTCTTCCTACTGAGCTGGACCAACAGATTGTAGTTTTCTCAGCTCCAGCTGTTTGTGCTCCTTGTAATGGGGTCGTTTCGATCGTCACGGGGTTTGATGATTGGAATGTCACAGCCTTTCCGCTTGGTGCAAACCCAACGGTGATTTTCTCCTTCAATTTCTCGTCTCTGCCATGCCCAGAGCCTCTTCGCCTTCTTTTCGGCAGGTCTTGAGAGTTTTTTATCTTGCTGTACAGTTGTAATCGGCGCTACTTCCATCGGCATGGCCAAGCGATCGATCCCCGTCCGGGCTAACCAAGCCTTCCATCCCTCCGGGGTCGAGTAAATTGGTACCAGACTTGTCTGGGAAGGTAAAGACACTGATCTGGTATAGCGGCTGGCCCTCGTAGGTCATTGTACAGGCCAAATACGCATTCACTGAGGCTCTACGACTTGAATGGAACACGAATGCGGCGGCGCGTCCTCAGGGGACTGATCAACGCCGGCACCTTTACCTATACCTTTTGCTGACCATCATCGTCAGTCTGATAGCGTGGAGACTGGCACCCGCAAGTCATTGTATAGTTCAAATACGTATTGACCATGCATTCGCGACTCTGAAAGGAAGGCGATTGCCTGGCGCATCCTTAGAGGAGTGATCAGCGCTGACTCTTATCAACTTTTACCTTAACCTACATCATACGATTCCCGAAGAACAAGTCTCCAACCTTACATAACCATAGCGGTACTTGCGTTTGCCTCTATTTCCTACTTCTACGATTCCGAATAGAAGACGAGGGCGTGGCGCATCCTTAGGGAACTCATCAAGGTCGATCGTTTACCTTTTCCTTTATTGTGTCATATACTATACTTATACTACTTGGATATTGAGAAATAAATCTACACCCTTACATAACCATAATTTGAACTGAAATTTGCTTCTACGATTCTGAATGGAAGACAAGAGCGTGGCGCATTCTTAGGGGACTGATCAACCCCGATCAGTTTAATTTTACCTTCACCCTTTGAATATCTGCAAAAACTCGAGAAGCTAGAAGTCATGTTCTACCGAAATAAATTGTAAATTTATGAGGTACAGATATTTATTTATTTGTTTATTTATTTATTTATTTATTTACGCCTTTTCGCAGACGTGCTAAAATGGTTAGTCGTACATTTACCAGGGAAGCTTGGTCGAAGGAAAAAAAGGAAAATGAAATAAAACAAAACTCAACGACGATGTAATGATTTTTTCCAAAATATTTTCTCAGAGGTTCGACTATTGAACTGGTAAAGGGTCTTTCTTCGAATATCGCTTTCTTTATATAAGTCATAATCTTTAATTCAAGGGAATTCTCTATTCGATCGAAATATCGCCATTTCTCCTTTGAGGTGTTCAATAAGCAATGTTCTAAGGAAAGCCGATTGCTGACGTCGTCAGGCATCCTCATGGTGTTTTTATGATAATCTGGTGTTTGTTCAGATATATCTCTATGGTAATGCGACAAGTTCACTGAATATTGCCGTGATATTAGCGGACACAGGGATTCCCAGCATTCCTGGCGATTATGGTCTTTGAAGGTGGGTGCTCATTATATATTCGCTCTTTTGGTGTTTTCCTACTAGTTTTTTCTTTAAACATTTATTCCTTATTGCTTTCTTCCTCTAAGAGGCGATGCACATTTGATCTGTTCGATTTTTACTGGGCCCAGATTCATCATTGGCAAACCCCCGATAAATCCCGAGATATACTCCGTACGGCGCGCAAACCGAGATTCGTGAACACGTGCCGGGGTATAATCGGGGTTTGTCGCGGGTTCATCACAACTCGCGATGAGGCAGGGTTTGGGAGACCTCGACGGTATCGAGCGAGTTTATCGCCGACGGGGTGTCGGAGACCGCTCGTCCGTTCATGAATCTGGGCCCAGTTTTCTACCAGTGGGTATGCTTTGCTGAGCGAAATTCAAGGTATAGCGATTGGCAGGTGGCGGTTCTTTAGTATAGTCGGAGTTTATTTATTCATTTATTTATTATTGTTATTTGAATTGAAAGAATGTGTGAAAGGTCGGCCGGCCCTTCTGAATTGACCTAAGCTCATTTTTCAAGTAAAAATCTTTGAAAAATTGTGATCATATATTCTATGTATTTCAATTTGTGTATTGCTAAAGTAACTAAAAACATAAAGGCTACCATTAACCTACTATGGACTTTAGATTCTTTCCTACATTTCGAAAGAAAAAATTGTAGTGAAGGAGTTCTTTATTGAGAGAATGACGCGGTTTCCAAAAAAAGTTTAATTATAAGATAAGTTGTTAAGGCAAGTAAACGAATGACAGGAAATAAAATGTTATCAATTTACTGTATGAATAAGTGCTCCGAAATTTTCTCAGTGATAGTAGAACTAAAGCTCTTACTTGCTATTCTTTCACTGTAATTTCAGATAGTTTTGCTATTTTTCCAATGTTTAGGGGAAATTAATATATCTCGTCTTCGTAGTTCTCGTGTAGTTGTGGTTCTACACGTGTAGAGTAAAACAATGACCAGCAGCAAGGCGACATATAGTAGCCTAATAATCTACCATATATATCTCTGTTGGGTTCTGCTTCAAAGAAAAAAATGAAAATTCAAGACGTAATTACGTTATTTAAGTTAATTGAAAAATTAATACGTTAGAAAATTGAAAAATCAAGACGTTATCCTTTTTGGCTTTTCCAACTGGCCATTTACAACTCGAAAAATTAAGACGTGGCAAAAGTTCAATTGGAAGGTTCACAATCTGATACCACGATAAAGGTCACACCAACTGTCCGTCCAACTACTGAAACCCTTTTACAGTGCGACTAAAACCGTAAATTTTTCTCTGAAATTTTATATTTTTAGTTCTGTCGTGAAAAGTCTCATTAGCTGGAAAAATGGTTCTCTTCTCGCAACATGCTGGCCCTGGTCTCGTTCTAGAAAGTACCCGATGGTTGTTGGTCCTTCACCAATTCTGTATCTTATCATTTAATGGGGTAAATTTACCGTTCAAATGTCGGTTTCAGGGCCCAGATTCATCATTGGTAAACGCCCGATAAACCCTAAGATAGCCCGAACGGCGCCCACCTTTGTCCACTTATCTACCTAAACTTCCTGTGTTAAACACAATCTCTCATCGACTCCGCCGTCTGGTTCTGGCTGCGCTGCGGTTTCGGAAACCGCTCGTCCATTCATGAATCTGGGCCCAGAGAGGTCACATATACCCTTGATGTCTGCTTATTTCCATTGATCATGGGGTAGAATTATAGAACCTGTCACGAATGAACCTTTTCAAACTCAACCATCACCCAAGGCAAAAAAAAATAATTGAAAACGCAGGGTGCGAGTGATTCGCAGAGGTTAAAAACCGATGGAAGCAGTGGCGTAGGTTTTCCATACCCCAGTGAGTATAAACGGGTGAACGTTACCATTCTTAAGACGCAGAAAAGAATGTGAGTTAGAAATTCATAGGGATCTAGAAGTAAAAAAGAAGTAGCGCGCTCGTGGTGCAGTGGTAAAAGTCGCTATTTCCAGCCGCGCGCTCAAGCGTTCGATCCTAGTTAGGGTCAACTTAGCTTTCCATCCCTCCCGGGTCGGGTAAATTGGAGCCAAGCTTGTCTGGGAAGGTAAAGACAGACTTGGTATAACGACAGGCCCCAGCATATAGGACTAATATTCATTCACTATGCTTCTACGATTCTGAGTAAAAGACGAGTGCGTGGCGCATCCTCAGGGGTGGTCAATACCGAGCAATTTACTGTAGTTTTACCAACATTGATTCTATTCTGTAGTATTCTAATGCTACTATGGTTTTGAGGGCCCGCGCGGTACAGTGGTAAGAGGCGCTGCTGTCACCCGCACGGTCGAGCGATCGATCCCGGAACAGGCTAACCAAGCCTTCCATCACTCCGGGGTCGGGTGGATTGTTACCAGACTTGTCTGGGAAGGTAAAGACGCTGACTTGGTATAGCGGCTGCCAAGTCATTGTGTGGGCCAAATACGCGTTCGTCATGCCTGTGTGATTCTGAATGGAATACAAATGCATGGCGCGTCCTTAGAGGACTGGTAGCACCTTTACACCTTTACCTTTACCTTTACTTTATGGTTTTGAGGCCATTGAAGTCTTAGTTATAACGTTTCTCCTCTCCCAGTTTATATATGGTCGCACTCTGCATAAGAACTCCCACTCTTACGTAAGCACGAACTTCCCTCAGGCAATGTTATAATCTGTCCTCAGATTTTTCTGGAAAATTCACTCAGCTAGGAATTGCTCGTGACTGCCGTCTATGTCCATGAAATAAGTGCGGAATTCAATTACCTCCTATTGTCGTGTCGCTTTTGCGCCGCTATAGCAAAGCAGTTTTCTTTTGATAAATGGCTGTAAGTCGGAAATTGTCTCGAGCCGGCGATAATTCTATAAAGTGAAGAAATAGAGGTAGGAAAAAGCTTTCTGCAAAGAATGAGGCTGCAAGGACAGAAATATCGAGAAGGAAGGTAAAAGTCATGTCGATCGCCAACTTTTCAAACTTCTAGTCCTTTTAGTTTTAGTTTACCTAACCCAGGCAAGATGGAAGATTTGATTAGCCCGGGAAGAGATCGATCACTCGACCGTGCGAATGTTAGTAGCGACCCTTACCACTGAATCATTCGCGTCCTATAGTACCGGACATATCTTTTGATGATTTCTCGAAAAAGACGCTCTGGAACGTTTCAACGCGGTTTTTTTTTTCAATAACTTTGTGGAAAATCATATATTTGTAAAAAAATGTACAGGGTGCGCCAGCTAAATCCAGACAAATTTCAATTCAAATCTCCCGCCAGACCGTAGCTCCGTCAGAGGTCCCGATTGGTATAGTGTAAGTAAAAATGCTCTAGATTTTATTGATACCGTTCCAACTGTATAAATGCTTCCCACTAGTGCGGAGTACAACAGAAGAGCCGCAATCATCGAAGGCGTCCGCGCTGGATGCACAGAGGCGGAAATCATTCGATTCTTCGGATACTCGAGATCGACGGTTTTCCATGTTGCGGCGAGGTACAAAGTTTCCGAAGAGGGTTCTGCAACTCCGGCGAGGAGAACCCATTCGCGATAGTGTGTTTCAAGAACCGCAGAAGCCGTAGAACGGTCTCAAGGGCTGATCCTGGAGGACCCGGGAGAATCACTGAAGAAGTTGGCGACAGTGTTGGGAGTTAGCCAAAGTTCAATGACTGCAGTAGAGTCCAGGATAGTGGCTGTATCTTCAGGAAAGCCATATGTCTTCCAACAAGACGGCGCAACAACTCACATGAGCCATTCGGTACAAAACTAGCTGTACGGGAACTTGGACATGTTTTGGTTATGGCCCCCGAAAAGCCATTGAACCCCGTGAACTACTACCATTTCAGCGTTATTGAGAGAGATGCTAATCAGACAAGGCACCCTAACTCCACATCTCTGTGAACCGCCGTTGAAGCAGCATTCGCAAATTTAGACCTAGCTTTTTTGAAGAGGGCTTGCGAGCGCTTCAGGTCAATGATGGAAGCGATTATTGCTGCTGACGGAGGCTACATTGAGCGATTGTAATCTTAATATACCTCTTTGCTAACATGCGAAAGGATTCTGGATTCGAGTCGTATTTTGTGTTTGCAGGGCTGTTTGAAAAATAGTGTCGCGCTTGTCCGGATTTAGTTGGCGCACCCTGTACATATAGTTGAGCTCAGCAGCTCGAGCTCTTTCGACTGGTATTCAGATATCGGTACAACCATGAATCCATGAGAAAACTTGAACCTTCCTTCAATACGGGGTCGGGTAGATTGTTTCCCGACCAGGCGGATTTCAGGGGAACGATATTTTTTTAAAAAAAGTTCAAATGTGGGTAATTTGTATACCAAACGATAAAGTTCGGGCAGCTGCACTTCACAATGTGTCTCCTTTCACGAATAGTCGACATTTGAGAAAGTTATTCAAAAAAGCCGCTTTGTAACGCTCCTAAGCGGCTCCGGTACTGTAGGACGCGAATGATTCGGTGGTAAGGGTCGCCACTGACATTCGCTTATTCGAGTGATCGATCTCCACCTGGGCTAATCAAATCTTCCATCTTCCCTCGGGGCTAGGTAGGCTGGTGCGAGACTTATTTGTAAAGATGGAGACACTAACTTGTACAGCGATTGGCCCTCGCAAGTCATAGGCCCATCAAACATGCCTACTTTGAATGGGAGACAAGTGCGTGGCGCATCCTCAGGGGTTTGATCAATGCCGAACTCTTCTGCATTACCTTTAACTCCTTTCCTTAACGTGTCGAAGTATACGATTGGATTCTTGGTGTTGAAATTTATAGCTCTTAGCATTGACGACTCTTTCCGTATTTAAAAAGGGTAAAAGGTAAAGGTGTCGACGTTGATCAGTCCACTAACGACGCGCCATGCCTCCGCCTTCCATTCGGGATACTAGAGGCACTGTGAATGCGTATTTGGCCTATACAATGTCTTGTGAGGGCAAACCGATATACCAATTGAACGTCTCTACCCTCTCAGACAGGTCTGGTACCAATTTACCTGACCATGGGGAAGGTAACGATCGCTCGTAACGATCTACCGTGCCCGTATCAGTAGCGCCTCTTACCACTGTGCCACGCGCCCGCTTGTAATAAGTAAAAAATTTAATTGAGAAATATAAAATTAATTGAAATAGGTGGGCGCGCCTGGTGCAGTGGCAAGTTTGTTGTGTCCTAGATGTCTAGAGTATCCGTTATAACCGTGGGTTATTTGCCGGATGGGATGGGGAGTTAATTGTAGTCAGAACTGAGCAGAGGATCTGTTTTAATTCTAATATTTTCTCGTGGAATAGTGATAAGGGTCGTCACTTTTGCCAGGTCTAATGTGGCCTTCCATCCGCCCAGGGTCGGGTAAATTGTTACTAGACTAGTCTGGGAAGGTGTAGACACTGACTTAGTGTAGCGGCAAGCCTCGCAAGTCATTGTGTAGGTCAGATAGGCATTCACCATGCTTCTACGATTCCGAATGGAAAGCCAATGCATGGCGCATTCCTAGAGGCCCGATCGGTGCCGAGTCCTTTACCTTTTTCTTTGGACCATTAGATCAGCCCCAGTAACATCGCGTCACAGCGTGATCATGGCTCTTCTTAAACTTGCCTACCCCTTCTTTTGGAGCACCAATAAATACCCAATAAAGATACCCATTATGCAGCTTTCCGGGGTGATATGCCCGATTGCCAGCATCATATACGAGGAATTAAGCCCGGTAATGGAGGGTAATTTTCTGCTTCCATTGCCAAGAAATTACTCGTTTTTGCCGGCGATTCGTCTAATCCTCCACTGAAATGCGTTTCGAGGCGAGAAATGGTACAAGTTCACGTCACCGGACTGAAACTGGTATATAAAATTGAATTTTTCGCATTTTTGATAAATTTTCCTGAAAATTTCCTTATTAATCACCTTAATAAGAAAATCAGAGTCAGACGGAACAAGCCAAGAAATACGCAGAAGGAACCGTGCCCGACTACGAATTTGTCGTTGACGATTTGAAAGCGAAACACGCTAAACAAAAGGAGAATTTCATTGTATAGACCAAACCCGCATTCACCAAGCCTCTACGATTCTGAATTGAAAACGCGTGCGTGGCGTGTCTTCAGGGGAATGATTTGTGCCGACTTCTCCACCGTTACCTTCAATAGCAATATATAAACAGGATATAAAACAGCTCAGAGCAATACAGACCGACATTGATCGCCCAGTCGCGGATACGCCATGCACACGGATTTGTAGGAAAGTAGCAAGAGTGAAAGTTATTCTCAAAGTCCAAGAAAGAGTTGGTACCAGACTTTTCTGGGAAGGTAAAAACACTGACTTGGTATAGCGGCTGGTCCTTGCAAGTCATTGTATAGGCTAAACACGATTCACCAAGCCTCTACGATTCTGAAGGAAACACGAATGCGTGGCGCGTCTTTAGGAGGCTGATTAACCTCTGGTTCAAGCACAATTCCTTCTATGAAGTTATGGAATTCCGCGAAAATTTGGTATATAAACCAATTGAAAATTTAAAAAAATTAATAAAATTAAGCAAATTATAAAATAATTTGGTGAAACGTTGGTTTGGTATAGCGAGTGTGCATTCATCATGCGTCTACGGCTCTGATTGGAAGACGAATGCGGCGGCACGTCCCTCGAGGAATGATCAACGCCGGCACCTTTACCTTTGCCTTAACTTTAAATAAAATAGGCGCTTAATCGCTGGTCTTGTGAATTTCCTTATGAGCTTGTTATAAAGAAGCATTAGTCCACCCGCTCGATGTTCACTTATCAATAATGTGCCGTTGATGGGGTCATTAACCGTAATTGCGGCGCGGCCGTCTGGCCGACCGGGTTCGTGCAGTTCATCACCGTGCTCTCAGAGAAAGGCAGCAGCTGCAACGGGCCTGGGGGCGTGGCCATCAGCCTCTTCGGGGGGGGGGGGGGGGGCTAGAGGGGCAGGGGTAGGGGTAGAGGGGCTGTCGAGCGGCACAGCGGCATCGGGCGCGGCGGCAGAAGGCGGAGCCTACGCGGGAGAGCAGTAGAGGAGAGAGCTAGAAGCGGGGTCCATCCGCTCAATGGCCGGCCGTTTTCGCGTCAGCTCCGTGACGGCGGCCGTCGGCAACGACGTCGCGACGCCGCCCGCGGCGACACCTGCTCAGGTGCAGCCACCCACTGTCACCCTGACTATTCCGCAGAATGGCCAAACCACTCAAGGTGAGCCCGAAAACCCGATTTCCGGGCGTTTTTCCGGTTTTTTTCGCCTTTTTTGCGTTTCCAACTGGCTATTTGCTCTGTCGTTCTATTGCATTGTCCTCACCCGAGCGTTGCTAGGCGTTGTTGTTGATCAATAATAATGAAATGAAAAAAGGATGTGATTAGCGCTATTCTTCTAATGGAGTGTGGAATTTCGCCGAAGAAGATTTTGTCCCTGATTCAAGGTTTAAGCTTATTTTTTGGAGTTTGGCCAAAGTAGGCAAGAAGGTTCTACTCGACCATCTCTGCCTTGTTGTTATATGTTTTAATTGGCGGTATTCTTTCTGTAGAAAGTGGAAGTGTATTTATTGATTGTGTACCTGATTCAGGGTTCGAACTCCTCTTTTGGAATTTTGCCAAAATAGACAAAAAAGTATATTCTATTACCCCTGCCTTGCTATTAATTCATTGGCTCTTGAATTAACTTTCTGAAAGTCGCCTAATGTTCCATTCTATTTTTATTTCGGTATACTGAATTTTCATTTCTTCGAATGGAATGTGAAAACTTGTTCAGGGTAACCCTATACCTGACTAAGGTTCTGAGCTGTTTTTTAGTGATAAGGATCGGAAAAGATGGAGGAAATGTGCTTCATTAGCCCTGTCTTGCTATTAGTTTGTCAAATTTTAAGCTTTTGTCTCAATATTGAAATCCTCTATTGATAGCGACTAAATTTTAAGTTTTTTTGACTATTCGTCTATTCTTTCTTTTATTCTATTTTGGTACGTTTGATTATTATTATATTTTTTGGAACTTGTCATTTTCTGGATGTTATTGTGTACAGCTTTCATTCTGAAAAGTGGTTTTGGAGATTTTTTTGTGAAAATTTTGAACTTAAGTATTGTCCGTCAGCCTCTGCGTAAATAGCCTCGAGGAGAAATACAAAAATTGCTCCTATTTATCATGCAGAACATTTATTCCCTGAAAGTCACCAAGGACAGGACCATGTTTAATATTTCAACGCCGCAGGGCATGAATAGGAAATGGCGCGTCTATTTTGGGCGGACATTTTTTAAAGGATTGCAATGAGAAAATGCTCTTTTATCTTTATCTTCTTCCTCCTTTTGTCCTGGTCTTCGTCCTTTTTCACGATGTCCTTGGTAAATTGCGACTAATTTCCTAGTTTCGGCGTTTCCGTGCGTAATTGCTGAAGGGAGTGATTATCTTGTCTTTCTTTGAGGACATAGGCCCTTTCAGAGGGACCAACGGGAGTCGATTTTCGTAAGCCCTCCCCCCAGAATGTGCCTTGCCTTCGTTTTACATTCAGGATAGTAAAGGCATGGTTAATACGTATTCAGCCTATACAATGGCTTGCGGGAGCCAGCCGCTATACCAAGTCAGTGTCTTTACCTTTCCAGACAAGCCTGGTATCAACTCACCCGACCCCGACGGCTGGAAGGCTCGGTAAGCCCCGGCGGAGATCGATCGCTCAACCACTGGGTGGAAATAGCGCCTCTTACCACTACACCATGATCACCCGTGTTTTATTTCTAGATTTCTATATTCAGTTGGAAATGTTTTTTTCTGGAAATATCTTCCTAGAAAGCCGGTTACAATGCCCCCTGGTCCCTTTAATTGAATTGCCTGAAGGGTTCTGTAGAAGGTTTTTTCTGCGACTTTTTACAATATTTTATTAAAATAATTCAGAAGAACTGAGGAAGGCAATTTTATTCTGACACCAAAAGCTGATTAGCAATTTCCGAATGCAATTGACCAGAAGCGAGTGAATGCACGTTTCCAGGAAACCCTAGAGGTGCCCTTTTCCTGTCAGCCACGGCTCATTTCCTCGACGGCTACCTTTTTTTGCGGAATTCCATAGCTTCAGAGAAGGAATTGTGCGAGAATTAAAGGGTAATCAGCCTCCTAAAGACGCGCCATGCATTCTTTTTTTTTCAGAATCGTAGAGGGGTGGTGGATGCATATTAGGCTTGCACAATGGCTTATGAGAGGCCAGACGCCATGCAAATCAGTGTCTTTATCTCCCAAGAACCAATTCACCTGACCCTAGAGGGAGTGATTAACCCCGACTGGTTTACTTTTACCTTACCTACTAGGCAAGAATGAGCTTGTTAGTGGATCAAAGCCTTTGCTTCTCAATGCTCAATGGTAAAGAAATGGAAAATACTCCCCTCAATGTGCCTTGTTTTCGTAGAGCTTTCTATATCTAAGCGTTACCCATAGCGTTACCCATTTCTCAAGGCGGCCATTGGCAACGCCTCTACGATTTTAAGTGGAAGACAAGTGCGCGGCGCGTTCTTGTCGCCAACCAGGGCCCAGATTCATGAATGAACGAGCGGTTTCCGAAACCGCGGCGCAGTCAGAACCAGACGGCAGAGTCGATGAGACACTACGCTTAACATGGGAAGTTAAGGATAAGTAGACAAAGGTGGGCGCCGTTCGGGCTATATCTCCGGGTTTATTGCGGGTTTACCAATGATGAATCTGGGCCCAGTTTACCTGTACCTTTACTTTTGTCGAAGTTTTTGCCTTGAGCAGCAGTTCAACCTCGTCTTAAAATGGCGTATTTCATCTTTTTTCCTATTTTCTTCTTTTTTCCCATCTCAAAATCTCATACCCAGGCTCGTCTCACTGGGTAACATTCCTCGGTGAAAGTGCGTTCGAAAATCGATAGCAGTACGTGTGTGTGTTTACGTGTGTGTGTGGCGGAAATTGAGCCATTGAAACCCCGTCGTTGGTCGCGCCCTCCTCCTACTAATCGCCGACGACGTCCTTAATTAGAGACACGTGCAAAAAGTCGAAAAGCCGGCACGAAAATATCGCCTCAGGCAATTCCCCGCGCCGAATCAGCTGCGAACGACAACGACGACGTCGCCAAGTGAAAATCAACGACGGGCACTTCGAATCGAATTTGTGCAGGTTCTTCTGGGGAGAATTTCAACGTCGAAAAGCGCCTCCCGGCCGAAAATCGATTGTTCACTGCTCGCTGTTTCCGTTTTTGTCGGAAAAATTGCATTACACCACTGCTGCTTCCATACATCGCTATTTTGGCGATGGATGCTTTTTGAAATGTTCAATTTGGACATGGGAAACATCCGCTAAAATATGGTATTTTGCTAGAAATCTAGAAATTTCGATGAAAATTTTGTGAGGGTGCCACATGTTTTCTTTTCGATTATTATATTTTCATCTTAAACCTTATTTTTATTTTTATAAATAAATAATAATGATATTTTTATCGACTAGGAAAGATCTGGAAGTCGATTAAGGATCGGGTCAATCTGAAGTGAAGTCGATTTTCATTTAAAATAGAAGATTCTAGAAGCTTGGCATGAGAAGCAGTGGCCGAATTTTCAATAAAATTGAGCTAAAATCTCTAAAAAGGTAATATTTGCTATTTCTGCAATATCTACCAGGTTCTATGGGAATCTACTTGGGTATTTCTCCAAGTAACCTAAGGGCGCTACTCCTACTCGCGAGGTCGAGTGATCGATCCCCGCCCGGGCTATCCAAACCATCCATCCCTCTGGGGTCGGGTTAATTTTTACCATTATTGTCTGGGCGGTTGAAATAACCTGAACAGCGCCTTCCTAACGCAACTCATTCTGTGTGCCAAATGTGCATTCCTTTTCCTGTATGATTCTGAAGGGATGACGAGTGCATGGCGCGACCTTAGGAAGTTGATGAATACCGACCACCATTACCTTTTCTATACCTCTAGGATGGGTTTTGTACTGAAATTTTTACAAGCAGAGGATTTCTCCACTTCGTTTCCACCCCAAACTTAACTTACCGGAAGATTCTGCGCTCCAATGATGACGTTGACCTGACCGGCCGGGACATCGATTTTTTCGGCCCCAGACCTCGGCCCCCGCCGTGCCCTATTCTCATCGATTATCTTTCAAAAACCATCGCGTATTCCTTTTCTCTTTTTTTTTTAAATTTTCCGTCGTCCAACCCAATCTTCTGGGTATCTTTTTACCCCTCTTTATCCTCTTTACCGTCATCTTTGTCTCTGTGGCTCCGTGTCTTGTCGCCTTATCTGGTCGATGAACTTTTGGCACCTGTCGCGTGATTAAGTTGAAAAGAGGTGCTAGTAACATTCTATGTAATCAGCTATCATTAAATTCAATGACATTTCGTTAAAAGTTAAAAATTAACCTGGCTGGAACTAGAAAACTTTCAAATATAAACGAATTTTCAAAGTTTTAGACGCATTTTAGAAGTTTTCAACACTTTCAGTATGTAGTATTCATTGAAAGTCAGTAAAAGTAACGGTAGAACTAGTTCCTGGAATATCTTATCATTGGTATTATATTTTATAATTTTTTAAATCTAAGCCTGAATTTTGTTCTTTTAGAAAAAAAGTGATGTTTTTCCTCTAGATTCTATTGTTAGATTGTGGTTTTGCTGCAGTTTTTCTGGTTGATGCTCTGAGTATATATTTACCCAGATCGCTTGGGTTTAGCGCTTTCGATAGGTTTTCTGCTAGACAATGTTTCACTATCAATCAGCTCCTCCTGTCGATCGATATCGCTCGAAGCCGGAGGGCCACGTGTGTGCTACTCCCGTGTAGTTTAACGTCGAACTGATCGCCCCGGGCTCGTAAAGTCTAGGAATTTTTGAGAAAAAATCGAAATTCCAAAGATTTTTATTCTTCCAAGTGATTTTGATAGGATCTTTTTGGGGTTTCCTTGAGCTCTATTTTGGGCGTTTACCTTCGAAGGTTTCCGGAAATTGGAGGGTGGTTGGGTATAATTAGGAGTTGGGTAAACCACCCAATTACCCATTGAACCTATCGAGTACAATTATAGTGTGCTGCATGGGCGAGTAGTGTGCTCGGATGCTCTCCGCTTTCATGAAATAAAGAGAGTAAAGATTGCGCCGTGCATCTGGTTCTTGTGCGGAATTGTTAAGGGAGTCCTTCTTAATTGGATGCTCGAATTGCCAGCTGTCTCATCTGAAGAAATCCAATTCTAAGAAAGAATATAAAAATCCCTATCATGGAAAGCTGGAAACATTTTCCTGTCACCCTACCTGTACGATTCTGAATGGAAATCGAGTGCACGGCTCATCTTTAGGATACTGATCAATCTCGACCTGTTTACCTTTATCTTACCCTTACGCTCTATGTTCTCTAAAGGAAAGTTGTGCTATTTTTTGAGGATTCCAGTCTCCACCATAGCTTTTTTTACCGTACCTCAATGTGGTAAACCTTGGATTGGTTGGTAAACGTTACCCAAAGTAAACCCTTCCCCAGCGAAAGGACAAGCCGACCTCGTCGGCCCGTTGAACGCTCTCTGGCGTTCGCCCTATCAGAGGCTTTCCGTCTGCCTTGGCAGATAAGCCGTCGTATATGGGACGACGAGCAGCGGCCGTCGGTAGCATGATGGAAAATGCAGAATGGCCGGAGAATTTATGGCATTTGTCCCGAGCCGCCGGCTGGCTGATCCATTTTCGACGGCCTGAAGAAGATTTTGCACTTTTAGAGAAATGGACGGAACGGTCTTCACCGCGACATTCCCTCGGGGGACTGAATTCATTCCTGGTCAGAAAGTTTTTTTTCTGAAACCGATATTCGCGTAGGGAAACTAAGAACTGAAACGAAATCTAGTTAATTAGCTTGTTAAATTTGGGTGAAAATTCAGTTTTTTAAACTAAAATTTCATGTGACATTCTGTGCCCAGATTCATCATTGGTAAACCCCCGATAAACCCCGATATATACCTCGGATAGTGCGCAAACCGAGATTCGTGAACGCGCGTCGAGGTTTAATCGGTGTTCATCGCAGGTCTATCCCATCTCCCGATGAGGCAGGGTTTGGGGACCTCGACGGTATCGTGCGGGTTTATCGCCGACGTGGTTTCGGAGACTGCTCGTCCGTTCATGAATCTGGGCCCTGGTTTTGTTACGGGTGCGGGTTACTGTTGAGAAAAATTTTATGTGCTCAGTTGAATTTTCAAAATTTTACTGGCCCTTCTAGGCCACCCCTTCCGAGCGCCACCGTTGTACCCTAGGCTGTCCCGTGGAAGTTGTGTTCTCTGAGGTTTAGACTTAGCAGTTTTGCGGTACCCTATGGGCCGTCAAATCTGAGCTTGTGAGCTGTGCATTTCCAGGGCCCAGATTCATGAACGGACGAGCGGTCTCCGAAACCCCGTCGGCGATAAACCCGCACGATACCGCGAGGTCTCCCAAACCCTGCCTTATCGCGAGATGTGATAGACCCGCGATAAACCCTGATTAAACTTCGATGCGCATTCACGAATCTCGGTTTGCACGCCGTTCGGGGTACATCTCGGGTTTATCGGAGGTTTACCAGTGATGAATCTGGGTCCAGGTGGACTTTCTCGGTGTGACTTTTGTAGTTTTGTTTTTCTTGATTCTCTTTGCCCATGCCATCTTCAAACTTTTATTTCTTTATCTTTTCCTGTTGGCGAGTTTACTGAATTGGAATGTTTTGGGAAAACTTTCTGGAACTTTCTTGGTCACTTTTTACCTATAGGAAAAGTGAATATCTTAGGATTCTTACGTTTGATTTCTCCACTAATTAGTATTTTTATATTTACCCAGCTGATACCTTTTTCCATGGCGTAGGTGAATGTCGAGCAGTTTCCGACTGCTTGTTGGTTACACGGTTTCATTACTCAACTGGCGTTTTTTCTCTGTGTCCTGGGTATTCGTCAGTGGTGGGTAAGCGGGACTTGACTAGAAGTTTAGTGGTAAAAAGCGCTGCTTCCAGCCGCGGGTTTGAGCGATCATCCTTGTTGGGGTTTTTCATCCATCAGGGGCCGAGTAAATTGGTAGGAAGCTTTTAGTGGAAACCTCTGGCTGGATTTTCAATGAAATTTAGCCTAAGTGTTCACAAAAGTGGATCTGTTGTTTGTGCAATCCTTATGGGATTCTACGGAACTCTTGGGTATTCCCCCTGGGCCCAGATTCATGAACGGACGAGCGGTCTCCGAAACCGCGGTGCAGCCAGAATCAGACGGTAGAGTCGATGAGGGATTGCGTTTAACATTGGAAGTTTAGGACAAGCTGAGAAAGGTGGGCGCCGTTTGAGGTATATCTCTGGGTTTAGCGGAGGTTTACCAATGATGAATGTGGGACCTGGTGTTCCAGAGTTTATATTTACCCTTATCCTTACCTTTATGGTTACTGGCTGACTGGCCAGCTAAGTGCCGCCGCTCCTCCAGTTTTTTTCCGGCCAGCCCGGGGCCGTCGTCTTCGCTAATCCTTGCCAGCCAGGCAGGCGCTGGCTGCCCGGCCGTCCGGTCCGGCTGTTTATAGAGATTAGTGTCAAAGCCCCGAGGGCCTCCGTTCCTTCAGTGGCCGAGATTCCCCTCCGGCGAGCCCCGATTTTGGGGTTCGAAAGGTTGTCAACCCATGAGTGACAAGAAAAGCCCTTCTATACCCTCTATTCATTCGACTTCCTGCAATTTCCACACTTTTTATGCGGCCTAGTAGAAAATTGCCGGGATTCAAACGGATCAATAATCATGGAAAATTTCGAGTTTGGACATTTCCCTGGGGTATGGCATCATTTTACCCAGTGCGCAAGCTAGAGGTAAAAGGTAAAGCAGTCGGCGTCAATTTGTCCCATAAGAACGCGCCATGCACTTGAATTCTATTCAGAATCGTAGAGGCATGGAGAACTCAGTTTATTACAAACATGAAAGACAGTCACTAGACACGAGGCCCCAGATTCATGAACGGACGAGCGGTTTCCGAAACCCCGTCGGCGATAAACCCCTTCGATACCGTCGAGGTCTCCCAAACCCTGCTTCATCGCGAAGTGCGATAGACCCGCGATAAACCCGGAATAATCCCCAGCGCGCGGTCCCGAATCTCGGTTTGCGCTCCGTTCGGGGTTTATCTTGGGGTTTGTCGGAGGTTCACCAATGATGAATTTGGGCCCAGGAAAGAGAAATCTTCTGAGCACAGATATGAAGAAAAGCTGGCGTAGTTGGCTCAGGGTTTTTAACCTGAAAAGGACTTAGCTGGATAAATATCATTGGCTTGAATTCCATGGCTGCAGTGGGGACGGATGAGGACTGATTAGGGGCGTGGCCTGGACGAGTTTCGTCGGCGATCCCCAGACGTTGAACGAGTCCAGCATGAGCCGTAGTGGTGAGCCGTCACCGTTTGATTCGTTTTGAAGCAGCAGCGACCCAGAAATCAAAAACACACACAACTCCACGAGATTCCGGCCTATTGTTTCGGTGGCCGGGAAGAAAACATCGTTGAGAAGTCGGTCGATATAGAAGAGCCGCAGCTGGAGTGCTTGTCGCTCTGTCTCTCCCTCTCTCAGTGTGTTGTTTTCCACGTCCTTCACCACGATTTTCGAGAGAGCGAAAAAGAATGTTTATTGTTCTCCACTGGTTTCTTGTGCTGGCGGGGTGGTGCAAAAGTTTTTGAGCGAAAAATTGGTGCCTAAGGAGGTCGGTAGAGTGAAAAATTAAATTAATGTGATGAAGAAAAACTCATAAAAGAACTAACAACCTGGATATCTCGGTGTTCCTCCGGAATTCAGGTTGTTAGAAACCTTTTTTTTTCAAGCGGTGGTTCCGACCTTCCAGCTAGAATACACCTTACTTTAACTGGCTGAGCGTGTCCACTTTAGTGTCTCGTTGCCGCGCCGCGACCGCCCGCCGAGCGCTATCCCTTTTGCTGTTAAAAATGACAGGAGATTGTCTAATGTACTTCTTTCTGACGCGTGTTTTCCTCTTGTGGGTTTTTTTTCTCAACGCCTTTTCCCCGTGGAAAGCTGGAAAACAACTAGGAAAGTGTTGGGTAAATAGAACAGCAACTGTGTCAATAGATGTGAGGCGACCGCTGGGAAAATGAATGGGTGAAAATTTGGGTTAACTTGCAGGGTAATCACGAATAAAACTAGGTGAGCAGTGCCCAGATTCATCATTGGTAAACCCCCGATAAACCCTGAGATATAGCCCAAATGGCGCCTACCTTTGTCTACTTATCCTAAACCTCCTTTGTTAAACGCAATCTCTCATCGACTCTGCCGTCTGGTTCTGGCTGCGCAGCGGTTTCGGAGACCGCTCGTCCGTTCATGAATCTGGGCCCAGGTTCCTGGGGAACGTATGGCATACCCAGAAAGGGCTGGTTAGGTAAAGGATGAAGAATGGGTCGGAAGGCTTCTGCTATTGGTGGCAGCCCAGACGATAGGCTTTTTCTTTTCATTGGTAGCTTAGGTACTTGATTTCTCAAAAACTTCTTGTGTACTTTACCCTGAAGATACTTCCATTTCTGGAGTACTTTACCCTGTAGGGTACTACTTATAGGGTTGTGGGCCTAGATTCATGAACGGGCGAGCGGTCTCCGAAACCGCGGCGCAGCCATAACCAGACGGCAGAGTCGATGAGAGATTGTGTTTAACATCGAAAGGCTAGTATAAGTAGACAAAGGTGCGCAATGTTGGGGTATATCTCGGGGTTTGTCGAGGGTTTACCAATGATGAATCTGGGCCATGGTTTTCTGGATAGGAGGTGCTGTTCTCGGCTCTCAGTTCAGAATTCTCAAGCCCTTGAAATGCTTAGCATTCGAAGGCCAACTTACTTTACGATGATGATGGCTGCGAAAGCAGTGCGGCTTTCATCGCCCTCCCGAGAGAGCTTTAAATCAGTACAGCTTTGCGAAAAACATCATCACAGCAAAATCGTTCCCACAGCCAGCCGAGCTGTTTTGACCAAATCGGGTAGAGTTATACCCTGACGAGTTGGTGGATGGTAAAAGGAATTGTGTTTCTTCAGTTGAAGCTCATCGGACTTATGCAGTGGTTTTCTTTGAATTTTTTCCTTTGACTTTCATCCTAATTCTCCACCCTGTTCGCTTTTTCGAATATACAATTCACCAGATTTTTTGTAGTGCTGTGAGAGAGGTTTTGGGGAACTATAAAATATCATGCCCCAAAAACCTCTCCTACAGCACTACAAAAGACCTGGTAAGTTGTATATTCGAGAAAGTGAACAGGGCGAAGGATTAGGATGAAAGTCAGAGAACAAGTTCAATGAAAATCACTACATAAGTCCGATGAGCTTTGACTGAAGGAACACCATTCCTTTTACCTTCCACCAACTTGTCAGGGTATAACTCTACCCGAATTGGTCGAAATAGCTCAATTGGCGGTGGGGACGATTTTGCTGTGACACTCGTTGTGGCGTCGTCTATCTTGATAACTCGTCCGCAGTCGGGCTCCTTGAGCAACTCGTCCACCAGGGCCCAGATTTATCATTGATAAACCCCTGATAAACTCCGAGATATACTCCGGAAGGCGCGCAAACCGAGATTCGTGAATGCGGTCAATCGAGGTTTATCGCGGGTCTATCACACCTCGCGATGAGGCAGGGTTTGGGAGACCTCGACGGTATCGAGCGGGTTTATCGCCGACGGAGTTTCGGAGACCACTCGTCCGTTCATGAATCTGGGCCCAGGTGGCTCCTCTGGGTGAGGGTTCCATTCAGAGTAGCAGTTGTTTCAGGGTATACGAAAAGGGACCGATACCAGGGCCCAGATTCGTGAACGGACGAGCGGTCTCCGAAACCCCGTCGGCGATGAACCCGCTCGATAACGCGAGGTCTCGTTAACTTGACCCTAGTGTGCGTTCACGAATCTCGATTGGCGCGCCATTCGGGGTTTATAGGGGGTTTACCAATGATGAATCTGGGCCCAGGTCTACTCTTTAAAGACTGACGCAAAATGTTATCGATGAGTGCGTGACTAGTTATTAGCCTATTAAGTAGCTCTAATCGCAGCCTTTCCTATTTTTACGACTTTCCCGTGCAACAAGTGACGTAAATAGCTGACAACACACACCTTTAGTGAATACCTGCCTTCGCTTTATTGGAAAATAATCTTATTCGAAAAAATTCCGACCAATAAATCGAATTCTTTAGCAAAACAAGTCTTTTTGGAGGGGAAAATAAGTGAAGGCTGGGTTTCTGCTGTACTTTTTTTCGCCTCATCTGTCCAACTGCGACTATTTTTAAATCGCTATCAGCTCCTGTCACCGTGGTTATTTTAACAATTCGAGACGACCGCGCCGAGTTATCTAAAGCGCCGAGGTCCGGCTGATAGGGTGTCGATGGCGTGTGCTTGCTTATTGTTTTCTCACGCAAAAGATAGCTATCGATCGATGTTTTCGAGTTCGAAGGTCTAAGTTGGCGTCAAATTGTGGCACAAGAGTCTCACACACCAAACTATGCCCGGACGGGGATCGTCGTCGCTTTACGGCTGTTATCTCCGACCCACAGCTAAGTTATCGTTAAAAAGGGCGCCGAGTGTCGGCCGGAGTCGCGGCGGGATGGTTCGTGGCCGGTTCGACTCTCTTGAAAGCGCTGGACTGTTTCTCGGTGGCAACACTCTCAACCTGCCCAAAGGTAAGCGCAAAGTCGAGCTTTTACCCTTCCTGGGTGGGTAGCTGAGCCTCATTGTTCATGGGAATTAGGTTTGGGTCGGGTAAATTGCACCAGACTTGCCTGGGAAGGGAAAGACTAGATTGAGCTGCTAATTTCCACAAGTCAATATATTTGCCGAGCAGGCATCCACATGCCTCCACGATTTCGGATGGGAGACGAGTGTGTGGCGCATCCTCGGGTGAACGATCAACCCCGATCGCTCTGCCTTTTCACGTTGAAATTGAGTATAGATCTTCAGCTGCCAGCCATCTGCTACTTCCTTGTTGTCATTCTCGAATCGATCGATTTATCGTTTATTTATCAGAGCGCCTCCTTTATCAAAACTTTTTGCTACATACGGTCGTCGCTACCCTGTAGTGATAACGATGTCAAGGGAAGCCTTGGCGTTTGAGGGCATCGTGACGACTAAATATTACGTTATGAAGATAAAAATAGGGTTTTTGACCCATTTTAGTAGCCATTTTCCTTGTCATTTTATCGATAACTACTAATGATTATCCCCCAACAGAACAACAAGAATACATAGGGAATAAATGCCCTCAGGGCAGAAATCGCTTCCTAAAGTATTTTGCAAAATTTCTTGACCAGATCGAGCTTAAGGTAGTAATTTGAAGGTACCATGTCTTTGTATAGCAGCGGATGTGCGGGAGGCACCCATTTATTGATTGTTTTGCTATTATCGATCACAATCAGATGCTTATCTGTAGTTGATTAGGAGGATACGAGCTCTGTTGTAAATCCGTCAGAAGTGATGGTCCGATCGACGTCGATCTCGTCCTTTTACCTTTTCCATTGACGATGCCTTTTAATAGGTAACTCCTTCGTGAATTCCGGGTAAAATGCTTGAACCCTTGAATAAATAAGCCGTTGTAAACAATTTCTAATTGATTTATTTCTCATTGTCGGTGCTATTTTTGGGAATAAAAAAGTCTCATTCAGTCTTTTTTAAATCTTTCCAGTCTAATATCACCAATGCCAATCGATTTTTCTCGAGGACGGAAATTTCTGGAACGCGTGAAAATTCGTGTGGTGTTTCCGTCCGACTCAATGCCGCGCGCCCACTTACGTATTCAGCGTTCCATTTTTCAACACCATTTCGGCATGACTAATGATTTTGTGCCGTCGAGCGAAATTCTCGTGGGACCCGGCGGCAAAATTCTCGCGTCGTCCTCCGTTCGTCCTTTGACGCTTCGGTGGAACAATAAAGCCGGGTTTTCGATGGCGGAAGAGCATTCAATTGAAAGAGCTCGCCCCGACTCCGACGAGACTCCGTTGCACTTTCAAGTGTGCTCAGCACGTCATTAAAAGTCTAAAAATATATATTGCATCGAAATCGGTGGCACGGAAATCCGGAAAAAGTCTGTGTGCATGGCTTAACTTGCAGTATGAGCTGGGCTCGAAAATTGCAGAAAAAAATCGACATTCCAAAATAATTTGTCAGCTTGTCAACCTTGACATCTAGATAGTGCTTATGACCATTACAGCGAGCACTCCCCAATTTCTTACCTAGATCATGTACACGGCGCAACCGTGTTACCAGGGAGCTTTGCATATAGGGGGTGCAGAATCAATCGAGAAGACAATACACAGTCGTCGTGAGAGCTCCTTTCGACCTCTTAGTGCCTACCAAGTTGACATTTTGTGACATTTTGACAACGAGATTAACATTTTGTCAACTTGGTAGGCACTAACTGGTCGGAAGGGTCTCCCGCGACGACTGTGTATTGTCTTCTCGATTGATTCTGCACTCTCTATATGCAAAGCTCCCTGGTGGCACGGTTGCGCCATGTACATGATCTGGTTAGGAAATTAGGGAGTGCTCATAGTAATGGTCGTAAGAACTATTCAGATATCAGCTGAAATGGGTCGAAATGTTCAAAGGTCCACAATTTTATTGCATTGAGATGAGGTGCAATCAATCAAATGCGCAATTTCGACGTTGTTGAGACGCACGGCGTAATACTAGCCGCTTAATTCCATGCGCTTTTGTCTAATTGCCCCTCATTCGTGGCCGAGTATTGCTGATTTGTCCATTCTGTGTTGTCCAAGTCGAGTTAACATTTAGCTACCTCTGCGACTCTGATTGGAAAACCAGTGCATGGCGCGTCCTTACACTCCCATCAGCGTTGACCAATTTACTTTTTACCTTTCTCCTAGCTGTGTGAAGGTCCTCCTTGCTCGCCTATTGACATCCATTTTGTCTCCCGAGATGTTTCTGCTGAATTTTCTAGATTTTTCTAGATTTTCGAATTTTCCTCCTTCTTCTGGAATTTTTTTCGTGGTGATTTATGGTTTTTCACGTAATTTGACGGGCTCAAGATGTCAGCGAGTGAACAAGGCTCGACGGCAGTCGTAGGCACTTGATCTTGAGAGTTTCTCCTCGGTGTTGTTGTCTGTTTAGTTAGTAGCGATGAGACGACCGAACATCTCCGTGCGGGAGAAGCTCGGCCCACAGAAAGGCTGCTAATACTCGTCAGGAGGTAAAGGTAAAAGTATCGTCGTTGATCAGTCCTCTAAGAACGCGCCACGCATTCGTGTTCCATTCAGAATCGTAGACACTTGGTGAATGCGTATTTGACCTACACAATGACTTGTGGAGGCGAGCTGCCATACCCAGCTCACCTTCCCAGACAAGTCGGGTACCAGTTTACCCGACCTTGGAAGAATGGAAGGCTTGGTTAGCTCGGGCGGGATCGATCGCTTGACCGTGCTGATGCCGCTAGCGCCTCTTCTTATTGTACCACTGTTGAGAAGAGCGAGAAAAATGTTGAGGAATCGTCGCCAGCGCGACGAATTCCGTAGAGATTTCGCCGCGCCGTGCAATTAAGCCATTTTTTCTAATACAATTCGAGACCAATTTCCGTGGCTGCGCTGCCGCATTTCGCCTCGAACTTCTGCACAGCCGACGAAACGAAGTCTTCTCTTTTTTCTTGAGAGTGGCGCCGAGCATCTAGCCGGAGGGCTTTTCGCCGTAAGGCGAGCTCTCGAAGGGAAGGGAGGATTTTGTTTGATGTTGGGCTCTTGAAAGTTGACTGGCTTTGGCTAGGTTTTTATGTGGATGGAATTTTAAACCCTCAGGCGTTTTGTTTTCATCGAGAAAATGGCAGATTAGACTTACTGGAGGAAACAGGAAGGCGTTAAGAGGCGTTTTCTCGGTGTTGATGAATCAGTTAGCGATAGGTAGGGGTTACCTTTGCCTACTCAGGTGGTACTTACCCAGCTGAAAGCTCATTCTAGGGATTTTTAACCCTGTAGCTTTTTGTTTACATTGAGAAAGTGGCTTAATAGGCGTATTAGATGTAGAAAAACTACAAATGCGTGTTGTCGGTGTCTAATGGGTATGGTAGCGGAAGGTAGAGGTAACCTTTGCCTTTTCATGAAGGAGCTTACCCAACTGAACGTCTACTCGAGGGTTACCCCGTTTGTCGTGGTCTAGGTGTCCAGGGTATCCGTCAACCGCGGGTTATTTACCGGGTGGGTATGGTAGCGGGTTAATTGATTCTCAATTGAGCAGTGGATGTGCAAGTAAAACTAAATTATTTAAGAAGAATTATTTAATTCCATATTTTTTGTGGAGTAGTGTTAAGAGGCGCTACTTACACGCGTACGCTCGATCGATCGATCCCGGCCTGTGCTAACGAAGCCTTCCAGCCCTCGGGGTCGGGTAATTTGGTACCAGGCTGTTTGGGAAGGTGTAGGCACTGACATGGTATAGCGGCTAGCCTCGTAGGTCATTGTATAGGCCAAATACGCATTCACCGTGCTTCTACGATTCCGAATGGAAGGCAAATGCATGGCGCATTCCTAGCGACCTGATCAGCGACGAGTCCTTTACCTTTATCTTTTCGTAATTAAATCAGCCTGAGTCACATCGCGTCACGGCGTGACGGGCCCCTCTTACAAGGGAGGTTACCAAGCGTGACCCGAAGATTCCGAACGAGACCTACATAGTTTCGTAGAGCGTCGAGCGGGGATTACAGCAATGTAGTTCATTTTTGCTGTGCGCCACTGGGTGGTCCAAAAAGGCAAAAAAAGCAATCTCCGTTGTCGCATAGGGGCCCTGCTGTTGCGAAGGGGCTACCGGGTGCCACCCCTTCACGTCACTGGTGCGGTGGCGCAGTGGCTAAGGCAGCGTATTTGCAGGTGACGGTCTGGGGTTCGGAACTCCATTGGTGCATTTGCTGCAGATGTTTTTGCATCGACCTCTTTTAACTGGAACCGTGCAAAGTTTTGCGATTTGAGCAAAATTTTGCGTTATAACCATTCCAACAAAGTAGGCGAAATTTTCATTTGTATTCACTCCCTGCACCCCATCAATAGTTATATTGCCTACCGATCGCCAATTTTTCAGTGTTTAACAATACTAACAAACAAAAATAAAGAACTCAAGAAGTTTAACTTGCTAGGAATTGTGATATTGCATAACGAAGCAATCAAAACATATGGATTTGGCACACCATATAATGCGCTGTGCCAAATACCTATGTTTTACTTCATTGTTGGGATGGCTATAACGCGTAATTTTGCTCAAATCGCAAAACTTTGCTCAGTTCCAGTTAAAAGAACTCGAGGCAAAACTGTTTACAGCAAATGCATCAATGGGGCTCCGAACCCCAGACCGTCACCTGCAAATCCGCTACGCCACCGCACCAGTGGCGTGAAGGGGTGGCTCCCGGTAGCCCTTTCGCAACAGCAGGGCCCCTATGCAACAACGAAGATTGCTTTTTTTGCCTTTTTTGGACCACCCAGTGGCGCGCAGCAAAAATGAACTACATTGCTGTAATCCCCGCTCGACGCTCTACAAAACTATGTAGGTCTCGTTCGGAATCTTTGGGGCACGCTCGGTGACCTCCCTAGTTAGACTTGACAAGCCCTTCTCTTGGAGTATACCCAATAAATATACCCATTATGCAGCTTTCCGGGGTAATTTGCCCGATTGCCAGCATCATACGAGAAATTAAGGCGGCTAATGGAGGGTAATTTTCTGCGTTCATTGCCAAGAGATTACTCGTTTTTCGTTGGCGATTCGTCTAATCCTCCACTGAAATGCCTTTCAGGATGAGAAATGGTGGAAATTCACATCATCCTGACTGGACCTGGTATACAAAATTGTATTTTTCCTTTTTTTCGCATTTTGATCCATTTTTCTGAAAATTTTCTTATTAATCACCTTTCTTTATCGGCACAACAGTTTGTAAATGACGCTGTTTTCTCTCCAACAATCTTTTTTCTTTTAAGAGGTTTGGGATATTAATTTCTTGTTTAAAACTTGGACTGTATTTAAAATATCATAATAACAATTATTTGTTTAATATTTGAAACAAATATTAATATTATTCTTATGATCAGTTAGAAGTTGTACAGTTTGTACTCACAGTTTGTATATTTCTCTGTAAGTATATACACCCCGGTGCAAAATTATAGGTTCACTCCGCGATTTGTCCATAAGTGATCGAAGAACCTGTTGTGGGGATCTAGTAACATTACTGTCATATTCCTCACCATCGAAAACCTAGCTACAACAATTCTGGGCGGTATGTCTTGTCATTATAAGATACTACAATTTTTTATTGAAAAATCAGAGATAATGACCGGTGCAAGATTATAGGTTCACTTGAAAATTTTTCGTTTTACGCGGAGATTTCCCCGCCCAAATCTTAACATAAATAAGTCAAAAAGTAAAGGCAAGCATAAGTTGTATAAAATCGTAATGGGAAGAGGCACAAAGCTTTCTTCACACAAGCATGTTCAAGTTGATGCTTTCCACGCGGCAGGCCTTTCAAACAGGAAGATAGCAGCTCAACTTGCAAGGTCATTGAACGGCATCAATCATTATTTGAAGGACCCAGACACCTACAAGAGAAAGAAAGAAGCTGGCCGTAAAGGAAAGCTGTCTAGAAGAGATGAGAGCCTTCTGGTCCGGAATGCTTCTAACAGCACCATGCCCGCGATGGACCTGCGACGTCAGCTGGACCTCCCGGTGTCGAAGTGGACGGTACTGAGATGCCTGAATCGCAGCCCACATATCGTTCATCAAGTAATGAAACGTGGCCCCTATCTCACGAACATCCACAAGGCTGCCAAGTTGAAATTCGCCCGAGAACACATGAGCACAGATTGGACGATGGTGGGACCAGAATGCAGTTAATTTTTCGTGGGCGTAGAAAAGCATCTCTAGTTTTCAGGTGATATTTTCCGATGAGAAAAAGTGGAACCTCGATGGGCCCGACGGCTACAAGCACTACTGGAGAGATCTAAGAAAGGAGAAACAAGTTTTCTCTAGATGCAATCTTGGCGGTGGAAGTGTTGTGGTCTAGGCTGCATTTTCCGGATATAGACTTGTAGCTTTGGAAATTATCTCATGTAATATGGACAGCGAAGATTATCAGTATGTGCTAAAAGAACACCTTCTCCCTTATTTGAGAAGATTTCGTAGGCACAATTTTATCTTCCAGCAAGACAATGCTGCCATACACGAGTCGAGGTCAACTACGAGTTGGTTCGATTCTATCAGAATCCAACTTTTAGCGTGGCCCAGTTGTTCTCCAGATCTTAAACAGTTGGAAAATTGGTGGGGCACTCTTGTTCACAGTTTTCACGAGAACGGCATCACTTACACCTCAGTTTCTAATATGAAGAATGCCATTCTTGATGCTTGGGGTCATGTAGAGCAAACTGTTCTTGATAACCTTATTCGAAGTATGCCACATAGAATGTTTGATGTGGTTTATAACGAAGGTAATGTAACAAAGCTAAACTTAAATTAAATGTTCATATTTTTAAAAACAGACAGTTTTTTAATGAAGTGAACCTATAATTTTGCACCGGTCATTATCTCTGATTTTTCAATAAAAAATTGTAGTATCTTACTGTGGCAAGACATCCCGCCCAGAATTGTTACATCTAGGTTTTCGATGGTGAGGAATTTGACAGTAATTCTACTAGGTCCCCACAACAGGTTCTCTGATCACTTATGGACAAATCGCGGGGTGAACCTATAATTTTGCACCGGGGTGTATTTCATGTCTCAAAGATGATTCCTTCCGCTGTTATTTAATGAAACCCATCTTGAAAGTCTTTAAAAATCCTTCAAAAAAAAGGTTGACAGTGTGATTTTATAGGAGAAGAGACCTAAACATGTGCCGTTCTAATAAGGAATTACAATTATGAAAATTCAAACAAAATATAAAATATGAACATAAAAAAATAAAGAAATATAAATATAAAAATATAAAATCTAGTCTTCTCAATTCACAATACACGTGTCTAAGGTATTCCCACTGTGGACCGCCGACTTTCACTGAATTTCGGCGGTTGAGAGATGGCCGTTCGCGATTACCAGCGACCAGATTGCCATGCTTTCGTTTGCATTTTTGACGAACCCTGATCCTCAGGGAACCTCTGGGTGGACCCATCCTGGGTGGTCTCTTGAGCTCCTGACTGACAGGCTCTTCTGTTTTCCGGATACGGAGTCAGACGGCCCGGTGAAAACAATTCCACCAAGTACCTGTCCATTTATGGAGCGTTGTGTTTTGCCTCAGGGGCTAGGTGCTTCAGGTCCTATCAACGGGGTCCGATTTAGTAGGGGGTGGGCGACCCCCCCCCTCAATCGGACCCCGTCTAGAGGGCCTTTTATCGCGCCGTGGATATCTGGAAAAGTAGGCGGTAAATCGAATCCACTCGCGTACGCTCGCTCAATTCGCTGATTCCACGGAAATCAGCGCCCCGTCGCCTCTTTCCTCCCCCTTTTTTTCCTCACCCCTCTCCCCGTCCTCCTTTTCATCATCGCCGAATGAGATCAAGTGAGCCAAGACCGATTCTTCTCTGAATAAGTGGGTATAAAATGCTGTATCACGGTTAATTTATACCCGATTGCAGATGATGGTGCCGAACGAATACCGCTCTGTGAACAACATTCGCCACTTGCGCTCTATGAGGTACGCAATTTCTCTTCGCTTTGTTTGGGTATATTACGAGGTTTATTTCGAGGTTTGACCTACGAGTAGATTTCAAAAGAACCCCCCTAACCCTGATTCATCAACGCGCTCTGGTGGTTTTTTTGGGTTTCGCGCCGTTACTAGTTGAAACTTCGGAGCCCTTGGAGAGCCAGGGATGTGTATTAGACCTCAAATAAACCCTTGGTAGACATAGAATAAACCCAGAACGCATTGATGAATCAGAGTTCGCTTACCATTGGGACTATTAGAACTCATGACCAGCTTATGAGTTGTGTTAAATCTTGCATGAACCCCAAACGAACCTCGAGTGAACCCCGCTGCACACGTTGATGAATCACGGTTTGCGAGTCGGTGTGTTTTTGGGGGTGTGTTCCGGGTATACCATTCATTAATCAGGGGCTATTTTACCTCACCACCAATCCTATCTTACACCAGCCTCAACCTTGAGGCTTTTTCTTGAAGTAGAAGTTTCGAGAGATTTTTTCCATGCCAATTTGTTTTCTGTGCTAGTTTTATTTATTTATTTATTTATTTTATGTGTCAAAAGACGCGCCTAAAACAAAAATAGCGGAGGGTAAAAAGAAAGACAACAAAAAAACCTGAACTCAAAGCACAAGAAACGATCTAGAAGGATTATGCAGGCTTTTTAGTTGGTTTCTTGAGGAAGTTAGGTCAAAGTTAACCCTACCAAGGGCGGTTTTCTTGTAGTATTCTGGTTGCAACAGCCGTCTTCTAGTCGTTGTCGTCCGCGCCGTCCGAGTTGACGCGTTTCCGCTCGATTTGTTGCGACGGCGCGGCCGATTGTTGAGGGCAGTAGCTGAGTGCGCCACCTAATAATTGTCGAAGGACTTCCGCGCCGACGCCCCGCCTAACCAAACCGTTTACCCGTCAGGGATTGGGTAAATCGTCACCGGACTCGTTTGGATGGGTGGAAACCCTGACTCATGCAGCCCAAGCAAGTTATTGTAGGCCAAATACGGATTCTGAATGGAAGACGAGTGCACGGCGCGACTTTGAGGGGCTGACCAACACCGATTGTCCTCTCCTTACCTTTACATTTTGTGTTTCGGGACGAAATTTTGTGATATTTTTATTTTTGGAGTTTTCTACCTTGGTTTCTCTACCCAATTTTTTACAGTAAACCTTGAATATGTCCGGTAAACGTTACCCCTCAGGGCTCCCTCCAGCGCTCCTAAGCCGATGCTAAGCCTGCCCTCCGGCATGAGCACGAAAGAGGTATTGGAAGGGATTTCAATTTGAAATGATGGGCAGAGCAGTCAAGCCGTCCATGAGAGAATTTTTCAAATTCAAAGGATTATTCTGGCCTGGAACGTTGAAGATCAGAATAAATTTGGGGATGAGTGGCTGTGGATGGATGAACTAGAAGAGTCGCGGGCTTTAAAAACGGTAAAATATCTCCATTTCATTCCCTACACGAGCCGTCTATTTTCATGTTCCCTGATTCAGGGGCTAGTTTCGAAGAGGTTTGTTCTGGGCCTAAATTCATGACGGGTATCGGCACAATATACCCGAGAATAAACCCCGGTCGGCGCGATTATTCCCATTCATGAACGCGCTGCGGAGTTTATTTGGGGATATCGCGGGCCCATTCCACTCCGCGGCGCGTTCATGAATGCGAATAATTGCGCCGACCGGGGTTTATTCTCGGGTATATTGTGCCGATACCCGTCTTGAATTTAGGCCCTGGTACAGGTGAAGTGGCATTAAGGTAGTGGAGAAATTGATGGGAAGTAGGTAGCGAAAGGTTTTTACCAAATTTATTCTGTTTTTCAACGATCCAGGCCAGAATGATTTTTTGAATTTGAAAAATTCTCTCATGGACGGCTTGGCTGCTCTGCCCATCATTCCAAATTGAAATCCCTTCCAATAACTCTTCCGTCCTCATGCCGGAGGGCAGACTTAACATCGGCTCAAGAGAGCTTTTCTAGAGAAATTCTAATTCCATTTCCAAGAACGTCTTTCTAGAAAATTCCTCCATAAGCCGCACCCCTCCCCCCTAGGCATACCCTGATTCAGGGGGCAGTTTGGAGCAGGTTTGATAAGTGACCATGGTAAAGTAGCAAAATCGAGAGAAGATGGCTTCCCGCCTCAACATGCCTCTAGGGTTTCAAATGAAAGACGAGTGCTTGGCGCAATCTTAAGAGACTGATAAGTGTCGATCACTTTACCATTACCTTTGTATAAGTTTGGTCTCCTAACAACTCAAGTTTCCCAACCAAAGCTGCTTGAAACTCGAAATACAATTTGAAATCTGCACTTACCGGATATGGTATCTTCTACGATTCTGAATGGAAGACGGGTGCATGGCGTAACCTTAGGGTACCGATCAGTGTCGGCCACTTTACCGTCGGCTCTAGCTAGTAGCCTCTCAGTCGATGCTTTTACGCCGCGGTTCCTCTCTCTAGTGTTTTGCTGTGTGCAGTTGACGTCTGATTTATTTCCAATGACAGCTGCACGCCCTCGGCTTGTTATTGCAGTTAGTGCTCAATCGAGAGTAGATAAGCAGTTGTTCTACACACACCCGGAACAACTTTTTTCCAGGGGTTTCTGATTGATTTCAGCCTATTCTCTGCAAAATCTCCTGAAAAATTGGGGCAAAATAGCAGTTTAAGGCCCCAAAATATCCCAAAGCAAGGGTAAAGTGGTTGGCGTTCATCAGTTTTCTAAGAACGCGCCACGCATCGGTCTTCTATTCAGATTCGTAGGGGATACGGTATCCGATAAGTGCAGATTTTAAATTGGATTTTGAGATTCAAGCAGCTTTGGTTGGGAAAGTTTGAGTTTTTGGAGACCAAACTTAGATTTAATAAATGAAAGACTTAAAAACAAAAACTCTACCCAAATTTTTTCAACTTTTGCCCCGAAACACAGAATTATAGTTAAAATAGGGAATATAGAAAGCTCAAATATATAGGTAATGGTAAAGTGGTCGGCGTTAATCAGACCCCTAGGAATGCGCCATGCGTTCGACTTCCATTCAGAATGGTTGAGGCATCGTGAATGCGTATTTGGCCTACACAATGCCTTGCGCGGGCAATCGCTGTACCAAGTGTCTGTACCTCCCCAGACATGTCTGGTACCTATTTACCCGACCCCGGAGCAACGGAAGGCTTGGATACCCGGGAGGGGATCGATCGCCCGAACGCACAGATGGAAGGACCGCCTCTTTCCAGTGCACCATGTCCGGCTTTAAAATACCCGGTCCGATGAAAAATTATGCATTTGAATCGTGGTTGATAGATTTTGAGAAAAGAGTCTTAGCCTCGTTTTTTCACTATTAGTAGTACAGTATCTGCTGGATGAATGAGCCATAGGTAGCCGCGCCGCAACCGCACCGCGCCTGCCGAACAGTCGAGTTTCCTCTCCGTACGAGCTATACCTATCCATCGGGGTTGCAAAACTTTTTTCGGCTAAATTCCAAAAAATATACTGATTTTTCCACTTTTTCCGTTTCCGTGCTCCGTATTCCGGTTTCCGGTCATTTTTTAGCTTTTTACGTTGCGTCTTCCGCCTTTCCAAAAAAAAAAAGAAAAAATCGCACACCTCTGCTATCCATTTTAGGTTTTTTTGTTGTTTATTGTTTTGTTTTTAACTATCCTCTACTGTAATATTCTAGGCCGACTATGACACCCAAGGACAGAAAATCGGTCAAATGTTGCGGAAGCTCTCCGTCTACACCGCTACGGAACCAACATCGGAGGAAGCTGATGAGAAGCCGAAGATGGTACGTGCGAGTTGAGCAATTTTTACCCAAAAGGGTAGATTTCGTACCTTGGAAAACCAGGGCGAAATCATCGAAGAAATGAATACTCACCTGGAAACTTAGCTACAGTAATCCCTATTAAAATCCGAAGCATTACTGTAGCTTTCTTTGTTGAAGGATTGAGACGAGACCATTTCTCGACTACAGTATCTTGGATTTTCGATCGATTTTCTTTTCATATTTTAACTGAGCGCCGCCAATTTTTCGAATAGGTGATTTATCAGTCTAGAATGTCGTCGGACGAGCAAAAGTTTTTCATTCAGTTGGCAGAGATTTATTGTAGCTAAGAACAGCAGAACTCATATTTCTTGAACTTTTGGCCTCAATTTCCTCAGGCCTTCCATTTCAATCGAGCATTGGGTAAAAGCACGCGTGGTGCAGTGATAAAAGGAACAACTTCCACTCTTGTGTTCGAGTGATCGATCCTCGCCCAGGCTTGCCCAGCCTTCTACCCCTATGGGGTTGGGTGAATTGGTACCAGACTTGTCTGGGAAGGTGAAGTCACTGATTTAGTGAAGCGGCTGGCCACAACAGGTCTTCTATAGGGCTTTTATGGGCAATTTATAGGCCAAATACTCATTATTCACACTGCCTCCACGTTTCTGAATATGAGGCAAATGCATGGCGCGTACCAAGGAGGCTGAATGATGGTGACCAATTAACTTTTTACTTTGTGCTATCCCATCTAAGGATATCACTGGTGGACCTTATCCATAAGTAATTATAGAGAAAGGTGAAATGGTATCCAGGGTCCAGATTCATCAATAGTAAACCCCGATAAACCCCGAGATATAGCGCGAACGTCGCCCACCTTTGTCTACTTATCCTAAACCTCCTATGCTTAACACAATGTCTCATCGACTCTGCCGTCTGGTTCTGGCTGCGCCGCGGTTTCGGAGACCGTTCGTCCGTTCATGAATCTGGGCCCAGGGGAGTGAACCACGCTCACATCTCTACCTTTTTTACCCCATCTGTGGAATAATCGGGCTAGAGATTGGTCCCATATGAGGTATTCCTGCTAAACGTCTGGCGAATTCCATAAAGACCGGCGAAAGGAGTTGTCGATCAGTGATGCTTCTCGGGGTATAAGTGTGAGAGTGGAGTGTAAGCGGATTTTGGCTTCGTCTGGCTGCGGCTCCCTCCGCTCCTCCACCAGTGTCGTCGGCCTACTTGTCGTCCACTTGTCCTCGTCGACGCAAACTCAATTGCCCACAGACATCCATGGCCGACGCCGAACAACCAAGCAGCACCGGAGGCCCAAATAGGGGCTCGAGAAAGACCAAAAAGCCCTTTAGGTAGGTGGAAGGAATGGTAAAGTGATCGGCGTTGATCAGTCCTCTAAAAACGCGCCATGCTTAGGTTTTCCATTCAGAGTCGTAGAGGCATGGTAAATGCGTATTTGGCCTATACAATGCTTTCCAGTGGTCGCTCGCTATACCAAATCAGTGTCTTCACCCTCCCAGGCAAGTCTGGTACCAATTTGCCATACCTTGGAGGGATAGAGGGCTTGGTTAACCCGGGCGAGGATCGATCGCGCGATCATTCGGCTGAACCTCATCCGCTTGCACTCCACTCTCACACTTATACCCTGAAGCATCACTGATCAACAACTCTTCATGGAATTTACCAGACGGTAAATGAAAAAATGAATGAAAAAATGGTAAATGAAGTAGATGAAAAAAGGTAAATGTGGATGGAGAACCTTAGGACGCGCCATGCCTTGGTCTTCCATTCAGAATCGTAGAGGCATGGTATATGCGTATTTTGTCAATACAAGACTTACGGCTATACCAAATCAGTGTCTTCACCTTGCCAGTCAGGTTTAGTACCAATTTACCCGACCCTGGAGGGACAGCGGTCTTGGTTAACCCGAGCGAGGATCGATTGCTCGACCATTCGGCTGAATCACATCTGCTTGCACTCCACTCTAACATTTATACCCTGATGCATCACCGATATACGAGTTCTCTTGCCGGTTCTCATGGAATTCGGCAGACATTTAGCAGAAATACCTCATATGGGACCAATCTCTAGTCCGATAATCCTATAGTTCTGGGCTCAGATTCATGAACGGACGAGCGGTATCCGAAACCGCGGCGCAGCCAGCACCAGACGGCAGAGTCGATGAGAGATTGCGTTGACCATAGGAAGTTTAGGATGAGTAGACGAAGGTGGGCGCCGTTCGGGCTATATCTCGGGGTTTATAGGGGATTTACCAACGATGAGTCTGGGACCTGGTGAAAAAGGTAAAGATTTGAGCGTTGTTTACTCCACTGAACACTTTTTTACCTTTACCTTTACCTTTACCCCGAATCTATGGACAAGGTCTACCAATTTAACCACTCCATAGGGAAGACTAGGTTAGCCTGGGCGAGGATCGATCGCTCGACAATTCGGCTGGAAATAGCGATTTACAACAAAGCTATCCAAAAGGTAAACATTCGCTTCTGGCCATTTCCGTGAACTGGTGGTGTCAGCTAAAGGAACATAAGGTTTATAGGAGAGAAATCAGTGAAAAAATTGTTTATTTTGATAACTGATTATTTATCTCTGATAATTTCAGGCGACGAAAATGGGCACGATCATGGGTGTGTTCTTCCCGTGTATTCAGAACATTTTCGGTGTGCTGTTCTTCATTCGAATGACATGGATTGTTGGCACCGCTGGTGTTGTGCAGTCGTTTTTTGTCGTTCTCGTTTGTGTTTCTGTGGTGAGTTTTGAAATTTATCGTTTTATCAGTTATATTTATTTTTTATTATCATTTATTCGGAACTTTAAGGTTTGGGGACGAAGCGGACTTTTTCGTATTCAATTTTCTTTCCTTTGCATTGCTTTTTGTATTAGGCTGGTACTGCACAGTTAAGTATCCAAATATGTCCTGATTGTTTTAAAAAATCTCCCTGAAACAGTAATTATTAGAAGTACATATAATATAAGGTTTTTGATACCTGAGATAAAGTCGAGTGCGCGGCGCGAACTCGTGGGCTTTTTAGTGTCGATTACCTTGCTTTTGCCGTTTTAAGCATGGTTAGGAAAATATAAAATAATAAATAAAAATAAAAAATAATAATATAAAAAATAAAATAAAAAATAGATAAAAATAAAAAATATAAAAATAAATAAATAAAAAAATAAAAATAAAAAATAAAAAATGAAAAATAAAAAAATAAAAAATAAAAATATAATAAAAAATGAAAATATGCTAATTTTTGGGTATAAATTTATTTATTTATTTTAAATTTATTTTATTCATTCAAATAACATTACATTCCTCATAGTGATGCTTTTATGAGAGTCAAATCGCGTCGTTCAGCGACCACGTGGTTGCTGATCGATTTTTTTTTGCTTTTTAATTTTTTTCGGTAAAGGATTAAAATCCGAGCATTAAAACCACCTATCGACTGCGCAATGATTCAGCTCTTTTTTAGGGTTTCTCTGAAGAGCGACGAAAATTCTTCATATTTTTTTCGAATTTTTCCTCCCATCATTTTTCTTGATTTTTTCCTTTTTCAGACGTTTCTCACTTCCATTTCCCTGTCGGCGATCGCCACGAACGGGGTGGTATCGGGCGGGGGACCGTACTACATGATCTCCCGTAATCTTGGTCCAGAACTTGGAGGTGCCGTTGGAATTCTGTTCTATCTGGGCACGACCATCGCCGCGTCCATGTATCTGACCGGAGCCGTCGAGATTTTTCTGGTGAGTTCTCTGAAAATTTTTGAATTTTTTGAAACATTTTTTCTGCGATTTTCAAAACTTTCCCCTCGTCTGAGCTTAGCTTCCTAGGTAGAGGTCCCTTCCTCTGAAGTGCAAAGTAGTCTTGAAGAATTTGGATGTGAAGCGAATATGAGCTTCTTAAGAAGGAGCCTAATTCAGTTACAGATTCGATAAAATGGAAAGTGTTTTATATGGATTAGGTCCTGTAATGAAAAAAATGAAAAATCGCCGGCCGCTATTTTCCGAAGTTTCCCAGCTTGAGTTTCCAAGAAGATTTCGAGGCCGTTTTTCCTTACTGATGGCATTTCAAGTTATGATATTATTCCCTCTTAAGGTCTTTTCGCGATCTTTTTAGTGCCCCGCCCACTTTAGGGATCTTTTTGTCCCCGTCTAAATGGGCCACAGAACCTCAATTCACTTCGGCATCAAAATTTCTATGGCTTTTGGGATTGGAACTCTCAAATTCCACAGCGCTACTGCGGTCTTGGAAGTCTGGTGTTTTTTCTTCAAATCATACTTTCCAAGATATTTTGAGGAAAATCGCTATATTTTCGCTGTCTTGGAAGAATGTCCTCTCTTTTCACGTATTGCTATTCACTCTGTAGGCCTTCCAAGGGCTTTCCGTTTTCTTGGGGTGATGCCCCACCCACTGTAGGGATCCTTTGGGTCCAAGTTACTATGCTTTCTGTGCTTGGATTTTTATGAAAAAATTCTTTTTTGAAGAGAGATCTTTCTTTTCACACAAAAAAAATGTTGAATGGCCGATAAGTTCATAACCAGTCCCTCTTCTGCTCCGCAAACTTATTCACTTTGCTGTTTTTTTCTTTTTTCTGTTCCCGATTTGCTGTTTTCTACTGTTTTTTTTTGTAGTTTTGCACGTGTTTCTGTAGAAATTTGACTCAGAATTACTCTCACCTAGGTGTTTACAAAGCGGCCAGTGCATAGGTCATATGTAAGTTAGTTGCCGGTGGAACGACTAAGAGTGAAAATGCATGCGATAGACGTTATATGTTTCTCAAATGACGCTCGAATGCATTTGAAAGTGTGGCGATCGATCGATATCTCCACGCGCGGCAAGGCGAACCGATCGATTGGATCGTTTTGCCGCGATGCACGGCTCGTTCGGGCGTCATTTTCTTGTGATTACTATTGGTAGCGTTGTGTAGAATACGTAGTTGACTAGAACAAAACTCGATCGTATGTGTCTTTAGAGATTCTAAAAAAATTATTGATCGGATTTAAACGCGGACTGTTCCAATCGATAACCCTTTGTAACTTCTTCTGGGTGTTGCTATCATTGCAGCTTAGTCTGAAAATCGTCCTTTGGCGGCCCTGAGCTCTCACCAAGGCTCTGTTCATAATTCGAGTGCTTTTTCGTCGGTATTGATTGACCGTAGTTTAGTCGGTTAATCGATTAATCGATCGTGTTTTATGTTTCATTTGTCGTCGTGGCTCCTATTTTCTCTAATCAATCCTGGTTTGTCGCGCGACTCGAGTATAAATGGGAGCTTGGAGAAAACGTAACCGTTAGGTCCTTGTTATACGTTCGCTCACCCCCCAGCGTAACTCGTCCATTCAGTATCAGACACCGTGCGGCCAGACACGTTTGTACGAGTTATCATGGTGACGCTGGCGTGGTGAACTCGTACAAACGTGTCTGGCCCCACGGTGTCTGATACTGAATGGACGAGTTACGCAGGGGGGTGAGCGAACGTATAACAAGGGCCTAACGGTTTGGTGTGCGAATACCTTGAGCGTCTTTAGTTTCGTAAAAAATTGAAAATTGTATTTGAAATCCATATTTGTATAAATTTGTCCCATCCAAAGCCAACCCATCCATTTGTTCAAAATAAGTGCTTGGTATTAACAAGAATAGAAACAGTGGTTCGAGCTAATTTTTTGATTTTTAAACAGCTTTTTTCAGCTGTACATAATGCCCGGAGGCAAGGTGTTCGAGAGCATCTACAACAATTTTCGACTGTTCGGCTCCGGACTGCTGTTCCTCGTCGGAATGATTGTGCTCGCCGGTGTCAAGGTAGGGGTTCCTTGATTATTCATTATTGTTTTCCATTTTTTCAAATTTGGTGAACCTGGAAATTAATCGATATATAGATTTTCGCTCCGCAAACAACTGCAGACTCGAAAAACGCGGAGAGTTTCAGATTAAATAAGCTTTACCTGTAAGTTTTTTTTCAGCGAGTCTTTGTTAAGCGAAAAATCGATATATCGATTACCAGCCTAATCAAACCAGGGAACTTCATCGAAAATTCACTGATTTTTCCAGGTCGTCAACAAATTCGCGCTGCCGCTGGTGTTCGTCGTGCTGTGCTGTATATTCTCGGCGTTTCTCGGTGCGTTTGTGAGATTCAACGGCTCCGACCAGCTACAGTAAGTTACCGTATGATTTATCTACATTTCTATTATATTTTTTTTCTGTGAACGATCGATTATCGATTTTTTGGGGCGCTTGCAAGGATTGTCACTGACTGAGAGCATGTACTTGTTGGAAGGATTAATGAGGCGGTAATAAAATCTATAAGAGAGCAGGGTTTTTGAGCTGTTGACGTTGATTGGCGATAGTTTAAGAAGCCCTGAGCTTCATTTAAAAATTAAATAAAAAATGAAAAACCCGAAAAAATATAATACATAAAAAATATAAATAATATAATAAATAAAATCTAGAAAAGCTTGAAGTTTCAATTTTAAAGAGATTTGAGTCGGTAAGACTTGTTGTCTGACTGCTAGCAGGGAATAACTTTTTTCAAAAAAATTTTTTCTCAAGAAAATTTACCCGTGATTTCATTTGTATTTATTATATTATTTATATTTTTATGTTTTTGTATGTTTTTTCAGGTTTTTATTTTTTATTTATTTTTTTAGGTTCTGCATGATGGGCGATCGACCGGTGGACGTCACGACGTACTACGAATCGACCCACGTCAGGCCCAATTGCACCACTGAAGGTCTACGACCGCTGTTCTGCTCCGACAACGGCACCTGTGATCCGTACTACGAACGAGTGAAGAATGTGAAGGTATGGCGTGGCAGCAATCTGCCCGCCATTCGACTTGAGGTACGCCTCGACCCTTTTTTGGCTTTATTTTTATTCGAACCGCTTTATAAACCGGAAAGCAAAAAGCGGCAATTAACAGAGTATTTTCGTGTAATATCAAAAATGCTACAGCTCAACTGGTAACTGCCGATAACGGCTTACCGGCTCATTCCCGTGATCACGGGTGAGTGCTGATAGCTGCAGCCCGGCCGGGCTTAAGAAAGATGCTAGGTGGTTCGCAACGTACGTCGGTAGCACAGTGGTCAGTGCAGTCTGCCGGAATCAGAAAGACGCGGGTTCAATTCCCGTCCGATATCAGCGTTTTGCGAATAACCTAGCATCTCCAAATATATTTTCATTCAATTAGTGATGGTGGCGCAGAGGTAAAAGGCGCTACTGACATCGGCACCATAGAGCGGTCGATCTTCGCCCGGGCTAACCAAGCCTACCATCCATCCGGGGTTAGGTAAAGTGGTGCCATGGTTGCCTGAGAAGCACGACTGGCTTCGTATAGCGGCTGGCCCTCGCAGGTCATTGTATAGGTCAAATGCACATTCACAAGACCTCCACGATTTTGAATGAAAGACGAATGCGTGGCGCGTCCTTAGGGGAATGATCAATGACGATATCTATACCTTACCTTACCTTACCATACCTTACCGTCAACAGTATCAGTTAGAAGCCTAAGAATCCACTCCAGTTCGATGCTGCTCTTTTCGCTCTTTTTCGTTGCTGTTCTTTGCCCGAGGGCATCGGCAGCAACAGCGCCAGTTGTCCCCCTCGCCAGTGTGATTGATTCGTCGTCGCCGCGTTGACAAATCGGGATCACCAATCACCACAGACCACCCGTTTGAATTTTTTTTAGGAACTCTCTGGGAAATTCTCCTAGGAATATGAAAATTTTAGGATTTTTTGGAAATTCTTTTAAAAAATATGAAAAATGTAGTTAGGTCTCGGTGATAGCTTGGACCTTAGCAGTGGTTCTTCCCTGGGATTTTTGCTTTTCCTTCTGCAGAGTGCAGGTAAAGGATAAGGTGTCGGTGTTTAGTTCCCATGGGATGCTCTGTGTATTCGTTTTCCATTAAGGATCGTAGAGGGGTGGAAAATGCGTTTTTGACAAGTCTGATACCAATTTATTCGATCCCGCGGGGATTGGAGGCTTGCCTACCCCGGGCGAGGATCGATCGCTCGACCGTGCCAGTGTCAGTCGCGCTTCTTGCTACTATAACACCTGCGCTCACTTTTCGAAAAAAAGTGACGTGAAGAAATTTCGTCCGCGTGCGACCTCCACTTCTGCGTAAACTTTTATCGCCCGATCGCTTTAATCGGATTAGCGCATGGTTCTAATACCTTCGGCAAATAGCTTGGGTAAAGGGCCATAGGTGAAGTCTATTTTTGGTGGGTAAATGCCAGGAAGGGAGAAAGCCCGTCTGCGGACGGTTTTGTAGAATGCCTGATGAGGCATATGCCGCAAGTCCAAATGCCCACACATCATGTCTTTAGGATTTTGAATGGAAGGAGGAGGCATGGAGCGTCCTTAGGGAGGGGGTTAACACCGACCCTTCACCTTCACTTCTTACCTAACCCATAGGGATGACTTTCCAAAGTCTCGTTCTTTTCGGGCTGCTCTCGTCGGGGGTGAAACGTAAAACCCGACGAACAGCTGAACAATGGATCATGTTTCAAAAGTATCGGAGAAAAGCTGAGCACAGAACGTAAAGTGATCGGTGCTGATCACTCCCTTAAGGATGCGCCACGCATTCGCCCCCTACTCAGAATCATTGAGGCATGGAGAATGTGGCCTATACGATGATTTGCGGAGCCAGCTGCGGTACGAAATCAGTATCTTCGCCTTCCCAGACAAGTCTGATAGCAATTAACCCACCCCGGAAGGATGGAAGGCTTGGTTGGTTCGGTCGGGGATCGATCGCCCGACCCTGATGGTGGAAGTGGCGCCTTTTGTCGCTGCTCTACGCGCGCCTTAAATCGATCAAATTGAGATTAACATTTGTAAGCAATGAAAGTCCTTCATTCCTATTTTTGCTCGTTCGGGAGGGGTTTCCATATTTCTAATTTTTTATTAGGCGATTATTATTCCTTTTTTACCACTAAAGTGCAGCTGAGGCTTTGGCGATGGAATTTGTCCGATTTCTGGGAGCTCGTTGCGGTGCAGCTCATTTACTTTTTCCGCAGTTACTGTAGGTTGGAATCAAATAAATATAAGGTCGAGTAAGATTGTGCAAAGGAGAAAGTGTTGTTTTATCGTAGAAGGAATTCTATTATATACGGATTATAGAATTTTCCCCTTCACACTAGCGAAGTAGCCGGTGGATAGCGGAACAGGAAAAAACAGTACAAAAAGTTTTCCAATTTCCCTCCTGATCACAGCTGAGCGGCTAATGAACCAGCCGAAATCATGCACTGGACAAAAAGGATGAAATGATAAAGGTAAGGTGACATGCGCTAATGAGTCCCCTAAGGATGTGCCATGTAAACGATTTTTGTACTAAATTCGTATGCTGCTGTGACGAACGAGGTTAGTAAGGTGGATCAAATTTATTATGGCCTAACGTTTCGACTTGAACGTCGTCCTCAGAGGCCTGAAAAATGGCCGGAAACTCAAGTACCATTGAATTATCTAGCCAAGCGCTGTACCGTTCCTAGCATCTTTGACGGACTTCTACAATCACAACGAAAAAAAATGTAAAAAACGAAAGAAATCAACAACTCATCGCAAACTGAGTGTCTTTCGATAAGCAATGACTTCTTATCATTCACATGCGATAAGTTGTTGATTTCTTTCGTTTTTTACGATTTTTTCGTTGTTATTGTAGAAGTCCGTCAAAGTTGATAGGAACGGTACAGCGCTTGGCTAGACAATTCAGTGGTACTTAAGTTTCCGGCCATTTTTCAGGCCTCTGAGGACGACGTTCAAGTCGAAACGTTAGGCCATAATACATTTGATCCACCCTACTAACCTCGTTCGGCACAGCAGCATACGAATTTAGTACAAAAATCGTTTGCATGGCGCATTCCTAGAGAACTCATCAGCGTGTATCACTTTACCTTTATCACTTTATCTTTTTTGCTCAGAGCATGATCTCAGCTAGTTCATCGGCCGCTCAGCTGTGATCATAGTGGCTCCGTATCGGTTTCTTCCTCGTTCTCCTGTTTTGCAACTAATTAGAGTCGCTGGCGTATAATTGGCCGTCCGTCGTCGTCGTCGGTTTTTGATCGCTTGTTCGCCGAACGCGGGCACACCTCGCAAATGTCAGTTTGTGGTGCTATCTGGCCGTCGACCAGAATAGGAGACCAATAAATTTTATCAGAGAAAGCTTCTCCACTCAATAAATTACGCGAGGAAGGGAAATAAGGTTATGTATGTCGGAATAGGAACGGAGGAAGGTATCCGGATGAAAATGGTTAACACACCTCGCGGACCTTTTCCATAGACTCAAACCTACTCTCCTTGGGGACTAGGTGGGGGGGGGGGGGTTGGTCGACCATTTTACCCAAACCTTTCGCCTGCGTTCTTTACCCAACCATTTTTTACATAACCTGATATTTATTACACGTTTTAGGCATGTAAGAAGGTAATAGATTCTAAAACAAATTCTATCGTCGATAAATGTTCATATGGCAATAAATGGTATGAAACATAAAATTTATTGCCATATGATCATTTGTCCACGATAGAATTGGTTTTGTGATTCTATTACCTTCTTACATGCCTAAAGCGTGTAATAAATGATATGTTTTACGTAAAAAAATGGCTGGGTAAAGAATAAAGAACGCAGGTGAGAGGCTTGAGTAAAATAGTCGACCAACCCCCCCCCCCTCCCCCCAGAGAAGGAAGGAAAAAACGATGGAAGGAAAGAAACAGAGAACAGGAGGAGAAAATTAAGAGTTGACAAGAATAGCTCGTTTCCCCGGTCCCTGGTCCCCGAGGAGGGTAAAGGTCAGCGAGGTATGGAAGGGAGTAAGACCCAGTTCTTGCATCCAATTCTGCTGTACTTTAATATGTTCCTCACTTTACAAGGAGAACTTTACATTTTTGAAGGAAGGATTTTTTTCGAAGGATGTTATAGAGAAGTTCGCTTTGACGGGTGAATATTTATTATAAGGATTATTTCAGAGAGCCATCAAAGGCATGGGTAGCGGTGTATTCTTCGACAATCTCTGGCCAAAACACACTCGAGCTGGTGATGTGCTCTCCAAGGACCCAAGAGTACGTTCGATTTTTTAATTTTTTATTAATTTTTTTCTGAAAAGAAATCATTTTCAAGGGAATAATAATTTTCGAGTGAAGATTGTATTATCTGTAGAAGAATTAACGAAAAAAGTTCAGGATAAAAGCGATCGCCAACGATCGACCGGCTTCTACACCTTTGCCGATTCGACCACGTCGTTCATGATTCTCATCGGTGTATTCTTCCCATCGGCTACTGGTGAGTTATTTTAATTTTTATGTATTTTTCTATTTTTCTAGTGTTATTTTCAACTTTTCTGATGAGAAACTGTACAACAAATCCCAGAGTTGTCCTTCGTAGGTTTTTTTCTGGAAAGAACACTAAATAACTCGTCCTCTTCCGTGCAGTAAACCAAAAAATATTAATAATGAGATATTTTGATCCCTATTGTCACTACTGGGTAAAGGTAAGGGGTGAGAGGTAACCAGGGCCCATACTCATGATTGGACGAGCGGTCTCCGAAACCCCGTCGGCGATAAACCCGCTTCAGACCGTCGAGGTCTCCCAAACCCCGCCTCATCTCGAGATGTGATAAACCCGCCATAAACCCCGATTGAACCCCGGCGTGCGTTCACGAATCTAGGGCCTAAATTCATGACGGGTATCGGCACAATATACCTGAGAATAAACCCGGTCGGCGCTACTTACTTTTAGCATTCATGAACGTGCCGCGGAGTTTATTTGGGGGATATCGCGAGTCTATTCCACTCCGCGGCGCATTCATGAATGCGAATAATCGTGTCGACCAGGGTTTATTCTCGGGTATATTGTGCCGATACTCGTCATGAATTTAGGCCTAGGTTCGCTTGCCATTCGGGGTAAATCTCGGGGTTTATCGGGGGATCACCAACGATGAATCTGGGCTCAGACGGCTGGAACAATGACTAGTAAACGGATCCCATAACGAAAGGTAAATGTAAGGATAAAGGTAAAGGTATCGGTGTTAGTTAGAGTGTTTCTTGAACCACTTCAATGAATTTTGCCTAGGAATTTTTCGACTTTTCCGATTTCCAATCGTTTTGGTTTGATATTTTCTTCTTGAACTAATCACAGGGTTCATTCTGATGGGTTATCACTCCAAAAAGTTGGTCGTGGTTTGACATACCTTTACTATACCTATATTATACCCCATCTTTTCACCGTTTGTATGCATACCTTACCGTTTTTTCATTCCGTTTTATTTGAAAAAAAAAATCAAAATCTTGAAGGACTAATGCTCTTTGTAGTTGGGTGGGTGTCTCGATGCTGATAAAAGAGTCATCCATTGTTTCTATATGCCTTTTCGTACGTCACTTTTTAGATTCACTATATACCCCACTTCTTCCCCTGCTGCCTTCATGGGGGAGAAACGAGCGTCTTAAAGGATTAATGGTCTTTGAAGCTGGGCCTATTACCCCATGCCAACAATATGTACCGTAGACGCTCGCCGGCCGAACAATGAGAGGATTTTCGGCGCTTAATGTTCGACTGTTGACGTTGGTCGGCCGTTTACGAACGGCCGTTAACGATTCAATTCGTGGCCGGCTGATGAGATGAGTGACGAAGGCTCAATATTCGCCCGACGCCCTTCTGTTTTTCCCTTTATTTTGCCCCGAGCTGGGTAAAGAATTGGAGGTACTGAAGAAGTCTGGTGTCCTCGGGGTTTTCACTAAAAAGATAAATGTGGATGGAGACCCTGAGGGCTTGTTTAGAAGCCGCCCGCCGAAAATGCAAAATCGAATCGCAATCAATAATTCACGTCCTTTATCGAATTTGCTCGTTTGCGTTAGTGGCGCAGTCCGGTGGCGCCGCGTCTAAGCAAAAAATCTAGGCATATAATCACATAGAGAAGAAATTAAGCGAAAAAAGTGAATTTCGTCAAAATGTCCTTCACTAAGGAATAGCAGCCTTCTAAAAAATCCGAACGACCAGTAAGTTTGCCTATATGAGGCGCCACCGGACTGCGCCACTAATGCAAAGGAGCAATTTCGATCAAGGACATTATTTAGGACATTTTTTTGATTGCGCTTCTATTTTCCCATTTCGCCGCGCGGCGTCTAAACGAGCCTTGAGGACGCGCCACGCATCCGACTTCCATTCAAAATCGTAGAAACACGATGAATGCGTATTTGCCCTATGCAGTGACTTGCGGGGGCCAGCCGCTATACCACGTTAGTGCCTTTACCTTCTCAGACAAGCCTGGTACCAATTTACCCGACCCCGCAGGGATGGAAGGCTTGGTTAGCCTGGGTGAGGATCGATCGCTCAACCATTCCGGTGTCAATGGCGCCTCTTGAAGCTGCACCATGCGCGCTCTAAAAATTTCAAAAAAACAAGGAAAAATTAATCCATAGCAGGCGGGGAAATTTAGCTTCTTCTGCTCCACTTCCGTTAACTATGAAGAGACGTCGGTTACACTCTGAGCGCGCCACGAGGTGATCGCTCCAATGATCTCACCGTAGAGCCAAAGATCAGTCACGCGCCGTTTTTTCTCTTGGCCAGCTGACCAGCTAAAAAATGGCCCGACTTTTCGTTGCCAACCGCTGCAAGACTGGAAATTATGAGAGTGATGTAGTTGTAAGAGGCGCTACTGACACCTGCATGGTCGAACGATCGATCCTCGCCCGGACTGGCCAAGCCTTCCATCTCTCCGGAGTTGGGTAAATTGGTACCAGAGCAGCCTGGGAATGTGAATATACTGGCTCGAAGAGCGACTCGCCTCCGCGAGTGATTGTATGATTCTGAATGAAAAACGCGGTCATGGCGTATCTACATGGGGCTATGATTAACGCCGACACCTTTACCCTTATCTTTACCTTTACCTTTCATTGTGGAATCAGTTTATTATTGATTGTTCCATCCGTCTGGTTACCTCTCATCTCTTATCTTTACCCAGTGGTGACATTTGGGATCAGACTATTTCACTAGTTATATTTTCTGGTTTACTGCATGGGAGTGGACGAGTGACTACGTCTTTTAGGACGAGTTTTCGTGGTTTCTGGTCGCCTTTCGGTGATTTGAATTTTGTGGCAGACGATGAAAAACTAAATAACGTTGGGCTTGGGTTGAAATTTCATTATTACAAATGAGTATGATAAATTGAAAGATCTCATTGGGAGGGTTTCATACCAGTTTTTTTATGTAGAGGAACGTTGTGTGATTCAATTTGTCGTCTTGGCAGCATCTAAGATGATTATTTATAAAAACTAAACATAAACTAGTTTGATACCGTATCCGGGAAGTGCAGATTTCAAATTGGATTTTCTGAATTCAAGCAGCACTGGGTTGAGGAACTTGAGCTGCATGGAGGCTAAACCAATGTAAAGGTGAAGGTAAAGTGGAGAGCGTTGATCAGTCCCCTAAGGATGCGCCATGCGTTCGACTTCCAATCAGAATCGTAGAGGCATGGTGAATGCGTGTTTGGTCTATACAATGACTTGCGGGGGCCAGCTGCTATACCAAAAGCAGAAAAATGCATCAATCAATAAAAACAATTTGAAAAAAAATGTAAAAAGACAGCTCGTTTCGTCCCTTATGCTTAGACGAGCACGGGATTCAGAAAAAACCTCCTCCGGAACTCGTCAGTAAGCGAGAGGGAGTGTTATAAGTGTTTTTACCAAGTCAGTGTTTTTACCCTGCCAGACAGGCCTGGTACCAATATACCTGACCGCGGAGGCATAGACGACTTTGTTGTCCGTGTGAAGAGCGATCGCTCGACCTTGCGAGTGTCAGCAGCACCTCTTACCCCCTCACCATGCGGGATAAAGCTGTATAGGATTAGCTATACCATTTTCACTTTGATTTGGTCGTTTTTCAAACCGCGTCGGACGTTTTTCAAACCAAATTGGACGCTTTGTGTTCTCAGCGCCTACAGATATCAGGAGAATATTCAAGTCAATCAAGCTTAACAATGGCCGATGACCAGTACAACTTCCACATAAGCCAGCCTCTGATCATCGGCCATTGTTAAGATTGATTGACTTGAATGTTCTCCTGATATCTGTAAGCGCTGAGAACACAAGGCGTCCATTTGGTTTGAAAAATGTCCGACGTGTTTTGAAAAGTGTCCAATTCAAAGTGAAAATGGTATATATCGTCTTTGTGGCTCTCTAATTAGAATACTGTACCGGCCAGAATCTCAGCAGAGAACTCTGACCTTCTGGAGCCGCTCCCATCACTTCTCTCGAGGCTCGACCTCGTGCCGAGCCGCTCGGCTCGGCGAGTGCCTTAAGTGTCGGCTGAAGACGTTGTTGGCGTCGCAATGTTCGCTGAAATACGCTGTTGACGAGAAGTTTCGGCCGACCCTCCAGGGCCTTTTGTTAATTCAATCGCAGCCCGTGCGTCGAGGCTTTGAGAGCGACCGCGATTCAGAGAGAGAGAGAAAGGGGAAATTCACAGCTTCATCGGAGAGCTTTCTTTGGGGCCGTAATCGCCTGAATGGAAAGCGGGGTGCTCGTGAAGGTGAAAATCATGACAGATTATGAATTGCATGAATTTATTTTTTTTTATTTATATGAAAACGTCGTAAGACGCACACCAGAAATAACAACACACAAAAACATCAAAAATGACCAAGGTGAGCGAGTCACGTCGTTTTCTGACGAGAAATATAAAAATTTCAAAGAAAAATGATAAGGTGGTAGGGGTAAACGAAGCTCCATGCCAGTTAATTAGTCCTATAAGAGCGGCTTCTTCGTTTATGATGAGAATGAGGTCAGAGTTAGCAAATGTTTCCCATCATTATCATCATAAATTCGAGCTGCTTAGAGACGAGGTGGTGTCGTGATAAGAGGCGCTACTGACACCTAGTCGATCGAGTGATCGATCCCAGGGCAAGGGATAACCACTTCCTCCAGCCATTCTGGGCTGGGTAAATTGGTACCAGGTTCGTCTGAGAAGGCAAAAACACTGTCTCCATGTAGCACCTGGCTTGGCAAATCATTATGTGGACCAAATACGCCTTTATCATGTCTCGACGATTCCGAAGGGAAGGCGATTGCATGGCGCGTCCTCAAGGGGCTGATTAACGCCGAACAATTTAGCTTTTACATTTACTTTCCCCTGCAAATTCCCATCATGTCGCTCTCGTTGCTTCAAACATCCCACAGGCCACTTCGATTTTTTAAAATATTTTTCAAAAAATATTTTCTAAAATAAAGGGAAGACAAAAGACACTCTATAGCTGTCCTGTCACGTCACCGATGACTGGCAGCTCATCAACTTCTTGCCGTAAAGCTGCTCTGAATCCTCTAAGGATTCGGCAATCTCCGCTCTGATCAGACCAGATTGAGGCCTGCTCGAAGAGCAGGGATTTTTTTTGTGATTTTTAAATTGTTTAGAATTTTTTTCTTATTTTGCAGGTATCATGGCCGGTTCGAATCGTTCCGGAAACCTGCGAGACGCGTCGAAGTCGATTCCACTCGGCACCCTAGCGGCTCAGATCACCACCAGTGTCGTTTGTGAGTGGATCGATTTATTGATTTTTTATCAATTTTTTCCTAAAATTCTTTATTCGAGTTATCTGAATCTGATTCCCGTTTTGCGATAAGCATTCTTATACACCCTCCCGGAATTAGAGCGGCGCCGCGAGTAAGCACCGCAGGGCATTTTCTGGGGCGCTGCTGAGCACAAAATCGCCTCAGGGTTTTCAGGGGGTTCCGGCTCGAACTCGGCCGTTCATCATGCGCTACACCACTCCAAATACTACATGTATTTTCCTGAACGGGGAAAGTGAATTTCTCCCCTCAAATAGTGACAGATATCCGCTAGTCACGCTCGGACGGACGAGTTGACACGCGCGACGGTGACGAATTCGTTTCGCGCGACAACTCGTCCGTCACGCACGTCAGCGGATGTATAATGGAGAGTGGCTAGTCAAAATAAGCTCTTGCTGGAGTTACTGGAGCTAGGTGTTTCCTGGTGGGCAAAAATACCAGGAAAATTCAAAAAGATTGGAAAAAATAGGTGAAATGAGAGCAAAAATTCGAAAATTTGTGGAATATTCTGTGCCATAGGCATGGCGCAGCCCTTGGTGATAAGTGGAAGTCACAAATAAATATGTAATTTTTAAAATAAATTTAGTTTTCTCGTTATAGATCTCCTTGGTGTGTTGGTGTTCGGCTCGTCCGTCTCGGAGATGTTCATACGTGACAAATACGGACAATCAGCCATGGGCAAGTTGACGATTTCCGAAATTGCCTGGCCATTTCCGATGGTGATTCTGGTGAGCAGACGATTTATTTATTTGTGATTGATTTATTGATTGATTTTTCTGTGAAATAGGGGAAAGAATAGGGTCTGGATCGGTCCTGTCGAGAAGTTCTGAAGTTCTTAATTAATAATCTCTATAAGGTGTTTCTTTTTGTTTTTGTTTATCTTAAATGAGAAAGATTGGAAACGGTAGAAGAATTGTAAGAGGCTCGGAACGGATGAATTTAGAAAACTTCAAAAAGGAGTAATTATTTTCCCATTATAATTATTTTTTTCAGACGTAGATTTTCACGATGGCCAGTGCCCAAGTCCAATCACAAGTCCAATTAAATAAATAAATAAATTGATAAAAGAATAAATTCACTTTTAGAGACTTGTTACAAGTGGTGCTGGTCGAACCATCTCCTTATGGTCCCTTAACAGCGAAGTGAGGGGAGGCGGGGGTGACAAACTTTGGTTTAAAAAAAAGAAAAAAATGGAAGAGTCTAGTCATTTCATAAGTCTTTTCACCCTGTTCCAGCTTCTTTAGCTAATTCTAACCTTTTATTCCTGAGAAGAATCAGATATTCTAGTTTTCGATATTTTCGGGGATCTCTTTAGAGCAGATTCGATTATTGATCGATCGAATACAATCTTGAGGTGCCCTATGCTCTATTCCCATGATTTCAACGATCTTTGTTGTTTAATGCTGATATAGCAGGGAAACGGAGTGCTGATATACCAGAAAAACAGAGGTGTGATATACCCAGGAAATCGAATTATGATATACCTGGGCCCAGATTCATGAACGGATGAGCGGTCTCCGACACCGCGGCGCAGCTAAAACCAGACGGCAGGGTCGATGGGAAATGAGCATAGGAAGTTTAGGATAAGTAGAGAAAAATAGGCGCCGTTCGTGCTATTAGGTTGGAAACTAATTTCGTGGACTCTCACGCACCTTCAACAAAAGTGTTAATTTTCAAATAAAGAAAAACGTTAGCCAAACCACATATAAACCATCAAAACGAACAGATAATTCCCCACTCTCAGGTAGCTGCCCCATTCCACTTCCTAAGAAATACTGAGTTTTTTGAAAGGAATTATTTTCATAGGTGCATTTTGACCTACATCTCATTACTGGATCGTCTTTGCCCCAGAGAATGCAGCAAAAAGCAAAATAAGTGTGTTTCATAAAGTGCTCTATCTGTACTATAACCTGTATGAACAAGAGTCTCCCAGTTTCCATCTTCGGAATTTTGGAGCGATCGAAACGCAACGTAATGTCTGGCGGTGCCTTTATGAGTGGTGACACAGCTTTCAGAGAGCTGCTTAAATCGACTACCGCGTAGTTCAACCTGTACACAGTTAGACTAAAAACAGAAGGGCTCTATGTAAATGCTAACACTACCACGATGAATTCTTGAAAGTTGGCGCCTTCACAGAATCTCCGAAATGAGATCATCAGCTTTTTATGAGGAGGTGGATTTGAGGATCTGCAGCGGCTCTCATTTTGTTTTGGGTGGCCGGCTAGCAAGCTAGCAATTATTAAGTAACGTCAACATCCCATCGCACGTTACCACTTTGTGAACAGGTGAATCGTTTTTAGGGCAAGCTCGAAGTTCGCTTGCAGCATCCGCCCCATCACCCTCCGCGGTGGGTCAAGTCGCAAGGCACATATTGGCCCGTTTTACAGAAAAAGTAGAATGGTGCAGAACCTTTTCAGTTGAGCTATTTGAGCACTGGACTTCTAGCGTCAACATAGGTGTTGCAGAGCTATGATTTCTTTCCGAGGAACTAGTTACGGCCTTCCGAATGAGTTCCGTAAGCTATCGGAAGTGCACTTTTTCTTTCGTTTTGAACTGCTTGCTCAAAATCTCTTAATATTTTTGAATGCCATCAATCGTTTCTGGACATCATCCCCAGAGGCTGTACACACAAATTGAAACGCTTCAGTAACCTAGTGCTTAAACAGGTACTCATGAAGAAGACCTTGGCAAACGCTGGATTTGGATATTTTCGTTTCAAGCAGAAAAACATTCCTAACAAACAAAAGTAACAGGGTTCACGAGTGGTTTTAAGAACTACTTGACATGCGCTATCAGACGGTTAAAAGAACAGTGAAATAGGTGAACATTCAAGCAAGTTGTGTTTCCTAGAAGTAATGACTGCGAAACAGTCCACGAAATTAGTTTCCAACCTAATATATCCCGGGGTTTATGGGGGGTTTACCAATGATGAATCTGGGCCCAGGAAACCGAGGCATAATATACCCGGAAACCGAGGTGTAGTATGCCCAGGGAACTGGGGTATGATATACCCGTGAAACGGGGGTTACTTCCACTCGTCCAAAAAGCCCACCAACGACCAGTTTTCCTCATCGGTCATGCATACGTCTTGTCGTCGGCGAGCACATTTTTAGTGCAGTTCGTCGTGGTGGCGGACAGAAAGGCCGAATGACATGAGAAATGAATGAGCTAATTGAGGCCCGAGAGGGCCCTACCCGACAAAATTGGGACCATCGGGCTCATTTCCAACATGAATGACCAGGCTTTGTTCCTGGGGGTTGTTGTCTGAGTGCCGTTTTAGGGAAAAAATTAAAAAATTAAGTGTAGACAGTGCGCTTTTATAGCATTCTTGTAATTTGAGGAGTGAATGAATAAAATTATAGTTTGAATAGTTAAGAAAATAAGTGTTAAATTTGCTTTCAGTGGGGTTGCCTCGGAGCGACCATCGGAGCCGGTATGCAGTCGTTGACGGGCGCACCTCGTCTTCTACAGGCTATTGCCTCCGGTACGTTGAGTTTTTATTCAATAGAAGAATAAATGTAGGGTTTTTAATTTTCAAAAAATAGGCCGTTCAAGCAGTGAGTGGAGAAGGGAAGATTTGGAAGGTTTCTGGACAAAAATTAAAAAGAAAGACGAAAATGGACGACAAATATTTGGCTCCATATGTCGCCAAGATTCAACTTCAGCTAGTTCAAGGCTTAGTTTATACCTCGACCGCGCGACGGGGTTTTATCGATTGATCGAGTTAAACTCAAGTCGCTCAATCAAGCTAAACTTGTCACTTGTTCATTTGGTAAAGGCACGTGTGGTGCGGTGCCAAAAGGCGCCACTCCCACCAGGGAGGTCAAGCGATCGATCCCCTCCCAGACCAACGAAGCCCTCCTTCAAATTAGGGTCGGGTAGATTGGTAGTAGACTTGTCTGCAAAGGTGAAGACCCTGATTCAGCTCATGGAAGTCACTGTATAGGTCAAATACGCATTCTGTAGCTCTCTACGATTCCTAGTGGAATACGAATGCGTGGCGCATCCTCAAGTGAGTAATCAGCGCCCGCTGTTCTAGCTTTACCTAAATTAATGTAGTACTTGGTACCCTAGGTATCCTCGAGTGCAAGGTTTTTTTAAAGCCTTCAAAACTTCACTTTTTTAACGTTTCATTCCGTGCTGCCTCCAAGGCAGATCCCAAAGCCGATGTTAATTTTTGATTTTTTTTTTCAATTTTCGAGAGGATATTCAGTAAAATTACTTCTAGTCAATAGTAGAGTCCTCAACAGACTTGTCTTCCAAGGTAAAGACCCTGATTGGGTTCCCGGAGGTCATTGTATAGGCGAAATACGCATTCTGAAGGTCTCCACGATTTCTAATGGAACGCGGATGCGTGGCGCATCCTCAAGCGAATGATCAACGCCGGCTATTCTAGCTTTACTTACATTAATTTAGTACTTTGCATCCCACGTATCCCCGAGTTTAGGGATTTTTTAAAGTTTTTTAAACTTTGTTTTTTAATGTTTCATTCAGGGCTGCCCCCAAGGCAGATCCCAAAGCCGATTTTTATTTTTGGTTTTTTTTAAATTTTTGAGAGGGTATTTAGTAAAATTACTTCTAGTCGATAGCAGAGACCTCAACAGACTTGTCTTCGAAGGTAAAAACCCTGGTTGGGCTCCCGGAAGTCATTGTATAGGCCAAATACGCATTCTGCAGGTCTCTACGATTTCTAGTGGAACTCGAATGCGTGGCGCATCCTTAGGGAAGTTATCAACGCCGGCTAATCTAGCATTGCCTACATTAATGTAGTACTAGGTCTCCTAGGTATCCTTGAGTTCAAGATTTTTAAAGCCTTCAAAACTCCACTTTTTTAATGTTTCATTCCGTGCTGCCCTAAGGCAGATCCCGAAGTCGCGTAATTTTTAGAGAGGATAGTTGGTAAAATTACTTCTAGTCGATAGTAGAGTTAATTTTTTTACTTAATTTTTTGCTACTTTTTTACTTCTCCCCACTTATTCGGCAAAGATGGTCAAGTGTATTCGGCGGATGAGTCAGCAGGTTCCGGATATTTTGCGCGATGGCTGGCGAGACTTGGCTTTTCATCATGCGTGCTGTTTATTTTCTGTTTTTGCCGAGGCAAAACGGCACTGTGTTTCATGAATATTTCACGAGCTTCTTTGAACATTCGAAATACGACGGAAAACAACATTTCACATGGTGAATGCGCTCGAAACGACGGGCTTGAACGCGATTACTGACGCGCCTCTCATCCTCGCCTCGGGGGCATCTACGGTACGATAGGGCTCCTTTAGACGCCGCGCGGCGAAAATGCAAAATCGAAGCGCAATCAATGATTGACGTCATTGATCGAATTTGCTCCTTTGCGTTAGTGGCGCAGTCCGGTGGCCCCAGCGTCTAAGCTTAGGCATATAATCACACAGGAGAGAAATTAGACGAAAAAATTGAATTTTGTCAAAATGTCCTTTAATAAGGAATATCAGCCTTCTAAAAAACCTGAACGACCAGTTAGTTTGCCTATATGAGGCGCCGCCGGACTGCGCCACTAATGCAAAGTAGCAAGTTCGATCAAGGACGTCAATTATTGATTGCGCTTCGATTTTGCATTTCCGCCGCGCGGCGTCTGAACGAGCCCTGAGGACGCGCCACGCATTCGACTTCTATTCAGAATCGTAGAAGCATGATGAATGTGCGCCACTCGATCAGGGTCTTTGTACGCGTTGCGGTCGCGTCGCGGTCCCTGAAAATAAAGTTCTATCCGTATACGGCCAATAGGTGGTGTGCTAAGGGCGTAGGACAGATAGCGCTACGATTTTCCCTCCGAAACATTTCTGCAACGTTTAGCGCAGTTCCAGTCCAGTTTGTTCTGCGAAGTGGTGCCGTGGTACAGCGGTAAGAGGCGCTTTTGACAGCGGCACGATCGTGTGATCGATCCACGCTCGAGCTCACCAAGCTTTCCATCCCTCTGGGATCGGGTAAATTGATACCGGACTTGTCTGGGAAGGCAAAGACACTGACTTGGTGGCGGCTGGCCATCGCAAGTCCTTGCATAGGGTATGTACGCATTCACCATACCTCACAGATTCTGAATGGTAGACGAGTGCGTGGCGCATTCTTGGGGGTTTGATCAGCGACGACTACTTTACCTTTCAAATTAAGAGGTAAGGCAAAGGTAAGGTGGTCAACGCTCATCAGTTCCTCAAGGATGCGCCGCGCACTTCTCTCCTATCCTGGATCGTGGAAACATGGTAAATGTGTATTGTGTAAATGCAAGTGTAGGTCAAACATGTATTCACCATGCCTCTACGATTCAGGATGGTACACGAACGCATGGCGCGTCCTTACGGGACTGGCTAACCGTCCCCTCCACCTCTACCTTCTTGCCTTTATGAATGGCGCTCTGGCATCTTTTAAGCATAGGCATTCTCAGCCGAGAGCTGCTACTTTCAACGACCAAAAATCCAGAGAAAATATGGAAATTTTTTCTCTTTTGTTGACGGATGGGTTCATCAATTATTCTTCGGTTTGGAGGCAAAGACTTGGTGAGAGCGATGGCAAAATGTCGTTAATGGCAATGGCTGGGTGAAAACACTCATAAAATAGGCTGCTTAAAAACTTCTGGCCCTCATTTTCATTTAATTTATGCGTGAACGTCTGGAATTTTTCAAGAGGGGAAACATTTTGTCTCGAAAAATAAACAATTTCTTGAATCGAGTAACACCAGTGCGAGAAAAAGTAGGCGATCTTGCGGTTGATTCCATGAATTGGATGGCAGAGTAAAGCGGTTGGTTAATCAGTCTCTAAGGACGCGCCATGCACTCCACCTGCATTCAGAATCGTAGGGCCTGGTGAATGGTGTTTGGTCTATGCAATGGCTTGCGGAAACGGCCGCTATACTAAGGCTGTGTCTTTAGGTTCCCAGACAGGTCTGATACCAATTTACCCGACCACGAGAGCTGGAAGGCTTGGTTAACTCGGGCCGGGATCGATCGTTTGAGGGTGCGGGTGTAAATAGCGCCTCTTATCACTACACCACACGCGCCCAAATTGAAGAAAAGACGGAATTTTATCGAAAAAGTTATATCTTCGTCAGAGTGCATAAAAGGTAACTCAACTCCAGTAGGATGGAAGGCTTGGTTAGCCTGCATGAGGATCGATCGCTCGACAACGTGAGTAGAGGATGCGCCTCTTACCAGTTCACCATAGTGCCTTTAGAAATTGAACAAATAAAAAATTTAGCTTGCAGTATTTTTCATTTGCAGGCTGAGTATTAGCTTCACCAAATTCGTTATTTATCGGATTGGAAGAGAAGTTGCTTCCCCATCATTTAGATCAGGTAAAAGGGTAAAGATATAGGTATCGGCGTTGACCAGTCCCCCAAGGGCGTGCCATGCACTCGTATTCAATTCAGACTCGTTGAGCCATGGTGGGTGCATATTTGGCCTATACAATGACTTCCGAGCGCCAGCCGCTTTTTCAAGTCAGTGTCTTCACCTTCCCAAACAACTCCGGTACCAATTTACCCGACCCTAATTTGATGGAGGATTTGGTTGGTCTAGGAAAGGTCGATCGCTTGATCTCGCGGGTGGGAGTAGCGCTTCTTAGCACCAGACCACACGCGCCTTTATTAAATTAGCAAGTGATAACTTTAACTTGAAATAGTAGGCAATTTGTTGTTGAACCGAGTATCAACCATAGAAAAATCGTTGTTTCTCGGAAAGACAATGGACGTTGCTCGCCTAGATTTAAATTTAAATTAGAGATTAAAATTGGAACATTTTAGAAAGATCTAGAATTCACTGTTTCATTTTTTCAGACGATGTGATCCCATTCCTGAAGCCGTTCCGTAAAATGGACAGCCGTGGTGAACCGATTCGTGCGATTTTCGTCACGTTACTGATCTGTTGGATGGGGATTCTGATCGCCGTCATCGAGAACATCACCGCGCTTATCACACAGTCAGTTGAATAATCATTTTTTACCAGTAAAAAAGGCTTAAAACCTTTTTTCTCGCTTTTCTCTATCCTTTTTCCAATACCAGTTCCTGGATCTTCTGCAGAACCTTCAAGTTTCCTTTTTTTGCGGTAGGAATTTCTGTGGTAGAAGTTCTGAGAAAAATTGCGGTACACTAATTACAGAATTAGATTTAGAAGTAGATAAATCCCTTATTCTACAGAATTAGATTTAGAAGTAGATAAATGCCTTATTCATGGTATTATTTTTGTGTTGTTACGATGTAAGGTCCATTTTTGGATTCCGTTCAGGACCCACTTCCTATATCTTTCGTTTAATGGCCTATCCATACTTAGCAGCAGCTGTGATTAAGCCTGGAACAGCGATTTTTTTTGAATTTGGCGCATCCACCTCTACTATGAAGCTCATTTCATCTGAATGAAGATTCTATGTGCTACTTTTCCTATGCAAAATATCAAAATATCCCGCCTAGCTGCTGCGCCGCATCCTCTGCATCTCTGCCCACCCTTTCCCTATACGCCTCCGCCTAACTTAGAGAGCTTTTCGAGGCTTTGTTTTACTTTTTTTTTAGTTTTTTATTATTTCTTTTAGTTCGACCCCGTTAGCTTTCTACTTTTCCTTTGCTAAATAATTTTAACAACTTCGCCTGGCCGACTAAGCCGCGTCCTCTGCGTCTCTACCCACCGCTATTGCTGCGCTACTTTGCCGCTGAGTATATACCGATCCGTGTAGCTTTTTCTAGAAATTTATTCGTTGCAGATTCTTCCTGATGTGCTATTTGGGAGTGAACACTGCATGTGCACTACAGTCGTTGCTCAAATCGCCCGGTTGGCGACCGTCGTTCAGATATTTTCACTGGTAATTTTTTGTTTTTTTTTTCTGAACGTTTCTATTCGATCGATAATCATTTCTCCGTGTTGATTGGTGTCGGTCTGAACAAGGAGCGATTTTTTTTAAATTTTCTATTTTTCCGAAAAAAATTTCCAGGTCGCTGTCGATGTTGGGCGCGTTCCTGTGCGTTGCGGTGATGTTCATCTCGGCTTGGCACTTTGCCCTGATCGCCATTTTCATCGGAGCCGCCGTCTACAAATACATCGAATACGCCGGTGCCGAGAAGGAATGGGGAGACGGTATTCGTGGTCTAGGCCTCAGTGCAGCCAGGTATCCGTTACCCTAATTTTACCCGGTACCAATCGGTTGGAGAGAATCTAAACTGCAGTGTTGCAGATTCGCACTGCTCAATCTCGACAACAAACCGCAACATAGCCGAAATTGGCGTCCGCAGTTGTTGGTGTTGTTGGAGAACACCGATTCGCCGAATACTCAAGGAATGCTGTCGTTTGTCAGTCAGCTTAAGGCTGGAAAGGTTAGTGTGGTCTAAATTGCTCTTCTAAATGACGCTCATAAATTTACAACCACGCGTGCGGCTGCGTAGCGTCACCTGGATGCCGCGCGCGCGATGTCGCGTTTGCCGCATGTACTCGAGCGTTTATCGTGTGCCTTGTTCTTTCTCTATGTGACATTCTGTCTCTGATAGTGTACCGATGCCCAATTTATCGTTTATTTATTTATTTATTTATTTATTTATTAGCAAAAAAATCGAAAGTGAATAATTAGGTGGTAAACAGCACGGGAAAAACAATGCAAAATTAACGGTTTTTCATGGATTTTTCATAGTTTTTCCTCCTTTATCATGGAAGTGAGGACGAACTTATCTACCTAAATAAATAAATAAATAAATACCTAAAAATTGAAAAAGTTGTTAATAGACCTTGCTCTTCTTAATGACACTCATAAATTTACCACCACGCGTGCGGCTGCGTAGCGTCATCCCGGTGCCGCGCCGCGGCGTCGCGTTTGTCGCATGTTTGTCGCATTCGAGCGTTTAGCGAGCATTGTTTTACTCGTCCTGTTCACCACCTAACTATTCGGTCTCGAAATTTTTTCGCTATTAAACGAATAAATAAATATGCGATAATTTCTCCTCATTCCTCTTGTGAGGATCCTATTTTTTAGTTGATTCTCGCCTCTGAAAAACTAGCTTTGTAGGCTAAAAATTTTTGTTGAAAAATCCATAACAAAATTCGGATCGATTTTTTTATTCTATTTATTTGTTTGTCACGCTCACAGCCGTACTAATCTATTGCGGTTAGTAGACCACTGGAACACTAAGTGATCAAAATTGGAAGATTTTTTAGAAATTCACATGGCTAGTAGACAATTTGGAAATCGCGCTCTCAAATCTTTTCGTGGTCAGATTTTGGATTTTTTCGAATTTATAATTTAATTTTTTTTCAATTTTTCAGGGTCTAACTTTGGTAGCGATGTGTACCGAGGGAGAATTCGCTCGCGATGCTCAACAGGCATTGGCCCAGCAGAGGGTTTGTTTTTCTTTTTTGTTCCGTTTTTTTTTCTTGTTTTTTTTTCGTATTGATGTCATCTATCCGTTTTTGATCGCTGATCAATAAAACATTGCAGAATTTGGATGCGTTGATGAAAAAGAACAAAATCAAGGGATTTGGCGACGTGTTGGTGACGGAAAACATCATGGAAGGTGTCAGCTGTCTTGTGCAGGTGATATTCTATACTCGGTAAACATTAACCCGACTCGGTTACCAGCTTCCTGCTAGAATCGTAGGTGTTAGCAGCTGCTAATCGGGATTGAGAGCTCCAATTTTTAACTTTTTTACAAAAAATGAAAGCGTTTCAAGAGAGAAAGGGTGCTGGGATCATTGAACCCTGAGGGATCATTACTGATGACGTAACTCCTCTCGGGGTATTATTCAGAGCAGACGCACGTGCGTGGGTTGTTTGAACATCCGAGAGCAACACGACTTAAAGTTGATGGGGAAGGTAATTGTAAAGGTAAATGTTGACTTTCCCTGAGGACGCGCCGTGTACAAATCTTTCATTCAGAATCGTAGATGCGTGGTAAATCCATATTTATCTCATACAAAGATTTGTGGGGGGGGGGCGTTGTTCACATCCGTGTCTTCCCCTTTCCAGGCAAGTCTGGTATAAATTTACCCAACCTCGAAAGGATGAAAGGCTCGGTTAGCCCGAGCGAATTGATCGCTCGATCATGTGATCGGAAATAGCGCCTCTTACCACTGCACCAGGCTGTTTATTTTATCCAAGTTTCCGATGATTTTTGGAAATTTTTGACGTCTTTTTTCTCTAAGCGGCGTGTTTATGAGTGTTTTTTATTTCACTGAATGTAAAAATTCACCACGAATGGTAATGAAATTGAAATTGAGCTGAAATTCACATTTTACAAAATTACAGAACGTTTTTTGAAGACCATCATAACCTCTCTCCCAACGGTTCTATCCAACTATAAGTTATTGACATCAGAGAATTGGAAGTGTTTCCATTGTAAAGGGTAAAGGTAAACGGGTAAGTCCTGTAGATACGGTTGGTGAACGATCCTCGCTCGTGTTAGCCATGTTACCAAGGTGAGGTAAATTTATACCAGGCTTCCTTGGGAATGTGAAGGGACTGACTTGGTATACCGGCTGGCCTCCGCAAGTCGTCTGGGGCAAATACACATTCACATTGTCTCTGCGATTTCAAATGGAAGATGAACGCATGGCGCATCCCTAGAGGGCTGATCAGTGCCGTCACTTTACCTTTGTCTTCGCGAAAATGGGTTATAGTTTTGTGGAGAGAGGGGTGGGTGTCGCTCGTTTGTAGACGGGTTTGCAAGTTAACCAGGTGCTACCCCCATTGGCTGTAATGACATCGAATAGTGAACCTGTCGCAAGCGGGCGTGCGCGTCGCGGCCATGAGATCCATATCTTTTCTGGTTTTCGCTGTTTCTCAAGAATGGCTGGAAATGGAGTTAGATTAAAGGCTACAACTGCATAGCTAGATGTCCTGTTTATAGTTTCTTGTTTAAGTTTTAATTTATTTTATCCATTTTTTTTCAAAAAAAAACAAATTTTCAATATTTTAAATATTTTCCAGACATCCGGTTTGGGAGCGCTGCGACACAACACGGTGGTGATTTCGTGGCCGGAACTGTGGAGCACCGAACACTCATGGCATGTGGGCCATCGGTTCGTCTCGGCCCTACGGGCCTGTTCGGCCGCCAAGTAAGTGCCCTGAGGGCTTTTGCGTTTATAGCCTTCAGACCCCTGAAATAAATCACCTTTGCGGCATCCAAAAATTTGTTTTTTGAAAGACGTCCAGGTTTTAGAACTCGAAATTTCGATTTTTTTTCATTTTTAAATTGACTTTAAGGTGTGCCATACTGGTCCCGAAGAATGTCGATCAGTACCCGGCATCGAACACGAAAGTCTCGGGACATTTGGATGTTTGGTGAGTATTTCAATTCCGCATGAATTTGCGGCCCTTATTTTTTCAATTTTTTCATTTTTCTTTTTGCAGGTGGGTGGTCCATGACGGTGGTCTCCTGATGTTGTTACCGTTCCTTCTCCGTCAGCACAAGACATGGAAGAACGTCGTCGTCAGGTTGTTCGCCATCGCTCAGCTAGAGGTTTGTTGGGTTTAACTTTACCATGGGTCCCTGTCGTATACCCAAAGCCCAGATGGATGCTCCTACCCCCGTAACCCCTCCGATTTCATGGGTATTGCGCTTGGTTGGAAAAAAATCCGAGAAAGGAACCGTTTTCTAAACAAACCACCTGTCGTGATGAGACCGATCATCGCCAACCTGCAAGCGGCGTGCGCGACGTCGCGCTTGTCGCACGCGACGTCGCGTTTGCCGCACGCGACGCACTTCGCGGCTCCTACGATGATGGTTCCAATTACTTCGATCCCTTTTTTTGCCTCAGGGGATCTTTTACATTCCCTTACCGTTGCCCTTCCTTTTCAGTGGGAAACTGAATTATTTCTATTCTACTTTTTAATTTTTTTCTCTTTTTTTAACAAAAATACTAGTTGGGCTCATATTTCAGGACAATAATGTACAAATGAAAACTGATCTGGAGAAGTTCCTCTATCATCTGCGTATTGAGGCTGAAGTGTACGTCATTGAAATGGTGAGTGTGCCCCATTTTCATTTTTTTTTCGATTTTTTCACAATTTTTCAATTTTTCTTGATTTTTGCCGCCCTATTATTGTCTAAGCTTACTCAGCCAATTTCTTTGATTTTTTCGTTCTCTGAAATCTCTCCTTCTGATATTGTGCTGAGCTATTTTTATTTTTTGTTATATATTTTTATTAATTTTTTCTTAATTTCTTCTGTTTCCAGCCGGACTCTGACATTTCCGACTACACGTACGAGCGCACGTTGAAAATGGAGGAACGCACGAAATTGCTGCGAAGTCTGAACAAAGCCGATCGTGAGAAGGATCTACAGACGCATATCGAAGAGGTGGTGAGAGAGAGAAAACTCAGCAAAATCAACGAGGAGGAGATGGTGGGTGTTTTTTTCTTTTTTTTTTTCTTGTGAGAAATGATGCCTTTGCTTCGAGCAGAATAGTTTATACTTCGACAGCCGCGCATTTCTCCGCGTGGCGGCGTCAATCGATATCGATTTTCTCCGCGCTGCGGCGTCAATCGATATCGATTTTTTGTCGCGCCGTCTCGCAGCGGTCGAAGTATAAACGATACTTCCAAGCGAGATATCATATGGTTAACTGTTACCTCTCACTTTAACGACATCTATTTTCAGATATTTCAGATCGCCCCCGTTGATAAACCGCTGGATGTGGTCCCCGAAGATCAGCATGAGACCGAGGAGAAGAAATTGGGAAAAGTTGAAAGCAAAGGAGTACGGTTCAGTGATGACAGCTCGATAGATGAGGTGAGGGAGAAGCTTATTTTGAGGAAATTAAACGTAAAGATAACGTGGTCTTGGTCGATCTGTCCTCTAATCTTATGCATGCGCCACGCACTCATCTTCCATTCAGAATCGCAGGGGCACAGCATACCATGTCCCTACGATTCAGAATGGAAGAGAAGTGCGCGGCGCATCCTTGAAGAACTGATGCGCGTTGACCGCCTTACCTTTACCTTTACTTTTGCCACGCTTTTTAATTTGAAAGGTAAAGTAGTCGTCGTTGATCAAATCCCTAAGACTGCGCCGCGCACTTGTCTTCCATTCAAAATCTGTGAGGTATAGTTGATGCGCACTTACCCTATGCAAGGTCTTGCACGGCCAGCCGCTGTACCGTGTCAGTGTCTACCTTCCCAGGCGAGTCTGGTATCAACTTACCAGACCGCGAAGGAAAGGAAGTCTTGGTTAGCCCTGGCGGATATCGATCGCTCGACTGTGCTCGTTTCAGCAGCACCTCTGCACCACATAACATAACATTTATTACATGTTAATAGAACAAGTATAATACTCAAATCATGCAAGACTAAAACTAATAACCACAAGCGTACCTAGGTAAAGAAAATGCCGGATAATTAGTACAACTGATTTTCTCCGTTAGAGATTCGTCTATAAATTACTTTTTCTTTCTTCAAATAAATGAAAACCTGTTGGAGGAGGTTTATCGATGGGTATGATCTTTCTTACTCAGCACGTGCGGCACGTCTTTTATTGTATGAGAGGTTTAGTCATTATAGTACTTTGTGACAATCATGATAAGAGTCTGGTACTTTTTTACCTGACCCCGTAGAGGTGAAAGGCTTGGATAACCTGGGTCACGACCAATCGCTGGACCGTGCGGGTCAGAGTAGGCGCCCCCTACCACTGCTCTACGCGCTATTAGAGTGTAAATCAATCCTTCGAAATTCATTAGGGTGACCCTAACGCTCATGTGCATTTCAAATTCTGACCTCTTTTATTCATAGCCCAAGAAATACAAATTAATGACCAAGAATGCCACTTTGGTTGCGCACAATTCATTGCCGGTGATCCGTTAAAGAATTGTGCTTAACCAAAGTGACCTTCTTGGTCATTAATTTGTATTTCTTGAGCTATGGATTAAGGAAGTCAGAATATGAAATGCACACGAAGCTCTGAGTCACCCTAATATTTATTTTTTATTCAATGCGTTACTAAACAAAGCGCCAAAAAAGCTTGAAATACAAAAAGCATGCAAATGAAAAAGGAAACCACTGGGAACGAAAAGTTTGAAGAATAATCTTTCCTATGTGGCACGAGGACCAAAACCAGAGACAATGATCATGGTGGGAGAAAACTACACTTATAGTGACTAGAATGGTTAAGGAAAGACGGAAGCCGGCGTCTTCTTTTCTCCCCCTTTTTCCTCTTTTTTCCTTCTTCTTTCCTCTTCTCCTTTTCTTGATAATAATTTATAAGGCTCTGTGTGAGTTTTCCAGCGCCATCATTACTTAGATTCGTGAATTAAATGTGGATTTCGCTTTTCTTATCCGACAAAAATTTCTCAAATTTGTTGATTTTTCAGCTTCGCAAACCCGGCAACGGAACGTTGGAACGTGACAACGAGGAACGGCGACGGAAACGACGATACAATGTGCATAAGATGCACACCGCTGTGAAACTGAACGAGTTGATGCGACAGAAATCGGGCGATTCGCAGCTGCTCATCGTCAATCTGCCCGGTCCACCTGATCAGGACTCGGACGTATATTGTAAGTGCTTTGTAATAGAGAAAATGAAGTTTCGACTCCACGTCACTGGCTTAGGTGAATTTTTGAAATAAAAAGTGTTCCGACACCCGATAAATAAAGTTGTGACTCCCGGGCGTAGGTCAATTTTCAAAATAAACAAAGTTCCGACCCTCAATAAATGAAGTTCCGACTCCCGGGCTTAGGTCAGTTTTTAATATAAATAGACTATGGACCCTCAATAAATAAAGTTCCGATTCCCCGGCTTAGGTGAGTTTTTGAAATAAATGGACTACGGACCCTCAACTAAAGTTTCGACTCCTGGGCTTAGGTCAGTTTTTTTTTAAATAAATAGACTGCGGACCCTCAATAATTAAAGTTTCGGCTCCTGGGCTCACGTCAATTTTTAAAAATAAATAAAGTTCCGACCCTCAATAAATAAAGTTCAGACTCCGGGCTTAGGTCAGTTTTTAAATATAAATAGACTATGGACCCTCAATAAATAAAGTTCCGATTCCCGGGCTTAGATCAGTTTTTAAAATAAATAGACCATGGAACCTCAATAATTAAAGTTTCGGCTCCTGGGCCCACGTCAATTTTTAAAAATAAATAAAGTTCCGACCCTCAATAAATAAAGTTCAGACTCCGGGCTTAGGTCAGTTTTTAAATATAAATAGACTATGGACCCTCAATAAATAAAGTTCCGATTCCCGGGCTTAGGTCAGTTTTTAAAATAAATAGACCATGGAACCTCAATAATTAAAGTTTCGGCTCCTGGGCCCACGTCAATTTTTAAAAATAAATAAAGTTCCGACCCTCAATAAATAAAGTTCAGACTCCGGGCTTAGGTCAGTTTTTAAATATAAATAGACTATGGACCCTCAATAAATAAAGTTCCGATTCCCGGGCTTAGGTCAGTTTTTAAAATAAATAGACCATGGAACCTCAATAAATAAAGTTCCGATTCCGGAGCTTAGGTCAGTTTTTAAATATAAATAGACTATGGACCCTCAATAAATAAAGTTCCGATTCCGCAGCTTAGGTCAGTTTTTAAAATAAATAGACCATAAAACCTCAATAAATAAAGTTCCGATTCCGGGGCTTAGGTCAGTTTTTGAAATAAATGGACTACGGACCCTCAATAACTAAAGTTTCGACTCCTGGGCTCACGTCGATTTTTAAAAATAAATAAAGTTCCGACTCCCGGGCTTAGATCAGTTTTTTTACTTCAAAACCTCTATGGGGTTGTTCGGGGCATTGATCACGAATCCACGAATTTTGGCCAAGAATTTCATGAATTTTGGCCAAGGATCAATCACATCGTTAAATTTGGTGGTCCGGTCAAAATCACCGATTTGTCTGATAGTTCGTCTAAATAGATAAGTTATTGGGGTGACTTCCTACGAATTTGAGCCTTTTTGGGCCCGTTGGAACCAAATAGCCCTCAACCGGTGGAGTCAGAACTTTCAATAAGTGCGAAATGAACGAGATATTGGAATGATGTGGCTAGGATCTTCGCAAAAATTGCAGCTCAGGCGGGATTCGAACCGAGGACCTGACGGTTCTCCTCCCCGGCTGGGCCGGTCGCTCCCTTAATATTTCCCCTTGAGCCAGACGGCTTTTACTTCCTGCACTCATCCGTGATTACGTGTGAGCCGGTAGGTCGGACTCTGCATTATACGAAAGTCCTTTTACTATTTTTTGGGAAATCCTAGTTTGGTTACCGCGTTTTTGCGGATTGTGTCGGCCTAAAATCACGGTGCCCGAGACGCAGGTTCGAATCCCGCCTGCGCCCCGATTTTTGCGATGATCCTAATATGGTTATTACTACATCTCCCAACTTCCATAGCAATAGCGCCCAAAAGTCGAAGTTAACGTTTAAGTTGCTGAGTAGTCGGCGCTGATCTATCCTTTAAGGACGCGCCGTGCATAGGCATTCCATTGAAAGTTGCAGATGCTTGATGAATGTGTACTTGGCCTATGCAGCGCTTTGCGGACACCAGCGGCAGTTCATGTTGGTGTCTTCACTTTATCCGCAAAGCTTTGTGTTGGTCAAATACGCATTCACCATGACTCTACGATTCTGAATGGGAGACGAATGCATGGCGCAATCGGGCCTAAAGCCGAGTTCGATTGAATAATTCCTTTTCATTTCAGATATGGAATTCATCGAGGCACTCACGGAGGGCCTAAATCGGGTACTGCTGGTGCGCGGCACCGGTGCCGAAGTTGTCACAATCTACTCATGAATAGATTGTTCTCGTCGCATCCTCTGCGTCCCTACCCCCACACGGCCCCATTTTTTCTCTTTTTTCCGTCGTTCCTTGTCGTTTTTTACCCTTGCCCCTCTCTCTCTTCCTCCCACCTTCGCCCATATGCACTGCGGGTACTGTCGGTCGTCCTTTCTGGCGCCACCACCGTGTTTTCTTCTTCCGCACACACGAACTCTGGGAAGCGCTGGGTTAAGGGTAAAGGTAAAGTGACCAGTGCTCTGTGGATGCGCCATGCACTCGCCTTCCACTCAGAATTGTGCGAGGCAAGGTGAACGCGCATTTGGCCTATACGGTGACTTGTGGAAACCAGTCAGTGCCTTCACCAAGGCTGGTAACAATTTACCCGACACCGAATTGATGAAAGGTAAGATTAGCCCGAGTGAAGATCGATCCCTCGACTGTGCTGCCGGAACTGGCGCCTCTCACCACTGCACCACGATCTGGGTGCCCTTGACAAGATGTATAACTCAGCTTAGGCCTCCCAGGTGTAGCTTAAGGATGGAGGTCTACTTCTACCGTAACTGCGGACCATGTCACAAAGTCGTCGACAAAATAAGCCTATGAAAATGTGGACGTCAATAGTTCAAATTCGCGTTTCTCATCACTTGTTTGGACGAACTAGCAGTGTCGCACTAGATTTTGGCGTAATTTATGGGGCACGGTCCGTAGTCGGTAGATGATTTGCCGCCGGCGCGCTGCATTGCGGCAGCGAACCATAAACGCAGCTAGCAGAAATGAAGGAACGTCGCCACTGGTACATATCTGGCTACTTCTAAGGAGAAACATACACCACCCGTCGTCGTGTTCATTACCGATTGATCGATTTTATTGCTCGATCGATAGTGATCGAACACTCGCCGTAGCCATCCCAAGCACTTGATCATCGCCTGAGTCGTGTGTACGGTATTGTTTTTGCCTATAAGTCTATAAATGTATGTGTGTGTGCCACATTTCGTTGAATTCCTGAATTCTCTCTCAACCCCCCCCCCCTTTTTTTTGTCCGACCCCTCCCCCTCGCTGCCCCCCGTTCCTTTCTCTTTTGCGCGCGAACATAGTTGAACTGGTGGCATTTCGGTGATTTGATTTCATATGATGATTGATTGATGCATGCACATGTGTGTTTCGTTTATTGTTTGTTTAGCTGGAAGATGAAAATAGAATGTCTACTTATTATGATTTTTATTATGTTGTATGTGTATGAACTTTGTAACAACAGTACAGTATCGAGGTCATAAACGTTGTACATATGAGTCGATACTGCTTTTATTCTGCGGATGAAAACCGCTGAGGTGTCGATTTTTTATAAAAATGGTGTGTTCATTGACCCGAGGAATTGGCACGCTCTCCGAATTTATGGTTTTTTGGCAGATCGTTACCCACGGCAGCCAAACGAATTTTTGGACCCCGTTACATCGTTAGGACCATAAATGAAATGGGCTCATATGCAAAAGATGCGCCTTGTGTGTGGCTGCACGATGTTTCTGGGGATGTGCCGCATTTTACGACAATACATTATTCTCAAGGCTTGCAAACAGAGTTTGCAAACGTATTTCCCAGAAGATTAAAGCGTAAGAGGACTAGAACTCGGAACAAAAAAAGGTAAGTAAGCATGAAATTCATATAAGAGGTAGCCATTTTTATAATTGAAACCGCGTTGCTTCGCCACGCGGTCAAGCTAGGGAAGGCACTCCGGGGTGGGTGAACCACTACTTCGCTGCAGATGGAGGGTCTTAGGCCCTTGTTATACGTTCGCTCACCCTCCAGCGTAACTCGTCCATTCAGTATCAGACACCGTGGGGCCAGACACGTTTGTACGAGTTATACGGCACCGTGCGCGTGAAATCCGTGGAACGCTGTGCAGTTACACACAACGCGCAAATGTTGACGCGCAATGGGAATCCGTTCCCCCGTGGAAAAAACGTTTCACTCTGATTCAAGGGCATTGGTGGTTTTTGTCAAATGGTTCTCCGCATTATATAGCTGTCAATTGAGCTTGACTCGGATTTTGTTGTTCTTTTGTACTCGCACGTGGGTCCAGGCCCGCATCTTGAATAAATAAATAAATAAAATATTGGGCGGTGAGATTCTATGGTTGTTAGCTAAAGCGCTATTCATATTCAAAATTCACCTATAATAACAGATACTTAGAGCCCTTTAAAGGTAGGAAGAAGCCGTAGTATGAACTGCAAAAAAAGGAAATATGTTGCTAGTTGAGTTGCTGACACTATTTTTCGGAATTTTATTGACTACAATAGGTTCTGATCACGTGCTGAACCTTTGATCGTTTACTTTTCCTTTTTTCTTGACTTGAAATACCGGCTGGGAATCGCTGAAGTAGATTTGCCATTTTGCGGTAATATTTCATAGGTTTCAAGTGCAGTGAATAGGCCTTGTAATATTTTTTATGAACGAAAACAAGCCGAAAGGCTCAGATTCCGAGGTCCGTTAACACCTGAACCTTTAAAAACTGCAGTAATGAATGAATCGGCAATCGTTTGCTGACTGGGAGCTCAAATAATGTGTAGGAGACCGATGTGAAAATGATTTTTTTGCAATGCTATCAATTCTTTTTTCTAAAAAATTTCTTCTGGGGACCAACTCGAATGTGTTAGACGCAGGTGCCCGTCTTGCTCCAATATCCGTATCGGCATCTAGCCGTCTTAGGTCCCGCAAATAAATGGTAATAAGTGTGCAGTATAAAAATTAAATTGAATAAAAAGAACCATATTTGATCTACTTTACAGCAATATAAGTATCTATTACCTAACCGATCGGCAGTGCAAGAGTTTTCGAAGCCGTCTGGCTGTTCCTTGATTTTCGTCTAACTGTCGTCTGCACTCATATCTTTTACATTATTTTTTTTGTATTTTTATACTCTCCTTTCTACCTGCTTCAGTGATTGTGTCAATATATCAAATTCTGGCGCGATTTGTTTCAACTATGGCAATCTGTGTTGAGTGCTCTCCCTCCCAATTTGTTAGGCTGGTACTGGTACTATTTAGGGCCCTTACAGACCCGACGACGTGCAATTTGAGCGACGAATTAGCCGTTGAGCATGAAATTGAGCGAAACACACGACGACGAGCATTCTCGTCCAACGCGACGTTCGCGGTGACCGCATTGCTCTAATCGATACCGCGTTGCGACGCGCGGTCGGCCGCGTTGGACGAGAATGCTTGTCGTCGTGTCGTCGGGTCTGTAAGGGCCCTTGCTCTTTTCCATTTTTTTCGTTTTAATTGAACCCACCGACGAGTTTCATTCCTTCTGGACAGCTTGCGACTGCCACATCTGACTCAATTTAGAGGTTCCTGTGCATTTCTCTCCCTTCATAGTAGTACCTTACGATACGCTGTCCTATAGGCTCCATAGGGAAGCACACTAGAAGTTAAATAATAATAAAAAGTAAACGAGTGGTATGTGGAGTTCCCACGAAATAATTCAACCAAATTTTGAAAGCGCTTCGGTACAGAAAAAAAAACAAATGATGTAATTTTCTGTCACTCGATCGCATAGTGTTGAATTTTGTAAGAAAATCTACCTGACTCCACACTGACGGTTGACGCCAACAACACCAGGGGGAGGCAAAGTGCTCGATTCATCGCGCAGGAATCTGATTTCTCAACGGCTTTATCAGCTTGGTTTATAAGAGCAAGTTCATCTAAATTCAAACGGCGAGTTTCATGGCTGTTCCGTTTATGAGAGAACATTTTCCTGAAGCAATCAATCATAGGATCATCCGTATCGAAAATAAAGTGTCTCAGCTCGGTGCGTCTATTATTTTCGCCCATTTCTTTGAATAAGTTTATGGCATTTCACGATTTTTACTATACTTGAAATGTAAATTTCATTGCTCTTTTCGGCTTATGACAACGTTTACTTTTGTTTAGGATTCGATTAGCGTTCGATCGACGGCTTTACGATCCGATCGTTTCGAAACGTCAGAAGAATGAGCACGGAATCATCCGAATGGTAAGTGAATCCTCGCTGACCTTCTTTGAGCCATCGAAGTATCTACAGTATTGTGACCGCTGCCGGAGACAATCAAGATCGACTTCTGAGCTGAAAAGCTGAAAAATATGTCTGGCTAAGATCTCCAGCTTATTTTCTGACCTAGATGTCGAATCATTATAATTTCAACTCAAAGGCGGTGGGCTACTCATTTTATAATCCTATTGGAGTTTTTAAATCTATAGAGATCTACAAATACATATAGAAAATCTTTGCTAACCGCCTTGGTGACGGACTCGTCCATTTTCATTGTCCAAAGAAATCGATATGACTAGACCCATGCATGGGTTTGGTTTGAAACCTTTTTGCTCGTTTTTGTTGCTCAAGCTCATCCCTAGAAACGGAATCTGGACAGGATTCGAATCCAGGGTTTAGGCAGACCCTAGGCACTGATAGATGAGAGAGTAACCCCAGAAAATCGCTCCAAGAAAAATCCAATATTCGGGTGATTGCATGGTGATCAACGTCTCGATCGGGCGTTGATCACCGAGCTGAGCGGGCCGCATCGATCCTCAGAGGCTATCGAACGCCCCGGGCCGCCCGGGCGCCCGTCTCCGACCGTTTCGCGCCCGTTTTTTGCTCATTTGGCCGCCTGCCTTGGTGGCGGGTGGCCTAAAATTTTCTATTTCTAGATCACTTCGTGTCTCTCCATTCTTCATCCTCTGCTTTTTGCTTGTGAATTTTAGAGGGAGCCGGAAGGGTATTAGGTCTTCGGTCGGCTTCCTAGACCTCTACTACTTTAAACTCCTTTTCTAACTCCTTGGAACTTTGTTGGTAGAACTTGTGGTTTAAGTCGTCTGTGAGTCCAGTTACCCAGATAAGTTCGGAGCTCATCTACCCAACCCTACCGACCCTTTATGCCCAGAAGACTAGATCAGCCTTGGCCGAGTATCGATCGCTTTGCCGTGTGGGTGGCAGTGGCGCCTCTCCATGATACTACATGTACCTTACAGTACAGTAATTTTCTAGACACCGTTCACATAATTTAATTTCTTCGCTGCTCAGCGTTCTCTCAGCTTATATCGTGTCTGAATTTCGGCTAATTTTTCAAAGGTTGTTGATATTTTCATGTTTAACCTCATTTGTCGCTCATTTAGAATTTGGCCATGCCTGCGAAATCTTGTGGAATTGGAAATCGCTCGCATTCCGCGTCTCCATGGAACTTTAGGTAAGTTTTCATGTAACCTTAATTTTATAATTGTGTACATAGATATGCTTGACCCAGTATGTTTTGGGTCCTTAATATTCATTGACATCTTCTTCTATATTTCTTCTTTACAGGCAGGGACAATGGAATTGATCCCGTGCGCATCGGACAAATGTTCCTGAAGGAGAAGTCGGACGGGACCAACACTTTTAAAAGTCGTCCAGGTAAGTTTCTATCCTCATTACTTGGACTGTTTAGCCAAAATTCATCCCCTCATTTTGCTTCTTAAGTTAGTTTTAATCAATCGTCAGTAGTTCTCATTTCGTTGTTTTTCTCGTTGTTTAACATGATTTTTGATAATGATAATGATAGATAATGCGAGCGAATGCCTGCCTCCGTCACAAGGTACGATATCGAGGCGTCACGGGGCGCTGCCGTGTCCGAGTGGTTGGTTGTTTTCATGTTCCCTTTATTAAAATTTCTAGTTTTTTTAAAGAACTAAAGGTTCTAAGCCATATTTCAGTGCTCTAGCCGCTCTGGACGGCGGCAGTACGACACTGGCCTAACGACGCGGCTTAAAAGGGTAAGTTTCATGACTCCTGAAGAATGACAGTGATTTGGAATTCATTATTTTCAGGTTTATGTGCCGCAAACTGTTCTCTACTGCAAAGGACAAGCGAGGACTTCGGCTGCGGAGCAAAGGTGAGTCTTGCATGCGTTTAGAGGGTAGGAGTGGAGAGAGAGGGTCAGTAAGGGTGTGTGAGATGGCCGTAGGTAAAGCAGGGAAAGAGAGGGTTGTGGCGTGTCCCTTCCCTCTCTTCTTGCCACCCTATTGACCATCTCGCACTCCCCTGACTTTCCTACACTTCCTCCTACCCACCCTCCTTCCTCTGCCCCTTCTCTCCCTCCCCCGTGATCGGGTGGGAGATGAAGTGATAGGGAATGGGTGTCTCACTCATCCCTTCACTCTCTTCCACTCCTCACCTCCTTCACCCCTCTCCCCCATCCCCTGCTCCTCCATGGGAGGATGCGGTTGGCCGCAAAGGGCAGCCATCTGTGTTGGGATGATGTTTATATTTGCACCTCACTGCGGACGTCTTAGGTTTCTCTTCCATGTTTCTCTTTTTGTGTTGCGTAAGATTGAACATACTCATGTCATGTTGCCATAATCGGCGCATAATTGAAATTCGGGCTTCACCAAACTAATCTTCTTTAAGCGGGTTACTTGGCTTACCTACATACATTTCCCGATTTTCCATTTCTTTAGACAGCAGGGTAGATACGGACTAGTGAGGGTGGTTGACTCTGGAACTATTGATTTACCTAAAATGTCGATTCAGGGGTCACCTTTCATAATGGTGTTCGAATGTGGTGTTGGTTTCTACTAGCGCGATAATGGTACCACCGAACGGATTCCCATTGCGCGTCAGAAAGCGCGCCTTGTGTGTGGCCGCACGATGTTTATGTGGATATGCCGCATTTGACGACAATAAATTATACTCAACGCGTTCTGGAGTGACGCTAGTGACGCTATATATTACTCTCAACGCCTATAGCTTTGAGAAAAGTGATTTAGTTGCTTGTAATTTCCTCCTTGATGTACTCATTGATGTTAGAGAGTGTGGGTGAACAAAATTCATGAAACCACACCTATGTTCACCCACACTCTCTAACATCAATGTTGTAAGAGGAGTGACCGAGACCGCGTGGCTTCGCCACGCGGTCGGGCTAAGGGAGGAAATCCGGGGTGGGTGAACCACTACTTCGCTGCAGATGGAGGGTCTAAAGCCTAAACGCAATAGGACGATAATTCATAGGCCCATTGTATTGAAACCGCGTGGTTTCGCCACGCGGTCGGGCTAGGGGAGGAAATACGGGGTGCGTGAACCATTACTTCGCTGCAGATGGAGGGTCTAAAGCATAACAATCGAAAGCAGAACGATGGTTGAACATTGATCCAAACATTGCAAAACTATGAAGCAGAAAGGAATCGAAGATCTAAGCATTGCAAAACTATGAAGCAGAAGGGAACCGAACCTTCAAGCCGTGGATTTTGTAGTTGCCACGCGGGACTTTTTCCGGCCACTTCTAGAATTCTTTATTAACAACAACAGAATACAAGAAAATTTATTGAGATAAATATTAAAACAGAGTTGGAGAGGAAGTTATTGTCGAGACATTCTCTGCTCTTATATAGCGAAACCATTGTCGTAATAGAAACATTCCGGTTGATGACGGTCGATCGTACCAAAACATTTGATCCATATTGTGGTGATGACAGTTGTTGGCACCGTTAGATTTGGTGACTTCTCTAAATATGTTGAATGTGTGGCTTGGGTAGAATTGCTACGCGTGAAATTATTGTAGTGAAGCATTTCACTTACTTTTTCTTCTGTTGATATTAGGGCTTCTATATCTGAAAGAAGTTGGTCCACGGACCAGGTTTCAAAATTTTGTCCTCTTGAGATGACTTGGTTCAAAATTTTTGTCTGGTAATTTTGTTGGAATTTTGCAAGAATTTTTTGTGCCATAAAGGAACCGTTAAAAGTGATGTTATGCTGACCAAGCTGTGCTATTAGTGAAGTAATGTAATCTAAAAGTAATAAGTTGTGAATTATTTTGGCTTCATCCCCGTATTTTGACTTGAGAAGATGTATAACTGCCAAATAGTTTTCACTTGTGATGGGATAACGTTTGATTATTTCCCTGGCTTCACCTCTTAAGCTTTTTAGTAGGTAGATCGGACTCGGAGTTTTGTAGTTGCCACGCGGGACTTTTTCCGGCCACTTCTAGAATTCTTTATTAACAACAACAGAATACAAGAAAATTTATTGGGATAAATATTAAAACAGAGTTGGAGAGGAAGTCCCATGATAGGTTTTCCCGGCAGGATCATCTTTGGTGGTTAACCAAGGGATAATTCTTCGATACTTTTGTAACAACGATTTATTGCTACGTACACGTAAGAATATCAACAATATGACGGATACGATCCTATTTATGCACATATTTGTGGGCGTAGCCACCGAACAATCCCATTGGGCTACTTTTGAGACCCAATGGGTAAATACATCAGACGGTACCGCACCTGAGTGGAGCTACAGATTAGATTCCTAAGTGCTCACTCGCGGTATGCCGCTGGGTCGTGCCTAGGGAGCCGTCTCGAGAGATACTTATCTTATATTGCACTCACTCTAATCTACGGGCTCCCTATGGCTAACTGCTACTTTCTGTAGATTAGGTTGTGTATCCACAACACTGGGGCGGGGCCCATTGAGCGGTAGCGATTAACAATGATAGTTACATACACGTCGACGACCGCGTATTACAATTAGGGATCAAAATTAAAATCATCGGCAAGCATAATTATTGAGGAATTATTGACTATATTCAATAAATAAAGTAGCACCGAGCTGAAATTGAGAGATTAGGTTGTATATCTACAACACTAGGGCGGGGCCCATTGAGCGGTAGCGTATAACAATAATGCTTACATACATGTCAACAACCGAGTTCTACAAGTGGTGAGAGGATTATTGACCAGCATTATAGTTATTAATGAGTTATTAAATGTTATCAACAAGTTCAATGGTAGAGAGATAAGGTTCAACAATTCAGTACATCACTTCAATCAGTTAACAATTAGTTATGCCATTGTAACAAGACTAGTGAAGTGTAGTCTTCTGCATGAACTTCTGCGGCAGGATATTCGTCCGTTGCCACTGCGTTGAATCGGTCGAATCTGCTCTTCTCCATCATGTGTAGAGCGGAAGAGTTGAGTGGCTGGATCCTTTGGTCGCGGTATTCCTCTCGCTCGAAACTTCACTTCAGTTCTTGTCTTAGTCTCTGGTGTAGAAGGCGATTCAGCACTGGAGCTAAGTGACTCAGTGGAGGTCGTTGAAGACTTCTTCGCTCTCTTGTGACAATTCCTTAGCTTCATATGGTATTCGTTTCTCCGAGAAAGCCAGACCTCCTTAGTGATCTTTTCTGCCTCTGAGAGCGTCCGATTAACTGCTCTCTGCGAAGAAGGCTCGTTTGATGCTCGCACAGCAGTTTTCGACGGCGCCCTTACATATCTTTGTGGGAGATTTGAAGTTGCGGGGCTGCTGTCGTCTTCTTTCACCTGCTTGGCGATTCCGTTTCTTCTGCACCTGCCCGAAGACTTGCAAGTAGAATGTTTAGCGGTGTCGTGTTCCCTCTTGGCTTTTCGTGGTTCAACTTCGGGTACACACCTTACATCCTTCTTGAAGTTCTCCTCAGATGATGGTGAGAGACTTGTTATAATCAGAGAACTGCACAGAGCGAAGTTTCTCCTTGATGATGGAGTATTTTTGGCGCTAGTTCCGGAAATTGTACCACCAAAAATTGTTGGCGTCAACAATAACCCAGATGGCAGCTTGATAGTAGGAGCAGTGTGGTCGATAATCGTATTGAGGAGATCTTGTCCAATAAGAATATCAGGCGACAATTCACGAGAGTACAATCCTTGCTGGGCAACGGTTATCTTCTCCTTCTTTATAAAGCTCTTGTCCTCTCTGGATAACTCTGCAGACTTGGTAGTCACAATTAGTTTATCCTTCGTAAAAACCGGCAGGCGATGTAGTTTTGCGGAGCCGTGGATACTTTTGAGCGTCACATGAACCTCGTTGGAGTCGAAGCTTTCCTGCTGCTCTCCCATTCCCGTGGTTGTGAACGAAGTTTTACTCATTGACGGAAGTCCTAGTATCCTCGCAAATCTCGCTTTGATGAAACTTCTCTGAGCGCCCGAATCTAGCAGCATTGTAACTGATTCGTACTTGGATTCTGCTTCGTTGAATATGAGCGCTGAAGCCATTTGAAGCACGCACTGTCCTAGTAGCGGTGATTGTGAAACGGAGGTGCTGAGAGTTTGAACCTCGCCATTATCACATGGTTGGTGGCCTCTTCTTTCTTGTTGCATTTCGAAACGGCCGGTGTGCTGGCGTGGAGATGTTGCTGCTTCTTGGAAAGTCGAACTTTGTGGTCGGCTCGGTCTTCTGCCACCTTGATTCGCTCCTTTCATGCCACTCGCTTCAATGCATAGTGACGAATGGTGATCTTCATTGCACTTCGGGCATTTTCCGAAAGTAGTGCAGAACTTTGATTTGTGTGAGCGACAGAAGCATTTCCAGCAAACTTCTTGTCTCCTGGCTTCCATTCTTCGCAGTCCAGGAGTTGGAAACTCGTCGCAGTACTGCGGTGGGTGAGATCTTCCACACAAACACATCAGTGTCATCCTTCGGTTGGCAACATTTTCTGTTCGTTGAGGTGTTGAAATCGGGCTCGTGAATTCACTTGATCCAGAATTTTCAGTTCCGAACAATGTTCTCGTTGTGAGTTCGGTTGTTTCCTGCAGCGTGATGATCTCGTCGATTGCGTCCACGATGTCCTTCACTTCAAACGAGAAATTGGCATCGCTCTCCTTTCGTATCACTGTACTGCAGATGTGTTCTGTGAATTTCGACAGAATTAATCGGCGCCAGACTCTGTCCGCGTTAAGTGAAACTCCTGTTTGCTCCAGGTGTATAACTCGCGAAGAGATTGCTGCCAGTGTTTCGCGGCAGCTCTTCGGGTTGTCGCTAGCTCGAGGTATTTTCTCGATTTCGCTAATAAGGATGTCCGCCATGCTGCTGGATCTGTCGTATTGCTTCTTCAATACGTTCACTGCAACACGGTATTTCTCTCCAATGACCGGAATGCAGCTAACTGATGTTGCTGCTTTCCCTTTGAGAGCTTGCTTCAAGAAGAGAAACTTTTCCTGGTCAGAAAGTTTAGCATCGTCGTGAACTAATGACTTGAAGGCTGACCAGAAAGTGGCGAACTCTCTGAAGTCTCCTGAGAATGTTGGAACTTCGAGTAGAGGACGTCTTATCCGCTGATAGCGATCGTCTTGAGTTCGAGGACGGCTGTCCTGCTCGCTTGAACTGTTGCTGCAGCTTCTTGTATCCGATATGAGAGTGGCTTGTTGCGTCAACTCCTCTAGTCGGAATTCTAACTTGTTGAGCCATTCAATCGTTAGGATCTCCAAATCGTTTGCGTCGTCCTCCAAATGCTTGTTAAGGTCTAACATAAGCTTTTCCCGCTCCTTTGCCTCTTCTCGTCTATCTATCCTTTCTATGGCTTCCTTGATATACTTGTCCAAGATCTGCATGCCTTGAGTTATTCCTCTGGATAGATAGTTCAGATCAGCTGTTTTCGCTCTGATGAATTCTTCGCACTGGAGTTTCTCAGTAGGCAAATCGAATGGCTGCTGAAGTTTGTCAATTTCATCATGGTGAGATCGAACCAGTGCACAGGCTTTGGAGATTTTGCTTTTGAATCCTTGAAGATCGGCCATCCCGAGCGCGTTTTGGTGATTTTTTCACAAAAAAATGAGATTTTGTGATTTTTCAAATTCACCCCTGCTTCGTTAGGCGGTTGAGTGGTTCAAAACCTTGTCGTTTCCTGCCACGCGGGTCTTTTCGCTATTTCTCGGAATCCTCTGAGGGAATTCGCTGAGTTTTGAAGAATTCCTTTCCGGTTCCTCGGGAGAGGACTCGCGAAAAAAGGTTTCTTGAGTTTTCTTTCCTTGGTCGGAAGAGAAAATTTAGAATGCCAGAAAAACCTCTTTTTTCCTGGGTCCTCGTTAGAGCACTCGCGAAGGAAAACTTAGAGGGGAACTTTCTGTTTCTCACTGGGGAGAACAAACGCAGAAAATTCTGTTTTCTCTGGTTTCTTCGTGTTTTCCTGGGTCCTCGTGAAAGCACTCGCAAAGGAAATTCAGACGTGGAACTTTCTGTTTCTCACTGGGGAGAACAAGCGCAGAAAATTCTGTTGTCTCGGCTTCTTCGTATTTTCCTGGGTCCTCGTGAGAGCACTCGCAAAGGAAAATTGAGAAGTAGAACTTTCTGTTTCTCACTGGGGAGAACAAGCGCAGAAAATTCTGTTGTCTCGGTTTCTTCGAATTTTCCTGGGTCCTCGTGAGAGCACTCGCAAAGGAAATTTTAGAAGTAGAACTTCCTGTTTCTCACGGGGAGAACAAGCGCAGGAAGTTCGTTTGGTCTCTGGGTTCTTCGTGAAGAACTCGCGAGAGAGCCTTTTTCGTTTTCCTGGGTCCTCGTTAGAGCACTCGCAAAGGAAAACTTGGAAGAGAGCTTTCTGTTTCTCACTGGGGAGAACAAGCGCAGAAAGGTTCAATTCCTGGCTGATGCACCAATTTGGTGGTTAACCAAGGGATAATTCTTCGATACTTTTGTAACAACGATTTATTGCTACGTACACGTAAGAATATCAACAATATGACGGATACGATCCTATTTATGCACATATTTGTGGGCGTAGCCACCGAACAATCCCATTGGGCTACTTTTGAGACCCAATGGGTAAATACATCAGACGGTACCGCACCTGAGTGGAGCTACAGATTAGATTCCTAAGTGCTCACTCGCGGTATGCCGCTGGGTCGTGCCTAGGGAGCCGTCTCGAGAGATACTTATCTTATATTGCACTCACTCTAATCTACGGGCTCCCTATGGCTAACTGCTACTTTCTGTAGATTAGGTTGTGTATCCACAACATCATCAATCACTATCTGTCCATCTCTGAGTGTCCCTTTCATCTCAAATTGCACTGAATTAGAGCAGACAAGTTGACATATCAAATCGACATTTCTTTTCTCGTATCTGAACCTGAATTCGTATGTGGTTTTGGGGCGACTAACAGCTATTGGAATTGTGATTGGCACATCAGGACAAATGACATTGACCACTCCACGCTCAGTGGTCACCATGTGGAGAGTCACTAACACACCTGTTGCACAATTGTAACATCCATCAAATTTGAGACGGTGGAAGGTGCAGCGTGGTCGAACATACTCAACATTCACCGATAGCCCATCAAGAACCAATTGTGCCTCGATTGAAAATTCTGAGCTCAATTTTGCCATCACACTCATGTTGCCAGAATCAAACAGGTAGAACTCAGGCCGCACAATTGGCAACCTCTTTGCTGTCGGCAGTGACATTGCTCCAGTTGCTTTCAGTTGACACTTTTGATCATCAATTTGCACGAGATCCTTGCTGTACTTGCATGTTCTGCTCAGGATAGTTGCATCTGCCTCAGTTGGACATTGAATGGCACCAATTTTGTTGACATCAAATGATCCTCGAGGATTGCACATGGTTCCATATGTGTGGCCCCTACTTGAAACGAAGCAGTCAGGTAAATTAACCCACTGTGGAATATTTTTGGACACAAGTTCCAGCTTCATTTTTTCCTCCAAGAGAGAGCTTCTCTCTGACAGTGTGATGTTCTTCGTCACAGTCGAACCGTTCACGTGAAGATCAACTTCAAGATTCACAGTAGCAAGCCATGAATTACACGACACCACTGGAGACACAGTTTGGGGCTTAGAGTCGAGAGCAGCCATTGTTAGAAAGCAGGCTCTTGGTGAGAATAGAAAAGAAAATGGAGCCAATGCACACCCCTGAAGCAAGAGATTGGGATCCATATTCTGGCACTTGCCAAAAGTGATTGTTTGTGAGAACCTGCCAGATGTCATATAAGCATCTATTTCTGGAGAACATCCAGAAAGAGTACAAAAGGTTCCCAAGCCTGGGCAGTAGTGCTCGTTTTGACAAGAGACATCTACATCGGTAGTCCAATACTCCACTTCTTTTTGACAGCTGAGGTGGATTTCCTTTGATTGCAATCTCAGATACCCGTACGAGAGTCCTTCATGCTGGAGATTGACACAAATTTGCTGATCCATGGATGGAATCTTGATTCGAGAGGTTGAAAAGAACTTGCAGGAGCGAGTGTTGTTGGAGATTATTTCGCAAGCCTCAGAGTCTGATATCAGGAGATGTGTTTCGACACATGACAATACTGGATTCAGAAGAATAGTGCAAATGGCCAGTCCCAGGGCAGCATGTGCAACATTGGGCTTTTGAAGTCCGATATCCGATCGTAGCAACAACTCAAAGAGGCACACTTCCGCGCTCACTGCCGCTTCTCCGCTCACCTGACTCTTCTCCAGGACAGGTGGAACACCAGTCTCGCCCGGGTGTCGGTCGACACCCCGGACTCGCCGGCTAGAGTTGAGAAAAGAAGTACGCAACGGTGGTTCAGTGGTAGAATGCTCGCCTGCCACGCGGGCGGCACGGGTTCGATTCCCGGCCGATGCACCAAGTTTTGTAGTTGCCACGCGGGACTTTTTCCGGCCACTTCTAGAATTCTTTATTAACAACAACAGAATACAAGAAAATTTATTGAGATAAATATTAAAACAGAGTTGGAGAGGAAGTTATTGTCGAGACATTCTCTGCTCTTATATAGCGAAACCATTGTCGTAATAGAAACATTCCGGTTGATGACGGTCGATCGTACCAAAACATTTGATCCATATTGTGGTGATGACAGTTGTTGGCACCCAAAACATCGTGTCTATGTTGCGACGATGACAATCGTTGACATCCAAACATCCATCTATACGACACTGGTGACAACTTTCTGCAAGCTTCGCTATAGATTTCACCTTCTGGAGTATTTTTACTACTTTTGTACTTTTTGGTAAATCATTCACGACTTCGCCTAGAATCGCGTAATCGCGATAGTGGACAACAATCACCCTCCTTATCCGCTCAGCCATCCCGACCGCGATGGAAACTGTTGTTGGATCTCTTATGTCGATCCCACCTGTCCATACGCACCGTAGGCGTGAAATCCGTAAAGCGCCGTGCAGTTACACCCAACGCGCAGTTTTTTACGCGCAATGGGAATCCGTTCGGTGGTACCAAAAACGTTCCACTTTGGTTTCTGGGGTTTAACCAACCGGACTACGATGTGGGTGTGGCCAGCCGAAGTCTAGGCCAAAGAGTCCCCAAAGTAGATCCCTGGGACGAACATTTTTCGCAAGTGGTGTGAAGGTGGTAAGACCTGTCGTGTAAAGCACATTTAAAATCGATTTAGTAATTCTATTTCTTTATTATGGTTGGACCTACTAGATTTCTCAAAAACTGTCAATTTTTTCGAGTGTGCCTTATTGATTTCGGCGCTAATCAATGTTCTGACATCGGGGTCGACCTTCCAGTGAAAATTGCCATTACTTATAAATAACCCACGGACGGCCAGAATTCGGGCCTCTTCGTGATGTGCTCTCTTCTACTTCTCAATAGTGGGTTTGCGTTAGGGTTTGGGTATATTCGAGAACCTTGTCCCTCCCTCATGGGGTTTGTCTTATGCGGCATCGCCCGGAGGGCGAATGTGACTCTTTATTATGCTGCCCGTATTGTTAGTGAGATATATTCTCCATGACTTCTTGGGTATGGTATTTTCGTCGCAGATATACCCCGATGACGAGATATGGCGTTTCTTTCGCTCTGTGCTTGGGTTCAAGCTTAAGGTTGGGTTTGATAGGTGGGGCCATTTTCGTTGGAAGGTCGGCCACTGCCCTGTGGATAAACTTAAAATCGATTTAGTGGCGTTTTTGTCATAATTGTTGAACCTACTAGATTCCTCAAAAAGGGCCAAAATTTTTAGCCGAGTACGCGTTTTGCAATGCCTTACTCGCGACCCTTTTCGAGCACGTTTTAGTGATTATAATTTGGAATTCCCTTCCTTCGACTGCGCCTTCCAACCCACTCAGCACCTGCATAGGTAGGGGTAAGGGGTGGGTGGGGATCATCGATTTGACTGAAAACTGTCCTAGGGACGTCATTAGGTGTGTTGATCAGTTTTCTGACATCCGCGATCGATCTTCTGATGAAAGTCGCTTTTATTGATAAATGAATGAACCACTCATGGCCAGAATTCTTATCTTTTGGATAGTTGTTCTTTTTTCCCGTCAATTTTGGGTTTGCGTAGAGGATTGGGTATACTCGAGTCTCAGGGTCTTTCCTCTTGTGGCAGCACAATGAGGGCGTATTTAGCCTATACAATGACCTGCGGGGGCCAGCCGCTATACCAGGTCAGTGTCTCTACCTTCCCAGACAAGTGTGGTACCAATTTACCCGACCCCGGAGGGACCGTGCGGGTGTCAGCAGCCCTCTTACCACTGTACCGCGCGGGCCCTTGGATAAGGTATCTTAAGGTATTCTACTTGCAGATATACTACGTTGATGGGATATGGGGCTTAACTCCTTCTGTGTTTGGGTTTAAACTTGGGGTTAAGTTTGATAGCTGTATGGCAGGCTGTGGCTGTATAGTTTAATAGCTTGATAGCATTAGAAGGTCGATCACTTGCCGGCTAGTTATGTACAGGATCGTCCACGAAGAAAACTTTCGCTCTGGTATAGATCTCGGGGAACAAAAACAAAAAAAATGGCCCGTTCGTAATAGATGATCTCCTAGCCTACTATCTCCTCCCCACTGGCGTAAAAAGGGAGGGTATAAGGAAACCGCACTTAGGTACTCAAATTATGCGTCGATTATGATATCAAGAGGTGATTTTGTGCAGTCGATCGCTACACACCATAAAGGACGTTCGCCGTGGGGCAAAGATATAAACAATATCCTCTGTGTGGACGTCGAGTCCAAAACACCCCATCACTCCCACTATCCCCTTGGAGTACGCACCGTTGTGTGCTGATCTTCGTCTTTTTGGTGAAGTCTCCTCTGAAGATTACTCCTCTATTTTTGAATAAGATGCACTTCTGTCGATATTTCAACACTCAAGGTGTTTTTCGCAGCTATTTTACATATTTTGGTGGAGTAGATTACATCGTTGAAGTAATTTTTGATTGCGTTTGTGATTGCTTGTTTTCACTGTGAACATGGACACTATGGCTGAACGGCATATACAATTCCCAAGAAATTATACCAGATGTGTCCAACTTTTGGCAACGTTTTCGTGTCTGAGAAGAACAGTTTCAAGTATTAGATTATGTATTGCTCCTATTCCCGCTCATGAACTCATTCTTCTGACTGAAAAGTCGAAATATTTGAGATCATGCAGGAAATAGTTGGTCCAGTCAGATGTAGTGGGTTCAGAGTAGTATCGTTTTCAACGACCTTGAAGAGGTCGTGTCAGCGGATGCGGTAGTGATGACGAGATACCCACGAAGGGTTACCCAGATGATACTCCGGGACGTCACCATCTTCATTCGTTTTCGTCGATTGTCTTATACTTTCGTCAGAGGTCACATTATTGGAACCTACAGCATGAAGATGACGAGACGAGTTCGTTGTTGTTAGGGTTCACGTAAGTGGCTACAAGCTCTGCCTAGTAACGTCTTGACCGATGTTAGTGTCCGCCGTAGGGTATATTACACCTCTGGGTCTATCATGGATCAACCGCGAAGTCGTCGGAGTTTGTCTGTCCTTGTCCGATTCCAGGGTCGCCCCTCATTGATGAATCTTCTCTTTCCTATCGTTCTAATCGAAGCTGACAGTGGGTTCAGTCTTTATAACTATACCTTTCTTAAACTTTTATCCTTGTGATTAGGCAGTCGTTGGTGATTCCAATAGGGGCTCCACGCCATCAGAACTCCTACGTCCCATGGCTTCCTGTTCATCTTGGAATCAGTCGGTTGTTACTACTGTAGTCGTGTGTCTACCCTGAGCTTCTCCAGATTCCCTTCTTAAGCTTTTTCTCTCGGCGTAAAGGTGCTTCTCTGGTTTCAAGTCAGATATCAGTCGTAATAACAAGAGTGATGAGCAGCGGTAAATATCGTGCACTACATAACACTTATTGGTCCGACTAGCCCTGAGGTGCGGGTTCAAATCCTGCCTTAGTGTCGTCCTCGCCCCACTGTACCTTTTCAGAAAATAAGCTGTCGGTGTTTTCCCAGGTGGATTCTCCTTCGGTAGATTTAGTCACTTCCTCTTCTTGGATGCTTAAATGGCAGGACTTTATGAGGTTTTTGTCCCAGTCATTGGCCTCGTTGGTACCCATCACGTCAAGGATTTTGAGGCGACGGAACTGATTTTCGGTGATTCAGATGATTCGTCCCCAATGGGCGCCATCAAAATTCACAAATTCTCTAGTCTTTTAACCATAATTTCGAACAGGTCGAAAGGTGATCGATATACCCTGAATTTCCCAGCGTTTCGTCTTGACCCCATTTCTCGGCAGTAACGTTTTGATAACCTCGTCCCAGAGTTGCTATGGTTGGGTAAAAATATTCCAAACTAGGATATTTGTTGGCTTCTATAATAGGTTCTTAACTCAAAAGCCGCATAGGACCAACTGAAGCTGTTCTTCTGAGCACTGCCCATGCCGTTCTGCCGTAGAAAATATTTCATGTTCACGATTATCAGAAAATTACACGTGTGAAAAACGATTATTTATTTCAACGATGATATTTACAAACAAGATGCGACGTCAAAATTTGTCAAAAAATGGATCTCGAACCTGAGTGTTGAAGTTACCGTTGGCGACGGTGCATCTTGTCCTAAAATAGAGAAATTATCAGGAAGGACTTCGCCAAGGGATGATCAACGCAAACAAGGTGCGCATAAACCAAGGGGCGGTGCGAGAGGTGGAGGTGTAGCGGACTCCGTCCGCAACAGATGGCTGCCCGGTCTGTGGCCGGCTGTATCACCCTGGAGGAGATCAGGGGTGGGGGAGAATGGGTGGAGTTGAGCAGGAGGGGGAGGGAGAGTAGGCGAGCAGGGGGAGGAGGGCCCGCCGAAGAGGAAGGGGAGGAGACACCTCCCCCACGGATACGGGGGTAGGTGGAAATGGTCCTACTACGCGGGCATGCCCAAATTTTTCATAAATTTTCGCGAAAAAATTGGCGAGGCCCGCGTGCTACCGACGGGGGTCTCTACCCCCGTATCTGGCCTCTCACACACTCCCCCCCCTATCATTCCACACGCTCACGCCCCCCTTTCCTCACCGCCGCTCTACCTCCCCCTCTCCACTCCACCCCACTCTCCCCCATCTCTCTTCTCCTCCCGGGGTGATACGGTTGGCTACCTGCCGGCGAGCCATCTGCTGCGGACGGAGTCCCCCACACCCTCACCTCTCGCACCACCCCTCTTGGCGTGAACCCACCATCATGAGCTGATCTCAGTCTGACTTTCGTGAAAAGTCTCCCCTGATAATCCTTCTATTTTAGGACAAGATGCACCACCGTCAATGGCAACGACAACACTCGAGTTAGTGGCATATTTTTATAGAAATTTTTTGAAATTTCGGCTCTTGTTGTTTATAAATATCTTGGTTGAAATAAATGTTTTTCAAGTGTAAATTCTGTTACTTTTGACAACTGTGAACATGGAATATTTTCTATGGCAGAACAGCAGTGTCTTGAACAAGGGAAAAACAGTTCAGTTTATGGCTTGGCTTACCATCAGACATTTTAGTGAAGAACAAAAAATGTGGTCTATTCTTTAAAGTGAAACAACGCTATTTTTCGATCAAAATAGTGGTTAGCCACGGAAGCCAAATGAACTGTATTAACTGTATTTCCTCAGGCAATAGATTTTTTGTCAGTAAATTATTTCGGAAGGTTCCTGAACTCGGTTTTTAGGGCCGAAAAATGGGGTAAAAAACGAAAAGCTTCAGGACCATACGACAACTAAAGCACTGGCCCTGACTTGTTCAAAATTGCCATCTCAAAATTGGTTGGTTCCAATGGTACTGAAGGATCACTATCAATCACATCTACTCCCGCTCGTGAACTCGAAACAATCAAATCGTCTCCGAGAGGGACCACTAACAAAACTGGAATGTGTCGTTGACTGTTGAGTACCAACGAAGGTATGAGGCGGAGGAGGACCTAAGAAGTCCCCAAAAAGCCGAAGAGGAAGAACCTAAATCTATCCGAATGCGAGCTCAATGTTTAACCGGTAGACAAAAGACGACAAATGACCACAATTTCTTTTTCTCCGACTTTCGACATTCATGGCTTATCCTCTTGCTATTATGGCTGAAAAAAATTTCCGCTAAGGGTCAGTCTATTCTGTGAACCACCTAAGCCACCTATGAAAACGCCGGCGGCCCCTTTTCTGCAGAAAATCAGAGACGTGAACGAGACTAAGGCGGGATTCGAACCCGCATCTCTCGGCTGGCTTGACGACTGCACCACGGCTACCACTGCTCGTCGATGGTATTAGTCATAACATTTGATTTGAACCCAGAACAGCACGTATGCCATATTAGAACACAAAATCAAAAACGATTGTATTATATTAAAACAGAGAAGGCTAACGAACGTGGGCTGGAGAAGCTCAGGGTAGATACATGATTTTATAGAAATAAGCGACTAATTCCACAGTCGAAGTCAGAGATCGTATGAGCTCGAGAATTCCGATGGTAGTGAACTCTTACTCAAAAGACCTGGGGAGAAGTATCGTCGACTATAAATGGGACAAAATCAGCAACGGTGCTGTTGCAGTGGGTAGAAGAACAGAATCGGTGGATCTATTACGTGGTCAGAAACCGCTGCGGAGTTGATCCATAGGATTGTTCCAGAGACAGACGACGGTTTCTGACGTCCAGTGAAACTCAAAGATGTAGCATAGAACCAGACCAAAACGGTAGACGAAGACATCGACCGAGAAGTCACTCAACAGAGCTCTGAACGGTTAGAGGTGAACAAAACAGCGCTCACACCATGATACGAGACTCAGCTCGAATCCGCAGAGGTATGTCGTTCCTTCTGGTGGTGAAATTCGTCCTACGGTAGCCCTACCATAGCCCTACAGTAGCCATGATCGTCCATGGAACGCAAGGAGTGGCATCGTACAGCTCTACAGAAGGGGAAATTATGGCCATTTATAGTCAAACTATAGAATGACGACGGTTACCATACCTACACAAGATAACCTAAAATACTCTTACGATGATATAACGACGATTTATCAGTTATCGTTAGCCTACTTCCGAACAAGAAATCACTGACTGCATCAGATAGACCGCGTTTCAAGTCCAACTACCTCCAAGCTGCCACTGGAGCGGCCGGATAACTTCGACGAAGCAAACCAAAAGCTGATGAAGGGGTAAGGTAAGGTTTACAGCGGTTTAAATCACCACGATATCTGACGCAGCACTAATCATCAGGGTCGTTCGGATCCAGATTATCTACATCTAATGGCGATTATTTTCCTTCGTTTACCGTCATCATACCCACCCACACGATACCCAAGACAGCGCTTATGATGACCCAACGACAAAGGTTCAAAAACACATAATTTGGCTTTGCAGTTTACCAGTTGCCGCTAAACTACGTCCCGAGAAGAACAGGTTGCCATTTCCCCAAGTTGAACGCAAGGCAAGCCTATTACCGAGTAAACTATGTACGTTATGGCTTCCAATAATGAGACCCCTGACGAAGGTACTTGACAATCGTGACGAAAACTAATGAAGATGGAGACGTCTTGGAACATCTTAGACCATCTGGGTAACCCTTCATGGGTATCTCGTCATCACTACCGTATCCGCTAACACAACGTCACTACATCTGACAGGACCAACTAATTTCTTCAACGTTAATCCAAATAAATACGGAATTTACGTACCTAAGTTTGACTTTTCAGTTGAAAGAGTTCATGAGCGAGAATAAGTGCAATACACAATCTAATACTTGAAGCTGTTTCTCTCAGAAAACGTTGCCAAAAGTTCGACTTTGACATCTACTATAATTTTTCGGGAATTGTAAACGCTGTTCAGCCACAAGATCCATGTTCACAGTGAAAACAAACAAACCCAAACATCAACACGAACACTTCAACTGCTACCACGACAAAGCAATTTGTTCTACTGTAATAATCAACAAAGCCTCCAAAAAGTTGACTCGAGTGTTGAACCATTGACGGAAGTGTATCTTATTCAAAAACAGAAAAATGATCGCAAGAAAGACTTCACCAAATCGACAAGATCAGCGCACTACGGTGCGTAACCCAAGTGGGATGGTGGAAGCGGTGAGGGTGTGCTGGACTCGACGCCCACACATAGGATACTGTTTATACTTCTACCCAACTGCAGTCGCCTTTTACAGTGTGCTGCGTTCGATTGCGCAAGATCACCTCCTGATACCGTAATCGACGCATAATTTAAGATGTCATGGCCAGGCCCCTAATGCCCTGCCATTCTACGCCCGTGGGGATTCCGGAAGGAGAGGGGACATCGTTCCTAAAGGGCTTGAGGAACAAGAAATCCGTTCCCTAGAGATCTATACCAGAGACGCCATTGGGGTAACACATCTAATGGGTGGTGTCCTGAAGAAGTTTTCTTCTTGGACGGTCCTATGTGTAATTGGCGGGGAAGTGGTCCACCTTTTGAAGATAATCGCACCCAGCAAACTAACTCAGCCCCAAGCCTAAACCTGCACGCAGAGGAGGAGAAGGAGCATATCTCGTCATCGCGGTATAACTGTGGCAAAAAAATCATACCCAAAGAGTCACGCATAAAGCTCACAGAGCTCTCTTCTTGGACGGCCGTAGCAATGTGTCACCGGGGCATCAATCTTACCGCTAACCATGAACCTAAGCATTTAAACCCTGGAAGGAATAGAAAATGAGCCCCAGGGAAAGGTATGGGTAAATGTTATCTTCACAGTTCATTTTCAAAACACGTCAGCGCAGTGCCGGAACTTGAACGGTAGGGCTGGGGATACCCGATTCCTTGCTGTGAGTGTTAATCGATCAATCGATAAGGGCGATTTTCATTAGAAAGTCGATCCTGAATGCCAGGACCGTGATCAACAGCCCAAATAACCTTCCCATGATAAGTATCAGTCAAATCAGTGATCCAGACTCATCGCCTACCTACCTATACATATACTGTGTGGGTTGCGAGGTGCAGCCGAAGGAAGCGCTGTTGAATTTCCCTATATCCATTCACAGAAACCTTATCCAAATATGATCCAGATGAGGATTTCCAAAATGCACTTTCAAGAACAATTTGCCCCCCCCCCTTTTTGAGGAATCCAGAGGGTTCAACAATGATGGCAAAATAACGTCACTTACGATAGGTCCTCCCACTTTCAGCGTTCCTCCCAGGGATCTGACGTCCGCACCCTAAAGGCCTGTTTACAGTCTTGCTGCCGGCAGCAGCAGCAGAAGTGGAGGATAGGGGGTTTAACGCAGTTGCAGCGTCCGGCAGCAGACCGACAGCAGGGGGGTGTTTCAAGTATCGACAGCAGCAGCAGGGGTCCCATCGCGAATAATACCGTACGATTGGCGCGCCATTTTGAGTGGGGCGCAGGCAGCCATATTCATTCGCCGGCAGCCATATTCATTCGGTCCCACCACGACAACTTCCTCAGCAGAATTTTGGGCCCACGCCCCGCCCCCATTTTGCTGCTGCTGCTGGCAGCACGACTGTAAACAAGCCTTAACACCACACAATAACCAAGTTCCTACCTGAACCTTCCGAGAACTCGAAATCGACCACACTCACTAACCCGTAACTACCTGCCTTTGTTGAAATCAATGGAAAATGGGGAAATGTCCCGAGGATACCTAAGTAACCCCCATGATCAGTTGGGTAAGAGCCCGAACTTAAATTATGCGCCGATTACCGTAACATGACGTGAGCATGTTCAATTTAGCGCAACACAAAAAGAGCAAAAATAAAAGAAAGACCTAAGACGTCTGCAGTGGGGTGTAAATATAAACAACATCCCAGAGCAGACGGCTGCCTTTTAAGGCAGGCAGCCAACCGCATCCTCCCGTGGAGGAGGAGGGGATGGGAGAGAGGGGGCGAAGGAGGTGAGGGGTGGGAGAGAGCGAAAGGATGAGTGAGTAAGTGATAGAGAGACCTAATTACTTATGTCTGCTCTATCACTCTCACTCATCCTCTCAAGCTCAGTCTCCCACCCGCTCACAGGGGAAGGGAGAGAACGTTGAGGGGAAGGAGGGTGGGTAGGAGGAAGTGTAGGAAAGTCAGGGGAGTGCGAGATGGTCAATAGGATGGCAAGAAGAGAGGGAAGGGACACGCCACAACCCCCTCTTTCCCTGCCTTGCCTACGGCCATCTCACACATCCTTACTGACCCTCTCTCTCCCTCCTACCGCCACTCTCACACTCCCTCAGACTCACCTTTTGTTCCTCAGCCGAAGTCCTCACGGATCCATTCCGACGCAGAAAAACGTGCGGCAATAAAACCCTGAAAAAAATAATACAGTTAAAATCGCTGTCGTTCTTCAAGAGTCATGAAACTCACCTTACAGTGCCGCGTCGTTGCTAATGTCGAACTGCCGCCGTCCGGAGCGGCTTGAGCACTGAAACATTAACAGATAAAAATGGCTTTTTATTTTTAAAAAATGTGAAAACAACCTACCACTCGGACGCGGTAGTGCCCCGGGGACCCTCGACGATGGTCCTCTGCCTGATAGGCGATTTGCTCGCGTAAACTGCAATAGTCATATTAAACAACTAGGAAAGCGGTTCTAATGTTCCGAGTTGACCAGGAAAATTACTGCCGAGTAATTACTAAACGAGCGCGAGTAATGTTCACGTTCAGGTTCGAGTGGTTCAAGTAATGGAGACATGAACTAACCTGGACTATTTTACCAGTGCTGGTTTCGTCCAATTTCTCCTCTGGGAACGATCGAGACGACGAGCACGGGAACAATTCCATTGTCCCTGCCTAAAACAGAGCAATTGGACTGGGCAGCTTGGACCGTTGGTGCGAAGTACAAATCCGTTATAATTAGCATTTACAATTTGACTATACAAAAATGTTTCCCAATAGTTCTCAGTTCCAAGAATTGCTACGCGTTCAAAAAGAAGTTGGAAAAGATTGACTTGTTACATGTGCTTGGAATCGATAGGTTTCCCTGGCACTATTCCACTTGTTGGACACCAGCACTCGACTTTTATTCAGTCGTCGAAATTCGCTGAAACTTTGCATCGGGGGGTAAGTGAGGGTGCTGATCACGAATCTGCTGTCCGTTTTCTATGCGGGTGGTCCGAGACCATCCACGTAAAAAACGGACAGCAGAGTCGTGATCAGCGCCCCCAGTTACCCCCATAGGCGAAGTTTCAGCGAATTTCTGAGGAAAAAATTTCTGGCTGAAAAAAATCGTGTGCTGGTGTCCAACAAGTGGAATAGTGCCGGTTTCCCTAACTGTTTGATGCAATGGTCTTTTTTTCTCTCGAGACCGTATTAGGCCATAGTTGATCGTATCCGATATCAGTTTAGAGCATGAAGTTCCCTAATCTTTCGTCACTGGTTAACCGCTCTCCAACTGCCATTTGAGTTAATTACTTTTTGTATTATCGCATGGTGTTTTTGTTTTGTTTATGTCTGCATTTATGATTGGCGCGTCATTATGTGGCGTAATAAATAAATAAATAAATTAAATAAATAAATATCAACGACCCGAAGGAACTACACTACGACGAGCATATCCATCTATTTAAATAAGATTACACAAAGACTTACCTTGCGTTCCGTGGAGACACGGAATGCGAGCGTTCCCTCGATTTTGAAGGCATGACGAAGTTCTAAACGAGTCAAATGAGGTTCAACATAAAAATGTCAACAGTAGGGAGATATGGGAGGGGACAACACTGAACAGCGAAAAAAAACAGTGATCCCGTAAACCCAAAGAACAATACCAACGAAAGCCGAGAGCAGAGAGTTAGTACTTTCTTAGACCTTCAGAAAGCTTCATTTAGCAAAATGAGGAGAATTGGGACCAAAATGGCTACCATGGCTCTTAAACAATCAATCAATACAATGATCGAGAAAGTCCCCATGAACGTCGAATAATTCCCAGCCCTCGTAAATTTCTGATCGACGAAAGAGTAAAAATACCAGTAAAGGTACTTAAGTACAACAAAACACAACGATGAAATCGAGAAAGATCAAAGAAATCAAGATCTAATGGCCTAAGCTGATCATATCGAAATCAGAATCCCAAATTTGCAATTTCACCGCAACGGGTTACGGTATTGTCATTCCTATCGGGACCCACGTAGATCTCGATCGAGGTGCCAACCTGCGCCCTTTAATTTGAACCAGCAAAAACCAAAATTGGAATTCATAACACAACTTGGGCACACTGATTTCTGTATCGAGTGGCTGTCTGGTAGAGGATTGTGCGGTAAAACTTACCAGTGGGTTAATTTTACAGATATAATCTCACACATCAACGGACAGGTGCAAAGCCGGTTAGGGGCCCCAGAGAGGAAATTTTCAAAAATATTGTATATTCACAGAACCAGCTCAAATTTGCGGTTCGGGCACGGAGAACGAGATAATACACATTTAAAAGAAGGACTTTAAAGATTCTTGTAAGACATGAAAGTGCAACATCCCTACAAGCGGCACCTCCACACCACACAGTAGCGATAAATAAACAACAATTACGAAGTCAACACAGAGAATAAATCTTTTCAAAACATATCGAATCATAAATTTTCCAAAATTTTTCAAAATCCTAAACTTTTCTTAACGCGTCTTAATGTCGGGCGATAGGTACGGTTGCGTACCATACACCAATTGGGCGTACATAGGCAAAATAGACAAGTTCGGTGTCCATTGACGTTTTTGGCTCATTTTTGTTTTTTTTTTGTTTTCTCTTGGCATTACCTATCACAACTCGGAAAAGGTGATGCCGTCCACCCAGGGACACGACAGAAAATTAGGCCAGCTCTCTGGCAGGACGTGAGATTCGATGGTTCAGGCGTTGGCCGCGGAGCGCACGGACCTATAAACTAGCCGCCGGAGCCTACACCGAAGATTTACGTGTATAGCAGACTTGAATCACAGATACCGGGGTAGTAGGGTAAATTTTACAGTTACCAGGAATGTTCACAAATCACCAAAACGGGCGTGCTGCGTTCGCCCAAAGAATAATTTTAGAAAATTTAGGCCACCTCCCCAACAAGGCCTTCAGTTCGATGGGTCAGATATTAGCCGCGGGGCACACGAACCTATAAAATAACCACGGATCGATGATACCGAGGACTTGTCCTACACGGGGAGGGGTCGAACCACCGACTGCTGCCACCCAGTCTTTTCTACCAATGTCAGATTTGTGGGGTTGAAACTTTTACCTGGGGTCAGGTAAAATACACCGCCACAATAATGCAAGCGTCGGAAACAAAACCTCGTCAACACCATCCTGAGCCCAAATTCATGACGGGTATCGGCACAACATACCCGAGAATAAACCCCGGTCGGCGCGATTATTCGCATTCATGAACGCTCCGCGGAGTTTATTTGGGGGATATCGCGGGTCTATTGCACTCCGCGGCGCGTTCATGAATGCGAATAATCGCGCCGACCAGGGTTTATTCTCGGACATATTGTGCCGATACCCGTGATGAATTTAAGTCCTGATCAGAATGCTCACTACGTAGAAAAACGGGCACTATTCAACTTAACGGACACCAGTACTCGATTTTTTCTTCAGTCGTCGAAGTTCGCTGAAACTTCGCCTGTGGGGGTTATTTGGGGTCCAGAACACAAATCTGCTGTCCATTTTTCGAGTGGGTGCCCTCGGACCACCCAAATCGCTACTTTGGCAGTCCAGTCAGGATCACCGATTCCGATGAAACATTGTCTATGGTGGTTCTATGGTGTCCTGAACACGATGGTGAAGTCCGTTTTCCAAATGGCGGCCGAATACGGTAGTTAAAGGTGACTACCTACCGACCCTACCTGGTGAGACTCACCTATAGCTACCGTATTCGGCCGCCATTTGGAAAACGGACTTCACCATTGTGTTCAGGACACCAGAGAACCCCCACAGGCAAAGTTTCAGCGAAATTGGTGATCCTGACTAGACCACCCTTGCAGTTGATATGGGTGGTCCGAGACCAGCCACGCGAAAAACACACTACAGATGTGTGTTCTTGACCCCAAATAACCCCCATAGGCGAAGTTTCAGCGAACTTCGACGACTAAAGAAAAAATCGAGTACTGGTGTCCGTTAAGTTGAATAGTGCCAAAAAATAGAGAAAAGCCACATATTTTCACTGAAATCGCGGTAAGAGCTTACTCGTCGCCTTACAGATACGATACCTCTGCGAAGTACAGCTATTGAACAATGAAAAAACACATGTATTAATAAATCTTTAATATTATAATTCAACAAGCATAATATAGATATAAGTGGCATATCTCCCAAAATAGACAGACACAAACGCGCGCGTTGCTTTGTGTGTACGGGGGGATCGGGACGGAGGATGATGTCTGTAAAAAACAGACACAAAACAACGAATACAACAGCACTGGGCTAGACGGTGACGTCGGCGGTGCTGAACACCTTCACCTGGCCGCTTTCTGTACACCTGCACAGGTATGGTGTTCAGCAACGGACCGCGCACCAATAAGGCGTCTCGGAAACTTCTCTACAATGTCCACAAATTTGATGAATCGTAAAACAGATGACGATATGCGTACATAGATGACAAGCAAATAACAATATAGAAATCTCTTCACTATTTTCAACAATACGACGGTAAGCTTTGATAACGTGACAAATCGATTGATGCATCGATTGCGAGCTGCTGACGCGCGTCAATCAATATATCAATCGATATGTCACGCTAATTGGCTAGTACTGCCGTCAATGGCGATAATAGTGATGATTATTACTTAAATTTTCTTAAGAATAACAACGCAAATGTAACGCATCTGTGTTTACGAGACGAGAGACAGCAAAAGTGTACAATGAACGACATTCGCTGACGGTCGAATATTTGTGGCAGGAACTCTGATGAACGGACGTTATGGGTGAAATGGCAGTGACCGAGACACAATCTGTGATATAACTCAACAAACGCACATTATAAATTTGTAGAAGCAAGCAATACAATTACAATGCAATGTTATTATAGTGCTCATCATATCGATCAATCAATAAATACTAGTACACATATAGGCAACGCTTGGCCATATACTTAATCGCCGTCTGGTTACGTACACAATTCAGAAGCTCGATCGTCAAATATCGATTGACGCGCGCGGCAGAACAGCTCGCGCTGCCGCCGCTCGCGTCAATCGATATTTGGCGCGAAAATGCTTTACGCTTCAGTCTCTTTGCATCTATCCACCAAATTCTTATCAGAGTTTTTCAGACACAAAAAAAATCACGCGCGACCGAAGCAAAAACAATATTCAACATTATTCAAACACCAGTTCCAAAATTAACTATATGACCACGAATATACATGTACATAGATTTGTGCAGAGGAAATATACTCGCTAGAAATTCGCCGTATTTAGTTTTGTTGTCAGCAGATAAAGTTGCCATTTTCAGAAAAGGATACACACATGGCTGATTCATCAACGGCCTAAGAACATAAGCCTAAATCTGCTCTCTGTCTCTCTATCTCTGTGAATGCTAGAAAGAAGGAGGAAGAGGAAATAGAAGGAAAAGAACCCATGCGAGTCGACGACGATAACACATGACATATAACGCTCTTTCTTAATATGTACACTAGGGCCCTACGAAAAAAAAATAAGAAAAAAACATTAAACAGTAAAGTTGATCATCGATACAAAACACACACACGCACATGTATAAACAGTAATCAATCATGGTCGGTCATGGTAATACCTTATGTAAAAATCTCATTATTGATCATACATTAAATATATGTGGTAATTTGTCATATTTGATAAATAATAGAACTCTTGATACGACATAAAATGTGAATATGAAACAGAAAAATTATAATCAATACAAAAATAAATTCGATTATCCGACAAAAAATGGATGAGAAGAGCAAAAATGAACAGGTATGTACAATATTAACGACACAGGGATCGCCGCGCTGAACACGAACACCAACTAGAAACCGAACAAACCTCGAAATAATAATGATAATAATAAATTAGTGATAACAATCGTCAAGAACAATCAATCAATCGATTATGTGAAGATGATAAGGCTATATGTCGTGCGAAATCGCCCGCAGGCGATCTCGCACCGGAGTGAGCGTCGCTGGAGTTTAGGAAAAAATGAATTTTTTCATACCACCGAAGCAAGCACCGACGGCCAGTAGACGGATGCTACGTTTAGGATCAATCGCAGATCCGAATGATCACAATCAACTATTGATCGAACGCGCTCCGGCGATAGTGGTCCTTGTGAAGATGGTGAACCACGTGACACCTGAAATCGAGTAAAATTTTGTCGAATAATTCAATTTCATGGTGCGCGTGATGCAGCGGCAAGAGTAACCACTACCACCCGCGCGGTCGAGTGATCGGTCCTCATCCGGGTTAACCATGCCTCCATCCCTACGGGATTGGGTGAACTGGTACTACACTTGTAGGGAAACCGCAAGTCATTGTATAAGCAATTCTCACGCCTCAACGATTCTGAATGGAGGACAAGTGCACGGCACGATCTTACCAAGGTTCAGGCTTATGAACTTCAACCAATTTAGCTTTTTTTACTTTTTTTTTACAGCTCGACTACATCTCTTTATCGAAATAATGCGTACTCAGAGCGCGCTAGATTGTGAAAGAAGTCTAAAAGCAGTCGGAGCAACAAAAAGTAAAAAAGTAAACGCAAAAAAAATTAAAAAAATAAAAAGGTTAGTGCTCGGTGGGAGGGAAAAATCCAAAATTCGAAAAGAAAATAGATTGTTTGTGACCCAACAGGCCATTTTTTGGCATTAAAGCTGGAGTCACAATAAAAATAATGCCGTTCTCCAGAGTGCTTCAGATTTTGTGGTAGAACTAGGGTATAATTAACCCATGGTTTGAGAACTGCTCTCATTGCTAGCTGCTTTCCCCCAGTATTTACTATTATTTTAATACTAAGAGAAGTTATCCCTGGGGCAATAAAAACCCGAAATCGTTCACAATTCATCAAAATAACAATGACGTAGCCCAAGAGTAAACAGCTTTCTGCCCTCGTCGAACGTCATGAGTCTGCGCCATGTCTCTTGGGATTTCTCAAAAACACTCAAGAAGTTGTTTCTCGACCCCCACGTGCTTCATAGAACACGTGCAAACTTCCGCATCAAACGCTCACTAGCAAACACATAGGCTGCTGGTTTTCCCAATAATCAAACAAAAAAGAACAAGAAAAACAAAAAACAATTATAAAGTGTGAAAAAACTCACTATTTCTACTAAACTCAGACTTTTACTGAGCACATCGGACAACGAGTCCTCCAGATAGCTGATGAGAAGGCGTGGTGCGTAGCCGACACGATACAGATCGCAAAACTGCTCCAGCATCGACACCACGGCTTCAGACGGCGAGAACACTTCACCCCAACCTTCATTCGATGCCACCTTAATGGGTAAGAGATAACCTACTGTGTATACTACTGGGTAAAATCGAGGGTAAACCTACTTGTACACTCCAGGTATGAGTGTCGGCTAGAATAATTACATTATCGGGAAGTTGAACTGAATCGCACAAAGAGGACGATGACATCGACGACGACAAAGATGTGGCGGCGGCTCGATGACAAGCCGTGTCTTCGCATCGAACATCGTCGATCATTCTGGAATCGGGAACAATCAATACAATATCTTTAACATATAATTAACATAGTAAATAAATAAATATAGTAAATAATAAATAAATATAGTAATAAATAAAAATCCAGGGCCCAGATTTTTGAACGGATGAGCGGTTTCAGAAACCCGGCGCAGCCAGAACCAGACGCCAGAGTCGATTAGAGATTGCGTTTAACATAAGAGTTTAGGATAAGCAGACAAAGGTGGGCGCCGTTGGGATTATATCTCGGGGTTTATAGGGGGTTTACCAATGATGAATGTGGGCACAGAGGAAACAAACAAGAAGAGGGTAAAGGTAAAGGTAAGGTCACTGATTGTGTTTCTCTACAGTTCAAGATTTATTGTTTTGTTATATTTTTACGTAAATGTTAGCGTTTCACGTCCCAATAAAGTAAATCAAAGGGTCGGCGTTTACCACTCCCCCAGGACGCGCCGCGCCCTCATCTACCATTCAGAATCATAGAGGCATAGTGAACGGGTATATGACCTACACAATTTCTTGCGGGGGCGGAGCACTATACCAAGTCAGTGTTTTCACTTTCCGGACAAAAATGTTACCAATTTACTCGACCGTATAGAAAGGGAAGGCTTGGATAGCCCGGTCGAGGATCGATCCATCGACCATGCGGATTGCAGTAGCGCCCCGTACCACTAAACCAAACAAGCAAAATGAGAAAAAGGTTAAATGCGCTCCCTTCCTAAACGGTAAGCTCAAGGTACAAAGGCGGCTACAATACTAAACCAGCAATACAGCGTTTCAGTGCTTATATAAATTCCTCTGATTTTTTTCATTTTTCTAAAATTCAAGCAACTAATTATTTCTACAAATAACGTCATTATTAACGTGATTGACGGCAGTACAAGCCAATTACCGCGACATATCGATTAGAGTATCGATTAGCGCGCGTCAATCGATGTGCCAATCGATGTATCAATCGATACGTCACGCTGAGAGAGCTTACCGTCGTATTGTTGGAAATATTAAAGGAAATTGCAGCGGAATAATTTTAAAGGAAAACTTCTGGATAAAACTCACTTTGCAAACGCCTCATTGACATGAACCGGATCTCCAACGAGGCCTGACAGCACAAAATGAGACGAATAGTCCGGTGATGGACCGGCCAGTAGTGATCGCCCCAGGCCATCGGCCGGTGTCATTGACGCGAACGGATCACTACCGCCGTTGGTTGATGTTGGACGTTCGCGAACGCCTCGATTGCCGATCACCGATGGCAGTGATTCCAACGAACATGACGACAGTGCATCGTCGTCAACACCTGAAATGCCATACATAGGAGTCGATGCCAAAATAAAAAATAATTTTAAATTATCATGAAATTCTAGTTTTACTACCGCTTTTTTGTGGGTTACTATTAGGTTGTTGCAAAAGTATTTTCCGTTTCGGGGTATGTTGGAATAGACAACTAATTTTCGTGGGGATTTATCAGCTCCAATAGAACTGTATCTATTATAAAGTAGGTTTTTTCTCCTCTTTCAGAATATGTCTTCAAATTTCACCTATCTTCATCGTGGGCATTATTATAGGGGTCCGAATAAACGATTAACAGACGCGACTTTCGAGTGCTTATGCTGTATGAGTTCAAGCTCGGACATTCTGCAGCCGAGGCAGCTCGCAATATTGGCACTGCATTCAGGATGGAATCGACTACCGAACGCACAGTAAGGCTTTGGTTCGGAAAGTTCCCCTCCGGAGATTTTCACATCGAACACAAGACAAAGTCTGGTCGGAGGACGTCGCTTGACGATGGGATTCTGAGAGCAGCCGTAGCTTCAAAGCCGGACACAACTGTCCGGCAGCTAGCGACCGATATGGGTGTCCACTCTGCCACGGTAGCAAGACATCCGGATTCGATCGGCATGGTGAAGAAGAAGCAGAAGTGGATACCCCACGAACTGACCGACGAGCAGCGCCTCAGCCGATTCAACAGCTGCTCCAACCTTCTCGTCCGTCTGGAAAACTATCCGTTCCTGGACCGGTTAATAACTGTAGACGAGAAGTGGGTCCTGTACGATAACAGGAAGAGAGGATATGCCTGGATGGATGAAGATTGCCCACCAATAAACTTTCCAAAGCCGTATCTCCACGCTAAATAGTTATGCTAACTGTTTGGTGGTGTAGCAAGGGCTTGATCCATTACAGCATCCTCTAACCTGGTCAGACAATTACAGCAGAAACGTGCTGTTGTGATTTGGTAGTAATGTTGGAAAAGCTGCGAAAAATATGGCCCGCAGTCGTGAATAGAAAGGGCCCGTCCTACTTCAGGACAACGCTCGGCCTCATTCTTCGAAAGTCACCCGGCAAAAATTAAACGAGTCGGGCATCGAGGTTCTCCCTCATCCTCCGTATTCACCAGACCTCTCCCCAACTGATTATCCCATTCTCCGGGGTTTAGACGCGCACCTGCGGCAGCAGCAATTTGATAATCTTGACCACATCGAATCAGAGCTCCGTCAGTTCTTTAATTCTTGTGATGTCAGTTTCTATCATAGAGGCATATACTCGCTGAAGCATCGTTGCGAAAGGCTTGTAGAATCGAACGGTTTTCATTTCGATGAATAAAGTTGTGCTTGAGCCGAGATATCATAGTTTGAACATAGACGCCCGTTTCGGAAATTACTTTAGCAACAACCTAATATTATGTATACTTGAATATGATGATTCGCAAATGGTCGTATCAGTAGTATAATGGTTAGTGCACAACCCCGGATAGGCTGAGACGCGGGTTCTAATCCCGTCTGAGATGCGAATTTTGCGATGAACCTAGCACTACCATTACAACATCATAATTTCAAATTGTTCTCATCGAAATGACTAGTGTGGTACAACGATAAAAGGCGCTACCGACACCCGCACGGTCGAGCGATCGGTCCCTGTCTGGGCTAACAAGTCTTCCATCCCTTGGTGGTCCCCGGGGCTGTGTAACTGGCCGGAAGGACACCTGGTACCCGTGATTTCGGCCCGAAACACGGCAGCAGGCCGCCAGCCAACAACAATTAATTTTCGTTGAAAAATGGAAGCCGCGCTCGTGCTGAGCTGCTGGTGAACACTAGCAACGGATAAACAATTGTCGCGCCATTGCTAGTCATGGGACGCTAATGTGCTTCGGCATGCATGGAATCAATCGAACCAATTCATTCCTGGTCCCCAGGCTGCACACCCGCGCACTTTCTGACAAGGCACTAAAGGTAAAGGTAAAGGTAAAGGTAAAGGTGCCCGCGTTGATCAGTGCACTAAAGATGCGCCACGCATTTTTGTTCCATTCAGAATCGTAGAGGCATAGTGAATGCGTATTTGGCCTATACAATGGCTTGCGGAAGCCAGCCGCTATACCCGGTTGGTGTCTCCACCTTCTCAGAGAAGTCTGGCACCAATTTACGCGACCCCGGAGGGATGGAAGGGTTGGTCAGCCCGGGCCGGGATCGGTCGCTCGACCGTCCGGGTGACAGCAGCGCCTATTACCACTTTACCACGCGGGCCCGTCAAGACACTAACAAACGAGAAATCGCTTGTTATTCATTTATTGCACGGGCGCGCATGTTACAGTGATAATAGGCGCTACTGACATCCGCGCGGTAGAGTGATCTATCCCATCCCGGCTAACTGAGCCTTCCATCCCTCCGTGATCGAGCAAATTGGTACCAGACTTGTCTTGGGAAGTAAAAACACTGACTTGGTGTAGCGACCGGCCCCTTCAAGTCACTGTATATGCCAAATACGCATTCATCATGCCTCTACGATTCTGACTTGAACACGAATGCCTGGCGCATCTTTGGTGCGCACTGATCAACAACGACACCTTTACCTTTTAGCTAATTTTAAAATTCCAAACATTCGAAATTAAATCGGGTAAATCCTTGGGTAAATCACCAATCTGACCCCATCCGCTGAACCCTTTCAACTTTACAATTCCACCTCTCTACCAACAACCGTTTACACAACGTGACATAACACTGAGAACACTCGATGAGTGATGAGCATCAGTCGCTTGCCCCAGGCGCCTTTTCATCTTTCCGCTTCTACTGCACTTCTGTTGGGTGTTTTTTTTACTTGCTAAAATAATATTCACTTGCAAGGGACCAATGGACAGGGCTGTCCGTTTACGCCGCTTTTGTGCCACTCAGACCGAACATTTTTGAAGTCTAATCGCCCTGAAAATGTAAAGGTAAAGGGTAAAGGCGCCGGCGTTGATCAGTCCCTGAGGAGGCGCCACGCACTCGCCTTACGTTCAGAATTGGAGCGGCATGGTAAATGCGTACTTGGCCTATACAATGATCTGCGGGGGTCAGCCGCTACACCACGTCAGTGTTTTTACCTTCCCAGAAAAGTCTGGTACCAATTCACCCAACCGGGGCGGGATGGAAAGCTTGGTTAACCTGCTCGGCGATCGATCGTCCGACCGTGCGTATCAGTAGCGCCTCTTACCGCTGTACCACTTTAGAAATATACCGAATTTTGCGAATTTTGAAACGGGGGTGGGTCCCTTTAACGGGCAATCCATTCACGCTAGCGATTCATAGTGTTCACATATGCATAGACACGGTCAGCCCCGTATACCCATCCATCATCTCCACAATATGTGGAGGGAAGGCCGCCTGGCGCGGGTTGACGTATACCCGCCGTATACCCAACAGTACGATACGGAAACGATCCCCCAAAATAAATAATCTAATAAACGAATAAAAATACTCTCAGAATAGATTGAACCAGCCAAAGAGAATTATTAAGATCATCGCCCAAGCCAAAGACTCGAAAACGATTCATAACACAATAAAATAGCATAAAAAGGTAAAGGGAATGTAGGCGACGTCAATAGGTCCCCTAAGGATGCGTCATGCTCTTTCCTTCCATTCAGAATCGTGAAGACATGGCGAATGCGCCTTTGGCCTATACAATGACTTGCGGAGCCAGCAGCAATATCCAGTCAAGGTCTTTACCTTCACAAACTAGTCCTATATCAACTTATTCGACCCCGATGGGATGGCAGGTCAGATTAGCACGAGCGAGGACCGATCACTCGAACGTGAGCGTATCGGTAGCGCCCTTAAACACTGTCCCACGTGCGTCATTTTCATTCAGTTTTCGGGATTTTGTGATAAAGACAGATGATCCCGCCGGAAACAATCGAAAAACTTGCACTTTCTGCGAGCCTACGGTATTCAGACGAACGAAGCACCTGTTGTTGTAGGCAAAAAAAGCTAAAATTCCTGCTATTTACGTTCCACCCATCTGTGGCCAAAGTTGTTTGATCTCGTAGATTTTTCTTGGCTAAAAGCTCAAAAGATAACTCGAAATGCGTACTATAAAACTCAAAAAAAATCAAATTCAAAATCACACTTAAATTAACGTACTCAATTTTTTCAAATTCATGTACGATTCCAATAGTCTAGTGGTTAAATTGTAAAGTAGGTAAAGGTGAAGGCAAATTTAAAGGCTCGGTGTTGATCAGTTCCCTAAGAACGCGCCACGCATTCGTGTTCCATTCAGAATCGTAGAGGCATGGTATAATAAAATTTTGTTGGGTCTATACAGTGACCCGCAGGGGCCAGCTATACCGAGGCAGTGTCCTTACCTCCCATACAAGTCCGGTAGCAATTTACCCCATCCCGGAGGGATGGTAGGGTTGCTTGGCCTAGGCGGGGATCGATCGCTTGACCGTGCGGGTATCAGTAACGATTCTTACCACTGTACCAGGCGCTTCCTAACAAATAAATAAATAAATAAATAATAGGCGCTCTGAAAAACCGCTGAATTTCTGTTGTTCCCCCGCTTTTGAGTTTCTCACCTCGCCGCTAGCTTCCGCTCGCTCAGACTAATTTTACACTGGGGGCGCGCCGTGCCGGAAAACCAACGCCAAGAAGCGACCAACTGATGATTTCCGCTCGCTTATCACACCCATTTGTTTCATTCTCCGTTCACTTTTTCGCTTCTCAACGCCGACCAATCGCCGCGTCCGGACATTCACTCACTTACCCATCATGAATCCTAGACGGACACTAAGCGATCAGAAAGCATGTCTGAATCGGACATGCTTTTTCTTCCAGGCAAAAAAAACGAAGAAGAAAAGGAATCTCAGTTCATCGGGTGAATTCTCGACATTCCGCCGAACGCCGTGGGTTCAGCATGTTACGAGGTATAAGAAATTTCAGTTTTGATCGGAAGTGTCTGAAAACACGCGGCAACAAGTGGAAAAACTCGCATCATCGCTTTGACGGACTGGTTAAGCGCATACCCATTTCGATACCATGCAAAGAACAAAGTGGGTTTTGCAGGTGACGGCGGTTCTTGGTGATCGGCGCGGGGATAGCGCGCTTTTCAGTCGTAAAAACCCCGTAACGACATTCTTCGCATGTGTCGGTCGTCTTTCACCCAGGCAGGATACCCTGTCGCTACCCAACCAGGTCACACTCACGCTTTCCGGTTAAAAAAGAAAGTGAAGATAGTGAAAGGAAAGTTAAACGAATATAGAAGCGGTCGCCATTGAACGCTCCCATAGGACGCGCCACCCATTCGTCTTTTATTCGGAATCGCGGAGGCATCGTGAACGCGTGTTTTCCCTGTACAATGACCTGCGGCGGCCATTCGCTATACCAAGTCAATGCCTTTACTTTCCCAGACAACTATGGTAACAATTTACCCGATACCAGAGATACGGAACACTTAACCTAACCTGGGGAGGATCAAGGGGGTGTCAATATCGCGCCCTGGGGCGTAGGATATCGATAATTCTGAAAAATCTCAAATTTTCCACGACCAAACAGAACATTGCGTATTTCCCATTCAAAGCGTGCTAGATGCAATGATAAGAGGCGCTACTGAAGACAGCAAGGCCGAGAGATCTATCCTCGCCCAGGACAATCAAGCCTTCCATCCTTCCGTGCTAGGATAAATTGATACCAGACTTGCCGGATAAGGTGAGGACACTGACTCGATACAGCGGTTGTCCCCGCAAGTCATTGTATAGGCCAAGTACGCGTTCACCAAGCCTCCACGATTCTGAATAGAAGATGAAAGCATGGCGCGTCCTTAGGGGACCGATCAACGCTCTCCACTTCATCATAACCTTTGTATAGATTTGGCCTCCAGGCAGCTCAAGTTCCTCAACCCAAAGCTGCTTGAATCGCGCAATCCAATTTGAAATCTGCACTTTCCGGATACGGTACTAAACGCCGACATCTTTACCTTCACATTCACCCCTATTTTTAGCCAAAATATATCGCTATTTCAAGCGGATACATGGCGGGAGGAAGGGGGGGGGGGCGATCAAGTCCACCGCTCGGGTCTTCGGCGAAGTTCCCGGGGCCGATGCCGGAAGTGAATACGACCAAGAATCCGATCGCCGACGACGACCTTTGCGCCCTTCCGTACGGCGGTGAAAATCGCGACTGTAAAGTTGTAGAAGATAAGCACACAACGACACAACCATGGCGACGAAAACCACGCTTATCATGCGAATCATTACAACGACGTGAGGAGCGCGCGCGAGTCGACACGTTCAAAAGTTCAACTTCTTCGTGTCGCACGTTATACTTCAACACATAAAAAGCTAAAAAGCCTAGCTAAAAATTGTTTGAAAACTATTTGAGCGCGTGTGGTGCAGTAGTAAGAAGCGCTACTGACGCCGCACTGTCGAACGATCGATCCTCGTCCGGGTTAACCGTGTCCGCCATCCCTATCGAGATAGGGTAAATTGGTACCAGACTTGTCTGGGACGGTAAAAACACTGACAAGGTAGAGCAGCTGGCCCCCGCAAGTCATTGTATGGGCCTAATCCGCGTTCACCACGCCTCTGATATTCTGTAGAGCAGCTGGCCCCCGCAAGTCATTGTATGGGCCTAATCCGCGTTCACCACGCCTCTGATATTCTGAAAGGGAATTGGATGCATGGCGTAGCATCCTTAGAGACCTGATCAACGCCGAGCACTTTTACTTCTACCTTTGAAAATTATTCAGGTAAGTTTTGTACACACAAAAAAAATGGCTATCTATGGTTGGAATTCTTCCCTTTTCCACTCAGGTTTTATTGATCTTATCGAGTTTCTATTCGGTTTAGAGGCTGGCTCTCCGTAATGCACTTATGAGATGTAAAAAATCGACAAACAAATAAAAATAAATAACAAAAAATAATAAATCAGAAGGATATCTTACCTTTACTCGGACTAAACGTCTCGTCCAGCGGGCATTCCGACGGTGGACTGGCCAACGATTCCGGTGTCGTTGCTGCGCAAGGCGAAAACGACTGAGCAATTGGCAGTTGGGAGCAGCGTTCATCGTCTGAAGCATTTTATTTATTTATCTATTTATTTACTTATTTATTAACCTGGTAATCAATTAAATTACTCAGAAAGTAAAACCCAGCCACATCAGAGATACTCAAAATGCGAAACACTTTGAAAACCACCTTAAAAACGGCAGAAATACGTTTATTTATTTATTTATTCAATTATTTATATGCATTAAAAATCAAAAGAAACAGATTCATAGAAAATCGATCTAGCTCTGAAAATCTGGGCAATATTTTGGGTTTTTTTTTTGTAAAAGATAAAGGTACCAGATCGGCGATGAACAGTTCCCTAAGAATACGCCATGCATTCGTCTTCTATTCAGTTTCGTAAGGGCATGGTGAATACGTATTTGGCCTATAACATGTCCTACGAGGGTCAACTGCTGCTCTCTCAAACTCCAGATAAATTGAGCCAGTTGAGAACTTTATGAATATGTAGACAACATTACCCAGACCAATGACGCCATTTTTCAAAGCCTTAAAAATCTTGCTATGACTCATACGAAGGTCAAAGCAGCCTGAAATACCAAGACAGCACTTCTAAAAGATCCGCCCTCAGAATTTCGCTCTTTAATTTTTCTCCCTCAACTTTTTAATCCGAGCTATGACAATCCCTGGCTGATAGTACATTTCCTACATGATTTTTCGAAAAAGCGAATCCTTTAAACCCTTCAAATATCCTCCCGTAAGGATAGTCCTCCACGAGAAATACTTTCTCTCCTCCCTTAAGCCTGTCATCCAACCCGCCCCCACCCTCTTCTCAAATGTAATTACATCTCTCAGTGATTTATCTAACATCGTTACAGCATCAGAGCATCATCACCTACGTAGGATGTCGTCATCGACGATTTATACACATTTTTCCCGGACAGCCGACAGCGCAGCATTTCAGTGGACGTCATACATTACGAAAAACGAAAATGATATTCTCCAATGTCGGCACACACGCACGCACATCTGCATAGCTACGAGTCGATTATCAGACATTTACAACGAATATCTGCAAAAGGAGGGCACGCGTGGTACAGTGGTAAGAGGCGCTACTGCAACCCACGCGGACGAGCGATCGATCCCCGTCCGGGTTGATCAGGCCTTCCAACAATCCGGAATCGATCCTCTCCCGGGCTAACGAAGCCTGCCATCTATATCGGGATAGGGCAAATTGACACCAGACTTGTCTGGGACGGGCTTGCCACCGTCTGTCATTGAATGAGGCAAATACGCATTCGCCATGCCTCTACGATTCCGAACGGAAGATGAACGCATGGCGCGTCTTTAGGAGACTGATCAATGCCGACACCTTTACCTTTATTTTTCGTTCTCGAAAATTTTTTTTGTGCAATCCATATTAGCCCCTCACTAATCAGCTAGCAGGGACGATCTCCGACCCACTTTCTAGCCCTACTACCACCACCCGTATCATCATCACTATCACCCACTATCACAGCCGATGCAGATCCCCTCAATCTTGTCACGCAGCTCAGCGGCGGCGGCGGTAAACATGCCGACAACTGGCTACGAATCGGATTATACACAAAACACATCCGTGCACGGTGTTCGATCGTCACCTCCCCATCCCGTCGAGACTCGAGTTCACATCAAACACCGACACCTTTGACGGGTATTGAACCTTTGATTTTTCAACTCAGTATCAAAGGTGACGGACCTCTGATACTGAGTTAAAAAATCAATGGTAAAGGTAAAGGTAAATAAATGGGCGTTGATCAGTCCACTGAAAATGCGCCAGGCATTCGTGTTCCATTAAGAATCGTAGAGGCATAATAAATGCGTATCTGGCCTACACAATGACTAGAGGGGGTCAGCCGCTCACCAACGCGTCCACGATTCTAAATGGAGAACAGATGCGTGGCGCGTTCTGAGAGCACTGATCAACACCGATCACTTCACTTTTACCACCTCTTACCTCTTCACAAGGATGACCATAGTTGCTACAGATACCATACCCACTGATTTTAACCCAAGTGAATCCCTTGGAAGTCATGGAAAACACCGTATAGAGGGAAGGGTGGGAATATGGAAAACCCCGTGTCTGACTTCGCATTGAAAATCACTGATAAATGCGTAGTTCGTCGAACAAATGTCAACGAAATCACCAGAGTCGGCCGGCCGCCGGCTGCCTGCCGACTACCAAAACACCATTAACGGAGCCGCCGCCGCCAACGGAACAACTACACATTCACAATGCAAATAATTCGGGAAATTGTAAATATTAGGAGGATAGAAAAATAGTTTAACCGGCCCGTATAGCTATTGATCCCAGAACGAACCACTGGAACTGAAAAATCTCCAATCTTGGTTCAACTATTATTTTAACCATATTCCCCTAATATTAAAAAATCATAACCAAAAAAATTTAAGTCGGATTTTTGCACATTTTCAAATAGGTAGATCGCTACGCTAGCGCGTGGTACAGGGGTGAAAGGCGCCGCTGCAATCCGCACGGTCAAGCGATCGATCTCTGCCCGGGCTAACAAAGCCTTCCATCCCTCTGGGGTCTGGTAATTTAGTACGAGACTTGTCTGGGAAGGAAAGGCACCGACTTGGTATAGAGCGGAATCCATTGCATACGTCAAATACGCATTCACAATGCCTCTACGAATCTAAATTAAAGACAAATGCATGGCGCGACCTCAGGATACTGACCAACGCTGACCCCACCTCACCTTTAGGTAAACCGCTAGTCCATACCTTTACTCGAAAGTAAAAAATAGCAATCACAACTGTCCAATTACCCAACGGAAGTCTGATTTCTAGCACGAAATCAAATCAGAGCGCACAAGAAAAACCAGAACTTCCGCTGTATCCGTTGCATTCTTGATTCGGGGACGTGAAAAAAGGTATCCAAGGAGAAAAAACGGGTGAGCGAATTTAAATTAAAGTTTTGAGGTGAAAATTAAAGGAGCACAAAATGAGCTCCTCTCACGGAACGGAAACACATTCAGAAGCTTCTAAAAATTTTACACTTGTAGTCATTCCATGTTTCGAAAGGTTAGCAAAAAGCCGCCGATTCAACTATACCGCCAGACATACAAGAATAAAAGGATCTGAATCTGAGAAAAATAAACATAAACCAAGGTATAGAGCGGGTACTAATAACGGAGAATAAGACCCAAAAGAACACCTTCACTACCTCTAATCAATCAATATCAATCAATTAATGGAAAAACCAACCTTTCTGATGTATGGCAGAGCAACGAATGAAATAGGACAGCACTTGCAAGATGGACGTTATGAGATCGCTGTCGAGGCCGCTCACAACCGTCTGAAATATAAAAGCATCATGAAATTCTACTAGTCTCTACGATTCCGAATGGAAAACGGAGCCATGGCGCGTCCTAACATAGGCCATATAGAAGAAAATGAAACGGAAGAGGAAAAATAAACTTTTTTACCTTCGCCATTCTGTGCACACTGCCGACGCTGCCACTGATCTCCAGGTACTGCGCAATCTGGGCATTGTAGGGCATGTAGGGGGCCTCGTCGTTGAAGATCTGTGGAGAAAAAATGAAAATAAATAAGCAGTTGAATAAAAAATAAAATGAAATAATTTTTGGAGACGTACCGAACCGACGAGGGGATTCTTCTCGTGAAGATGCGTCGGTGCATGTAACGGCGGAGAAACGCTAGCCACCCACGACATATGGTGCATGAGCACGGTTGAAATCACATTCGACAAAAAGCTGAAAATGGGGCATTTTAAAAAAATTTTTAAACTATAAAAAGAGTTTTTTATAGTTTTTTTTTGAGAAAAAAATGTGGTCACGTACAATTTCGTGTGTTTCGTGTCCAGTTTCTCCACAAGACGTGTCAATTGGCGACAAAAATCCGCCACAACGACATTTTCGTTGTGATCGCGCTCCAACAAACTCAACCAAACCGGATGACGCAATCGAGGAGCGTTGTGCAGCTGACAAATCGACGAACAGAAGTCTTGCCATGCCTGAATTTCGTCCGTAGTTATTGTAAACAAATAGTATCATTTATTTATATTTATTTACTACTCTCATAACAAACTCTTTATGAAAAAAAACTAAACTATAGGGCAACTTTAGGGACATTTCCCTTTCACTCTTTTTGCTCTCACCAGACACTTCAACATTGTAAATAAAATCAAAGAATTTCAAAAAACGTAAAATAATGAAAAACTGAAGTCCTCAATGTACGCAGATTATGAATAACTTCCTCCACCCAGCAGCCTTGAAAGGGTAAAATAAAACATAAATATAGAGAAAAACCAAGAAATAGGAAAGATGATAGTAAGAATTAAGGTGGGTATCCTATTTCACCTCTAATTCCAGCTGTAATTCTATCACATTGAAAATTGGAAACTTTTGAAATCCATGCCGACGTTTAAAGATGGGAGGGCTTGGAAATCGTTAAATTGGAAACTCCATTTAACAACCCCCTTAATTAAAGTTAACTTGGAAAACGTTCAGTTTTCAGTTTGCAAAACCTCCTGTTCAAAGTGAAGGCAGCTTAGTTTTTGGTGATTTTGAGCGAAAAATGGAAATGTTTCTTTTTCAGAATTTCTCCGGTTTTTTGACTGGGACTGTTATACCGTTTTCAACACAAGATTTACCACACCTGTGTTTCATCACTAGATTTTCAGAACAAAAATGTTGTAGTGATGATGCTAGGATTATCGCAAAAATCACAGCACTAGCAGGACTCGAACCGGAGTCTCGGGCCTATACGGGGCGCGTGTGCTAGACCACTACACCACCGGGTTCCGAAGAACGTGGATTTTTAACTGCTTTACCAATCTTTCGATTAAGTTTTTTCCGTTTTTTTCGTGGTTCCACGTTACTTTGTGTCGATGTTCTGTGGTGGCGCTTACTATCTTGAGTTAGCACGCCTATGAGCCGCGTAAATAAATAAATAGATAAATAAATAAATACAAATAAAATGAGTAGTTTATTGATTCAGTATGTTCATGGTCATCTGTTCTACTAACAATTTCCAATTTTTAGCGGGCCCTTGTGCGTAGTGAAATAAATAAATAAACAAATTAATAAATAAACATCTTCCACAGTCCAAGTCCCTTCATTCCCACCACCCCCTAGCCGAATGACCTCCACCACAGTGATATAACCGTATAAAACCGCCGGCCGTTGGCCACACGGCTTCCTCTCCCACCACCGCCCACCCCCCTTTCCCGTCGCCTTCTTCTTTACTACAGCAAACAAATTGCGCGTACACATACCAACGACACTCGACCGACAACCTTAGTGTCATGCTGTGACTCCCATGCGAGTTGGCGCTGTGCCAGTTCGACCTAGTCACATGGGGGTGGCCGTCGGAACGTCGATGTCATCGCCCGTCTAATTCGATTATAACCACTCGTCTAGAACCCCAGCTGAGCACGCCGGCGATTTGAATGCTGCGGCCTCGATTTCCTCGAGGTCTCTGCTGGCGGCTTCCCCAGCGCATCTATTTTTAGTGAGCACGAAATATGAACAGTAATATCTTCAGAAAGCAAATAATAAGGTAAAGATTAAAGGACCGGCGATGATCAGTTCCCTGAGGGCGTGTCGTCGCATTCGTGGCCCATTCAAATCGTAGAGGCATGGTGAATGCGTATTTGGCCCATACAATGACTTTCGTAGGCCAGCCGCTATACCAAGCCAGTGTCTTTACCTTCTGAGACGAGTCTGGTAGCAATTTACCCCAATCCGGAGAGATGGAGGACTTGGTTAGCCATAGCATGGATCGATCACTCGACCGTGCCGATGTCTTTAGCGCCTCTTGCCACTGTCCCACCCCCCCCCAAACAAAAAGAGTTGAAAATAAAATCCCAATCGGCCAGTGGAAAATGTACCTCAATTTTTGAACATGGGTAAAACTGTATTCTACCATTGTCTATTAAAATCTTTTAATTTTCTGGCTGAAGGGGTCCAGAACCGTAAGCAAGTTGAGAAAACCACCGTAATTCCCTAAAAGTAAAGTGGTCGCGCCAAGCTCTCAACTTCCGCTCAGAATCGTAGAGGTATGGTGAAATCATATACAGCCTTTAGGCCCTTGTTATACCAACGCTCACCCCCCAGCGTAACTCGTCCATTCAGTATCAGACACCGTGGGGCCAGACACGTTTGTACGAGTTATCACGTTGACGCTGGCGTGGTGACGCTCACGGGCTGTTATGCAGACGCTCGCGAACCTTTCACGCTCTCGTCGCTGCGCATTGCACTGCGATTGACCCTTTCGCTGGGGGTCGGTCGATCACCTCGCGCAATGCTCTGTATGCTTCGGGCGCGTGCGTGCGTGCGTCGCGTGCTCAGCGACTGAGGTTGACGGCTGGGCGCTCACCGCTCGCTAGCAGCTGACGCTCACCACGAGCGAAGGTACAACAAGGGTCTTAGGGTGATCGAGCCTAATCTGGTTCCGATTTACCCGAACTCGAAGGGATGGAAAACTTGGTTAGGCCGGGCCAGGATCGATCGCTCGACCGTACGGGTTGCAGTAGCGCCTCATACCACTGCACTGCGCGGAAAACAAAAAGACCAAAACTGACGCCTCAAATATTTTGGGGTTGTTCGGCTCATTTAATTCATTTCATTCCCTAGCACCATGAAATTGGTAGCAGACGCTTGTACAACGCCCAGAACACATCGGCAGAACGGCTCTCGTGACGAACATCAAGAATAAGTGGCGTTCATAATTCATTCGGAATGTCAAGAATTAACCACCGCCAGAATATCGGCATCAGTATCCAGCCATCGTGGTTTCTAATATAAAGGCCTGCTCTAACACACTGATCACCCCACAAAAAAAGTAGGAATCATCTAAAGAAAACATTGATCAGTCCCACAAGGACGTGCCCTGCATTAGTGTTCAATTCAGAATCGTGAAGTCGTGAATCTTGATGAATGCCTATTTGGCCTATACAATGACCAGCGGGGAGCAGCCACTATACCAATTCGGTGCCTTTACCTTCCCCGACAAATCTGGCACCAATTTACCAGGCCCCAGAGGGATGGAAGGCTTAGCTCCCGACCGAGATCGATCGCTCGACCATGGGGGTGTCGGTAGCCGCTTTTACCACTGTTCCACGCATTTCAGGTAGACCACTGGCGAATTCGGGTCCTGGTTCTTCAAGAGAATGCATCCTCTAGGTAATTCCAGTCACTATGGAATCGCATATTTATCCATTTTTCCTGGCATTTCAAGCAGCCAGACACTCGGCCGAATGGTAAGTGGTGGTGACGAATCTCATATGAACGCCTCTAGCGGGTATCACGTCACTTCTCGTCATACCCCTCGTCATTCAGCTGCGTCTACCCACCCACCAGCTGCTGCTCTGGTAAGAAGCACTTCTGCTATCCACACGGTCGAGCGATCGATCCTTGCCAGGGCCGACCAAACCTATCCCTCCAGGGTCGGAAGTAAACTGGTACCAGACTCGTCTGTGAAAGTGAAGACAATGACTAGGTCTATTTGCTGGCCAACGCAAGTCATAGTACAGGCCAAATACGCATTCACCATGCTTTTACGATTTTGATTGAAAAGCAGATGCGTGGCGCATCCTTGGAGAACAGCTCGCAGGTGCACGTGGGGGCGGCATAGGCCATTATTTCTCGGACATAAAACGATAGAGCGTGGGCGTATGTGGCAATAGCGAACGTCATAGCCGTCGGCGTCCATGCGACCGTCATATAAGCGTACGATCGTCATACAACCTCCATTATACGGGAGAAAGAATTTTTTCTAAAAAATGATATTCGATGACGTCATCGAGAACCGATCAGAATATCATCAAAGTTCCGCGGCACTGCATACAAAATGAGACCTAAGTCACAAAGCACAGGGCAGAACAGGATGCCTTCTCTAGGTGAACGAACGATCAAAAATAAATAAAAAAAATAAAACGTTCAAGAGCAAAGCAGGCGAAGAAAGGCGCAGAATGTGGCTCGTGGCAATTTGTCAGACAAGAAAAGGCTTCACAAAAAGCTCAAATGCTGGAAAAAAATAGGGAAAAAACGAAATAAACTCAAATGAAACGGTATCATCATGTATGACTCCCGAAATCTCAAACAAGCTGGATCAGAGAAAAAAAATGAAATAAAAATTAAACATTAGTGGTTGATGTGGAAAGTCTATGCAAACCTCTCCTATTCAGAAAATTCGGTAAAATCATATTTTCAAACACTATTTTAAGAGACAATCAAATTATAAGAAGAAACCAATATATTTAACTAACCCTATTCACATTGATGAAAAACGTAGTCGAATTCGCCGCCGCGCTTGTGATTCGCATCTCCAGCCGTGACATCTCAGCTTCCACCAATGGAATGTGCTAAAGTGTTCGATTACCTCTCATCTTTCAAAAAAAAAGAAAAAAAGAAAAAAATACTGTACTTGGAAGAGGAAGTTCTTCTCAGCGGCATTCAACATTATTCCCAGCCCGACTTGTCGTCCATGTTCATCGTCAGTCTGCGAACCACACGAGCTCAACCGCGAACGTGACTTCCACCTCGTCGACGGCGCTGAAAACGTGTCCGTTCATGTTTATAATAATATTGCAGTAATTTATCTACATATTTTTTTCTTCAAATTTTCCACCTCCTTTCAGGCGTACCACAAACCCCTTATGAGTGTGTTTTCACTCGCATAGATGAAATATCACTGGTATCCGTATTAACGTCGTCATGAATACATGTGGAAACCAGCAACCCACTAAATATGCCTCTACGGTTCTGATTTCGAAACTAGTGCACGGCGTACTCCACTACAACTGATTATCATGCATTATTTTGTTGGTGCAATTTCACGAATTTCAAGATGCTGGGGAGTGAAATGAATTAGATGAGCCGAGTAACCCAGGGATGTTTGAAGGATCTGTTTCGGTCTTTTTGCTTTCCGCGTGGCGCAGCGGTAAAAGGCGCTACTGACACCCGCATGGTAGAGCGATCAATCATTGTCCGGGCAAACCAAGCTTTCCATCTTTCGCGGTCGGAGGAATTGGTACCAGTCTTGTCAGGGAGGACAAAGACACGAACCCAGTGTAGCGGCTGACCCCCGAAAGTCATTGTATAGGCCAAATATCGAACGCCAATGCATCTACGATTCTGAATGAAAGACGAACGCATGGCGCGCCCTTAGGGCTCGTTTGGACGCCACGCGGCGAAAATGCAAAATTGAAGCGCAATCAATAATTAACGTCCTCGATCGAATTTGCTCCTTTGCATTAGTGGCGCAGTCCGGTGGCGCCGGCAAACTTACTGGTCGTTCGGGTTTTTTAGAAGGCTGTTATTCCTTATCAAAGGACATTTTGACGAAATTCACTTTTTTCGTTTAATTTCTTCCCATGTGATTATACGCCTAATTGTTTTTCTGCTTAGACGCGGCGCCACCGAACTGCGCCACTGACGCAGAGGAGCAAATTCGATCAATGACGTTAATTATTGACTGCTAATTATGCGCTTCGATTTTGCCTTTTCGTCGCGCGGCGTTTAACGTGCCCTTAGGGGACTGATCCCTCGCCGGTACTTTTGCCTTTACCTTTTCAACGGCCTTTTCGATGGTAAGCGCCCAGAACAGTAGTAGAAAAAAGACCTAAAATTCAAGAGCGCGGATATTAATCAGTGGAACACCTCCACTCAACATCCCTCCGATTCCCTCAGAATTGGCATCAATTGTGAGAGTCATCACTATCATTTTTGATTTTATTTTGTTTTGCGCTTTTCACGTGACCTGAACGCCGACGTTTATGAACATTTTCGATGGGCAAACACACACACACCATCCAAATGGCATTCGCGTCGCCCCCGAGCATGTATGATCACGGTCATTGGTGCCTGGTGTTCGAGAATCGGAACAGAGACCGATGGCAACAAAACCGAACGCGCTGTGTGACAGGGCGCCGCTCCACAAAAACTTTTCTATTTATTGACCATATTCACTGTAAAACTGACTATTCTTATCGTCGCTGTCAACGTGTTATCGGTCTCGCTTTAACGACGCCCCTAACTCTCCGAAAGGAAAAGAGTCAGGAAAGAAAAACGTACACAGAAAGCACCGGACGCAAATACTTCACATTCCAGACGAACTTTTGAATTCTCTGCCTTCATATTTGGGGGGGGGGGTAAAAGGTAAAGGTAAAGGTAAATGTGTCGGCGTTGATCAGTGACCTGCGGGGGCCAGCCGCTATACCAGGTCAGTGTCTTTCAGTTCCCAGACAAGTCTAGTACCAATTTACCCAACCCCGGAGGGATGGAAGGCTTCGTTAGCCGAGCCGGGACCAATTGCTCGAGCGCGCGAGTGTCAGCAGCGCCTCTTACCGCTGCACCACGCGGGCCCTTCCTCATATTTAATTCGAGGAAATCGCCAAAAGTGCCGTTTTTATGCCGAGAAATCCACCAGGACAACTCGGCCGGAGCCCAGGCATTTCTCTAAACGCGATGACGCGATGTTTGCATGACGTCTACCCAGCACTGACGTCCGAAACGGCTACGTAACCGTCGAAAAACGGCTTAGAGATTCACGTCACTTTAACAGCTGGGGCTTGGCTACCGGAAAAACCAACTCTCTATGCCGAAGCCAGTGAAGAGAAAGCAGCATGAAACCAACAGAGGACGTTCTTAGTCGTGCACTCAATTAAATTTTCGCAACGCTTGCCATTAGGGAGCGGCCTTTGCAACAGAACAACGATGTCGATGTATTCTATTTCCATACAACAGAAAGAGATCTAAGAAATTGTAGAAATATCCTTAAAAATGGAATGTACGATTGAAATGATGAAAGCTGAGCTTAATTTTCTTGATGAGTAAGAGAATGAATCAAAATAACGGTGAAAAATAATTCAATATAACGAAATAATCATAGAATAACGAAATGAAAGCACTTTTTAGGAGTACGTTCAACCCTGCCTCGTGCAGCAGTAACAGGCGCTCTTTCCACTCGCAGGATCACGCGATCTATCCTTGCCCGGGCTAACCAAGCCTTCCATCTCTTCGGGGTCGGGTAAATTGGTGCCGAACTCGTCTGGGAAGGTGATGACACTGACTGGGTATTGCGGCTGGCCGCGCAAGTCATTGTTTAGGCCAAATACACAATTCATCAAGCCTTAGCGATTCTGAATGGAAGACGAAAGCGTGGCGCGTCCTTGGGGGACTGATCAACGCCGGTCGCTTTACTTTTACGCTTGCAATGTTGAACGTAAGTGAAAGTGATCGGCGTTGATCAGTCTCCTGAGGACGTGCCGCGCATTCGGGTTCCATTCAGAATCGCTAAGGCTTCGTGAATGTGTATTTGGCATAAACAATGACTTGTGGGGCCAGTCACTGTACCAAGTCAGTGTCTTTACCTTCCCAAATAGGACTGGTACCAATTTACCCTACCCCGAAGGAAGTGAAGGCTTGGTTAGCCCGGGCGAGGATTGATCGTTCAAACGTGCAAGTTCTGGTAGCCCTCTTAGCAGTGCACTGCGCGCCAAGATCTTGGCTCTTTCTCAACATTTCGTGATCTAATTCAACCAAGAAGTCCTAATACCCAAATTACTTGGTATACCGAACTGTTGGTACCATTTCACCACCACTTATCTGTTGATATTTATCAACGATCAGTCTCCGGGAAAGGCGCCATGATGTTTCTGACCGTCGGCGGCGCTTATCAGAGCTGGCTGCATTAACGGGCATTGTGGACTCGAAGGCACCACAGGTCGCACTCAATCAAAACAACGACGCGCACATGTGATACGACCTCGACGTCGTCGAAATGTTTCTGCCATCGGCGCCGAGTGGCACATAAACTTTTCGGCGGAATGTCAAGAGCAAAGAGAACCTTTTTACCCCACCATCTAACCAATGATACCCAAAAATTTGTAGAATCTGATCTCGAACCGACACACTTCTAGTCAAAACGGTCACCCTACGATTGCAAACCTGCAGCACCCCATAAAAAGAGAAAAACAATAAAAGATCGGTGCGTTCTCAGCGATTTCTCCACGATTTTTCATTTACTGAACAGAAACTCAAAACCTTTCGGTTTAATACCACATCCTACACATAATTTCTCCTTTTTCTGTGGATTCCACAGTCAAATACAACAATTCTTGTAGCATTAAAAAGCTTTTGTGGACATACTGCTCCACTTCACCGGTTATAACCTCCACAGTAACTATTGGACCCGGATTCATGAACGGACGAGCGGTCTCCGAAACCGCGGCGCAGCCAGAACCAGACGTCAGAGTCAATGAGAGATTGCGTTTGCGTTCTTAGGATAAGTAGACAAAGGTGGGCGCCGTTCGAGCTATATCTTGGGGTTTATCGGGGGTTTACCAATGATGAATCTGGGCCTTGGATTCACAACTTTACCTCCAAAAAGAGCGACACAGAAAAATTTCCGACAAAAAAAAATCTTCCCATGATGTGCTCTGCTATAATGTAGATAAACCCGAGTACTCACTAAGTGATCAGAAAACCGTACCAGAAAGCACCGGGAGCTTACCAGATAACCTAGACCATAAGCAATAGCTTAGGTATGCAATAAATCATAGTGAAAATAGAAAGAAATCGCAATAAAATAACAAAATAAAGCAGTGAAATAGAACCTACACTGCTCGCACAGACTCGTCTTATGAGACATTTGCAGTCGTCGATCGCGGGATAACCGGGAAGCGGTTGGCGGCGAGAACGGGCGAGCTTCTTCGGAATCGTCGTCAAGTTGCAAACTGGCATTTCGCACCTATACGCGTATTTTTGAAAATAATAATAAAAAAGAAAAGCAACAATTTGCTGATTACGGTACGTACCCGCTTAAACGCTTCCGGTGGCACGGTGGATGACACACATCCTGGTTTGCTATGACTAACACCGTTCATACTGTCCATCGAACGGACGGTGATGTACTGTGACTGCGATTCGGAATCGGATGATTCAAGCGATTCAGCATTGACTCGCATATCTCTGAATCATTAAAGAACTCAATTCATCCACAAATTAACAATATACATCCTGGAGAGTAACCGTAACAATGGTTCAAAAAAATCCAAAACTATGAAATAGAATCGCGTCAAACAAAGAAAAAAAGCTAACCTTGAACTTATTCTCGGAATATTGAACACACGACTGATCAGCAAGCGTTGGTCTTCCCTGAACGAATAGAATCGAACAAAGCAGAAGGAGCAACGCCCAAAACAAAAAAAAAAGGAAACCAGTACTCACGAAATTGTATGAATTTTGAACGAGTCGCTGCCCATCGCTGTTGGCATAGCACCAAAAAGCATTTGCGATATTGTAGATATGTCTCTACGACGTTTGAGAAGCTAAAACAGACATTATTGAGCCTAACATAGAAAGTGCATTCACAAATTTACAATTTCAATAAAAACACAGTTAGCCAATCAAGAGTCGTTAGAATACCCCTCTGAAAGAAACCCCAAAAGCCTCTACGCCTGTGAAATCTGTTCACTACTAATCATATCTCCTACATCAGAGCCCAGATTCATGAACGGAAGAGCGGTCTGCGATACCGCGGCGCAGCGAGAACCAGACGGCAGAGTCGATGAGAGATTACATTTCACATAGGAAGTTGAGGATAAGCAGACAAAGGTGGGCGCCGTTTGGGCTATATCTCGGGGTTTATCGGGGGGTTACCAATGATGAATTTGGGCCCAGAAGAAAAAACGATAGCAATGACCTTTGAAGATTCTACAGCCGTCACTTCCACTTTGATCCAAGGTTATAATTTCACCATACCCAGCTTGACACCTGAACGTCAATCCGTCACCCTAAATCAAAATCCAAAAACTTCTCCCCAGTCGTCCTTTGAATTCTGTATCAGGTAAAACTGTCTCAATTCTGTTTACATTTCTATTCTAGTGGTCATACCGCCAGTGAACCCCGACAGAAACGACTATATACCCGAAAAATCTGAAGAGGATGGCACGCAGCGACTAAAAAACAAGAAATCGCAACATCGTGCAAAGCACTGTTCTATGAAGTTTACCCAGACGTCTATAAGAACATTTAGACCGACGCTGGGTAAACAATACGCCATCGAAGAAGAGGTCAGCAACACGAAACACTTCAGACTGCAGAATTTGAACTTTCTCATCGAAAAAAAAATCAAACTCTCAACAAAAGAAACTTTTAAAAACAAGGAGATATAGAAACCAAAATGGCTAACCTGAAACTTCTTGCATGCAGAGAGTTGGGCACTGGAGGGTAAAATCCTGGTGCCGATGGGAACTATAGATGCTGTATCGAATAGCACACGCTGTTCAGCTTCGATTAAAACCATTCGAAGCATCTCAGGACGCAGCTCGCGTTCACTGCTTGTGCTGAAACGAAAACATTTCACCGACAGAAACATTGTCGCCAAGCATTTCACTTGTTCATGGGAAAATTGAATGAAAATTTGCAAAATCAACACCAAAAAAGCAAATAAAACCAACCAGAACGAATCAAACACGGGACTTTTCGTCGTGATTGAAACCGAAGAACTTCGAGGGGTAGGCGGTAACGCAGCCGTTGTTTTCGGTTGATGATTACTCCGTTCTCCGGGCGGCTGCGGCTGCACAAACGTGCTCGAATCCGTTTTGCGACGTTTCGTAGCGGGGAAAATCGTTTTGATGAACGACATTTTTCCAAAAAATGATGAACTGAAAACAATTCGAATCACGACAAGGGCTTCTACCGTAAGACTGGTCATGCTTCGAACAAAGAAGGCCAGCTAAACCAAATAAAAGTCGGTAGATCCACTGTAGGCTATAATGAATTACAAAGAAAACCGTCTAGTTAGCGTCGACAGAAGATATGCTTCTGCTATCTAGCAACGGCAGGCACGACTGCCGCTTCATTACTGCTCTTCGGCGAAAAGATAAGAGCGTGAAGGTAGAAAGTGTGAAATTAAAAAATAAACTATAAAAACATAAAAAGCTTATATACAAAAAGGTAGCACTCACCCGACACCGTAAGCGATCCGTCGTCAATAACGGCCACAACTACTCATCGGCTCGAAAATACAAAATTCTGAAAATTGTATGCTATTCATTTTTTTCGAACGATGATACGACTACGAACGCTGCAAAGGTGGAACGACGAAGATCGGAACACGAGACGATTAACATTAACATTAACATTATTCATTAACATTTTTCGCGACAATGAGATGCGAGAGCTCTTGAACGAAATGGAACGTTTCACTATATCACTGCAATAGTTTAAAACTGAATTTTCGAAATTTCTTTTGTAATAGGACAGGAAGTTTCGGACAAAATTGTTGAAAAGTGTCATAAAGCACCAATACATTCGGCTCTTGATCGTCTAACGCTGACAGGACATCATTCGCTTGATACTTTATCAAAGGTAATCAAAGATTGGTGGTCCTTGAGAGTTAAGATGAGACAGAGACATTTTACAAGAAATTCTGAAGTCTCGCCATAAAAGAAGGATTTTTAACACCAAAGAGAACCCTTGAAAAGTAATAGAACTCACCCGTAGTCAACGTAGGTAAGGTTAAATTGCTCTTGGAAACACAGATCAATGATTTTTTAGCATTTTTTTGACACGGGTAATTATTCTGAGCTGCTCTTCAAAAACAAATCGTGACAACAACCTCAAAGGAAGTGTGCCCCACGTGTCATGAGCAAATCGTCGATTTTCGAACAACAGGCGGTGTTTTCAGAGTATGTTGTTATGTTATCATATAGTTTTTATGTTAACAACAGCCCAGACTGAAAGAACAATGACAACACGAATGACATGAGTGCCTGAGGCATCAAACAACAATCACGAAAATAATATTATTTCATCACTTCAATAATATATGTCATCAAGGAGTATCAAACATCGGAGAAGTCACCAAAGCCTCTTACGACAGTTTACCTACCCTATGGCGGTTAAAGTTTGACACAACCCAAGAGGCTCGAGACTAGAAACCTTCTGGTACCACGTGCAACCAATCACATTAAATAAAAAAAGAAAACCACGACAGAAAATCGGGTAAATGTTCGCTGTTCCCCAATTCAAAATAAGTATCTCACAGCCTATATTCGATCTTTCAAATATTTCCGTAGCTGCATAAGAAAAGTAGAAAATATTACGTCAACATTTCCAGGTGATCGCTAAACGCATTCGTGTGTTTAAAAAATAAAAAATTCCGAGTTTGATGTTTGAGGTAGTTCCCGATCGCGCTTTGTAAATCGAAATCAATCTGCATATAAGCTCAAAAATAGAAAACACGAATTGATATTTTGATAATCAACGTGTTTCTCACCTTCCGGTGAAGCAAGCCAAACTTTTCAAGAGCTTACATTAAAAAGCAAATAAAAATTACCACTAATGAAAAAGATGGATCAAAAAGAGCCAAACTTTCACTGAATACTTAACACGAAGGAATCAGCGTTAGGAAACCACGAAGGGTTAAGACGATTTACGGTCAGTCGTAAACACCACACACACCGCATCTGCTATCGCTGTTTCGGCGCCAGGTCTCCTTGGAAGACAACGCCCCGCACGGGAAAATATAACGCTATTATGAACAGTACCATGGTGCAGTGGCAAGAGACGCTACTAACACCGGTATGGTGAAGCGCTCGACCCTCTCCCAGGCGGTCAGAGCCTTCCATTCTTCAAGGATTGGGTAAATTAATATGGCAAGGTGAGTACACCATTAAATTTGGCCCAAAAATTGATTCTAAAGAACGAAAAGTCAAGGCTACGCGGATACAAAGAACCACAAATGAAAATTAAATGACGGGTAAACTTACATAAAAAATTGTAAATTCTTCGACATCCCACGCAAAGGTAAAGGTGAAGGGATCAGCGTTGGTCGATCCCCTGAGGACACGCCGTGCATTCGTCTTCGTTCCAGGATCGCATTTGGCCTATGAGACTTGCAGGGGCCAGCCGCTATACCTAGTCAGTGCCTTTACCTTCCCAGACAGATCTGGCACCAATTTACCCGAACCCAGAGGGATGAAAAGCTTGGTTAGCCCAGGTGATGATCGATCGCTCGTCAGCGCGACTGCCAGTAGCTCCTCTCTCAAACAGCACCACGAACACAAGAAAAATAAGTTATCAATATAGTAACACTGATGACAATGATGCTCACTACGAATAACGATTATTTCAGAATCAGGGAAAAAATAAGAAAAGCGTCGATAAAAGATGTCAACTAGAGCAGAACCAACGGGTGCTTCTCAGCAGCCGCAACGGTCGCCACCGGCAGAAATTCCAATACATAAAGCACAAAGCGACGTCAACGGACGGTGGACGACCAGCCATGAGAATTTCACATGTTCCGGCGATATATTCGAGTGCTTATTTAATAACACCTATACAAACATGGAGGAGGAACGATAATGATGATGAGTTGCAAGTACAAAACGCCTCGGCTCTATCGTCAAACAGATCCCGCCAACGCAGACACGAAAAACTCGATCGCTTTTGTGACGGATGATGCACTTTGGGAGGGTATATCGGCAGAACTACTCTGGTGCAGTGGTTAGAGGCGCTTCTTCCACTGGCAAGATCGAGCGATCTATCCCTGCCAGAACTATCAAGCTTTCCATCCCATTGTGGTGGGGTAAATTGACACCATACTTATCTGGGAAGGTAAAAACATAGACTTGATACAGAGGCTGGTAAGTCATTGTATAGACCAAATATGCATTCACCAATGCATCTACGAGGAAGTTCGTGGCACGTCCTCAGGAAACTTACCGACGCCGACCACTTTACATTCCACATTTTTACTGCTGGTGCGAATCGTATGAAATTCACTGCTAGATAGCTCAGCGTAGCATTTTTCAGCTCGTTTACAACGATACTGCGCCCACACCCTGTCAATTATACTAAACTGTAAAAGTGAAGAAAAAATACAAAAATTGACGAAACGGGTTGAGCTGTATCATATCCTTCCTGGTAATAACGAAAGCTTCGATTTATTTTCACCTTCTACTTTTTAGGGCTTGTTCAGACGACGCGCGTCGAAAATGCAAAATCGAAGCTCAATCGATAATTAACGTCATTGATCGAATTTGCTCCTTTGCGTTAGTGGCGCAGTCCGGTTGCGCCTCATATAGGCAAAAAAAAATTAGGCATATAATCACATAGGGAAGAAATTAAACGAAAAAAGTGAATTTTGTCAAAATTTCCATTAATAAGGAATAGCAGCCTTCTAAAAAACCCGAGCGACCAGTAAGTTTGCCTATATGAGGCGCAACCGGACTGCGCCACTAATGCAAAAGAGCAAATTCGATCAAGGGCGTTAATTATCGATTGAGCTTCGATTTTGCAGTTTCGACGCGCGTCGTCTGAACAAGCCCTTATAGTTTGATGACCTACCCAAACCCTACGTGTTAGCGGTGCAAAAATTCAGCTAGCACAATGTAGATAAGTGGTCGGCGTTAATCAGCCCCTGAAGACGCGCCACGCACTCGTGCGCCCTTGATCGAAGTGGCTCGGTGCATGCGTTTTTGACCTATACAATGAATTGCGGGGCAAGCCGCTGTTCAAGTCAGTGCCTTCACCACGTCAGAGAAGTCTATCACCATTCTGACCGAAACCGGGGGCGTGGCAGGCTTCGTCAGCCAGGGCGAGGATCGATCACTCGATCGGGCGGATGGAAGTAGCGCCTCTTAACACACTGCCACGCTTATTCTACCTCAAATGGAAGGCGTAAATGATGTGAAAAGAGCAGATTTCGTTGAAAATCGGATAGGCACCAGTTCACGTATGTATCCAGACGGTTACACCTGACCCGGAATTGCGGAACACACAGACGGGGCGGGTCAATAACAACTTTTTGTAAGCGCAGAACAATGAACGAGAGAGCCGTCACAACAAGCAAAATACGGACATAGAAAGTATAAACATACAAACCGATAGATGAACGATTTAATTGAATTCATCTCTATCGGTGGGGGTAGCATTGGGACTCTTGTTATATCCACCAAATACGCCTCGTAGTACCGGCGTCAGAAGGTCAAATTAGCTAGGAAATCCCTTATACACTCCGGTAACTTTTTGATTATTACAGTCACAAATTGTCACACAAAACTGCTATTATCATTAAAGGTCTCTAAAGGTTTCGCGCCCCACTAGCAGATTGGAAACAACAGAACACCAATAGCGCCTGAGGCAGGAAAATAAAAAATAATGTAAACAAGGGACATGAAAAAGACTGTCAAATTTAGAATGGAAACAAAAATAGGACCAACCCGCCAGGAAACGAAGCTGAGAATACGATACAGTGTTTAGCCAGCCGTGCGATGTCCGAGAAGGGCTTTACATGGAGGTTGAGCAAGTACTGCCATTTTTGATCCGCTAAAGATGAAGCCCTCCTGCTGGAGCACATTGAGGATTGTCAACAAAACCTACACGGTAAAATGATAGAGAACCAAAATTTCAATAAAATAACGACAAATGAACAAGGTCCTCTCTCTAGAAAAAGTGGTCCACAAACAGGACCACGAAGCCCAGCCGGTCATGGCAACCTAAAACAGCACCTAAATGAAAAGGAAAGGGAGGGGCCAGCTCAGACATAGGACAATCTAAATAAACATAAATACGCTGCTTACAAAAATACTGGCATTCCATATTTTTAGTCTCTCCTAATTCACATCAGAGCTCAAACACCTTGAATAGGTTAACAAAATACGATAAAAGCAGAGGAACTTTTGAAAAAATAGGGAAACGTTGCTAACATCTGACCTTCCAGATACGTCCAAAAACACTTCATTGGTTTGCGAACCACGATACTATTCTGTGCCCGAAGAAGTGTCAAGTGCGATCAGATCAACTTAGCAACGGAGCTGTCTTACAAAAAGATGCCAGGAAATTTCAAAAAACTTCCGCTAAGACATTAGAACGCTAAAACTCGACTTAAAATACCGCAAAATCCATTGAACACTCGCATAATTGTTCCTGTTTGCTAATTCATCATCGTTCCGTTCCTATACTACAACTAACCAAACTATAGCTAATTGAATGACCTTATAAAAAAGAATAACAAATTATATTGCCTTAACAAATAAATACATAAACCAATAAATGAACATAAATAAATAGGATCTATCGGAACAGCAAGCTAAGGCGCAGCTGCAGCCACAAGATAATGTTAGGTAAACATCAGTGGAATAGGCTAAACAAGCTTACAAAATAACAACGAAAAATAGACTTCCTTCTAGTCGCGGAGAACAACAGAGACAACGATTTTCGAAAGAAAGCCGACGACAACGAACCGTCGACGATCTCCACTGCGCAAAATCAATGACTGCAGTCACATGGTTGTGTGATGTGTTAGGCGACACACAGGCAATGAGCAGGAGGTGAAGTCAGCAGCAGCTACGATCACGACAACAACACATTCAGTGGTCCAGATCAAGTAGCACTACAGAGTAGTACAATATTTTCAAAAATACGAGATAAATTAATGAGTTAATAAACAAAAAATAATGACAAAAAAGAAAAAAACAAGTAAGACGATCCTCAAATCATGCAACAGGAAAGACTTAACCGCACCCTCTGACAAACTCTACGGGTGGTGAGAAAAGTCTCGAGTCGCTTTGTTTGTATATAGAGAAGGTAAAGTTAAGGATAAAGGTATCAACGTTAACTAATCCCCTGAGGACGCGCCACGCATTCGTGTTCCATTCAGAATCACAGAGGGATGGTAAATGCCTGATTGGTCCATACAATGACTTGCGGCAGTCAGCCGCTACACCAAGTGAACGTCTTTACTTTCCCAGACAAGTTTGGTACCGACCTTCCCAACTCCGTAGGGAAAGAAGGCTGGGCCCAGATTCATGAACGAGCGGCCTTCAAAACCCCGTCAGCGATATACCCGCTCGATACCGCGGAGTCTCCCAAACCCTACCTCATCGCGAGGTGCGATAGAGCCGCAATAAACCCCCATTAAACCCGACGCGCGTTCATGAATCTTGGTTTGCGCGTCGTTCGGGGTATATATCGGGGTTTATCAGGGGCTTACCAATGATATGTCTGGGCCCTGGTTAGCTCGGGCCGAGATCGGTCGCTCTACCTTGCTGGTATCAGGTAGCGCCTCCTACCACTGTACCACGCACGCCCTTTGTCAGTTTGGCACCAATATAAAAAACTTAGATACACTGTAAGTTATTATGAAGAAAAGAAGAAAAAGGAATTCAAACGAAAGAGGCCCCCCACCTCTCTATTGATGAATAATTCCGAGAAAAAAAAGAAAATTAGACGCGAATCGGTCAGCTAAATGATGATTGCACACACACACATACACCATGACAAGCCGTCGGGGCGAACAAGACAAACAGTTGTGCTTAGCTGAAACTAGCTGTGGAGGTGAACGAGCACTGTGAAAGCACTAATGTCGCACCCGTTCACTGAGAGAAACTGGAAAAACTGTTACAGCGAAAGCAGCGCCAAAGAGCAAAGTAAGTCAGTCTCGCTGAACAACATGACATTTGTTTTTCTACGGAAATTCCTGACATCTCATTTCGCTCACAAACAGTGGTGAATTACGATAGTAAAAGAGTTAAATTGTCAAGAAAAGACAAAAGAATTCTAATGGTGATGCTAGGTTCGAATCCGACGTGAGCCACGATTTTTGCGATGAACATAGCACCACAATTACAACATTATATTCTAGTATACATGATAGTAATTCGCAAAAAAACCGTAATAAAACTAAAATTGCACGATAAAAAAATTCAATTTCATACTCTCAAACGGCAACACTCCAGCAAATTGGAATGAACTTCTAAAAGTTTAATACTCTTTCCGAATAAATCCATTAACCATTGTGTCATTTTGCATTTACGTCTCAATCTCTTGTTTAAAGTGTGATTCTTTGAAATAAAATGTGAACATACAATAGAATTCAATGATAATCAGGAACTATCACGAGAAATTCATAGGGATTATAAATGACATCTCGAAAGAAACACACTGAAGCACTTCAGAGTCGTGCCAATAATGTGATATTTCAGAGCGCACAGAGATTACACTAGCTGAAAATATAAGCATAATTATTTGAAATACTTCAATCAAATAATTCATTGGAATGAAAAATTCAAAAATAAGGGATAACGTCTGAACACCCTGACAGAAGGAGGGCTTATTATGCCAAAATTGTAGAATTTCTCTTTCAGATCTCCCAATCATAACGACTACTATTATGTCTAAACGCTTCAATTTCACGAGAAACGAAGAAGCGGATCAACAACAAAAACCGCAAAAAATGAAAGCAAAAGTAGAGAAGAAAAAAGTTCAAATCCTCTCCATAGCAATCAAACCATCGAGAGGAAAACCAAACCCGAACCAAAAGCGCATAAATGTCAGGAAAATAGGCCTTTGAATATCACACAGTGAATAGGAATTAACTAGATCTAAATGTCAACAGAGTCGGCCAAGAAATAAGCGGAAATAGCCACCTGCCCAAGAATTAGCCTACTAATTGACCGAACTTTTTCACAAATTCCCCAGCTTTGATGGCATTTCCAGGCACTTCCTGGTTTTATATCCTAAGGCAATTAGTTGAAAAAGTTGTTTTCATTTTCTCTTTTTTTATCTAACCGGATGAAAACAAGAAGGACAATAAGGAAGATTTTCGAGGCGCCGAAGAACCCAGAGCACTAGAGTTCCAAGCCGGAAACGCAAAAATTAGAGCACTGCTGCTGTACGCGCCACACATATCAACAACAAACTTCGTTTACACAGCCACCAACATACCAACCCCCACCCCTTCCCATACGCTTGCACCAACACCCACAGCGTTCTGATATTTGAAATTCCTCCTCCTCCACCTCCTCCTCTCGATGGTGGTGAGGAATGCGACGGAAAGTAGAACAGCTGCTGCCAGTAAGTATAAATATTTAACGACAATTTTCTTATGGCTCGCCCACGTCTCAGCTGACTGCGAACAGAGTATGTAAATGGATTCCTCGTGTCGCTGTTGCTATTTTTGCTAGGAGACACGGACAACACCAGCGAAGGGAAGGGGAAATGATGATGAAAGGCAGTGGGTATTAGTGAGGAACAACTAAATTCAATCACACATCAAAAAACCATATTCATATTTACATACTTATACTTTACAATCGTATACTTTCAGACATTTATCTCACTTTATCCTCTCTTGACGATACAAATAAATACAAACTTTTTCGAATTAATAATATTTAATATTCAATAATATTTAGTATTTGATAATTATTTAATATTTAATACTTTCTACAAGTTAACACAACAACGTTGCTTCTCCCCGGTTTCTTTTACCAAAACTTTCGACGGAAGCCCCATTCATCTTAAGAAAGCGTCCGAGAAGCTCAAAAATAAAGCTCAAAAAAAGAAACGATAAATAAGAAAAGAGCTTACTTTGGGAATTTTTACTCACCAAAAAAGGGTCTCTCTTAGCCTTTACCCTTACCATCCCGTCTCTGACCCAGAAAAACCTAAAACCTGCTCTGCGAAAGTATTCAGTATTACTTCCTTGGGGTGACCGTTTATGGTTCACACTTCAAATCGATGCCTGGGGCACTGCCAGCACTCGACTCGGTGTTAAGATCTTGAAAGGAAACAAAACTCTTTAGCTATCTATCGAAGCACCAGAAACCTTACAAAATAATAGCGTTAGCAAATATAGGACGTGAAATTGAAATTGGTAGATCAATCAAAGGACATCCAAACTCCGACTTCTATCTTGACAAAAAGCCAAATGCGATTATAAAATTATAGTTTCTATGCGTTTTCACGTTCTGTTTTGATGCGGGTGGAATAGAAAAGTTCAATTTCTTCGCATCTTTTCCCATAAAGGAACACGAAACAATCTTCGAAACCAGCTCAGCGATTCAATACGCGATCACACGGACCTGTTACGACGAGACGCACACTCGCACTTAAACTGACAACACAGCCACGCCGAGGCACGATGAATTGTGAAATGAAGGAATGAATATGTAAGTATGAGGAACGCAAACACAAAACGACCTACTAACATCTATTTCATCGAGGAATTGGCCTGAAATCCAAACAAAAAAAGAAAATGAAAAAATAAAGTCGTTAAGCATTCAACCCAAAAGGCTCTGAACGGTTTAAAACATGCAACAACAGCTTTGAAAGCGAGAGCGCTGGATACTTATAAAGGCATGCACTCTGCCCATTTGAGTCTCTACGAACCACAAACATGGGCACAAACTCCAAGGAAGAAATCAGAAACAGTCACACCAAACGTCTAATACAAAGGCACTCCAACTATTCCATAAAGCCAACCACCCGCTCAAATTTGTCTCTTTTTGAGTTAGGAAGTAATAAAAACCCCAAGGGGCCCGCATGGTACAACGGTAAGAGGCGTTACTGACACCCGCACGGTCGAGTGATCGATTCCCGCTCGGGCTAACCAAGCCTTTCATCCCTCCGCGGTCGGGTAAATTCATACTAGACTTGTCTGGAAAAGTAAAGACACTGACTTGGTATAGCGATTGAACCCCGCAATTCATTGAAACGTACAACTACGCAATCACCATGCCTCTACAATTCTGAATGGAACCCGAATACATGGCGAGTCCTTAAGCGACTGTTCAATGCCGACACCTTCATCTTTTTAATTTCAGAACTCCAAATGTTCACAATTTCACTGAAGAACGGCAAGGTTAGGAGGAAACTAGATGAAATGAAGCGGAAGCGCTGAATCAGGAACAAGAAATCAAGACGGAAGTGCATCCTGTACTATAAACATGGAGATAAAATGTTGATACATGGAAAATATTCATATAATATAAGCTGATGAACAGACTACCTGTTTCCTGGAATGATAATGAAACTGTTTTTATTCTGTAACTAGCTAGTGTTTTGAAAATAGAAAAATGAATAGTAGATAACTGAAATTAGGTGTTAGGCAGTTCATCTCGTAACAATTCAATTCGAAACTATAGTCAAAAGTAAAAATTGAATTATGGTCAAAACATGAGACTTCAAAATAATCGCAAGCCTTGCACATTCCGAATTTTTTCAACAAAATATGGTCACGTACTAAGACCGGTAGTATTAAGTTCCTATAAAACTCCAAAACCAATCCTTGGAATTGTTCAACGACGAAATCACACAAGAACGAATATTAATTCAATAATCAATAAATAAATTATAAGTGACACATTGAAGCATTAGCACGAGGAACAAATTCATGCAAATATAGGTTGCTACTAATAAGCACGGATCAGCTAATGTAATACTACGCGTAGTAGCAGGAAAATGACAAATAAAAACGTATCCTTCGTTGAATATACGTATCATACACAACAAAAATTTAAAACTGCTTTGATTGCAACCCATTTCTCACCATGCGTTTTTTACTAATGATAATTCAAATCCTAAGTATTTGGGAATTACACTGCAACGCAACCAAATAAAAATATGGTGATTTAAAGTATGCGAGTTGGTGATTTGAAAAAAAAACAGCTAAAAGAAAAATTCCCTAGAGGCGTATGTTTAGACAAAATCCTGCTCAAATTGGGAACCGACTGTAAAAACCTTGACTTCTGTTGAGAATTCTAGTAGGTATAGCAATAGCAACACTTCTACTGCCTGCTTCCCCAACCCACGAAGCACCAAAATTTAAATACGAAGTTTACTAGAATGAAAAATGAATACATCAGTGGGCGTAGCGACTAAAAACCATAAATGATCGAGCAAAACAAGTAAAAACTATAAATAAAAACGTACCTTTCACGAACTAATACATAAGGATGACGCCGCAAACGGAATTAGCCGACAACAAAACTAATACGAAAAGATGGCCGAGAGCAAAATTGATAAAAGGAAAAGGTTGTCTAGTGGAATGTCGTTGCGTCAAAACGACGACGACGACAAGTGCACGTCATCACCATGCAGAGAAACGACGAACGCGTAAAACAAACACCAGCTATTAGATGGTGTGCACGCAAGGACGGACGTCGTCGTCGCTGCGTCACCGCCGCTGCCGCCGACGTTGCCGCTTCGAACGACGACATCAAAACGCCTTCACAGATGCCAAATTGGTCACGATCACGACGACGCCGGCGGCAACGGTGGCGGCAACGTCGGCGGCGATTGCAGTGCGTCGTCGCGATCGATGATACGCACGGCGACGGGAACGGGCTGGCCGCAAGTGCCGCCGCTGGCACGTTGCCGAGTCTCGCGGCACCGCCTTCGACGCCGCTCGCCAATCAGCCTTGCCGCCGGGGGCGGACCACCCGGTGAGAGCCAATCGGCGGATTGGCCGCGCGCCAAGTCCCGCCCTGCCACGTGACGCACATAGGGCGATGGAATGCGCCGCGCGTGCGGCCGCCCCCCACACTCGCTGAGGTCATCGCGCCGAGGACACCCCCGCCAACGACCCCCTACTGAAGGGACCACCGAGGCGGGTGCACTGAGGTCGTTCGGACCGACCCGACCCCACAATGAGCGCTCGGTGCACGAGAACAGAGTCCTTACCAGGGCTGTGCATTTAACGGTTAACGGTTTAACGGTTTTAACGGATTTAACGGCAAATTTTCGAAATTTAACGGCTTTTGAATTGCCCGCGCGGGAGTGGTAGCAGGTCCAAATTGCACGCAGTCCTGTTAGGACCACCCAGCTTCTCTCTTCCACAACACTAGAAGCAATCAAACGCACATAACTTCTTTAATTCCGAAATACTTCTGCGCTCCTCCGGGACCAGCTGAAATTGAAAGGGTTTTCTCATCTGCGGGTCAAGTTTTGACCGACTTTCGTAAGTCGCTAACACCTGCAAATTTTGCAGCTCTTCTGTTTTTCAAACTTAATATTCCGCGGATTGGCTTCGACCGTTGATCATTCCTGACTTTGAATATGCTTTCTTTGTAAGAGACTTAGCTCGTTCGTTAGCTGTTGTTAATAATATGCGCTCTAGTGTACTAACCGATGAATTGATCGTTCCGGCACAACAGTAAAATAAACGCTTATATATTAGTGTCGTTTATTTTCGCGATATTTGGTGAAAATAACATTATTTTTAGGAATTTCAACTTTTTTTTTGCAAAATTTCGAAAATTTAACGGATTTAACGAATTTAACGGTTTTTAACGGCAAATTTTGCCGTTAAAAAAAGTCGTTAAAAAATTTAACGGCCAGAATTTAACGCACAGCCCTGGTCCTTACTATATAATAAACAAAACCCAGTTGCTTATTTGGATGGATGTATGGATGTCAAATCATTTTTCAAATGATTGGCGGTGGTTGCGGTTGGTGGTGGTTTTATCACTTCTGATCACTGAAATCATTTTGAAAATCTCTTTCTATGATAACGCACTCACACCTCATCTAACAAGGGAGGTTGCTCAGCGTGCTCCGAAGATTCACAACGAGACCCATATTGTTTTGTAGAACATCGAATGACGATTACAACGGTATGGTTTCTTTTTGCTATGGGCAAATGGATGGCCCAAAAAGGCAAAAAACCTTGACCACTAACCACTGGCAAATGGGCTTCTAGATCGCAAACACCAGAGATAACACCAGAATCGACCCAAATTCAAAAACAAATGTCAGATTCGTGATCAGCGCCCCGAATAACCCCCGTAGACAAAGTTTGGGCTAAATCGGCGATTTTGACCTAACCAGCCTTACTAGTGTTGAGTAGTTGTACGAAGGTCCACTTACCGAGAATATCTTTATTCCTATTGTTCCACTTTTTGGACTCTAAAGAACACAGGAACGCTATTTTGGATGAGTTTCCTTTAATTTTCACCAAGATGGATCACTTGGGCTGTTGACAAATCCGCAATTCACAAATCTAACATCGGCTTTTCCCATTGTGTCTGGCGTGAGCTTGCTAGGGTCCGTGGTAACAAAGTTGGGTAGTTGGGTCTAAATCACCGATTTAGCCCCAATTTTGTCTACGGGGGTTATTCGCGACGCTGATCGCGAATCTGACATTTGTTTCTGAATTTGGGGTCGATTTGGGTTGCTTACGGTAGATATGGGTCACATACATATGTACTAGAAGACATTGTCGTTTGTGCGTACTTTGTTGGCCACACTCATCCCAAACGCGACTCTATCTCGCGAAGGGATCGATCCACCGACTATCAGATTGAGAGTCCTGCATGCTACCCACTAAGCCATCATGATACGGTTTCCTCTAGTTAACACCTAGAAGTGCATTCGCCACTAGTTTCTCGTCACTAGTTAGTGGTAAAGACTTTTGCTTTTTTTCGGGCTATCCACTTGCCCATAGCAAAAACAAACTATACCGATGTAATCGTCATTCGATGCTCTGCAAAACAGTATGGGTCTCGTTGTGAATCTTCGGAGCATGCTGAGCAACCTCCCTTGTAAGAGGAAAACAAAAAAGAAAAAATGAAGTAGAATCACGGGAATGGAGAAAAGAACAGAGAAGTAGAAAATCCATAATAAGTCCAATAGAAAATTAATTAGAAATAAGGGAAATGAGCGAAAGGCAATCCCCTGAACAATTCTGAACGGAAAACGAATGCACGGCGTGTCCTGTGAGGGCTTGGACCACTCAATTTTTCAGTGGTGGATGGGCCATCGGGCCAACAGATACTAGGTAGGATTTTAAAAAGGCACAAAGATATAGGAAGTCAATAATAATAGCGAGGGCAATCCTTTGAACAATTGTGATTGGGAATCAAATGCATGGCGCGTTCTGTGAGGACTGTGCCCGCCCTGCAGGAAGGAATGAGCAGAATCCATATAGTATTTGGCATCCCATTCAGACCTTCCTCGGTTGCGCTGTCTCCAAAGGAATTCGCCCTGAGAAAGTTTAAATTCGAGGGTGTACCGTTCCCACCCAGAATTAAACCGGATTTCAACATACACAGGTAGGTACATTTAAGTCAGTACGGGTCTCACTTGGGCCTGAAACTCGCCTAGGGAGCACTTGTACTCGGCGGCGATGTCGCGCTACACTTGATGACAGTTATTCATTGTTTTTTTTTTTTTGCAAAAAGAACGTATAAAGCAACTATCACTCAAGTTACGTAAATAGCAGACCTCAAAAACGCATTGAGCCCCTCCATTGAATAAATAAAAATAAAACTAAAGGTGTCGATCAGTCCCCGAACAACGCGCCACGCATCCGTGTTCCATTCAGAATCGTAGAGGCGTGGTTAATGCGTATTTGGCCTTTACAATGACTTGAGGACCGTTACACCAACTCAGTGCCTCTACCTTCCCAGACAGGTCTGATATCAATTTATCAGACCCCAGAGGGTTGGAAGGCTTGGTAGGCCCAGGCGGAGATCGATCGCTCGACTGCGCGGGTGCCAGCAGCGCAGTCGAGCGATTCTCAAAATATCAATAACCGTTAACATCAGATTCTGTTCTGTTTTCCTAATTCTTTAGTTGATTTTATATAAGCACTAATGTAAGTAATCCCACATGTTTTTCCCAATTGTTCTTTTTGCGTTGTGCGCTTTTTGGTGCATTTTAAATAAATAAATAAAAATAAGGTCAAATAACAGGATTTTGCTAGTTACCCGCTACAAAAACACTGTAGAGAGGCGTACCTGTGGGGTACAACGCTAGCGCTAGTCATTACGTCTTATTTGTGCTAGCACTTTGTCGTTCAGCAAGATAATCCCACCCCGCCGCCCGATGCTCTCCCCGTCAGTAAATAGTAAGGGTGAATGGCTTCCGCCTTGCAAGTTTTTGCTGCAGAAAAAATGTCGAGCATATTTTTTCAGACGCTCCAGAAGGCTTGGTAAAGAGTAAAAATCAAAAGAAAAAATTATACTCAGTTAGGCTGAACATTAGGACGTGGCATGACTTCCGCGGATAGGGTAAATGAAATAATCGGGACGCGCCGTGCATTCGTTTTCCGTTCAGAACATCCGTGTAAAAATTGCGGAGCTCTCTGAGTCAGAGGCGATTGATCGGAGTTAATGAAGACGGGGATCAGCCGACATCCGTCGAACTCCGTTCGATCTCGGCCGATGAGGATCTCACACATGTGATCGCCGGATCGACGCTGAGTCAGAGCCATCGAACGGATCCGCCATGGGATAAACTAATCCACAATGATTCAACCTAACCCATGACGTCATCTTGGAAATCTGATTACAATTTTAAAAAAAGTCCGATATTCATATTTCTCGAAATTCAATTTTAGAGCCAGTAATTATACCTAAGCCCAATAACCCCGATAGGAAAATGAATCACAACACAAATGTCGACGGAAATTCGAATTCGAGCTCAAGCACTTGATAGATTTCGGACGCTTGTGGTGCAGCGGTAAGAGGCGCTACTTGTAGGCTCACCGTTGAGTGATCGCTCCTCGCCCTGGTTAACCAAGCCCTCCAAACCTCCGGATTTATCTGTATTTCTTCGGTCGGATAAGTTTCTATCAGATCTGCGATGGAAGACTTGATGGCCTAAGACGAGGATAGAACGTTCGACCGTGCGGGTGGCAGTGGCGCCTCTTGGCATTTCGCCATGTGTGCACCCATGCCTAAGGAAATACACAAAACCCGAAGTCAACAAATTCGATACATTCAACTACAGCGACTTATTCTGGGCCTTCGTCACCATGCACGGCGCACTCCACCTAGCTATGTAGTTGAGACAGTCTACTAGAGTAGCTACAAAGCATGCCCCGATCTGAGCTATGATGAGTACCTAGACCCTTAATCGCCTCAGGGGTAATCACCTGAACTAGTGGGAGGGGCGAAGGAGACGGTAAATATTTAAACCATACATCATTCAAATTGATTTTTTCATAAAAAAGCCCTTATTTCTCTTTTCTATTCTGAAGTGGTCGTGCTCTAATTATACATGGTGGAGACGACTAGAAGAGTTCACATTCCTCAGGTTCTTTGTTCGTCGTTCTGTTTGCTCATTCTTGGCGCGATGACGCATGAGAGAAGCGAAAGCACACAGGACTGGATCTCCAGCATATTCGAAGCTATCAAAAGGCATATCAGCAACACATAGAATTCACCAAGGGTGGAATGACCCTGAGGGCGTTCATGGCACAGTCTCAGGTGGCGCTACTGACACTCGCACGGTCGAGCGATCGATTCCCGCCCTTGCTAACCAAGTCTTCCATCGCTCCGGGGTCGGGTAAATTTGCACCAGACTTGTCAGCGAAGTGAAGGCACCGACTTGGTGTAGCGGCTGGAAACCACTGTATAGGCCAAATACGCATTCACCATGCCCCTACAATTCTGAATGGAAAACGAATGCGTGGCGCGTCCTTAGGAGTCGATCAACGCCAGCACTTTTACCTCTTCAATATATTTGTAATAAAAGGACATGTCAGAGCTGGATTTCATCAAAAAAAAAAAAAAACTCAGTGTCTCTGCCAAGCTCAACTACCCGTAATCCTCTCGGTCCGCATAATTCCGGAGCAGCATGCATAATAATTAGTGGTGGACTTTAGAGCTAGTACGGCAGCACTAGTAGTCCGAGCGCATTGCAACAAAGGTCAAGTGTGGATCGGCATAATTAGAGTAAGACTTTGCTTGCGGTTACATTAAACCTTTAAATTGGATTGGTATAGAGTAGTAGCTTGGCAGAGGAGTACTATAGAAAGGGAAAACAGCTAGTCAGCTCGTGAACCAGAATCGGCAACGACAGCGGACGAGGAGACGAGGAGGAGGGAAGGGGAGGGTGTGGAAGGAGGGTGGGTGCCTGTCAAGGGCTAAAACTAACCCTCCACAACAAACCCCCAGGGCGAAGTACTCACCTTTTGTAGTTGTTCGGTGTCTGTGAGCACACAAATCAGAAACGAAATGCGGAGAAGAGGGAGGAAAATGATATTGAATCCAGAATGAAGGCAGCTGATTATTATTGATACTTTTAAGCTTAAGTGGAATATTTGCGACATATCTCTTTCAACAGAATTAGCTTCTAGCAAAGAATGTCTCAAAATCAAAGGCAAAATTGGAAAGCTCTCCCTCAAGAATTCAAAATAAGTCATGCAAAATGACTCCACTTCAAATTAGAGAAGTGAATCTTCAAAACATACAATAATAAGTTTTTTTAGAAAATATAATGTTAAATTTGGCACCCATACCACCCGACCTTATTACTTGCTCAAACATTTCAAGAATCTGATATCAGTACCTTATCACACACTCATCGTCAGAAGTAAACCGATCAACACGGTCGGAGATCCGATCACTTGAAGATTTAAAAGAGTATGAATTACAGTAACCAGAATTTTTTTGATTTCTAAACAACCATCCGACAGCAACAAAGACATTCGATGGAAACAAGCTCCATGAAAAGTGTTAATCCAAAACATTCAATAGCCAGTAGCCAGCAATTTATTTCAACAATTTGATTTGAAAAAAACTACCGCACCAGTGAGCGTATGAGATACTTCACGAACACTTTTTGAAAATGCTAACAACAGAAAAACTATAATATTTGCGGAAATCGCAGACTGCTACACAGAATAAATATTAATACGACGACAAAGAGCACAAAGCCGCCCAACTTCGATGAGATTATCAAAAAATAAAAATAAAACAAGGAACAGAGGAACATTTTCTTACACGTCACAGCACACGAACAATTGGTAATAAGATTGCAGTTAAATTTAACAGTAATAATACATTAACATTAAGATAAATATTTCATACCAGAGACTCATAAGTATGTCTAAGTGGCGATACGGAGACGATTAACTGACACGGCGATCGATTTCTGATAGCGGCGTCGGTCGGCATCGGGTCATGACCTCACATGCTCCCCAGCTCGTTGGGTCACCAAAAATTAGTAGTGGCCAGAACGATGACGACTAGAAGAAATAATAATAATGAACTGATTGAGAAACTTTAAAAAAACCGAAAAAAAACTAAATCTAGAAAAATCATTTATAACGAAAATAAAAAGGTATAATCAAGGGTACTCGTGAAACTTGGACTTTTTCAAAAGAATACCAGCAGCTCAGGGTGGAGTCAAGTCAGAACTACCAAATAATAACGGGGATAGCAGTTAATCTAAAAAGATGACATAAAACAGAATGAATCACTAACCAAGAAAGTCAGAAAAGCAACATCTGGAAGGGAAACAATACTCTCTTTGCCACTCTTATGAGTTTTGAAAGAAGTAAATTCTATGCTGATGGTGCTACACCGTCTACCCCTAGTGTATAAAACAGCAACCTGCAAAACGCGGTAACAAAAGCAAAATTTTCAGCACTCACCCGCAATCACGGGTTTGCAAAATTCTCAATTTTTTAAGCCGTCGGCTCGGTGATATGATGACTTGCCATCAATATTTCCGGCATAGCCCCAAAACGCGGATTCAAATTCTGCCAGAGCCGCGATTTTCGCGATAATCCAAGCGGTATCATTATTACATATTCTACTACGTATAAAAGTTACCCACAAAATGTGGTAGTAAATACATTTTCTGAGCTTTATCAAAAGCACCTTGTGAAACTACCCAGTTCAGCGATCACTAGTGACCTTGAAATTGGAAATTGAGTGGATTCACTAACCCCGTGATCCGTCTAGACTACTGAATGGCTTATCCTACGCTCACATTGGTGCTATCATTGATCGTTAATCGTATTTTGTCTTTTTATAATCCGTCTGTACTAGACTGAACTCCGCACAGGAAAAACCACAATTAGAAGTGCCGAAAATTATGATGACTAGTATACTGCAAAAAAAAAAACAAAAGAGTGGAATTAGGGGCGAGGGGGGTGAAATATGGAAGTTGGAAAGTTTCCCTCAGGCACTCCATCGCACAGCAAAGCTTAAAGACGATAGCAGTAAATGTTTGAAAATGACCGACGACCAATCAACAAAACTCAGTGAATTCGATGAAATCTTAAGACAACAACTAGATTAACCTTATGGATTCATTTTATGGGCTCACTAAAACCAAACATTCACATTGCGCTCTCTAATCAAAAACCTTGCACTTGAAATAGGTCAAATTTAACAACTCCACAATCAGTTTTGACTAGTGGAAGCGGTTTGTGATCGAAAATGCCTTGGAAAAGTTATGGAATCTATCCACTCAACGGTGCAGTGGTAAGAGGCGCTGCTGTCAACCGCACGGTAGAGCGACCGATCCTCACCCAGGCTAACCAAGTCTTCCATCCATCTGGGTGTGATGAATTGCTATCATACCTGCCTCGGAGGGTTAAGACGTTGGCGTGGGTTATCGGTTGACCCACACAAGTCATTGAATAGGCCAAATACGCATTCACCAAGCCTCTACGATTCTGAATGGAACACGAGTGCGGCGGCGTGTCCTTAGAGCGGTAATCAACATCGACAGTTTACCTCTGCCTTTACCTTTATTAACTTTATGATTTACCCACCAGACTATTGGAATCGTAATGGAATTTGGATGCACGTGACAAAGTACCGTAATATCTGGCACGACTTCAACGAGCGTTCGTACTTTGCGCTTTACATAATCACCTACTCTTAAGCAGCGTTTACCGATGGATGATGACTTATGATGACAATCAAAAAGTTCTTCTATTTAAACAATTGCAACTCATGTGCTGCTGACGCACAGCTGCTGACTCAATTAGTATTACGCCCACCTATAGATGAATCACCCAGCACATCATCATCTGGAATGTGCACTAGGTGAGAAACGGTGGTGTGGCCAGTTGATGAGGTATAAACGAGGGAGCCCCCAGGGCAGAAGCCGAACCAAAATTATGAAATGTATTAATAAAAAAGCCAGCGTCACAGATATGAAGCAGTTTTCTCCAACCAAACTATACAGTACAACTTGTTCTGTAGAAGAATTTGAATTGTGTCCGCTTGATTACAGAAAATAAATCGTTTCGTCCCCGCTGAACTTTATCTTTTAGGAAATTTTTTGATTCTTCTCATCACGAATGCTTCCTCAACAACGTGGTCGACGTTAATGAGTCCCTACAGGTGCGCCACACATTCGAGATATATCCAGAATCGTACAGGCGTGGTGAGTGCGTATTTGCCCTGAATAAGGATTTGAGGGCCCGCCTGGTACAGTGGTAAGAGGCGCTGCTGACTCCCGCACGGCCGAGCGATCGATCCCGGCCCGCGCTAACCAAGCCTTCCATCCCTCCGGTGTCAGGTAAATTGGTACCAGACTCGTCTGGCAAGGTAGACACTGACCTGGTATAGCGGCTGGCCCCCGCAGGTCATTGTATAGGCCAAATACGCATTCACCAAGCCTCTACGACTTGAATGGAACACGAATGCGACGGCGCGTCCTAAGAGGACTGATCAACGCCGGCACCTTTACCTTTTACCTAATGATTTGCGCGGCCAGCCGCTCTACCAAGTCAGGGCGGTGCAACATACTCTCAGGCACTGTGCGGAATAGATGAGATAAATCTTAACAAAAAAAACTATAAACGAAAGATGTATATTAATGAAACAAACTCACTCATACGAGCCGTAGCTGCTTCTACTGTAAGATGGACCGCCGTAACTTGGTGAAGCACCTGTAACTGGAATGACTTGGTAGAAGAAAACACATAAAGCAATTAAAATATCTTTGAATTCACAGCGGCTTCCATGAACAGAGGCTAAATCGCACCCACTTTTAGCAAGACAAACTTTATCAAACGGCAAAGTTCAATAACCCTTCGAATTACGCGATTTTGAACTAGAATGCTCAAAATTTTGTTGCCCAAAACATACCTCGAGGTCGGTATCCATAGCCTTCCAAGCGTTCACGTTCGCGAAGTTTCGCAGCCATGCTACTGAAAAGTTACGAGTCAAGAAGAAAGTGAAAATTTCGTCTTTTTCATTATTGAAGGCTGTCATCTAGGAACTCAGATCTCTAGCATCACTAATTTCTTCAGTAATGTATGATCCAAAAAATGGAACATTTTTACTGGACTTTGCGTGCCCAAATACTAACTCTAACATTTCCTGTTGTCTCATCATTCGTTGTTCGAGTTCCATTTCTTGTTGGGCACGCATACGGGCTTCCATGGCGTACCGAGAAGCGTATGGTGACGGTGTTGGGTAGGATGGATACGCGTAGGGGTCCGAGCGGCCACGTCCTGAAATGGAAAATTGTTTAACATATACTATAAAGGTGAAAGGTAAAGGGCTACGTCGATTAATTCCCTAAGGACGCGCCATGCATTTCTCTTCCACTCAAAATCATAGAAGAATAACGAAAGCGTATTTGGCCTATGCAAAAACTTCTGAACAATTCTCGCACCAAATTACCCAACCCAGGATAGATGGAAGGCTTGGTTAGCTCCGTGAGAATCGATCTCTCGACCAAGAGGGTGACAGCAGCGCCTCTTACCCCTGCACCACATGCGGTCATTGTGATAATAAAGGAAAGGCTTAATATAACAAACCTCTATAGGACCCTCTGCCAGAGTAAGGTGGGCGCGCACGAGATCCACCGCGTGAAGAGCCACGAGGACCAATACCACGCGACGACGAGCCCCGCGATTTCTTAACTGAACTCGGACCCGCAGCATCAGTGGCAGCTCTCTTGGCTACAAATAGAAAATCCAGAATTTTAAACAAAAAATAGCGGTGTTGAACAAAAACAGAGCATAGCGATCAACGTACCACCCTTCTTCGCCGAAATCTTTCTCTTATCCCAACGAGTGATTAGCGATCCGAAGTGCGCTTCGACTGGAACAAATGGAGAATCAGATTTTCGATTATCGCATAAGAAATTCAAAAAAAAAGAAAGAAAATAGACGCCTCCTACCTCCACGGAGGAACACATGACACTTGGTCTCTTTCTCGTCTTCTGTCTTAATCGTAACAAATGATGTTGACGAGTGGGCTTTCATCGTATCTTCAACATTGGCCATCGTCACGATTGCACACGGTTGCCTGAAAATATTAAAAATACACCACAATACATTACAATAGGATTTCAACATTTCTCTTTTCGACTCAATGACTTAATCCATAATAAGCAATCATATGTAAGAAAAAACTCACTCGATATCATCCTTGACATTCTCGACCTCAACCGGAACGCATGGCGCAAATAATTCCTTGGCAGCCTCCAGTGTGAGCTGAAAAAAAAACTGAGCTGCTCGGATAATAGTGATAAAAAGGAGCAAAATGAAAAATTGGAAACCTTTAAAGGCTACCCAACTTGGGTTATTCCACAGTAACAAACCTCATAGTTCTCCGGAAGAACCTTGACGATCAGCTGACGCATTCTTAACGTCGGCTGAATGACACGGCCAAGCTTGCCCTCAAATTCCTCCTTCAGTTTTACGGCGGTTGTTGCTGGAAATCACTTATTGAAAAATAATAATCCAGAGTAAACCTTAGCCCAAATGTCTGGGTTAGTCAAAGGTTTAAATAAACCTACTCTGAGGAAGGAATATCTTGATTCGGCGGCCTTGCGGGCAACGCACATATATCAGGTGACGCATAGCCTCGTGCATTATCTGCATGCTCCATTGAAATGTCATTGTGACTTTTCTAAAGAAAAATTACTATTACCAAATCTCACAGCATGAGTAATAGCGTCAACTTACCCATACATCTGTTTTGACCCCTCAATGTTAAATCGCATAGGGAAGCTGATGTCTACAGTTTCCGCCTTCAACATCACACGGTAGATGAAAATGTTTTGTAGATCCGCCCAGAAGACGTTCTCCAAGATCAGCTTGCGAGTATCGGCAGGCGTAGGGCACACTGAACGAGTAGAAATTCAAGATACAAAATGGAAATTCAAAATAATTGGGCCCACAAGCCACGTCGTAAAACTACTACTGCTCTTCGAAATAAAAATACCAGAGACGAAAGCGGTCTAATGTAAAAGTGCTATAAAACACATCTTTGGGAACATTCTCACACCTTTTCTCATTGCAAACCTGGGAAAACTCTCCAAAACCCATCATTTCTCGTGTATCTACATAGGGGGCTGTGTGTTACAGTGGTAAGAGGCGCTGCTGACAACCTCACGATCGAGCGACCGATCCTGGCCCGGGCTAACCAAGCCTTCCATCCCCCCGGAGTCGGGTAAATTGGTACCAGACTTGTCTGGGAAGGTAAAGACACTGACCTGGAATAGCTGCTGGCCCCGCAGGTCATTGTATAGGCCAAATACGCATTCAATATGCCTCTACGACTTGAATGGAACACGAATGAAGCGGCGCGTCGCCAGGGGACTGATCAACGAAGGCACCTTTACCTTTATATCTACATAGAATCGTTCTTCGCATATCCACAAAGATGTTAACCACTCCCATGAGAGACAAAAGTAAAGGTAAAGGTGCTGGTGTTGATCAGTCCTGTAAGAAAGCGCCGCGCATTCGCAATCCAATCGGAACCGTAGAGGCATATTGAATGCGTATTAAGCCATGCGATGACTTGGGGGGGGGGCACCCGCTACACCAACTCAGTGTCTCCACCTTTCCAGACAGGTCTGGTACCAATTAATCCGACCCCAGAGGGATGTAAGGCTCGGCTAGCCCGGACCGGGATCGATCCCTCGACAGTAAGCGTGTCAGTGGCGCCTCTTAACACTGCACAACCCGGGCCCAGCTACTTTCATAGCAGGGATAAATTCAATTCTCATTTTGCGCACCTGGCGTGTGCATCTTGAAGTGACTCCATTGCTTCAGATTAAGAAAAAAATAACAAATTAGGCCTAGGTCTCCAAATTACTATTTAGGAACCAACATTTCCACTGAAACTCCGGTGCTCCTTCCCAACTGACTTCGAATGGTGCATCGAGATCCTCGTCGACGTACTCTTTTCTTTTCGGCAGTCTCTCCTCTTCTTTGCCATTTTCGCCTAAAAAAGGAGTCCTTTCCACGGCCGCTATTTCACTGTTTACCTATCAGGTGAAAAACATTAGTCGGGGTAGTTCTCTATGGACGTAGCAAAAACCGATATGAATTCTAAACCCCCTTGGTAAAACCGTCACCGTACTCAGCCATTTGAAACAAAACTAAACGAAAACTAGTTATAAATACCTCCTTGCTCTTCTTCCTTGCCATCTTCGGCTGATTCGTTAAGGCCGTTACCGGCGTCGGCGGCTCCCTCGGTTTTGACCGTGGGTTCGCCCTCATCTTGTTCGTGATCATCACCTTCATGCTCCTCACCACCTTCGTCATCCCCATCGACTTCATCAGCCATTTCGAGGTCATCGTCGATATCAAGATATTCTCGTGGAATACTATCTATCACGTCCAATTTTATGGACGACTCCGCCGCGAGACTCTTCTGAGCAAATACACGGTGCTTGTGCACGCGTGATTTGAAGGAAATTATGGCACGCAGAGCCAGATCCTAAATCAAATATACCATCCTTTACTACGACAATTCACCAAGGAATTGTCCACAATCACAGAATATCAAGCCCTCAGGGCAGCTGATAGGCACTTTCTCGAACCTTTGAACCAGATCACGTTCACACAATAGTGAACGAAAAGCGCTAAAATATTCATCACTCATCAATTATGAGCAGTCTCGCTCAGGGAAACATGCACATTGCCTATGAGAATTTTCATGCAACATATCGACATTCGAGACTGACCACAGTCAGACTGTATTTCTGACGAAAAAATCGTTCTCGTAAATAGAAACACTCAAGTGAAATACTCTCATCACCGACACAACACTGATTCTGTTGCAATTTCCAACCACTTCGTGATTGAGGTTAAAGAAAACTCTTCAGTATGTGGGTGGATATCTGCTGAAACAGCTCTTGTATTCTCGGAAAATGGAAGAAACAACACGAACGTGTGTCTTATCGCCAAGCTATGGCGGTGCAACAATTGTACACATCTTTGGAGGATTCCTAGCCGCTACTTTTAAAGATCCAAAACTGGCTCAAATCCATTGCAGAGCTACAGGACAACTACAAAACTTTCTTATAAAAGTCGGAAAACGTAACGCTGAGGATCAACAACTGTTTCCGTCAACATAACCCGGAACCGCCGAAAGCAAAAGGCTTGGTCAGGGTCGAATACTGCGACCAACGATTCGCGAAAATCATTTAGCCATTTGCAATTTTCATTCTGCTTGGCTTTGGATGGAAGGAAATATTTGTGGTATTTTGTTTTGAGCGCATCCAATTAGCCCTATATGTTCAACTACCATCAACCGTTGAAATCACCGATGTGATAAGCTGCGGCGGATAATCTTCTCGCTGATTAGCAGCCGCAGATGCAATTTTCAGCGACTTTTTTGCAATTTTTGCAACAAATCAGTTGCTGGCACGTTTTTATTTAATGTTTAACCTCTCGTCGTTTTCCCATTCACTCATATCGTGACATTTACTCAGGAACCTTGCCTGTTATCGCTCTACTTTTGTAAATCGTATTCTCCTTGCGACTCTGTACTATACAGGCCGTATGGACAAATGCCTGACGTTTACGAGTCGCATCTCAGACAGATACTAGGATGTCAGCGCTTTTAGTTAAGTAATCATGCAGAACACTAGTAAATTGGAGTGAATATAACTTCTTTACCGAATCTAAATAGAATGATGTCGCCTACAACAATCAGCAAACCTAATTGTCCACGACTACGCATAGCCTCATCTTCCTAACTTGTCGAACTATAGAGAAAACTATCGGAGAAAACTTCAACCCCACTTCATGGGGAAGAAAGTAAACAAATAGGTAAAACGTACCGGGTTTTCAGCATCCGGCTGCAACTTAGGAATGCGAATGATCTAAACATGGATCGAATTGAGTGATAAGAGTGCAGGAAGGAGATCTTTACCTTTTCCATAGCATCTCGCGACACTTTGAAATCCTGCGAGATCCAGTCCAACATACAGTTGCTGAACACATCGAATGGATCGTTAAGGAGCACTGAGGGCACGTTCGATAGCAGCAGACATCTAAAAGGGACAATAATTAGAATAATCGCCTCCAGCAACTATAAATTCTTCGAGACGAGAAGCTGACGATACCGGTTGAGGTCGAGTAGTCTTGGATCTCCTCCGTGATTGGCAAACAGATCGTCCGGCTCATTACCATTCTCACCGTCCGGCTGTTCTTCACCGTCGGCTACTTCGTACTCCTCCATAGTTTCGTCGCGCTGAAATGTAGCACTTTAAACTGGAAACTGGAAACTATAACCCGTAAGGTTAGAGGAGTTAGCCAGTTGTACCTGTTCAGCCTTCACCTGGTCACAATTCTTTTCGGCTTCGTCGCTCATTCTGGAAGTCATAGACTTGAAAACCATCGTGGCATGGTTTTGAAAACGAAATCGCGAAAGGATATGCAAAAATTACAGCAGTAAAGGCGAAAAACGGAGAAATAAAGAGCAAGGGAGCCTGCGACCAAATGACCATGGAGATCGCGATTAAACAGCGGGGATGTCTCCACGCGCCGCGACCGCAGCGCGTACAATTCCACTGGGGTTGGTCCAAGCGGGACGCCGTTGACGACATGCTCTGGACTACCTCGTACTCCACGTAGTGTATTCCAGTGGTCGAAAGAATGTTTTCCATCCAAACGTCGCCTATAGAGGCCACCTAAGCCGCTGATAACGTCATTCATACCTTTTTTTCCATTTTGGATCGATGACGACCAATATTATTAGCATCGCTATGTAAAAAAGTTATTTAAGATTCGGATCACGGATCTAATGTCTCATCTATGGGGACTATTTGGGACGCTGATCAACAATCTGGTCTCCGTTTTCCGAAGTTCAGCCGAAGATTCAGCCGAGAAGAAGACAACAGATTCGTAATCAGTGCCCCAAATAACCTACTTGAAAGAAGTTTTAGCCAAATCGGTAATTGTGACCGGATCACCAAATTCGACGATATCTGTGAACCTCCGCTTAAATTCGTAAAACAAACGTCAGGATGGTTATCAGTGGTTTTTGGTTATTAATCTGACGTAGACTACCCTGCTAGCCCTGCAAGCGATTGGGGTCCTTGGCAGAAATTCGGAAAACGGACACCAGACTCAAGATCAGCACCCCAGAAAACGCCTATAGACGAAGTTTCAGCGAAAACTAAGTTTTTGACCCAAGCCCGGTCGGTGGAGTTGGAACTTCTAACGAATGCCGTGGAAGCTTTTGTAGACTCTGTTCATAGTTGGGTACTCTGTTCTTGTTATGATATTAGCATGACTCCCACGTTCGCGGCAAGTACACTTTTACCAACGATAGGGAGATGGAGACGATGAAAAACATCATGTTCATCTACGCAACCCTCCCCGTTCAGCTTACATTGTAAAAATAATATTTCCGGACAAAGTTTGAGCCGAATCTGAGGTTTGGGCCCGACCACCCTTGTGGATGATATGAGTGATCCTCGGCTGAACTTCGGAAGACAGAGACCAGATTGTTGATCAGCGCCCCAAATAGCCTCCATAAATGAGACATTAGATCCGTGATTCGAATTTTAAATGACCTAAGAAAATGATAAAATGAAGACCAGATTGTTGATCAGCGCCCCAAATAGCCTCCTTAAAGGAGACATTAGATCCGTGATCGGGGTTTTAAATAACCTTATTACATAGCGATGTACGTAGAAGTCTCCTTCGACCACTGGAATGCAATACCTGGAATACCTACGAGGTAGTCCAGGGCATGTCATCGCTTGGACCGCCACAGATGCGTGGCAGTACCCCAGTGGAATGGTACGCGCTGCGGTCGCGGCGCGTGGAGACACCCCCGCTGTTTAATCGCGATCGACCATGGAAAGCTGCACTTCCGACTGGGCAACGCACTATAACGAAAATATTTTACAGAAAAATATAGGGAAAATGAAGTTCCTGTGAAAATAATAAGAAAAAAGAAAGAAATACGACGAGAACCACCACGAACGCCGAACACACCCCGACTGCTGGGCCAAGCCACCAATCGTTACTGCAAGAGAGACGCGAGCGGCCGCGGCGCGGCTTCGCATTGGAGCGCGCCAGCGCAGACGTAGCTAGCAGGATGCTTAAAAGGCAGGCGTAAAGCTGTGATTGAATACACATTTATGAAAGAAAGTAGTGTATACCGTATTTAGCTGCCACTTCCAATACACCATTGGACGACTGTTAGAAACATAATATTTAAGAAATTTGTGTTGGCTCCGCCCAACTTTGCACGCCCCGCTCACATATTCACGTTTCTCATCGCTTCGCGACGCGACCGTTCACGACTTCCCTGCGTCTTTGGCACCACGACCGAGAAAGGAACGCGAGCCATGGAAATGATGGCGGATACAACTGCTTTGGCTAGACATCAAGAAGGATAAGGACTAGGTAAAATAAGAGCTGTCGATAAGGTGATAACCGCAACAAAGTCGGGTTGCAAAGCAATGATGTTCATTTACTAATCGTCGTAGTTCAAATGGCAGCCGTAGAGAAGCTGAACTTCGTTCCATCAAAAAGTGTAAGCTGTTTTGCTGAAATAATCTCGAAACACTTAGAAACGACATCGAACACCTTTGCAGGTAACATTTATGCCAAATGGATCCAAGCAAATGGCCGAGTTAACAATAACTAACGAATCGGATAAAACTGTCATGTTCAAGATGAAGAGCACAAGGCCAGGAATGTTTAAGATGAGACCGGTGTACGGAGCCGTTGCGCCCAACGAAAAGGTAATTGACTGGAGGTCCAATCCGAGCCACCAGTGTTCGATACCATCCTGGGGCCAGCTAGACCTGACTTTTTTATCGACCGGCTGCAACTGGCGCATTCCAAGGAATTGTTTACATCATAAGGAATTCATTATCATTGTTACCCGTTCATCGAGTGAGAGCGGTTCAACAAACCAAAGTGGCTTAACAACAATGAAAAACAACTTGCAAAGAAAGAAAAAGGATAAAAAGTAGACAAGTGATAGGAAAGGTAACAGCTTCTGAGCATCCATGTCCAACCTCACCACTACCTTTGGAGCCGTGTTTTCACATGGGTTCAGGGAATAATGCTGACCCACTAAAACAAGGTGTATTGATTGATTGATTGGAATTATTTCACCCAACCATTTGATTTCTCTGCTAGAACTGTCCAACACAATATACACATAAAATTAGAGATGATCTGTCTGAATTTCAGACAGTGGTGCGTCTCATCTTCAAAGGACTCAAGCCAGGGCAAGAAGCTCCGAGAAAAGAGAGGTTTGCACCGATTTATAAGGAAACCCCCGATCATGACCATGAAAAAAAAACCGAGAACAAGAAAAGAAAGAAAGGGAAAGAAAGAAAACGAACCTCAAACCGATCGCCGACACCTACAACAACCAACTTTTCAGGTTCACCTTGGTGTGCGCCATAGCGCCGTCATCAGCTGTGGACACGGAAAAGATCTGGAAATCCCATAAGTATCAAGAGGTTCAGCATATGAATACTTTCTAAAGGATTCTTGTCAATTTGATCTCGAGAATCAATTCTTTTCTGCAAGATAATGTTTTCTTTAATTATCACATTTCAGAAACTCCTTGAGGGCGAGCTGGGTAAAAAGAAGTTGAAGATATTGTTCTTTGGTATCAACGATAATGAACCGGATAGTGAGGAGGAGAAGAAGGAGGCTCAGGAGAAGGAGAAGAAGGGTATTCAGGAGGGTGACGCAGATGTCAAGGACAAGAGCAAAGCGCAGGTAAACAGATTCGGATTATTGAATTTTGAATTTTCTAGAAGCCATGGATCACCTTCGAACATTACTGAGGTAGTCCTACTCAACTATTTTTAGCTGTCCCCAGAACGCTTGATGTATACCCAAGACCCTTACCTAAGCATCGAGGCCGCTCGGGGTATATCCAAGAGCTGTCCCAAGCACTTCTAGCTGTCTCGAGTCCGCCCTTGGTATACCCAAGAGTGCTTCCCAAGCATTTCTAGCCGTCTCGAGACCGCATGGGGCATATCCAAGAGTCCTACCCAGGCATTTCTAGCTGTCTCGGGGCTGCTCGGGTCATACCAAAGCGCAGTCTTCAGGGCCCAGATTCATCATTGGTAAACCCCCGATAAACCCCGAGATATACCCGAACGGTGCGCAAATCGAGATTCGTGAACGAGCACCGGGGTTCATCGCGGGTCTATCACACCTCGCGATGAGGTAGGGTTTGGGAGACCTCGAAGGTATCGAGTGGGTTTCGAAGACCGCTTGTCCGTTCATGAATCTAGGCCCAGTTGGCGAGTGATTCAATTCAGTTCATATGGAACATACCCCAAAAAAGTCGCTCCTTACGCTTTCGTCCACCTAATCTGATGGTACCCTCAAGGCAATATTTAGATAAGGTAGATATCAGCTACTTCAGGACAGCTAGTTTGTCATGTGGAATCCTAAGAGTGGACAATTTAGGGCGAGGTTCAGAAGGAGAAGATCGTCGAAGTTGTTAAGAAGGAATACATCAAAGCTCCCGAGGTAAGCGTCAGTCCATTTGCCAAGCTCTGGATGACCATACTGACTTACCGGTCCAGCTGCAAAGTACTCCGAGGAAACTTTTTTTTTATCAATTTCCAGAAGAAAATGGTATTCGTCATGTACCGTGATCAGAAGTCGCTGAGTGGAGAGGACGAAGACGACGCTGACGCACAACCTGTTGATCAGGGTTTGTAGATCGAACCTGGTTTGATCACAACGGCTCAGAAATCGCGATTTAGGAGCAAAGACATGTCGGCCAGCTGCCCTGGGTCAAGGACCTCCTCCAGCGACGGCTATACCGGCTCCGCCTTCAGCTGCACAGCCACCTCCAGCCAGACCGAACTCCAGAGAAGATCCGGGTTCGCAAAGTGAACACATTCCCACCAAAACTCCCGCCTGAAAAAAGCAATTCAGGAGCGAAGACATGTATGCCGGCTAAACTGGGTCCAGGTCCACAAAATCCACCTCCATCGGCGGCTAAACCGGCTCCGCCTCCGCCGGCTGCAGATCCAGGTTTAAAATTTCAAAGATAAACCTGCCACTCAATTAGGCTAAATGAAGTGTTTCAGGAGCGAAGACATGTATGCCAGCTCAGCTAGGTCCAGGTCCAAAGGCGGCGCCACCACCACCACAGGTACGTACAACGGAGGCTCCAGAAATGTTCGTAAAAAGTTCGATTCGCTATTCAGTTTTTGAAATTAAAAAAATGAATTCCAGAAAGGTCCGACTGCTGCTCAGCAAAAACAGATGCAAGCGGTGAGTTGAATTCATTAGTTTCATGAAACAGAGGGATTTATGTTGGGAGGCACGGCGTCGGTGCAACTATGAGCAGCGTCTGCCGCGTCCTCTCCGTTTCTACCCTGTGCGTCAAATGGTCTCAAATGGTGTATTCGTTTAGAAGAACGACCAACTTGATGCTAAAACTTGCCGAGTCAATCCGAATTTCGAAGCCAGACCAGCAGCTGCGGTTCAAAACAAATAAAGACAATGACGAGCAATCGATTCACAAGCCTAGTAGTCTTTATTGTGCCCTATCCATTATAAAATTAAGTGGGCTTTCTAATTACATGTCCAGATATCGAGCTAGAATGACGCAGGAATCAATACCTTTTCTAGCGCTTGTACTCGATGTTCACAGTGTACAGAATAAATATGGCAACGACGACTTCTCCATGCAAAAAAAGGAATTTTGCGACACTTCCGCGAGTTCGAATGTAGTCTCGGTCGCGCTTTTTGCGATAATCATAGTACCATCACAACTTAGGGTCTTTACAGACCCGACGACGTGCAATTCGAATTAATTCGAATTAGCCGTTATAAATGAAATTGAGCGAAACACACGACGACGAGCATTCTCGTCCAACGCGACGTTTGGGGCGGCCGCATTGCTCTAATCGATCACCGCGGTCACCGCCGCGGTGAAGACTGCGAATTCGTCGCTTAATTTTTTGTCGTCTGGTCTGTAGGGGCCCTTCATAAAATTGTTTTCGCCACCGGGAGTGGCTGCGGATACTGTATGTTTGATCATCGCAAAAATTGCGGCTTAAGCAGGTTTCGAACCTGCGTCTTGGGCCCATTTTTAGGCGAGCACGATCCATCGATTACCGCGATTGAGGCTGCGATCTATCGATTACCGTAGTCTGCGCATCAGCGCGTCGTCGCTGCTCGACGCGATGGTGCGCAGACCACGGTAATCGATAGATTGCGACCTCAATCGGCTTTGAGGAGGTCACGGCTGGACTAGCCGTGGTGGGCCTACGTTACCCGACGTAGAACCACCACGGCTGATTTGCCCCCGGGTATACGTCGATATCCCTCGTGCAGCTAGACCGTCCGATACAGAACGATGAGTGTCAGGGTGTAATGTAGTCAGCCGGCTTTGATATAACGCGATTTCGCCAGCTATGAGAACGAGATGGAATGGTGGCGAACGAGGCAGCACGACTGGCTGGAAGCCGAATACGTGCAAACAGGTTCTACTATCCAACCACACGCACGCTCCTCTGCATCGCCGTCTTTTCATAGCCGTGTAGCTGGTCTTCCTATTCCTGCTCCTAGTCGTCGTGATGTCACAACATCGTCTTTGAACTTGCATCACTGGCGATTCATGACTGCGCACCTTGTAATCATCTTGAGTGACTTCATTCCTCGTTTATTTCTGCTATTTTTGGCATTTATCGTATTCTTTATGAAATATTTCACTTCATTAAGAACAAAATTATTAGGTTTCTTTGATGTCAAGATGTCTGCGCGTCTGTTCCGTCGTCCATTGCTCACTGTTAAAAATAAAGGTGATGTGATCGATGTTTGCCAGTCCTCCAAGAACGCGCCATGCCTTCGCCTTCCACTTGATATTGGAGACAATCCGTATTCACCCCATTCGAGGACTTTTGGGGCTATCCTCTATACTAAGTCACTGTGTTTACCCTCGCAGACAAGTCTCATACCGATTTACTCACCCCTGGATTCCTCCAAGGACGCGCCATGCCTTCGCCTTCCACTTGACATTGGAGACAATCCGTATTCACCCCATTCGAGGACTTTTGGGGCTATCCTCTATTCTTAGTCACTGTGTTTACCTTCGCAGACAAGTCTGGTACAGATTTACTCACCCCTGGATGGAATAAAGGCTTGGCTCTGAACAGCGATCGATCGCTCGACTGTGCGAATGTGAGTATCACCTTTTACCACTGCGCCATAGTCGCCACACGCTTAACTTCCAATGCTTATTTCATTTTCACTGAGTTCTATTCCGAACATCGATGGTGACAGGAAGAAGACCCTCTGACTAAAGCCTCCCTGAGAAGCACGATGTCGCGTTTGCCGTGTAAGATACTGCTGCGACGCCGCGCCTCAAATTGCGTGACATGTAAAAATCCGAAATCCATTCTGAGGAATATTCAAAATGACCAAATTTTTAACTCTCCTACCGAATAAGCAGGGCCAATTTATGTACAAAAAGGATTTTCATAAACAACTGAAAACTCTTGTAAATAAATCTTCGTCGGGTAGAGCATGCTAATGGATCAGTACTCGCAGCATGTTTCGATAGACTTTTTTCTTGATTCTAATGCGACCTAATGCTACGGTCACGTTTCCTGGTCGACGGGAAAAACCCGGTTCACAAGCGGCTAGCGGGTGGATTGCAGAGGCCGACGCTGGGAGGCTTCACGTCCAGTGAAAGTGCGCCGAGCGCTGTGATGATTGAGACAATGTGACAGATCCAGCCTGCACGACATGCTAGTGGAAAACTTCAAGAGGAACACCCCTGTTTCACTATACAGATATACTACTCAGTATTCTATTTCAAATGTTTTATTATCTGTGAGGCGCGCTGTGCAGTGGTAAGAGGCGCTACTGACACCCGCACGGTCGAGAGATCGATCTCCGCACAAGGTAACCAAGCCTTTCCTCCCTCCAAGGCCGAGTAAATTGGTGAAAGCCCTATTTGGGAAAGTGAAAACACTGATTAGAATGGCGTGGCCACTGCAAGTCATTGTATAGGCCAAATACGCATTCCTCATGCCTATATGATTCCGATAGAACACAAGTGCATGGTGCGTCCTCCGAAAACTGATGAACACCGACCACTGGAATTTTATTTGACTAATTGTTCCCGTTGCGGTTGTGTGTATTATCGGGTGGTTTTTTTGCAATGTTTTTGTCATCTATTGTGTTGTAGTGTGTTCCTCCGAAATAAATCATAATCACAATCACTCGATCTTTTTATCTACGTATATCAAGTATTTAGGTGTTTTCATTATCACCATTCGTTCATGACTCGAGAAATTAAAGCTCTCCACTTGACTTCATCAGACTTTTCCGCCTTAGGCACAGTCGCGTGCCACCGAAGAAGGGCTGGTTTGACTACCCCAACCCCTTCGCCTGCCCCAAAAAGGAGAAAAGAACCGGAGCAACGAGTTTCATCCCAGCCATTCTCTATTTTTTCTACATCTTTTTCTTCTTTGTTCTTTGATAGCACGTTTCACATCGTCTCAGCCTTCCGCCGCCTTCCCGATAGGGAGCTGAGACAACAGAAAAAGCGCTATCAAAGAAAACGGTGATTTTCTCGCTTGTTCGCACGGAAATTCTTTTGAAACGGAGTTCTTTCCACTGTTTTGGTGACAAAAACTTTTTATAATGGTTCGAAATTTGATTCTTGAAGGAAATAAATAAAATATAAACCGTGCAAACAAGCTAATAAGGAAATTCTTTTCACTGAAGGCACTTATGACGAAGCAGTGCATAGCTTCACCCTGGCTTTATCATGTGCTTGTTTGTGTTCGGGCCACCGCTTTGCCACTGTTTTGCGCACTCTGTTGTTATCATTATTTGTTCTTGTTACCTGGTGGTTTTGTTGTTCAAAACAACAACAAATCGTAATATAAGCTTCGGAAGGTCCGCTGATGACGATGTTTGTTCTCTATTAAGCCAGTTTCTAATGAATGGCTATTGTTCACTTCTTTCCTGTAGAGTGATGAATAGTCTAAAAACGTCTCATCTTCATTCTGAGAATGCCTGGTTGACATCTCAGGACAGCGTTCACATTTTCATGTCGATCGATTCTTTAATGATCCAATCGATATGAATACATGAACTGCCGCCGTTCTCTCTGCGTCCAACTTTCCTCAGCGACAGCTTGTTCCTCTAGTGATTCACCCAGCGAGCCTCCGTAGCCTTCTATGGAGGCTGGCTGGGTCAATCCCTATCTGGTGTCTGACCAGATCCGCATTGACAGTCTTTTCTCCGTAATCCTATTTTCTTATAAATCTCTGCATACATTCGTTGATGAATCTGGTTTCGTTAGTGGGTCAGTGTTGTTGACGCAGTTCGTCGAGTAACGTACAATGGCTTGACGACGTTATCATTTTTCTGATCTTTTCGGCTGTCGAAATTCGTTGTCGACTGCAGACGAACAGACTATTCTTCGTCGAGTCCTTCATTTTGCTCATTTTTGTGGAGTCTGCATAATTTTTTTGCTAGAATATATATGCCTCAGGTCCGTAGCTTTGTTCTTCATCTGGCAAATGATTAGTGATAGATCTTCCGACGCCTGCCGTATTTTTAGTATTTTGGGTCTTTTCTCTGTAGTATTAGGTTGGTGCAAAAGTCTTGCAACACTTTTGCAACATTCTTCAAAATAACAGCAATTTACTGAAACAAAATCTCAGTCAACGATATAATCATCATTCATATATATGACTCTTCCCCATCTTTCGGGCAACTTCTCAGTTCCTCTCCGCCAGAATTCTAGGAGCTGTGACGAAAAAAATTGGCCGACCTCCATTTCCAGTTCGTCTCGGTTGTCGAATTCCATATCTCGAAGGTGTTGCTCTAAGGACCTGAATAAGTGATAATCTAAAAGAGCAAGGTCCGGAGAATAAGGTGGGTGCGATAGAACTTCCCAGCCTAAATCCTGAATTTTCTCACGAGTTGATCTTGCGACATGTCATTCAAAAGGTAGACTTTTCCCTTTCAGGGCGTTTTTATCGCATGACGGGAAATTCTACCGCACCTACCGTACTCTCCTCACCTTGCTGATTTAGATTATCACTTATTCAGGTCCTTAGAGCAACACCTTCGAAATATGGAATTCGACCACCGAGATGAACTGGAAATAGAAGTCGGCCAAATTTTTTTCGTCACAGCCGCCGGAGTTCTGGCGGAGAGGAATTGAGAAGTTGCCCAAAAGCTGTAGGAAGAGTCATATATCTGAATGGTGATTATATCGTTGACTGAGATTTCGTTTGAATAAATTGCTGTTATTTTGAAAAATGTTGCAAGACTTTTGCACCAACCTATTATAAGGCGGGCTTTTCTTATATACCAAGCGATCCGTCCACCACTCACCGGATGATGGACATTGGGACTAGTTTCGCAGAAGTCAAGGCAATAATTCATTCGCATTGATGCCGCGGACCAGTTCCTGTCGGAGGCAATCCTTCAACGATGAGTTCTTAACCAATTCTTTCATAATCCACCATAATCCTTTGGACACTGGAGTATTCTTCGACTATACTAATAAAAATGATCTGATCAGTCTTTGGGACTCGCGCCATGCACACGTCATCCATTTAGAATCACAGGGGCGGGGTTGAAATTTGATCCTCTGAGTGTTCAGATCATTCGGCCAGTGTTTTCCTTCCTGGAGAAGCGGTCCAAGCAAAGCATTTTCCTTCCCGTTGAACCTATCGTAGCACTAAAAAGAACAAAAACAACAATTTTCACCATTAATTCGCACTCGCAGCTGTCAAAGAAATCGAAATGAGCCGTAGCCGCAAGGACGATGAGATCGTGGCCAAGTGAATCGGAACGAGGGAAAGCGTTGCCGATTGATCGAAATTGAGGTCAGATACCAACGTTGCAGTTGCGTTCCTCCATTCAGCCTAAACGACTCGCAGCGGGCGCTCACATATCGCTTTCGTGAGGATCATCCTCACTAAATCCTTTCGATGGATTATACGGGCTGAAACTCTCCAGCCGTCTTGTTCATTTCCTCGTCCATTTCGACCTTGAACGCTTTGCACTTGAGAGTCATCTTCTTGCAAAATCCAGTTTGAACGTCGCTTCTCCTATGTTTATTTTCTCCGCCGGTTCCTGTGAACTGATCGAGCCTTTAAGGGCCACACAGTAGGCGCCTTACATCGACAATTCCACGATCACTCTACATCGTAGGCTGATCTGGCTATTTCCTTTCTTGTTGATTATTCGCGATCGATATTCTGTGATCGCAGCCGTTTCACTTCCGGTATTTTGCTCCAATTAATTGAAGCAACTTAGACACTGCGCAAGCACTGCGCTTCGACCGCGGAGAATTCTCCAAAGGAACTCCAAAGGAACGATTTCAGTGAACAGCTGCCCAACGAGGATTACCAATGACTAGGTGAGAGGTTTCTGTTTGAACCTTTTAATTCTCACCCGAAAGGGCGAGCTTTAATGTTTCAAAGTTTCTCTAGTTTTCTTTTCTCTAGGTTTTCCAAGAAATTCTCTTCTTGAACCGTTCTTTGTTTGACTTCCCCGATCATCATAGGTACCCCTAGTCACCTGTCGGCTTTTGAAGCACTATCGGAGGCGATAACATGATGAAAACTCGCTGAGAAGAATGTAGTCGATATGAACGTTGAAGCCTTCCTAATTTCTCTCTTTTGTTTTTTTTTTCAGTTTGCATTTTGCGTTTTGAACGTGTTCGCCATCCTGATCGGCTAACGTCAGTTAATCACATCATTCCTGGGCAGCTCAGCTTTTCGCATCCAACAGTTAGTCTTTGTACATAACTGTAAATTTACCAATAACTCCTCAAATCTTCAATTCGTCGGAGATTTTCATGGTTTCGCGATCCTCAATGAGTCGTCGTTGGTGTAAAAACTCACAAATTTTGCTTGATATCGATATTAAACGATATCTATCTTTTTTAAGTGTAGTTTAAGAAACAGATAATGCAGTAGGTACGGACTAAAATCCGGTACTACTGACGTTTTTATTGGAGAAAAAATATGGACATCCGAAACCGCTAGAGTATATTTCCTTTTTCAACGCTCACAGAACAGAACGCTGCCCTTCGGCTAGCGAAAGCATTAAAAGCTACGATTTGTCTTCTGAGCATCAAAAACAGTCGCGGACCTGACCTGGTGCCACTCAAGCACAGCACATCCCATTAGCTTGACCGTCTATCCTTAATTTCACACCTTTGGCTGCCGGGTAAATAACGGACGTGTCTGAGAAAGGAACGGAGCACATCTTTGTCTACTAATCCTACACTTCCTATGTTGATACAGCGCCTGAACCTTAAGACGTTATAGCGTATGCCAGATTAACAGACGGGTTTGGAATGGCGTTCAGTTGCTACATGCCTCAGATTCGCATTCGATTATGAATGGCAAACGAATGCATGGCGCAAAAACCGCGATTCATAATTCACGCCGCCCCCCGAGCTCCATCCACTCAGATGGTGGCGGGAATTTTGAATCGGAGTTTTCGTCACCGTAGTCTACAGGAACCCTATATCACGCTAAGTCTAGTGCTGCCTCCTGTTCTCAATCGTCGAAACTACGGATCGCAGCTGGCATGATCACTTACCCCTCAGTAGAGTGATCAACACCGACCCCTCACTTTTACCAACATTTTTGCTTTCTTTTTTTTACTCAGAAATAAGTAAATAAACAGATAAATCCGTTTAGGATGCGTCGGTGCGTGCCGTGCCTGTCAGAGGAGATCTGTCACGATCATGGCTCCTATCGATTGATCACAAAGGACAAACTACAGCCGTCGATGTGGATCAATCAATACGTCATTAAACACTACCGACCAACTAACATGACGAACAAGATGTGCGCGAAAAGGTGAAAAACTGAATGTCCGAATCGACAAAAAGATACCACAAATAATCGAGAAAAAACGAAAGAAAATAGAGAAAATAAAAAAGCTTTCCAGCGCATTTCACTGGACCAACGAGACGATAAATATATGGAGTCACTTACTTGGTTTCATCTATTTCACATATTGCCAATACGACATGAACATGTATCGAATTCCAATGATGGGTGGTCATTTCCAAGACCATTTAATCCTGTCCGTGTCAGTATTTGGAGCTCAGGTAAGATTTTGAACCACTGAAAAGAGTGGATTATATTGAAATGAAATGAAATTTGGCTTTTAAACAAAACAACGACATTCAGAATGATTTCCAGAGCTCTGTGCTTCCCTTTTTCGCTCATTTTCTCCTCTTAATCGTATCATTTACCATAGCGCGCACTGAATTTTATTGAATCATTTTCTTGTATTGCTTGAAATGTTTACGAAAAAATCGAAATCGGCCATTTTTTGTTTCTAATTATGGCTACAAGGCTTCCTCAGAAGCTGAGAATCTTTAAAGAAACTCCTTCAAAATATTTAATCACTCTCACCTGTCCTCTTCCTTCCTTTGTCACTGCTGATTGATATGGGTGCCGCTTCTACCGTACTCTACCGTATTTCAGCTCTGCATGCTATTCTCAGCCGTCTATCACACGTTCTGCTGTGCCAACGAGCAAAAGCGACAGAAATTTCTGAAACTCGACATATTCGGAATATCTGCCGGACTGCTCGGAATGTATTTGTCAGGAATATATACGGCATTCTTTTGCTTCCAGGTGCGTCGAATCGTCTATTTCAATGAATTCTACAGAAATGAAACAAAACAGATAAGAAAATATCATAAAGCAGAATCATACACTCAATTTAAGAAAATATCCTAAAACATACGTTTATCTCGCGAAATGACATGGCCGTGTGATAAATACGAACGAACTCGTTTAGAAAACATACCTAAAAAACTGGACAACCGACTTTCTATCAACTAGCGCCAGCCAATAGCCGCAAAAATAACTGACTACAAAAACGACAATAAAACCCTAATTATAATTAAATGATGACGATAACGCATATACAGCCCAAGTACAACCCATAAGGAACCCATTAGTATCCCTCTACAAAAATCCATTTTGTGACGAAAAATTGACGGAAAGTAGTGGACTAGGACTAGATTTAACTTAATCCCCTTATCAGAACGTTTCTGTTATCAGAATGGCATAGAAAATTCTCTCAAAGTTATCAAGATTTAGGACGAGATTTCAAAACATAAACTGATTGATAATAGTTTTCGCAATACTTTCCAAAATTTGGGGCAAGCAGAAGAGGAAAAAAGGAGAAAAAGTAATTATTGAGGATTTTGGCATGAAATAGGGCTGTGTATGGGAGCGCTGAAATTTAGGTACTAACACCGTAAATACTAACGCAGCACACGTACGGCGAGCGGATTTCATCGAAAAATCTAAATAGAAAAATTCTAAAAAAATACAACGTCAGATAATTAAGGATCTGGTTATGAAATTTCCCTGCGTCTTCAAAAAATGATGTTCTTTTCGTGAAAAATCATCGCAAATCACTGATGGTCCGCTCTGGACACCTAAAATAAACATTTGGAGATTTTTGAAATGTGGAAGGAGCAAAACAAGTGGGACTGACTGTAACAGTAACTATGTGAAATAAGATAAAATTGTAATTATATAATATATATTTGAAATAACTAGTAATAGCTGTAGTAATAACGATAATAATAACACAACAGTAACTGCAGACGACCCCGAGAAAACCGTAAATTAAAGCAAGTGGAAGATTTTATTTGTGATTGATTGCAGGACCACTTGGAGACCTATGTTTATATGTTGCTATCGATTTTCTTTATTACCATATATGTGCCAACTCGTGAGGATTTCTTCGAGCGGAAAATTGTTGGATCGCGGATCGGCTACCT